>CM070007.1:20708656-21308656 GCA_036247105.1 Cirrhinus mrigala | reverse complement strand
ACTGGTTTTCCTTTGCTGTAAAAAAAAAAAAAAAAAAAAAACTTGGTCCTCACGAGACTAGTTTATTCTCAGCGGAGCTTACGCTATGCCTACATCCTCCGCTGGAACTCCACTCTTTCATTAATGTAAGACAGTTAGCGGAAACTACAGATTTTGGTTTATAAAGTTTTAAATATGGATATTTATCTACAGATGCATCGATTCACTTTCAGAAGGCATTTATTAACTCCCTAGAGCCATGTGGAGCACGTTTTATGATGGATGGATGCACTTTATTGGCCTTCAAAATCTCAAACACCATTCATTGCCATTAAAAAGCTTGGTGGAGCCAGGACATTAATATAACTCTGGTTGTATTTGTCTGAAAGAAAAAAAGTCATATACACCTAGGATGGCTTCAGGGTGAGTAAATCATGGGATAAATGTAATATTTGGGTGAATAATCCTTTAATATTTATCTTAAATAATTTTGCAACTTCTTTATTAAGAAGATTTTCCTGAATGTAGCCCCAGAGCCTTTAAGTTCAGTAGAGTAGTAGTCTCAGTAGTAAAGTTCGGTACAAACACATTTTAAATGTTCAGTCAGAGACCCGGCTTGACATGTGATGTTTATGTGCAGGTGACCCAAGTTCAAGCACTCTTCTCGATTTCATTTCCTGTCGTCTCTCAGACTGTCACTGTCAACAAGATAGCAGAAAGCCCCCAAAAATGGCTCTAAGGCCTTGACTGTAGAGCGTTTTGTACATGTTCAATGGATAACTCTGTTTATAGGTCACTGTGTCTATTGAGGCTCGTTTACATCATACAGACTCCTCTGAAAGAGACCGGAGACAGCGATTGGCTCTTGCTGACAGAGGCAGCTGCCGCATGGCTATTTTAGCAAAAGAGGCACGTTAGCGTGTGGCTGTGCAAGTGTGCGATGTGGCGTCTCTAGGGGTATTTTTAGAGATGATGGTCTCTGACCTGTGTCTCAGCCACCATATACTCGTCAGGCTTCATGTGAACGGTGAAAGCCTCACGAATCTCTCTTTGTCCATCGTAGAGAACCTGGATCTCCACCACATGCTCTGTCTCACCCTCTTTAAACTCCACATCTGTAAGGACACACAAACAAAGATATACAGAAAGGAAATAGTTAAACCTTCTGCTTATTCTCCACTCCTTTCAAGCAGGACGTTGCATGTTTTATTAAATTATCTTCACAGACTTCATAGGTCCTCTGCTAACCTTGAGATAGGGGGTTGTAGTCCTCTCCTGATGTCGCAGAGCCGTCCTTGGTGTGAATTCTCACTACAGAGACCTTGGAGGTGTCGCCCTGACGCAGGACAGGAATCTTCACTACAGCAATCTCTCCAGGAAGTTGTGGCTCTCTAACACTGTATTTGATCTCAGCGAACCTGATGATGGACTCTAAAGTGGAAAATTAGTTTTGTTTACTGTGAGAGAAGCCCATCAAGATCTTTATGCAGATATTTGTGAAAAACAGCATTCTCTAAATCCTGGAGGGTCGATATCCTGCAGAGTTTAGCACCAACCCTAATTAAACACACCTGATTCAGCTAATCAAGTCTTAGTAGGCATGCTAGAAACTTCCAGGCAGTTGTGTTGAGGAAAGTTGGAGCTAAACTCTGCAGGACACCGGCCCTCCAGCACAGAGTTTGGAGATCCCTGTTCAAGAATGAAGAGAAAAAGAATACTTACTATCCTTATTGTCAGTGATGGTGACCAGAGCTTCTTTTTGTTCTCCTACTGCAGCTCCATATGGTGATTTGCTCTTAGGGGTGCCCAAAACCAAGCGGAACTCCTCATCCTCTTCATGAATCGTGTCATCCACTAAAGTCACTACACATGGCTTCTCGATCTCACCTGCAAACATGCAGATACGTGAGATGAGCATGTCGATTTATAAAAGACTGGAGGAGGAACAGGTTCAAACAAGAAACAAACCTGGTAGGAACACAATGGTTGATGCGTCAATATTGGGTCGTTCATCATAGTCCATCATGACCTGGGCAGATCCCTGGCGAGTGTAACAGCGGACTGTGGACCTCTGACTGATGTCGCCACTGCGGTACACCATTGCCTTCACCTCTCCATCAGCCTCATCCACCTTGTACTCCGCCTCCCTAAACTGGACTTTAGGCACTGCAGAAATATTCAGTATTGATTAGTTTAGTATCACTCAGCTGACAAGAGTGTTTGGAATTTTGAATTGGCACTATAGACATTTTATCTGCAGTTTACTTTATTCATTGACTCACAGTCTGTGATTGTGTCATTGATGGTGATGACAGTTTTGCTAGGTTCTCCAAGGACTGCATTCATGGGCATATGAAGCACCAGCTCAAACGTCTCTGGTCCCTCCAGCTCAGGCTGGCCAAGGTCATCGAGAATAGTCACACGAAACGTTTGCATTGTCACACCTGGAGCAAAGTCCAAGTTACGGCTGATTCCCACGTAGTCTAGACCCGCTGGGAAAGAGAAGGAGAGAGAAGGGTGGGGAAGAAAAAAAATCATTTTATTTAAGCAAAGAAAAAAATCAGATATCAGCAATTGTTGTTTTTGACAACTCCAACACGCTTTACCTTCTGCTGAAACAGGGTCACTCTTCCTGGAGCGGACTGTGACAGTGGCTGTCTTTGAAAGGTCAGTTCCAGTTCTCCACACTTTCACTTCCACATAACCATCACTCTCATCCACCGTGTATTCAGTCTCTCCAAAATAGAAAGATGGCTCTATACCAAAGGGGAAAGATCAGTCAACTTTCTCTCAACTTTTCGCTCAACATCACTTTTTTAATTTTTAATTCTTATCATTTTCTGCATCCTGAACCATCTATGTAAAAAAAAAGAAAGAAAAAAAGTGTACATTAGTCTGAGACCGGTAGTAAAAATGCTTCTATTTTGCAAAGAATTAGTTCGCTTCCAGAATAGAAATTTCCTGATAATTTAATCACCTCCATGTCATCCAAGATGTTCATGTCTTGCTTTCTTCAGTCAAAGAGAATTAAGTTTTTTTGAGGAAAACATTTTCTCCATATAGTGGACTTCATTGGTGGCCGACAGGTTGAAGGTCCAAACTGCGGTTTCAGTGCACCTTCAAAGAGCTCTACACGATCCCAGCTGAAGAATAAGGGTCTTATCTAACTAAACAATTTCTTTAAAAAATTATAATGTATATACTTTTTAACCACAAATGCTCTGCAATGTGCATGCACATCTTCACGTATTGCGTAATTACATTGGAAAGGTCACGTGTGGTTAGTTCTTCATCTCTGTAGTCCATTTCAAACAGGTAGGGTAGGGCGAAAAACTCCCTCCTCCAACTTCAAAATCATCCGATATCATTGTTTTACCTTTTTTTGTAAAGGGCGTTTGACTTTCTTTGCACGTTCGCTTGGTAAACACTGGGTCGGTACTTTCATTGGTCCATCGTTGAAGACCACTATATGGAGAAAAATCCTGGAATGTTTTCCTCAAAAACCTTAATTTCTTTTCGACTGAAGAAAGAAAGACATGAACATCTTGGATGACATGGGGTGAGTAAATTATGAGGAAATTTTTATTATGGAAGTGAACTAATCCTTTACTTTTTTTAATTAAAAACTATTATTAGGATAATAATTTCAGTTGAACAAATTTTAGCATTTCATAGGCCCTTCTTTTGGTTTGATGACAAATTGGCATAAAACTTCATGATCCCTGTCATCCAGCATGATTTGATAATGTTCTGAAGAACATCTTGTGCACCAATGAAAGCAAGAATATCTGAACTTTTGTCCAGTTCTTATGTGAAAATATGAAATATTTCTTATTCATTTTAATTCATTTTAACTTTCTGTTATCTTCCGTGTTTAAATTAGATTTGGAATTCTAGATTTTCAATGTGGTCTCAGACTTTTGGATCCTGCAGTATCTTTCGGCAAAACAGAAGCCGAGAGGTGCCATTTCCAGCAGCTATAATGACTTTTAAAGCCATTGTTCTCAGAATTGTTAGATCTTGTTTCATCTCACACAAAGATGTTTTAACCCATTAGTGTTTCAGACAAAGCTCTGGATCTGCCATCACCGCCATGACAGCACAGGAAACCTACTATCATTTCAAACGTCCTGTCTGAGTGCTGAAACCAGACCGTTGAGTCTACTTCAGTCAAGATGCACTTGGGTGAGTGTTTACGTTTGAGTGTGTGTGTGTGTGGTTTGGGAGGTCTGAGAGGCTCCCATAGCAATATCAGCATCAGATCATGATAAATGAATGCAGAGGGGAGAGGCCTTTCCAGGGTGGGGGAAGAAGCCGTAAGTTTGAGGGGCCATACAAAGAAAAAGAGCGTAGTGACACCTCCATAGACAACAAGTCCGAGACAAAACAAAAAGATTCCAACTCTGGCTGGCATCCAGACCACAAGTCTATCCAACAGAGTCCCCATCCCCCCTGCAAATAGACACAAATATACTACCGGGCCCTTCCAGACCCACCAAGACGCTGAACTACAATACGCACATTAATCTTCACTTCTTTCTTCTGAATAATAAAGTCTAGGCATGTACATACATTATTTACACATAAATATCTTTAGGGGTAATTTCCCAAACTGTGGAGGATGGGACTGTCGTTAACGGTGCTGTTTAAAACTATTAGATTGTTTTTGGAAGTAAAGAAAATAAGGGATAAAAAGGCTATGCTTTAAAAAGGCAAATTCCTGAATTCATCTTTGAATGTACTGAATTCAAAGATGACAAACCATCTCTTGTTTAGACTGTGTTTCCTTTGAGTAATGCATATAAATCCTAAATTCTGCATGGGCAGGATGTTCACAAAGCTTTTTCAGATCCCTCGCTGAGGTTTATGGGTCGTTACAGAGGTCATAGGGGCCTCAATTGTGCTCCTTCAACTTGTTTTGGGTTATCGTGTTACCATGCTGCCAAGGACAACGGTGGTATGACCGCAAAGTAAAGATGGATTGTTCTGTGGCTACCTATGCTTTCAAAGCATGTATAACAAAAGAACAACTATAAGAAACAGGTCAGACGTCAATATAACCACAGAACATAGAGGTGATGGTTTTGTGTCATTGAGGATGACTCATTTTTAAACTTGAATATCGTGAAACCACTTTCCTTGTGGTTTAGAAAAAATGCACAGGATATAGTTGGTCTGGCTTGCACTTCTGTGTGTATATACTGTATGCAGTAGGCTCAGTTCCAAAAATCAATGTTGTTTTTTTTAGAAATATCACTTTATTAAAGAATCAAAAATGGTTTCCACAAAAACTGTGATAATAAGAAATTCTTCAGCACCAACAGATGATGTGATGCTTTTATTTTAAATAGCATAAAATGGAATAAAATTATCTATTTAGTTTTAGCCAACTTACCATCATCACTATCGGCCAAGATGACCACTTTGGCGCTGGGGAACTTGGCTCCCACTTGGCCACCCATTGGCATACTGAGTGACACATTGAAGGTCTCCTCTTCCTCAAAGAGGGAGTCATCAATGATTATGATGCGACACGACTTCTCCCGCTCATCCTTATCAAAACGCAGGATACTGGTGTGGTCCTCAGGTCTTGTGATGTAGTCTGAATAGGACAGCACTGTGGTGGGGGTGGTTCCGGTTGCACTGCCTGTATAGAAATATTTCTTGTTTTTCATACGAACAGACTTTCAAGTACTGCAGTGTTAGAATATACACCAGAAGTACAGCTGAAGTAAGGCCATGTATTGTTGTAATAGGCAATATTTTAATGTTTTCGTATTATACAACAGAAAATAGCTCATATTGTGAAAAGGAAAGTAGGTTACTTAGATCTCACCTTGTTGTGTGTAACAAACAACCATTAGTTCTTGGCTGGCGTCTCCTGATCTGCGTACTGGGACTAATAGTTCTCCTATATCCTCTTCTATACGATATTCTGCTTGAGGGAAGAACACTGTGGACTCTGAAAAAGAGAAATTCTAACGCTTAAAAGTGAACATATAACAAGATATGTTTAAATAAATATTAATTTAAAGGATTAGTTCACTTCCAGAATAAAAAATCATTTACTCGCCCCCATGTCATCCAAAATGACAAAATGAAATTAAGGTTTTTTAGGAAAACATTCCAGGTTTTTTCTCCATGTGGTGAACTTTTATGGTTCCCAATAGTTTGAAGGTCCAAATTGCAGTTTCAATGCAGCCTCAAAGGGCACTACACGATCCCAGCTGAGAAATAAGAGTCTTATCTAGTAAAACGATTGGCCATTTTCTAAGAAAAATACAAATTTATATACTTTTTAACCACAAACGCTCATCTTGCACTAGCTCAACCTCACACATTATGTAATCACGCACACGTGACGTAGGCGGAAATACTGACCTAGTGTTTACAAAGCGAACGTGCAAAGAAAGTCAAACGCCCTTTTCAAACTAAGGTAAAAAAACGATGTTGGACAATTTTGAAATTGGAGGAGAAAATGAGATTTTTCGCCCTACCCTACCTTTTTGAACCAAAGTACACAGACAAAGAACCAACAACATGTGACCTTTCCAACATGATTACGCAATGCGTGAAGATGCGCATGTGCATTGCAGAGCTTGTGAAAGATGAGCATTTTGTGGTTAAAAAGTATTTAGGGTTTTTTCCCCAAAAAAAATGACCAATTGTTTTGCTGGATAAGACCCTTATTCCTCGGCTAGGATCATGTACACTTAAAGAAAAAGGCTCTAAATGGGTGTTTTTGTGTTGATGTCATAGAAGAACCATTTTTGGTTCCTTAAAGAACCTTTCAGCAAACAGTTCTTAAAAGAACCATTTTGAAGGACATTTAAAAAATATGAGGAACCTTTTTTGCATTTGAAAGGTTCCATGGATGTTCAGGGTTCTTAATGGAACCATCGATGCCAATAAAGAACCTTCATTTTTAAGTGTAAAGCCCTTTGAAGCTGCATTGAAACTTAAGTTCAAAGTTCAAACCGTTGGGAACCATTGAAGTCCACCATATGGAGAAAAATGTAATGTTTTCCTCAAAAACCTTAATTTCTGTGCGACTGAAGAAAGACATGAACATCTTTGATGACATGGGGATGAGTAAATGATCAGGAAATTTTTATTCTGGAATCAAATGCTTAGGTAGTCAAAAGTATTTGCGCTTATTGAACATTTAATTTCAAAACCACTGGCATTAATAGGCATAAAAGTCCTCTTTGAAAGCTTCCACTCTTCTGAAATTCACACTCTGGTAATATGTGTTTTACAGTACAAAGACAAAAGTAGGAAGTCATTAAGCATGGCATAATTACCATCACCAGGATCTACAATTTCCACAGTGGCTGTATCAGGGTATTCAAGAACAGCCATCACTGGCTCTGAAAGCTGGATTTCGAACATCTCTGAAGTTTCAAACTCTTGGTCGGTGAATATCTTCACCCTCCAGGTGGCGGATGTCTGGCCAGGGTTAAACTGGACCTGTTTCTGAGCTTTGCCGCGGAAGTCTTTGTCCTGTTTTGCTGTACCATCTTTGGTGGCAATGCCTTTGAAATAGTAAACACTTTTTAGGCCTCAAAATACAAAAATAGCACAAACTGAGTGAACAGTTTCTAATATCTGCTGACTACTTTATAACCATATACTTTAAGAAACAGTAAAAGAATGTGGTACAATTTAAGACATTGTAAGACAGTTAAAGGGTTGTGAACATACCAAACACAGAGGGACCAACTTGTAACAGCTGCAAATAAACATTGTTTACTATCTCTAAATATATACAGACATGACAATGAGGGAGGTTCAGTTTGTTTTTTATTAGAATTCCAAAATTTAATGAACTGTATTTTTGTATATTTGTATTTCTGTATATTCTCCACAAGACTACACAAGTTCATTGTGTTCAACATATAAACAAATATTTTGTAACACAAAAGCAAAAAGAGGGATACGTTTTGGACTTGTAACTGGGTAACTCATTTTAATAAATACTTACTGACAAATGATGTCTCTCCCAAGTATCCCCGGCGTTTGAGGGTGACCTCCAGAAACTTTGCATCCTCATCCACAATGTAGTATTCCCTTTCTAGAGATATCCAAGCCCAATTCAGACGGAATGGTTGTGGTTTCAGCTTGTTGCCCCCTTTTCAAACAAAGAAAAGCACTATGAATTTAATGACGCACAATGAAAAAAGACAAAGGGTGTATTTGAGCCCCTTGAGAACCCACAGTTTGCTAACGATTTTATTTCTTTCAAGTTCAGATATGTAAAAAGAAAGAGGGGCCAAAATGAGCGCAACTTGATCCTCAGTCCTGCTTGTGGCTGTCCTGGGGTGGTTTCGTTTTCTGTTGAAACTCTCCACCCTTTTTTGTCTTTCCCTCATTACTACTGTAAAATCAATACTCAATATTTCATGTTCACACTGCCTTCTTTTTTCCGACTTTTGTTGGTAGATGAATGAGGCTCAATGAGTCCAACGAGGTGTCAGGTTAATGCCGAAAGCCCATACCATGACGGAGTAAAGAAGGCAGTTGTGGAATATTGTGGTTGGTGCAGATTAACACAAAAGATGGAGAGTTGAAAGAGATGAATATGACAGCAGGGACCATAAAAAATGCAATCTGACCTTTTTTCCACCAAGACTTAAATAATGTGCCACTTCCAAGGCTACTGAAGTTGAGATAAACAAAATAGACGTTGTACTGATACTTAAACCTTTTCTTTACTTTTAAATAGATAGAGCCATTAAAAAATAAATTCTAAATTTCAGCATTATTCCAGCACTACTTCATCAAATAATCACACCTCAGCGACTAATTATCTTTTTGAGTAATCAGATTAAAGTATAATCGGTTTAGACTCTCTCCATTGGCTAAATGCTTTAAGCAGTGAGAAGACACAATCCTGAATCTTGAGTGACTGAAGTAGGATAAAGAGCTATAATGGCTTGGAAAGTATTCTCAATCCCATTTTGCCATAATCCGTGCTATCCCATGACTCTGATTATCTCTAAAGAGTAAAGGTATTTTACATTCTTGGACACTACTTCTTGGGTCAAGCTGTTCTGCATTCATTTTAGAAAGCAATTTCTGAGGCCTTGATACTTCATTGTAGATTACAAAAAGTATGCACAGTTGGTGCATAACTGAATAAAAAATTGCAATTTTAAATGTGAATTTAAAAACAACCTCAAAAAAGTGCAACTCTTTTTATTTTCTGCAAGAAAGGACTGGGTATTGTATGCGATTTTGTAGGTACGAGAGCTGGATAGTAACTGATTACATGTAATCTGTATTTTCTAATCAGATTCTAAAAATTAAGCACTTGTAATTAAATTAAATGACATTTTAAAAGAAAAAAAAATTGTTTTAAAAGAAATATTTTAATAATTAAATATTGCATGTTTATTGGTTCTGTGACATTGTTTACGGTCACATGACATGCAGGTAAACAAATAAAATACTGAATTTTTTTTAGTAAGGTTTTTTGTTTTTTTTTTAATTGATCTTAAAATTATATATTTTAATTTAAACTCATAAACCCCCTGCAGATCCTTCACAAACACCATTTTGGGAAACCTTGATGTAATATAATGTTAAATTCACTTCATGTTGTTGATAACATCAAATGGAATATATTTTCTTACTCTTTGTATTTATACATCAATATGGTTCATAATTATCCTATTTAAATCAATGTGATAAACGAGTTAGGTCAAAAGTCTAAAAAAGTAATCAAAATGTAATCGAAAAGTAATCTGATTATATTACCTAAAATGTGTAATGGACTACATTAATAACTATAATCTTTGTCATGTAATTTGTAATCAGTTAATTACAATTTGTAAGTAATGTACCCGGCTCTGGTAGTTTCTACATATGTGACCCTGGACCACAAAAAACCAGTCATAAGGGTCATATTTTTGAGATTTTTATAATAAAAGTTGAATAAATAAGCTTTCCATTGATGTATGGTTTGTTAAGATAGGACAGTATTTGGCCGAGAAGACTTTTTAGGGTGCAAAAAAGTCAAAATAAAGTTGTCCATGAAGTTCTTAGCTCTGCATAGTACCAATCAAAAATTAAGTTTTGATATATTTACAATAGGAAATTTATAACATACTGTATCTTCATGGAACATGATCTTTACTTAATATCCTAAAGATTTTGGTCAGAAAAATCAATAATTTTGACCCATACAATGTTTTGTTGGCTATTGCTACAGATATACCCATGTGACTTATGACTGGTTTTGTAGTCCAGGGTCACATATGAACATGGGATCTGCTCTTTTGATGCATACGCAATATTGTAGTTGAATGCACGATGTATGTCAAAATAGAAGTTATGTCGTTAGACTGATTTATAGTGATCAATAAAACATCATTATCATGTCCTCCATTAGCCTTCTTCTTTACCACCCTTCTCTCCGTTTAGGAAACGGCTCAGCTTGACATGACGGCATTGGCCTTGACCAAGCTCAAGTGTCTGACAGCCCTGCCTAAAAATATAGAACTCATTTATCATTTTTATCTTTGCCCTAGATTGCTGAAGAGTTGTTAAACACATTGAAGCGGATTGCCTCATACAAATTAGATGTTTTATTTCTTGTTAAGCTTTCACAGGAGTGTAAATACTGTTGCACATTACAAATACATCAACTAAGATCTAAGTGCATAGCTGAGCACATTAACAAGTATTAAAAACAAGCCGATTATTAAACATCCTGCGAAGACACAATGTGAAGAAAATGA
Organism: Cirrhinus mrigala; assembly: GCA_036247105.1. Lineage (NCBI taxonomy): Eukaryota > Metazoa > Chordata > Actinopteri > Cypriniformes > Cyprinidae > Cirrhinus > Cirrhinus mrigala. The sequence goes on along the minus strand of CM070007.1, from coordinate 21,297,935 downwards.
AGCACGTTTCAAAGGCTTAATGGAAGGCGAACCGTATTGTAGCTCAGCCAAGTGCCTCTTTCTTCAGGAGACAATTTTCCCAGGCATACTGCCCAGTTTGAGTATGAACTGATATTGAGCTTAGTGCGGCTGTATCAGAGGATTATCAAACGGACAACATGCAGACAGAAGGCTCTCTTTCAGTTAAGAATACAGCAGTCACCTGTGGAACACGGAGGCCTTTTTTCTGGATAAGGGCACTTTGTCTGCAAGATTATGGAAAATAGTTCCACTTGCAATGGAGACAATGGACCTCTATTCTATAAATTTTATGCACAGCAATGTATCACAATTATTCTATATACAGTTGAGGTCAAAAGTTTATGTCCCCCTTTCCAGAATCATTAAAATGTTAATTGTTTTACCAAAATAAGAGGGATCATACAAAATGCATGTTATTGTTTATTTAGTACTGACCTGAATATGATATTTCACATAAAAGATGTATACATACATATAGTCCACAAGAGAAAATAATAGTTGAATTTATAAAAATGAACCCGGTTCAAAAGTTGTTACCTGAATTATCCACAGTGTTTTTTTTTTTTTTTTTTTTTTTTTTAAGTAATAGTTGTTCATGAGTCCCTTGTTTGTCCTGAACAGTCAAACTGCCTGCTGTTCTTCAGAAAAATCCTTCAGGTCTCACAAATTGTTTGGTTTTCCAGCATTTTTGTGTATTTGAAACCCTTTCCAACACTGACTGATGATTTTGAGATCCATCTTTTGACACTGAGGACAACTGAGAGACTCATATGCAACTATTACAGAAGGTTCAAATGTTCACTGATGCTCCAGAAGGAAACACGATGCATTAAGAGCGGGGGGTGAAAACTTTTTGAATTTAAAGATCATGGTAAATGTAACTTATTTTGTCTTCTGAGAAACATGTAACTATCTTTGTAGCCTCTAAAAGGCAGTACTAAATGGAAAAACATGATATTTAGACAAAAAATGTACAAATCTCTATTCTGTTCAAAAGTTTTCACCCCCCGGCTCTTAATGCATAGTTTTTCTTTCTGGTGCATAAGTCAGCATTTGATCCTTCTGTAATAGTTGCTTATGAGTCCCTCAGTTGTGCTCGGTGTGAAAAAAATGGATCTCAAAATCATATAGTCATTGTTGGAAAGGGTTCAAATACACAAAAATGCTGGAAAACCAAAGGAGCTGAAGGATTTTTCTATAAACATCTTTTATGTGAAGTATTTTTTTCAGGTCAGTATTAAATAAACAATAACATGCATTTTGTATGATCCCTCTTACTTTGGTAAAATAATTAACATTTTTAATGATTCTGAAAGGGGGATGTAAACTTTTGACCTCAACTGTAAGAATATGAAAGAAAGTTGTTAAGTACTGTAGAAACAATAAAACACATAAAATTATAGATTCAATTTGTGAAATGATTGTAATAGGCTACATCAGGGATTTTTCTTAAATAATTAAAGAATAAAAATAAAATAAGTATTACTGTGTCAGTCTTTAGAAAGGAAGAATGAAATAATAATAATAACAATAATAATAATATAAAATTGGTATAATGTGCATTAGACATTAAATTATATCTTTGGAATTTATGTTGTTACTTTGAAAGCCCCAAAAGTTTATTCGGTAAGATCTTTTTGTGACCCGCTAATCTTATTTGGAATGTTCCAAACTTTCATTTTAAAAAATGCCTCTTTCTTAGCTGTATTGCATTGTATTACTCAATAATACACATTTACTCTGTTCCAAAACCTTGTGAGCTGCCTCTGTACTGTAGTTTACTGGGTTTTGGAACAATCTAGCCGTGCAATCTAAAGAGATGCATTTGCAACTTATGTTTTTGTTCCACTATCACTAATGTACTGTTATTTCCAGAGTGAATTTAGCCATTTGAGTTGACAGTCACCTGGGGCAATTTCCTAAATAGTTTTATTGCTATGTTTGGAAGGCAGGTGCTGTTAACAGTGACTTCAGAGGCCACCTCAGTTTTCTGACTGTGCACTTTTTCTTCTCTTTCTCACACCATTTCTTAGTGGTTTTCAGATTCCAAGAGTGGGAACCGACAGCTGTATCCTCACTCCCTGCATTTATCCCCTCCCTTGTTCTCTCCTTTTGTCGGCTTTTATCTGTGCATGGGAGCAACAACTGAGGCAGACAGCAGGCACTGTCTGGGTGGCCCAAACCCACTGTCATGGTTCTTTCTGCTTCTTTCTACACTCTAGGGGGATTTGTGTCTACAATGAACAAACAACACAAAAGTGTCTCCCTTGAACGCATGTTTTCTCATGAGCGTTTCAGACAGTTTTCTAAGAATGTTGTTTTTAGTTCACTATAAGTCATGAGAATTGGAGCAGTGCAATAGCAGTTTTGTGGTGTTGCAAAGTATTTAATTTAAAGGTTTCTGTAAGCTATAGCGGCAGTAAAGCCAAGTATATATCAGCATCACTGAGTGGTGCTAACTCATTTAATGGGTTCAGGCGTCACAGAGGGATGTCTGAAGCTCTAGAGGTATTTATGACTGCAATAATATATAGAAAGAATGCAGGGCTAAGTAATGGTCACAGTCACACTTATACAAGTCTCCCCAGCCTTTGATATTGCAGAAGAAAGTGGAAAAAAAGGTGAGAACTGAACCCACAGTAGTTAAAGCTAACACTAATAGCTTCTGAAAAAATGAATTCCTGACTTTATTTTTTATTTCAAGCTGGCAGTAATAATATCCTAAGGAATTAACTGGCCATTATGCTTAAAAATACAACTTAAATAGAACCCTCACCCTCATGTCATTCTAAACTCGTAAGACCTTCATTCATCTTTGAAACACAAATTTAGATATTTTTGATGGAATCCAAGAGCTTTTTGACCCTGCATAGACGGCAACACAACTACCACATTCAAGGCCCAGAAAGGTAGTAAGGACATTGTTAAAATAGGCCATGTGACATCCGTAATGTTATGAAGCTACAAGAATACTTTTTGTGCACAAAGAAAACAAAAATAACAACTTTATTCAACAATTTCGTGTCAGTCTTCGACTTCACAAGTGTACATCGAGGCATGCATGTGGTGCTGCTGACGCAGGAGTAGGCATTCTGATGTAGAACCCAGATACGCTGTGCGCTGTTTACAAGCAGAAGAAGATGTAAACCGTCTTTGTAAACATGTCTGAAAATTTCATTAGAGAGGATAACTTGCAATTTTTTGCCTAGCCTTACTTATTTGCACCAGAATATACAGATGATGAACTAAAAGAGACGGACGTTCTACGTTAGGAAGCTTGCTCCAACTCCAGCAGCACCAACCTCGATCTCATGGCAGTTCGTACATATTGTACAAGGTGGTAAATTCGTATGAATGTCCTCACTCATACGAGTTTGTAAAATTTTTCCTAAATCGTGAGTTCTCTATCGTAATGAGTTCTCTATTTTGTATGAATTTGTACGAATGACCTACCCCTAATGGTATGTTCACACCAAAAACAAGGCAAATATACATTTTCCTACTGGTTTTTTTTTTTTTTTTTATTGTTAGCAGCATCTCTGTAGCCATACTAAAAAAATACAACCACCACTACAACTGATTTTAATTATTTTCTATGCTCCAGATACTTATATCATAAATTTTAGGCTACAATAATGCTCTCTATTTTCTGATACAACCAGACATGTCAATAAGCTCTTCGCTGGTTGGCTTGTGCAAAAACGCATCATGCGATGAAATTTTCAACTTGTGCAGAAGACGTTATCGAGGCGAATGTTACGCATTTAGTTTTTTTCTGGCGTGAATTCGCCTTTACTCGCGTCTTTGCATTGACTTTGTATGTAATCTAATTATTAATTTGAATAATTACATTTGCATTTGGTATGAACACACCATAACCCCACCCCTAAACCTACCTCTCACTTGGGACTAGACAAATCATACAAAATCGTACAAGTGAGGTCGTACAAATTAGCCACCTCATAAAAATACATCCCGAATTGCTCGTGAGATAACGCTGGCAGCGCCACATGCATGCATCGTGATACTCTTCTGAATGCGTGTCGAAGACTGATGCGGAAGTGAAGAAATTGTTGAATAAAGTCATCATTTTCAACATAGGCTAATTGGAAATACATGCCTCTATATACATTTCTGAATTCTGAATTTTCTGAACTGAAAAAACTACTGTATATGTATGGATCACTGCAGTTTCCACACCAAGTATGAAATACAGGTACAGAGTTTTGATAAATAAAGCCTAATTTTCACACAATTACTCGCAGAATATTGCGTTATGACTTCAAAACAATTTGAACATCCTGCGCGATTTGAAAACTGATACTTTTGAAAGTTGTCCTCACATATAAAGCTTCATATGCATGCGTTTTCTAATTCAATAGGTTGTGCGGGAGCTCACGCGATATAGCGTTGCACTTGAGAGATCAAGAGTTCTGGTACAAACCCCGTGAAACTATGGTTCAACAAAACAGCTCAAATCTGCATAAAGAAGTTAAAATAGCTTGGCTGTACCAACATAACAAAAACGTGCCATGGTCACGTATTGAACGTGTGTTTTAGCACCACTCTCTGAACATTTCACTTTGAAACTGCCAGGAAACGTGCAGTAAGGTACGCAATTACGGTGTTGCATATAAGTATATAGAAGTATGTATTTTCATGTATTTTTTGGGTTGGTTATTTTTGTTTTCTCTGCACGCAGAAAAGTATTCTTGTAGCTTCATAACATTATCGTTGAACCACTCATCTATTTTAACAATGTCCTTACTACCTTTCTGGGCCTTGAATGTGTCTGTTGCATTGCTGTCTACGCAGGGTCAGAAAGCTCTGAATGTATTAGGCCCACCCAGTGATGTAACAAAATGGGTTTTGCTTGTAGAAAGATTGATGTCTTACATGTAATGACTCTGTGTTAAGTGTAGAGTTTGATAGATCTTCACCTTTGTGCCACAGGTCACTAGATATATTGCACTTTAGGCATGGGAGGGAATGCTAGGAGGATATTAACATTCACTGCCAGAGGCATATTGCAAGACTAAACTGGCCTAGTACATCCATATCCTTTTATGCTTATAAGAGCTAGGGCCATGTTAAGTATCCCAAACATGAAAATGTATGACCACGCTTCAGATTAGACCCCATCTGATTTCACGAGGTAACATGAAGTCATATTCAAATATGGGTCACATCTTTCTGACCTGAGAAGCTCTGGCCATTTCCTCTGCATCTAATAATGGCGTCTCACAAGCACCAAGCTTGGAAGTCTATGTTAGGCGCCTCATGTAATTCCAGGCATTCCACAAGGGGAATATTTGACAACTGGACACTGGCAGGTACTGTACTTGTCCACGTGACATCTGCGAAAGCCAGGCACCTGATCCCCAAACTGCAAGGTGATGAATTATGGCATGGTAGACCAGCCACATCCCTTTTGACACCAGTCGCCTAGCACAAGTTGTCTGTGGCAGGCAGAGGAAGAGAGATCAAGAGAAAGTACTCTACCATAGGCACCATAGGGTGATCTCAAGGCTCATATCGCAGGAAAAACTCTCCCATCTGTGAGAGATAAGAATAACCCCAGAACCATACATCATATCCTCTAGCAAATGTGAGAGTTGCAAGGAGGAAATGAGGCAATGGAGAAGTGGCTCCAGTGGCACCAAAGAGCAATAAATCTTTTTGCTGTTTACGCGTCTGACACACAGATTAGGTGCAGACGTCTGTGATGAAAAAGAAACCGCAAAACTTGAGAAAGACTTTGCAGACCATATTCTCTATATGTAATGCCTCCTTAGGATTTGGCCAGCAGAGCACCTCAAAAACCTCAAAAGCTCACTAGCTTTTGGAACAGAGCCTTTGAAACAATACTCACGTTTGATTTTCGTGAATAATTGTTGGAAGAAAATCCCAACCCAACCTAACAGTATGAGCTTCTCCATCTTCTACAGCTTAAAAGACGTACTAAGCAAGGGGAAGCCCCAGGGTTTTCAGCATATCTTGTAATGGCTTTGAGTTTCAGCCAGGCATAGAGAGATCCTTGAAAGGAGATCTGTTAGCAGATCTCTGCTCCTTGACACACAAATCCCTTTCTGCAGTGACTTCTACACTCGGGTCAGTGTAGCTGGTGCCACAATTCTCAGAGGAAATGCATTCCACCATCTAACAAATGATCATGTAACATCTCCTTGGGTATAAGTTGTCCCTCCTTGGATGTCCCTAATTCGAACACCGTAATTTCTGTTATGAAACTCAAGTATGTTTTATGTGAACACTGACAGCAAATTGAAGTTAAACTATTAAGTTTGTTTAGAATAAGAACATATTTCTATTAAATAATTGTACAAAGCTTGGTAAATTAAAAGCGTATTTGCTCAGTTAAGACCTTTAGGATGTTTGAAATTTCAAACCTGATCTTATTACACTTACAAAGCAAGTACATGGTAGGGCTTGTTTAAATATTATATAGATATATAAACTTGAATTAAAATCATGGATTTGTATCCAAATTAAGTCCTTTGCGGTTTAGCTTAGCAAAATGGGTGGAAATGTATCGGAAATAATAAAACTGAATGACCTGTGTACTGTAGGTATGTTTTCCAACAGCAGCTGATTGAAATATTACCACCTGGCTCACACTGCACATAACTGCACATAACTCATATTATGGCTAGCATTCTACTGGTATCCATAACAGCAGTTCCCTCTTCACACCTCGTCTTCACTCCTCCTCGCCTTAGAAACTCTGATCTATACATAGATGTGTGTATTAGTGTATTCACTTGTATCACACAAGCTATTGACCAACTTGATCTCATGACGAAAACTTACCTATGGGAACTTTTTCACAAGATGTGAAATACGTAGCGCAATGTATGTTTCTTGACATATTGAATGGCACTAAAAGAGTGTTTGTTTTTTTGTTTTCCGGAACAGATGAATGTACAGTACATATAGTACATTTAAAGGAACACTCCACTTTTTTTGAAAATAGGCTCATTTTTCAACTCCCCTAGAGTTAAACAGTTGAGTTTTACCATTTTCAAATCCATTCAGCCGATCTCCAGGTCTGACAGTAGCACTTTTAGCATAGCTTAGCATAGATCATTGAATCAGATTAGACCGTTAGCATCTCGCTCAAAAATGACCAAAGAGTTTAGATATTTAGACGGACGAAAAATGAAAAGTTGTGATTTTCTAGGTCGATATGGTTGGGAACTATACTCTCATTTCGGTGTAATAATCAAGGAACTTTGCTGCCGTATCATTGGTGCAGCAGACGCAATGATATCACGTAGCCGCCAGCTTTGCCGGCTGCAACTCTGCATCTACACAAACTTAGTGCCGGTCACTTTCAGGCACTGCGTAATATCATTACGCCTGCTGCACCCATGGTACGGCAGCAAAGTTCCTTGATTATTACGCTGGAATGAGAGTGTAGTTTCTAGCCATATCAGCCCAGAAAATCGCAACTTTTCATTTTCCGTCAGTCTTAGTACACGATGTAACTACAGAAGAGTCAAGTTTTAAATAGGAAAAATGCTATCTGTCTAATCAGATTCAATTATCTATGCTAAGCTATGCTAAAAGTGCTACCGCCAGGACTGGAGATCGGCTGAATGGATTCGGAAACTGTAATACTCAAATGTTTAACTAGGGGAGTTGGACAATGAGCCTATTTTCAAAAAATGTGGAGTGTTCCTTTAATGTGATGTTGGTTTTGTACGTGACACCGTAGATCTGACTTGAAATGTCCATTGAGTGGTGCTGTAACTCTAGAGCTCCGTGACGTTTTAAAATAACGTACCATCTGCATTATACCTAAACCTACCCGAAAGTGTGAACAAAAGTGAATGTGACGTAAAACGCAATTGCAAGCATGCCATTTTAGCTTGTTTTTCCATCTCTCGCTTTTCAGGTCTTTCATCGTGAGTCATGTTTTTCACGGGATTCTTATCCAAGGATTCTGCATCCTAAGTCCAGTTTCGTGCCGGCTGAGCTACTGAGCAAGCTTGTTACGCTCGGAAAGCAAAACATATGGAGCTGTAATCATTTTTTTGCCAAGAAGGAAATGTTCCTGGATCAGCATCTTTTGTTGATCCTGGATCAACATTACTGTCCAAAAATATAGACTTAACCCAATCCCTACCCCTAAATCTAACCCTAAGCATAATTTATTCCTAATATCAGAGACAAATGTTAGCTGATTAACAAGGGTGTGGAAGAATCTAACTCTGATCATAAGCCTAAAACTGACAGTTCCTGAAAAGTTATCCCTCAGTTCTGATTGGTTGATTGAAATGTTGTTCCAGGATCTACAAGGATGTTGATCCAAGAACATGTACTTGGTAAAATCACGTTCACCATAATCATAACTGTGTCTGAAAATGATTACAAGTGCTCGCTGTTTTACCGACTCTAGTGTTAATTTCTGTTGGAAACTGCAGTGATATGTACTACTGGTACGTATTTCACATTCCCACAGGTACGTTTTCATCATGTGATCAGGTAGACCTGATCAGTTTGACCCTCATGTTCTGATTTCAGTCTGAAGGAGATAATTCATGGAGCAACTTTTTTTTAACAATGTCAATCTCACCTTGGGAGATCTTGAAGCCTTTAAACGTAAACATGCTTAATATACTTAATTATCAGGATGACGGACTTGCTGTATATCGATAAACAAATTGATGAAGTGTCCTCTATGAAAAATGTTACATCTGTTATGGGGTTTGCAGAACTTAGATATAACACATCTACAGTATGTGTTTTGCTGGTGAAAGTACTGTAATTTATTTATTGCTTAGGATACTCTGGAGCAAGCAAAAAGACTGTAAAGTCAGTCTTAACAGATGGAGAGAATTTCTTTGAAGAAGTGTAGATGTAAATACACCTCTATCTAGGATGTGAACATGTTCCATTCTTATCCATTAGCTATAGCCTATATCAATTTTAGACATCATAGGGTGTCAATCATAGGTGAATGTGCTCAAAAAATGATTACTGTTCAGAGATTACTGTTTGTATGTACCAGATTCTTTTGGGTTTATATCTGAATGGTATTGTTTCTATCATCTTGGCAAGGTCTCTGAAAATGTGTATCTTTCTTGGCTCTTACAGCACTGACTGCCTCCAGCTGAAATGTTGCCAAAGAGATGCAGTGCCAGCCCTGGTGCATGCTCCAGTTCCTACGCAGTTAAAGTGCCATCGTTTAAACTACTAACAAGCAAATGTCTGCTCCTTCTTAAGTTTACACTTAAGGATTATATACAGATACACAACCTTGTTTGTGTAAATCATATGAATTAACATTGATATTGAATTCAAATATGAGTAAAAATCAAATCCTGGACAAAAACTACAGCCTTGCTTAGACATTCATTTAAGAATGAATCCACATTAGCCAGATGTTATTATTTACTGACCACCAAAGCGTTACCAACTTGTCCAGACTCATCCAGGTTGAAAAAGATTCATTGTTTCCTTGTTTGTCTGAGTGTGTGTGTCATGATGAGGCGGCATGCAGTATGATTTTCAAAGCTGACCATTAAACTGTTGGCATTTTGACCACATAAAATTAAGAAGCATTGAAGCATCATACATTGGTTAATATTGGTAATTATAAACCAACCTAGCAAAGTCCCCTTCGGCAAAATTGATTTAAAGGAGCAACTGAAAGTTTCTGAATTCCTACAGCAGCTTTAGAGACACATGACACTTCCAGTTAATGAGAGGGCCAAGGAAAAGACATTCTTACCATTGTCTTCCACTGAGAAGTAGAATAAGTCACTTGTGGCATTGGACCCATCAAGAAGCACATAGCAGATCTTCATGTCATCAATATCAGCTAATAAGGAGAAAGGATAGAGTAAGTTGAAGATTTTAAATAACAGTGACACGTTTTGCATAATATTCCAGAAACAAAAAAGTAAATTAATATAACTTACCCTGTGAGAAGGACTTGATGCTATCATTGCCCAAAGCAGAATTCATGATAAAGCCATGAAGAGGAACCTCAGTTATAACATACTTCAGCACTTTGTTTGGACTGTCTCTGTCCTCAGCCTTTAGAGCTTTGCTGGTAATCAAAAATCCAAGATGCCCAGTATGAAGAACCCTTAGGGTGGGTGCTGCTTTGTTTACGACGATTTGAGGCACCCCATTGTCCACCGTGGTGATCTGAATGGTCATCACCTGAGGCTTACGAGTTTCATAAACAGTGTCAGGGAAAACATAGAATTCAGTGTGAGTTCCATCAGTAACTGTGAAAGAAAAGCTGTCTTCATTTGTCTCTGTACTATCATGCCTATAAGTAATAAGGTTTTCATTTAGATCCTGCTTGGTAAATGATGTAATGACTTGGGTTCCATTGTACAGAAGCTGTCCGTGAACTGGCACTTGAGTCACTACGAATCTCAGCAGGTTGTCTGGTGTGTCACGGTCCTCCACTGTCAGTTCAAAGGGTGTGATCAGCTTGGTTTCTCCCTCTCCCAACACCAACTTGTTGATCGTCAAGACTGGCTTCTTGTTGTCGACGTCCGTAATGGATACACGAAAGGTGCGGAAGACAGGGTTGTAGCCATCTGTGACCTCAAACTCAAAGCTGTCCATCTTCACTTCATCATCAGATGTATGGATATAGTAGATCTTGTTGCCAGCTAGCTGCAGCTGAGTGAAGGTGGAGATGGGCACCCCTGGGAGATCGGTACTTTCAAGATGGCCCCTGCTGGGAGCACGAGTGATGCTGAAACTTAGATACTCATCTGGACTGTTGATGTCAGTTGTGCTGAGAAGGTCTGTGGTCAAGGTGACCTTACCTCCCTCTTTGAGGGTCACACCCTTGTTGATAACATCAGGGAAGACCATGTCCATGCTGCCAATATTTATGTAGAAGTAGCGATCAATGAGAGGATTGATTCCATCAGTTACATCAAACTTTAGCAGGTCACGGACACCCTCCTGGCCTGTGTGAACATACTGAATCAACTGTTTGTCAAGTTCATCTTGAGTGAAATTCATTCCAATGCTAATATTGCCAATGACAAGTCCATGTTTGGTAATTCTCTGAAGATAGCCTTGTCCAGGGCCGTAGCGGATGATGTAAGTAAGCTCTTTGTCTTCAGAATCTAGATCTGTGGCCTTCAGGACTCTGTTGCTTATTACTTTGGTTTCTCCGATTTCCACTTCCAGGCCGTCATTGATGGCCATTCTTGGGGTTTCATCATCAACAGGAATGACCATTATAATGACTTTCTCCTCAACAGTGTGCTTTCCATCAGTGAGTCGTATTTCAAAACTGTCTTCCTTGGTTTCAGAGTCGTCATGCTCATAAACAATATTGGAAGCCTCCTTGATCTGCTCTAAGGTGAATTTCACCACTGGAACTGTTCCAGTGCTCAACTGCTGAACTATGTTTCCGTGTTTTGGATTTTTGAGTATTTCAAAAGTTAATTTATCGTTTGGGATGTCTGCATCAGCAGCATTCAAAATAGGAGTGTCAATAACCAAGCTCATCCCCTCCATGACAACAAACTCACGAATGAAAATCTCTGGCTTTTCGTCATTGGCTGGGATGATGACAATAGGGAAAAAGTGCCTTTCTGAAAAGTTAATGCCATCGGAGCAGCGGAAAGTGAATCTGTCTTCCACTGGCTCCACACCCTTGTGAATGCTTTGGACGTAATAGATGTGGCCTAGACTAACATCTCTAATGGTGAACGCAGTGATGGCAGTGCCTGCTCTGGATTTTTCCGAGCCAGGAGCTGGGGAGATGTTCTCCACATAGCCCGACGTGGACTGAACGATAATAGTACATAAGATATCATCATTATCAGTGTCAATGTCCTCAGCTTGAATGTGCTCTAATGTGATAACATTTTTCTCACCCTCAACTACTACAAACTGTCCACCCACATTGACTATAGGTGGGATGCTGTCTACAGGGAGAATGGTGACGTGGACACGAACCCCTTGGACTTTGTTGCCACCAACAACCCATTCATCCGACATGTCAGATATGGTAAGATTAAAAGAATCGTGTTCTTTGATGGGACCGATTTCACCACTAGTGTGAACATAGACGACCACACCATTGATTATGTCTTGCTGGGTGAAGCGCTCAGCTGGAGCTCCATTCACCATTATCTCTCCTAGCTTTGGAGGCTCCTCAACTATGAAGGTCAGCATGAGGTCATCCGTGTCTTCGTCACGACCCTGGATAACATTACTGGTGATTTCTGTTGCGCCGTTCTCAAGTACATCAATAGAGGCCCCTAACAAACCTGCCGGTAACATAATTTTTGGAGTTTCGTCATCGACCGGCTTGATGCTGACCTTGACAATAATGGGGACTTCATGGAAGCCATCGCTAACGTCCAGCTTAATGACATCCTGAAGAGATTCTTCACCACTGTGGATGTAAGCCAGCCGGCTATTTTCGATGTCCTCCAACACAAATGTTTGGCCATTAGACATGTCGATTCCTAAATACTGCAGCTGCCCGAACCTGGGAATCTGGGTCACTGTAAATTTAATGTTCTCATCCTCAGTGTCTTGGTCAGAGGCATCCAGTTCATTTTTGGTTATTATATAGGTATTTCGCTCCAGAACAGTGAAGCCAGTGTTAGTGATTACGGGGGGTTTGTTGTCAACAGGTTGTAAAAAGATTGTAAACAGTCCATCAACTGAATTGCTAGCAGTGTCCTCCACGCTGAATGTAAACTGGACCACTTTGGGAGTAATCCCGAGCTCTTGTTCTGGGGGTTTGTATGCCACTTTGTGGTGGTTGACCTGAGCTTGCGTGAACTCACTGATTGTGATGTCAGGGCTATCAGTCAGCACAATGGCACCTAGAGGAACCGGGTTGTTTTCATCTGTGTCAGTAGGAGGTTTGATGATGGTGTATTTAAGATCCCTGTCATCACAGTCTAGATCTGTGTAGCGTAGATATTTTTTTCTAAAAAATGTGAGCTCGTACTCTTTGACCTCCATGTGCAATGTGGTGCCAGGGTAAAGTTCTGGAGGAATGTCATCCACCGGATGAATTTTAATGGTGAATGTGTGCTCTCCTGATTGATTTGGTGGGTCATTGTCATCCTGGACTCTGAAGACAAACTGGTCAATCACAGTTGTGGTACTATGAGGTCCTTTATGACGATAAAACAGCTTCCCATCCAGAATATCTTGCTGAAACCATTCTGTCACCACCTGTTCAAACATCTCATCTGTTGCACTAAATTTCCATGCAGATGGATCCGGAGGAGGCTCCACCTGCTTGAGGAGCAGCTCACCGATGCCTGAGTACGGCTCTTCTAGTATGAATTTAATTGTTGAGTCTTCTGAATCAATGTCAGTGGCACTCAGAATAAAGGGAGAGATTTGCATCACTTCATTCTTGAAAAGCACAATACCAGTGTTTGCGTTTATAATAGGGGGTTCGTCATCAGTGGGGGCAATTGTGATGGGGAATAAAAACTCGACTTCATTACTGCCATCGGTCATTCTGAATATAATATTGTCGCTGTAGGTGTCACTTCCATCATGCTGATACACAACAATGCCAGCATCTAGATCAGCTGGTGTGAAAAATTTTCTTTGAGACCCTAGCACTGTCAGCTCTCCATGTTTCAAGCCATCAACAACTGTAATCTTCACATCATCAAGATTATCCTCATCGCTGATTTCTAAATTTTGTAAGCTGGATAGCGGTCTTGATTGACCCTCAAAAAGCAGCTGTCCTGTGTTTTTGGTTACCACCGGAGCTAAGGTGTTCATTGGCTTCACAACAATCATGAATGCAAACGGATCAGAAACAGCACCATCAGTGTCAACAATTTCGAATTCGATCTGGAAAATTCTTTCCACGTCTGAATCCTCAGAGGGAGGCTTGTAAGCGATTTTCAGATCTTTAATATCTCTCTGATGGAAAGACGTGATTGGCTGGTTTTGGTCATCTGTGCTGATAATATAGCCCTGCTGATAGCCCAGGGGAGATGTTATGTTAAAGATTAAATCTTCAGATTCTGATTCAATATCTTCAGCTGCCAGCATATCTGAGGTAATGGCTGTCATCACAAATTGGTCAATCTCCATCATCATCATAGATATAAAGCTAGGCTTTGGTTGTGTATTTTCAGTACCCTCTTTGATTCTAACCATTATCTGGAAATGTTCCTGTTGGATAGTATTGCCATCATTATCTTGTACTTCCACTAGCATTGGAATATAGTCTCTGTTAGGAGAGTTTGTGGTTGCAGTGTGTTGATACTGAATACCCTTCTTGACAAAATCATCACAATTAATCATCTGACCATTAACAGAGTTATCAGTGAGACTGCCATACCTTGGAAGTTTGCCTGCACCAACCAGTGTGGTCACCTTGCATTTTGTGACTCCATCTTCATATGCAAACTCCAGTGTTTTTTTGTCAATTGGGTTGCTTAGCCCATTCAGCTTGTCCACAACCAGAGGCATGTTACGAGTGAGAATCTCCAGTTGCTGAAAGACCACTTCAACTTCAAGAATGAAAGGAACCACCACCGTGTCTGTGTGGGAGTCATACCTCAGCTGTAGTTTTACGTGGTCTTTGCTTGGGCTCCGGGAACCAAAGTGAGTATATTTGACCTCCTCTGCTCCAAAAGCGCAGGGGAACTTCTTGGGTGTAAGCATTCCAGGTCTCTGGGCCAGTGGGTCATTGTCCAGGACTGTAATGTGGCAGCGGTCTCCCGCGTGCACTTCAGTCACAAGGTCATTGATAGGGTCCAGATAAACAGAGCGTCCGAAGGGAACTCTAATCCCATTGTTGGCTACCAATATTGTTTCAGCAGTAGGTCCAGATCGGTGCCTATGGCGGAAAGCCGCGTCGAAAGGATCTGCGTCCACTTTTGAGAGACAACATCCTAATGAAATCAATATAAACAGGCACTTTAGAATTGCTCCTGCTGCACTCAGCCTTTCTCTTTGCAGACAACCAGCCATATTTTTATAGCTAGTTGCACTGCATGCACTTGCAAAAATAGATGCACCAAAATGTCCAAGCAAGATTTAGGATGATTCCCTTGATTTCTCAAGGCTTGTTTTGGATCTCACTGCTACGTTTCCTCCTCTCTCTGTCCTTACACACAGCACAAGTGCTGCTAACTTACTGAAGCACTGCAGGTAATACTTAACAAGGGAGATAGTGACAGCACAAAGCTCCACCCTCAGTCCAACCTCTCCCACGGCTAATTTAAGGCAGCACATTGGACAGCCCCCCAAAGTGTTGGATTCACTCTAGCCCTTCCTCTCTTTTTCTCCTTTCTTACCGCTGAAGGCAAAAATGTTCATATTAAGACCAGTAAGGAAACCTTTTTGCTATATAGAAATAAAAAAGGAAACAAAATATAGAAATCAAGACAAGACTGTTATACATTCTTAAGAATGTCCCTAGTGAAAAATAAATATAATAATATATACTACAAATACATTTACATATTTATGTACTTAATAAAAAAAAAACACCCTGCAATTGTGCTTTTGATATACTAAACTGGTTTACTTAAAGTATGCTAAATTGGAACAACTAATTTTATACTTAATGCACTTTAATTGTGCAAAAGTAGTGCTAAAGTCCAACTAAAGTGGAACTATTGAAAGTATACTTCAGGTACACTTTAAATATCTTGCATAAAAATGACATTAAAACACATTTTAGGCATAATTCTAAGAAATGTGCATTTTGCACAAGTAGTACTCCAAATAAAGTTTTATTCTAATTTTATATCAGTAAGTCTAGAGCGATATGTCAGTAAATATGTTAATAGATTTTAACTATACTTAGTATGGAGTAAATGAATTTTAAATTTAGTACTTTTTTTTTTTTTTTTTTTTTTTTAACTAGGGGTGGCCATTTATTTGTGATATGTGTGACAGATGCTTCAAGGTTGTCTAGGAATTTATTTATTTATTTATTTTCATGGTTGAAGAAAAATGGTCAGGGGATCTGATGTTCATGTTTTTATTTGTAAAAATAATCTTTTTTATTTAAAGGTATTATTTTTGTTTACCTTGTCAAAATCACTATAGAATAGTAGCAAACAGCGCCTTCTGTTGGAGTGATAGAGACAAAAAAAATAGTAAAATTGGCAATTTGGCATCTCATAGATTATATTAAAATATTATAAAAATGTTAACAAAAAATTAAATGTAATATGTTGTCATAATTGATTTAAACATTTGTATAAAAAATAGATAAGATTGCCGTCCTGTCTGAGAAAGAGTTATTGGGAAAGATAAATATCATCATAAATTGATGTTGTACTTTTGGTATTTATGTATTTATTTATTTTTACAGTTTTTATTGAGCTACAGTCTTTATTGAGTTCCTATAGTCTGTTCATGTGCTTGTAACTTGGGAGGTCACCTCATGGGGCAGTTGAAAGGTCAAGTCACACAATACTCATTCCAGTTGGTTAAACAGGTGGACAAAAGCCACTTTATTGTAATAAAATATCAAAACAAGGCTTGCTCCTTGAATTTTTTTTAATAACTCTTCAACTCAACGAATGGGTTTATTTATTTATTTTTAATTTATGTCCCTTAACTCTTCTAGTTACACAAGCGTCCATGTAAATAATCAGCAGCGCTAAGCTGTTGAAAGGTATATTTGGGCACATTTCCTAACAACACTTTTTTTTGCCAACCATAAGCGTAGTTTGACCTATGGCTTGATTCACAGTCAACCTAATGGGCGTGATGTCCTGCTGCCTGCCTAAAAATCCTCGCATATAAATTTATTTCTAGAGAGTCCAAATATATCTTTTTGCGATTGCAGTCACTGGGGATGGGATTTTAAATGCGTCCACCGGATGATGATGGAAATCCCCCATGGCTGTCAGGAGTACATACAGTTTATCCCTTAATGTGACACATGATCTTGGGCGCCGATACAAGTGCCCTGCATCAATTGCAAAAAAGGTGGAGAAATAGCTTTCATTCTTTAATGAAGATTTATTTATTTATATACTTCAACTATAAAACAGTTTTAAAAACTACTTAATTTTGTTCATGTTTTTATGTCGCAACTTCAGCTTAGCATGACCTAGCTGAAGTGAGAATCAGGGTAGATACTTGAGAATACATACTGCGTATGGAAACCTTGTGGTCGCATCTAGATATAAATACCCTCTTTCCATTTATGGCGCAGTGTTTCGAACGGATATATGGGAATTGATACTGCCTCACATATCCGATTAAATGACCAATAATATTTTTGTTCCGCTCATCATTTTCTCAGATAACTGACGTTTCCTACTTCATTAGAATTAATTACCTCCATTAATGTAAACTCAACAAGAGTCGTTTACTTAAAGCATCATATTACTGAACATACGCACATGTTTTGATGGTTAATTATGTCCCAAGATACAGTTCAACGCAGCTGCTAAAATAATTTAACTGGTTAACACTTTATAAAATGGTTCGGTTTGTTAGTTAATGCATTATGGATTATGAACCAACAATGCTTTTTACATTCTTTAATTAAGGTTAATATAATTTATGGATAGATAGATAGATAGATAGATAGATAGAAATACTTTACATAAATATTAATTACTATATGATTAAGTTTAGAGTTTACTATGACTGAAGGTTCAACGTCCTTTAAGATTTCTCTCTGACCCAGTGACCCTCAAAAGGTTGATGGATAGAAGTTTTCTAAAATACTCCCAAAGCTTGAATTTATGAGTTGAAATTTACTGTGATCCAAACCTTTCAGCACATTGTGAACCAGAAATCTCTTGGAGAAGGCAAAGGTCGTATATCTTCATAGCAAGTAAATATACATGGGATTTAACAATGCAAATTGTGGAACTGGCGTTCCACTAATGAATTGTTTGATGCCTTTTAATAACATGAACCAAAATAAAGGGCACTCTGTTTATTCGGATACGTGTTTGGGACAACACTACGCCACTCTTAGCAACGCTTGTGAAAAACCCCTGTTAGCATTCGCCGAATACCCAGCATGCCACAGGTGCTTGATGAGCCTGTTTCTATTTTGTTACTTTGCTAAAATAACTTTTGGTGCACTTACAACCTATGCACAAGCACCTAAAGTGGGCAGTTAGTACAGGACTGATTAATTGGTGGAAACCAGCCAGCACAGTACTATAAATTTACACTTTGTCAGATTAAGTTAAATACATGTACAGTTGTTCTGAGCCTACCAGTCAGTTTTCTGACTTAAGCAAATAAATACACAATAAACATTCTGATCCTGAGCTGTAAAACTACTTTTTCTAAAAAGTAATTTATCAAAAAAATGTTTATGCAAATATCCGCTACATTCTTAAAAATAAAGATGCTTCATGATGCCACAGAAGAACCATTTCTGTCTAAATGGTTCCATAAAGAACCTTTAACATCTGAAGAACCTTTCTGTTTCACAAATGGTTCTTTGTGGCGAACGAAGGTTCTTCTATAAAAAGGTAAAAAAGAGATGGTTCTTTTAAAGAACCTTTGACCGAAATGTTTCTTCTATGGCATCGCTGTGAAGAACCTTTGAAAGGACCTTTATTTTTAAGAGAGTAGACTACATACAATATAAATGAATTTAGAAATAAAATTCATATTAATCATTATTGACAGTACCATTCTCAAGTCAAGCATTGTTATCTTAGTTGAACATCTCCCAGCCTTAAATCTGACATATAAAGCCGTGTTAACATATGGCTGTTTCCAGCTGTACACAGCAGTTGTGGCCATGCATCACTGTCTCAGGATACATAGATTACAGATGAACGCTGCTGCCAGCGCTCAACCCTTCACCTCTTCGGCTGTAGTACAAGTTAAGCATGCTAACAGACAACATGCTACTATGTACTATGTCAATACAGTCATGGTTGGGCACAAGAAGGGTGCCTCTACATGTCCCCCAATAAAGTAGAAAGTATGTAGTCAAGAAGTATGTCAACAGCCACATGCTAGTCAGTCAGCACTTGCTTATATATTCTGTCACTTTAAAGCAAAGCAGGCAACCTTTAGTGCCTTTAGGATATGTTTTATTATTAGGTTCCTGAGGGAATGTTAGGATGTTCTGTGCTTTACATTATTATACGTAAAAAAGTCAATATGAGAAGAGTAAGGTTATACTGTTAGGAACAGCTTTATGATATAAAAATGTGTGTTTCTGATGTATTTCATCCAAATTTTGCTTAGATTAGTTCAAGGCAGGTTCAGTGGACCAAGCCCTCAAAGTCATCGCAGTTATGTTATTCAGCTTTGCCAGCATCAGCCAAAACTTTCTCTGCCTCAGAATAACTCTTTCCCAGAAAGGACGGCAACGTTTTCACATTGCTTTCGCACATTGCAGCATCCCAATCATCCGCTGCTGTAAATATACACACTGTATAAATAGAGGATGCTAGGATAATTTACCCCTCTGGATCAAGCACACGGTGAGCTGGGAGTGGGGTGGCTTTTTGCCTGGCCTGAAGTGGCACCGTCCCTCTTGCGCTGCGGTCACGTCAGCATTCCTGCGATACCTTTCTTCCATCTCCTCCCTTTCTCCTAGTCACACACCCTTGTGTCCATCAGCTGACCGCAAGAACTGTGCTGAAGACTTATCAGTCTTTTCTAGGTCATGTCTTTTTTTAAATTTTTTTAATTTTTTTGCTAGTTTTGTGCAATTATTTTCAGGGAGAAGCATGTCTAAAGTAGTTCCAGGCAGTAATTGCCCTCATTATAGTTCATTATCACTTCAGCAAATGATTTCAGTTATTTCAAAAGTCTTAACAGTGTACAACAGCAAAAGAACCAAAATCCACACACTAACCAAGCAAATAAATATAGTTCACAATAGGGCTGGGTAAAAAATATCGATTTCTCAAGTTTAATCGATTCTCATTTTTACAAAACAATATCCTTTCAGCTTTTAATGTGGAGTGACAGATCGCTGTAGCGCCTCAGTTCGAGAGGAGCGGCATGTGAACTGATATTCACAATATATTGTTTATATTTCAAAAAACAATTTGGAGTAGAAATATAATTATGTATTTGTACCTTTATTATTATTTAAAAAAAAAATGAAATTTAAGCAATTGTGTACAAATCTTTTAAATTAAACTTTTAATATTATAGTAATTTAGTACTGACTTAAAACTGACTCTAATGTATATTTTACAGCATTAGTTGAGAGATTTTTTTCCTTTGGCATGTACTTTACCAGCTATACAGTTGAAGTCAAAAGTTTACACACACCTTGCAGAATCTGTTAATTATTTTACCAAAATAAAAGGAAACAGAAATTGCATGTTATTGTATATTTAGTACTGACCTTCTGGAGCATCAGTGAGTGTTTGAACCTTTTGTAATAGTTGCTTATGAGTCCCTCAGTTGTCCTCAATGTGAAAAGATGGATCTCAAAAATCATACAGTCATTGTTGGAAAGGGTTCAAATGCACAAAAATACTAGAAAAACCAAAGAATTTGTGGAACCTGAAGATTTTTTCTGATGAACAGTGGGCAGTTTAACTGTTCAGGACAAACAAGGGACTCATGAACAGCTATTACTTTAAAAAAAAAAAAAATAAATAAATAAAAAAGCTGTGAATCATTCGTAACAATACATTATTAAGAATCAAGCAGATGTAAACTTTTGAACAGGGTCTTTTTTTTATAAATTCAGCTATTATTTTCTCTTGTGGACTGCATGTAAACGTCTTTTATGTGAAATATCTTATTCAGGTCAGTACTAAATAAACAATAACATGCATTTTGTGTGATCCCTCTTATTTTGGTAAAATAATTAACTTTTTAATGATTCCGAGAGGGGGCTGTAAACTTTTGACTTCTGCTGTATGTTTGAATAAATCCATTTATATTTCAAACAACCATTTGGAGTATAAATATAATTATTGTGTAACTGTAACTTTATTTTTATAAGAACTTATTTGAGTGTAATTTACAAATCTGTTCATTTAAACCTTCAGTATCATAGTAATGTTGAACCAGCTGACTCTCATGTATATTTTACAGCATTAGTTGAGAGATTTTTTTTCATTGAGAAAATCCAGCATGTACTGTTTCAGCTATATATCCAAACCATCTATGTTGAATCGAATTGGAAATCAAATCAAATCACAGTGATGCAGAATGATATTTCTCCCTAGCAAGGTAATAACAGCTGTTTTTGAAGCAGATAAACTTACATTTTCAATATTAGTCTCTCTCTCTGCATTAATAACTGCATTAGTCTGCTATCAATGACTCAAGCCTACATTACTAGCTCTAAAATTATGGTTTGGAATTGGAAGTATAGGATGAGATGCATAAGAAATTAGTCCTAGACAAAAGAGTGTATTAAAACATGACAAATGTCTTGAAATATAACATATAAACAATGTCTTGAGGTGTGGTAATTGTTGTATAAGCAGAATAATTGACTCTGGTCCTTTGAATTTTTATAAAATAATGCACACCCAAGGTGGCAATGCAGCCACGGTGTGAATTAATCGTCAGTTATTCCTTATTCATTTAATGTTAAAAATACATAACATCTGCACATCCTAATATACTTCTTGTGTTTGAATAGCATTGTCGGCTTCCTGTTTTTGTTTTGTTTTGTTTTGTTGTCAGTTTTCATCAATGTTCTTTTATGTTACACGCATGATTTTGATTCAAATACTGTGAAGGTCTCTCTAAGATGCTAGGTATTATCCACAAGTCAGCATTGATGCCCTCACTATACATCACCTACTACTTCCTCACATTCCTCTTCCTATTGTTTTTATAAACATGTCAGTGCAAGGACCTCTGATGTTCAGGTGTTTGATTTTCTGAAGTGACAACTAATTCCTGTCTTTTATCACAGCACACATAGTTGAGGTGTTTCAGTGTGCACCTGGAAGTTTGCAATAGGAGGCAGTATAAAAAGTTTAGTACATAATCATTTAAAATTAAGAAACTTTGTCAGAGACATAACATGTTTTAGATGAGTAAAACATTTTACTATAATTTATTGTAATATTGTTAAGTATGAAACTGTTTCACCTGTCGTGAACAGCTGACGGTCTCTAATCTGGTATCAAAGATTGTGAGAGGAGGCAGCTCATAAATACAATCGTAACTACTTCAAACCAAAAATAAAACTTTTATTGCAGGCTTATTATGGAACTATCTATTTTGGCATCTGCTTGCAGTTCTCATATAGTAAACTTGCTTTATTACAGACAGAACATACACCTGACAAATTGCTCTTGCGGTTACTGTTAGCTGGAGCTGCAGTAAGAAGCAGATTAAAATAGGCAGCCAGAACATGACATTTAATATCATAAACTTGATGTAGAAGATAAAGTCTTAAAGGGTTAGTTCACCCAAAAATGAAATTTCTGTCATTATTTACTCACCCTCATGTCATTCCAAACCCGTAAGAACTTTTTTGGAACACAAATTAAGATATTTTTGATGAATCAGGGCGTTTTCTGACCCTGCATAGACAGCAATGCAACTGACACATTCAAGGCCCAGAAAGGTAGTTAAAATAGTTAAAATAGTCCATGTGACATCAGTGGTTCAACCTTAATTTTATGAAGCCACAAGAATATTTTTTGTGTGCAGAGAAAAAAAAAAAAAATATCAACGATGAATTCTAGTAGCTTCATAAAATTATGTTTGAACCACTAATATAACATGGACTGTTTTAACAGTGTTCTTACCTTTCTAAGCCTTGAATGTGGTAGTCGCGTTTCTGTCTATGCAAGGTCAGAAAGCTCTCGGATTTCATTTAAAATATTTTAATATGTGTTCCGAACGTGAATGAAGGTCTTATGGGTTTGGAACGACATGAGGGTGAGTAATCAATGACAGAATTTTCATTTTTGGGTGAACTATCCCTTTAAAGTGGATGTTTATGCAAGACGTATGTAAACTACAAGTAATGATAAATAACATCTATAATCAAGATCAATTTTATTGTAATTCTTGACAATATGATATTGGAAAGCAGAAGCAACTAATAAGCTTAAATCTTTCTTTAGACTGCGTATTTTACCGCAGTTTAACACTATTTAATACAAATAAAAGTAGCCTTAAACCCAAAACATAATGTCCCAATGGACATTTGCAACAGTAAATGTATTGCACAGAGAAAGAAATACAAGAAATAAAGTATCAAAATGTAGTTTTGTTAAAAGGCCTGGAGCTGTGAAAAACGTAAGGGTAACACTTTACAATAAGGTGTCATTTGAACTATGAACAAAACACTTATTACACTATTTATTAATCTTTGTTAATGTTAGTTAATAAAAATACAGTTGTTCATTGTTAATTCATATTAGTTCCCAGTGCATTAACTAATGTTAACAAACACAACTTGTGATTTTAATAATGCATTAGTAAATGCTGAAATTAACATGAACTAAGATTGGTAAAGGCTGTAGAAGTATTGTTCATTCTTAGTTCATGTTAATTAATGTAGTTAACTAATGTTAACTAATGAACCTTATTGTAAAGTGTTACCGACGTAAGCTGCCAGGTGATGCAAAATTACCTGCTTTGCTTTAAAATAAACAGCATTATCTGGGTGGAATAACACAGTAAAAGAGTTCACATTGTTCACATACATATACAGCCAACAACAATACAAAGATGGCTGAAAATTTACAAATTTCACTTCATTGACATTTTAAGATTAGATTATATTTTCATAAATTAGGTTTAAAATAGTTACAATATTAAAATCAAACATAATTATTATGGTAACAGAAAACAGAAAATGTACTGTAAGTTAAGTTTGTATATTTCCTTTAACCCTAAAACAGTACTATGTAATTCAGAATATGAATAAAACACTTTTTTAGTAACTTTAAATAAAGATTTATTCAGAAAGTTCCTTTACCTTATCACAGTACACTGGGCCCTGTTTTAACAGACTTTCTTAGTATATGCAAACAGCATTATTCTAAAGTTAAAACAATGACTCACATAGTTCACTTTTTCTCTCTCTCTCTCTCTCTCTCTCTCTCCATGCAGTTCAGATTTTACTTCCAGTTTTAAAAATCCAGTCAGGTTCAGAGATCTGTAAAACAGAACGTTGGTATTGTTTTTAATTGTGTATATTGTTTTTCACATACATGCAATACATCAACATACAACGTTGGGACAATTATCTTGCTGATAAAAGAAAATAGTCTCCAAAATGATAAAATCCTATTTACTTTTTTCCCATGAGCTGTAAAGCCAGCTCATAACCTACTACATGCATTTAGCCTTTGACATGGCCACTTACCTCAAGCTAAAACATCTGTTTGACGGAAGAAGAGCACTTAAAATTTATAGATATTATTTTAAAAAAAGCCTGAAGGTGACATGCTGATATACAGTAAATGCATATAGTGCATATGCTGATATATTCAGAGAGTTCAAATATTTAATTTTAAACTATTGAGACATTTATGGACATGCTCGCATTCATTGAAAACTGATAACCTTCATGTTTGGCGTGCAATGACATCTGTGTTAAAAATCACGAATGGCCACTCAATTATCAGCAGAAAAGCTGCTTGTTATCCAATTTAGCACAAATACTTTCTTTACAGGCTTACACAAAGACACGAGTGGACCGTACGCATCGGAATAGACTTGTCAGGCTGAGCTTTGGTACGTAGTAAACTGAGCCTGAGATAACAATCTCCCAACCCCCCTCAAATAGAGAAAGGAAAGCAGGTAGCTTGAAGACTGGACATTCCTTTAAGGATTTATCAAGACGAAACCAGGGGACTAATCTAAGAGCTCCAATCTGTTAAACTGAAGTGGAACCTCTAATTATATCAGAGCTGTTAGGGCAGGTTTGTAGAGCCAGTTTAAATTTCCATGTCAATGCCTTTTTGTCCCTTTCTACTCTAGATTTAAGCTGAAGATACCCAACTGAACTTTTACAGGGAGATCAGTTGTTGCAGTTTCTTAAAATGCATTTATTGAGATATACATGTATCGTTTGGAATTCAGTTTTAAGGTCACAGGAGCCATATTTTCACAGATTTTCATCTTTGGAATCCATTTAGGAAATGTAAATCATGCACTTCTCATATCTGCTTCCAGTGGAGTCCAGACCTAAAGCTAAGGTTACACTTCAAGTGTCTTTCTTACAACCTGATGTCTGGTTCCAGGTGTGAAAATCTTGATTTATGTGTCCCATAATACAAAAAGGCCACATCCTGAAGGAGTTTTACCTTTTACATAACACCTACTGCTTAGAGATTCATTACTAAGTTCTGACAGGCCAACAAGATCAGCTGATAGTGAGCATCAATCAAAGCCTTTTCTCAAGTCACATAAATAATCAACTCTATTTCTCACATTTGCCACTCACAATGTGATTTCATTTCCTACAATTGCAACTTTGTCAATTGTAATTGCCACCTTATTGAAAACTGTAACTTTTTACTTTATCTTTTTTATTTTTTACTTTGAATTAGGAATAGCTTACATACTATTACATGGCTTACAATGGCTTACATACTATAATTAGGGATGCTTCTGCAAATGACTAACAGGATATTTAAATACATGGCAAAAGACTACTTCCAGCCACCTCACTGCATCGTGCCAGAGCTGCCTTGTGAAGTCTTTCCTTTTACTAGCAGTTAAAAGAGTCTGTGTTGGTGGAGGGGTGTCCTGTCAATCCCACTCTAAGGAATGTAGCTATGATGCCCAGGGCAGATACGGGCAGGTGAAGGTATCTGTCTTTCAGCAGTGGCCTGATCACAGCCAGGCCTGTGAAGCCGCAGCTCTAGGACACCAGAATAGAAATCTGGAAGAGAGAGAATGTGCTACTGGATGCCCTTCCCGTGAGTTCTGTCTTTTCAGAGACCCATCAGTCAAACGTGCCTGAAACTGTGTGTGTGGGTCAGCTGTGTTTATTATTAAAAAAAGAAAGAACAGGATGTAACAGATTATGATTAAATAGTTTCCTATTTGTTTTCTGTAGTATATATGTCACAAACCAATATATGCTCAAAAGTAAATCATCTTTACATTCAAACTGCAGTCTGTATAAACTTTAATGAAACTACTGACAGTCTGCTCTCTAATTAGATTTGCTTGACCTTTGTCCTTTCATTAAGTTCCCACCAGGAAGACAAGCCACATGCCAAGCAAATGAAGAAGACGTGTGTGAACAGGCATCCATATTAAATGCATGCACTATTATTTTGTCTATATAAATTTCAGTAGTATAAACATACAATTAAATTTATACTTCATATACTGTATGTATATGGGCAGAATTGGTGCAAACTGCTGTCCCTCAATGACAAAACACATTTAAAAAGCATTTAAGCATTCACATCTTAGATGTTTACTAAGATCCCTTTATTATCTATTGAAACCCACAATAATATTTAAAATATCAGAAAGCCTAATATTTATAAAATCATAATTTAGTGTGTACTTAATTGGGAGGTGGCTGTCCCGAACCCTAGTCCCTAAATTTCAAATCATGAAAATTATATTAAAATAATGAAGTTTAAAAAATATTTATTTTACTTTATGTCCCACATTTTCATGTCACTGCCGAAACATGTATGTTTTAGTCCACTGGCTGACACTAATTTGAACTACACCTCTACATTTATGATCAGAAAATATTGTCACTCTCTCTCATATCTACAATGGGGGAAAATGTTTTTTATCCCCTGCTAATTTTGTATGTTTGCCCACTGACAAAGAAATGATCAGTCTATATTTTTAATGGTAACAAAAAATAAAAATAAAAAAAAATCCAGAAAAACACATTAGTTATAAATTGATTTGCATTTTAATGAGTGAAATAAGTATTTGATCCCCTATCAATCAGCAAGATTTCTGGCTCCCAGGTGTCTTTTATACAGGTACCGAGCTAAGATTAGGAGGATTTTCTTAAAGGGAGTGCTTCTAATCTCAGCTTGTTACCTGTATAAAAGACACCTGTCCACAGATGCAAGACCAAGACCAAAAGCTGTCCAAGGATGTCAGGGACAAGACTGTAGACCTACACTAGGCTGTAATGGGCTACAAGACCACCGGCAAGCAGCTTGGTGAGAAGGTGACAACAGTTGGTGCAATTATTCGCAAATGGAAGAAACACAAAATAACAATCGCAGTCTCCCTCGTGGAGTTTCAATGATCATGAGAATGGTGAGGAATCGGCCCGGAACTACTATACATGCGAAGATCTTGTCATTGATCTCAAGGCAGCTGGGACCATAGTCACCAAGAAAACAGTTGGTAACGCACTATGCCGTGTCATGTCATGTTTTGCGAAAGGGTCAAATACTTATTTCACTAACTAAAATGCAAATCAATTTATAACTTTTTTGAAATGTGTTTTCTGGATTTGTTGTTGTTATTGTTGTTGTTGTTCTTATTCTGTCTCTCGCTGTTCAAATAAACCTACAATTAAAATTATAGACTCATCATTTCTTTGTCAGTGGGCAAACATACAAAATCATGGTACATGGTAAGTAGATACACTGTCCGAAAAAAGGTACAGTTCTGTCGCTGGGGTGGTACCTTAAGATACAATGTGAAAAGGTACAAATATGTATTTTTAAAGTATTAATATGTACCTTTAATGTATCAATATGTACCTTTAAGGTGCCAATATGTACTTTCAAAGTACTAAAATGTGCCTTTAAGGTACTAATATGTACTGTTTAGGGGTAGGTAAGGTACAAACATGTACCTTTTCACTTTTGTACCTTAGGGTACCGCCCCAGCGACAGAACTGCACCTTTTTTTCTGAGAGTGTAGGCTCCATCATTTTAAGGCAAATATGTTCAAAAGTATGAAAAATCTGTGTGTAACTCATCCAAGTTACATCCAAAATTTGTGGAAAAGACGTTTTTTCAAGACGTTTCTAAATCTGACTTTGCACCAATTTTGTAGAATGGCCCATGTATAAATGTACAGTACAGCTTGTGGCTGCAAATTATTTCAAGAGACGATGTAAATATTACAATAGAGCACTTCTACACGGACATTTAAATAGTGGACAGAGATAGCATTAATATACTTAAAAGGTATGATACACCCAAAAATTTACATTTTGGGTCAACTCTACTTTTAAACAGGAATCAAGGGAGAAAGTGAGCATTACTGACAACATGTGCGGTCATGTGAACACATTAAACTGTTTTTCTTTATCAGCAACTTTTGCCTTGTAAACATTCTATTGGTTATTTAAGTGTGCATTTGTAATATGTGAAAGGAAAGTGTCCTTATTGCAAATTTAAGTGCATCCAGCGAGAGCAAGTCTTTCATGGATGGGGTGAAGGAAATATATTTTGCTCTCTGACTTTATCCAATAAATGATAAAAAATGCATTCTCATCTTGAATAGCAGGAGTGGTGCTACTTATCCAAACATGTGAAGAGACACAGATCTCTTTCATTGCAGGGTTATTGTTAAATGCAAACCGGTAACATGGGTTAAGCTGATTTCTTTGTAGTTATCAGCGTATTTTTGTGCATGCAGATGTGTTCAGTTAATTTCTTGAAAGTTGATTCTCGAATGCAGCTTAAAGAAAACAACATGTGAGGTAATACATGATGACAGCAGCATTTAAGAACACATGGACCAATAGTCACATTGATGACTTTACTTTAGGAATATCACATGAATGTCCACATATGGAACTCAGATGCTGTGAAATATTCCCTTCTGGGCACTTCTGTTTGTCTAGACAAACAAGACCAGACTTCAGTGGTGGTCAAACTTGTGTCTGTTGTTGAGAGCAGCTGGTGGGTGTTTATGGCATATAGTGTGTTAAAGAATTACAGCCTTGTTCGTGTTTGAAAAGATATCTTTCCTGCATTGTAAACCTAAACCAAACAGTGTTTTCACCAATGTGAACACACAATGAAACAGTCTAGACTTCCAGAAAGAAAACTGACTTTTTTCTTTGTAAATACACATTAGAAAAACCAACAAACAAATAGCAGTATAAATTGTTCACTTGTTAGTTTCAGGTTTGTCACAGAACTAGAAGCAGCAACTTGAACTACCATTACATAAAAAGTCAAATGAAATCCAAGAATGAAATAAAACTTAAAAAGTTGTGCACAGAAGTTCTAAGAAACTTACAGGATGTTTCAAATATCCATGTATGTTTGCCATGAACTAATTATCACCCCACTTAAATGACTTCACTGCTTGTAAAGTCACCCAAGCAAATTTATCCTCACTGAAAGAGGCCATCATTAAAAGTATGATGAGCAGCACAGGATGGATAAAAAAAGCCTAAGCAAGAGGACAGCTGGAGAAGGACAAAATATAGATGAACTTTGAGTCTGACAGCCTCTGTATGACAACAACGCAGGAAGCATCCAGTAAGAGAAAACTTTTTTTTTTTTTTTTTTTTTTTCTTTTTGCTTACATTTTTGTTAGGTTTGCAAATAGCAGCTAAAAAGAAAAAAATAAAAATAAAAATAAATAAATAATGGTTGCATGGCCTTTAAAGGAGAAGTCCACTTCCAGAACAAAGATTTACAGATAATGTACTCACCCCGTTATCATCCAAGATGTTCATGTCTTTCTTTCTTCAGCCGTAAAGAAATTATGTTTTTTTGAGGAAAACATTTCAGGATTTTTCTCCATATAATGGACTTCTATGGTGCCCTGAGTTTGAACTTCCAAAATGCAGTTTAAATGTGTCTTCAAACGATTCCAAATGCGGTTGTAAACGATCCCAGCCGAGGAAGAAGGGTCTTATTTAGCGAAACGATCGGTTATTTTCATAAAAATAATACAATTTATATACTTTTTAATGTCAAACGCTCATCTTGTCTTACTCTGCCTGGACTCTTTTTTTCCAGTTCATGGCAGTTAGGGTATGTCGAAAAACTCCCATCTCATGTTCTCCCTCAACTTCAAAATCGTCCTGTATCGCCGTTTTACCTTTTTTGTTAAGGGTGTTGGAACTTCTTTGCATGTTTACTTTGGGTCAGAGCTTCTGCAGCGATGTCAGATGATTTTTAAATGATTTTGAAATTGAGGGAGAAAGAAAATACGATTGGAGTTTTTCGACATACCTTAACTGTCTTGAGTCAGAATACACAGAGTTCAGGCAGAGCAAGAAAAGATGAGCGTTTGAGATTAAAAAGTATTTAAATTGTATTTTTTTAAATGAAAATAACAGATCATTTCGCTAGATAAGACCCTTCTTCCTCATTTACAAATGCATCTGTGATCGTTTGAAGCCGCATTTTGGAAGTTCAAACTCGGGGCACCATATCAGTCCATTATGGAGAAAGATGTTGAAATGGTTTCCTTAAAAAAAACAGTTTCTTTACGACTGAAGAAAGACATGAACATCTTGGATGACAAGGGGGTGAGTACATTATTTGTACATTTTTGTTCTGGAACTGGACTTCTCCTTTAAACAGGTGGGTGGGAATGATCTTCAAGTTTTCTGCCTCACAACTGTGGAAGAATAGTCATTGGCTCAACTCACAGGCCTATTGCGTTTCTTTTATCCCGTTCTGTAAAAATAGCTGCAATCAAGGAAGGTGTGAGGATTTACAGGGAGATCAGCAGGGACACTGATGGATGTTCACCACGTGAATCAAACATAGCGTTGCTGGGTCACTGTGGTGGGATAGACCATCTCAACTTAAAAAAAAAAAAAAACAGAAATGTTTTCATGACTTCTCACAGAGGGTGAATCAGAGAAGCTTTAGAAATATGAGATTTGATAAAGTAAGGCAAGGCAAGGCAAGGCAAGGCAAGGCAAGGCAAGTTTATTTATATAGCACATTTCATAAAGGTAAGGAAGTAGAATAATCATAAAAACAATAATAAAAACAATAATTCACAAAGAGGCAGTAGAATAATCATAAAAACAATAATCACAACAATAAAAAAAAGAACTTTTAAAATTATTTAAAAATTGATTTAAAATAAAATTAAAGACAGTTAAAAAGGAAAAGGATTATACTAAATATATGTAGCTAAATATATGAACACACTCCTAACAACCTAAACCCAAATTCTCCTGTCTTATTGCTTAATAGCCTTGAAAGAATGGCTCTTTAATGTTTTTGCCACCTGTCACTGAGTGTCTTTTAATGGCAAGATGTGGCAGTTTCTACAGAAACAGGTTTGGCATACCTTTAAAATAGCTGAAAATGAAGAACACAGAAGATCTTTGAAAAGTAACATAAAAAAACCCTCAATGGGGTATGATGTTACCGATGGGTCACCATTTTCATTTAGGCTTAATAAACAGTTTGATTTGAAATTGAATAACTGTTTACATTTCACTCTGTTCATCAAACGAAGATAATAATGTTGGTTATAAAGCTGAAAAAGAAGAAGAAACGAGGAGAAGTCATTGATTAAAGGATTAGTTCACTTCCAGAATAAAAAATCCTGATAATTAACTCATCCCCATGCAATCCAAGAAGTTCAAGTCTTTGTGTCTTCAGATGAAAAAAATTAAGGTTTTTGATGAAACCATTCCAGGATTTTTCTCCATATAGTGGACTTCAATACTATTGAAGGTCCAAATAGCAGTTTCAATGCAGCTTCAAAGGGCTGTATGCAATCTTATCTGAGAAATAAGGGTCTTATCTAGCAAAACAATCAGCCATTTTCTTTATGGTCATTTGATCTGTCTTTTTTTTTTTTTAACCACAAATGCTCGTCTTCATGTTGGAAAGCATTTTGAAGTTAGGCGAAAAAATGAGATGTTTGAAAATGAGTGTTTTTCGTCCTACCCTACCTTTTTGAGAAGAACAAATCACACGTGATCTTTTCAACATGATTGCATAATGCATGAAAAGGCAGATATACATTGCAGAGCTAGTGCAAGACAAGCATTTGTGGTTAAATTTTTTTATTTTTTTTAGAAAATGACCGATCGTTTCACTAGACAAGACACTTATTCCTCGGCTGGGATTGTGTAGAACCCTTTGAAGCTGCATTGAAACTGATATTTGGACCTTCAACCCATTGGCCACCATTGAAGTCCACTATATGGAGAAAAATCCTGCAATGTTTCCCTCGAAAAACCTAAAATTTTATATCCATTTTGGAGCTTTAAACTGTTGGACCCAATTGACTTTTATTGTATAGATAAAATCATTCTTCAAATATCTTATTTTGAAGATTGACACAAGGGTGAGTAAATTGGGTGAACTACGCCTGATAAACTGTTGTGCAAAGAGGAAGTCTATAAGAACATAGTTTGCCACATTCTCTTTGCAACACTGCCTTTAAAAAAATCCCCAAATATGGCTTTTTCACTTGCCACCAAATGCAGTCATCAGTGTTTGTGTACATACAATACATTGAGCCAAACATGTGGTTGATCTGATAAATAAAACCACAGTGTGTCCATGAAACCATGGAAACATAACAAATAACTAACAGCACCAAAGAGTAGAGACCTACATTGCTTCTTCTACCTAACACAATGACCTCACCAAAATTTTTTTTGATATTGTGAAACATGTTTCCATTCATGTCACAATTGCAAACGAGTAAAAATTACGCATAACTTTACTACTAAGAAAAGCTTACACAAAAACTCAAATGAAGGTACCACCTGGTACAGCTCTGAGTTTCTCTCCCTTCCACTTATCCCAAGTTACACCTGGCCAGGTGAGGCGATAACCACATCAAAACGCTGGTAGTCAATAACTGCATGCGTACATGCGCAAACACACATTAGTTACACACCAAAGCATAGTGTCTAATACTGTTCAGGTCTGGGCGAGTGTGAAATTGCTATTGTAAATCTAGCATTGACTTGGCTTCTTTGTCATTAGACAATATTGGGCAGGCCACTCCTAAAAAGTTTGAAGATTCAAGGTTTTCAGATCTTGTCTTTGTTATTTTACTATGGAATTCATCACTGCCATGCACAGATACTAACCTTTAGCAATTAAAACTGAAAGTAGTGCATAAAGTGCTGTTGGCCACCTAGATAACTGCCTTCACTACAACTATCTTGTCTATAAACCATCCATGTAGCGAGACCAACTGCAGTCTGATCAGTTTTTGTTTCTCTCTGTTGAGCAGACTAAGCACCATAAAGTAAAAAAGCTGAAGCATTTATGAGAGCACTCTCAACTCCCGAAACCTGGAAACGGAGCCCCTGACAATGACCGGAGAGGACATGAAAGCATACTCTTATTGGAAAATAATACCCTATATAATAGTCCCTGGGGCTCTGGCTAATTATACTGCTTTATGAGCAGTCATGGTCATTAGTTGTTATCTATGGGGGTGGGAGAACATGACCTCTTTCAAGTTCACGTCTCCAACCCGTCCATCAGTTCCAAACCAGCTGGAATGAATGAGAGGTTTTCTCTCTGTTTCCTCCCTTTGATTCTTTAACTGTCTCTGTTTTTTGAGTGAGTGGACTTTTCCTTATTTTCTGCTAATTATAGTTTGTCTGTATCGTCTTAGTATGCATAAATATTTTAAATACCTTTTCACTTTATGCTTTCTATGTGTGTGTGTGTGTGTGTGTGTATTGTTTAAATATTTAGTGAAGATGTTTCTAATGTTTAAAAGATGTATATTTTATACTTTGATGAATGTTGTTCTTTTGAACTTTCTATCAAGTAATCCTGAAAAAAAGGTATCACATTTCCACAAAAATATTAAAGGAGTAGATCACTTCCAGAACAAAAATTGACAGATAATGTACTCATCCTGTTGTCGTCCAAGATGTTCATGCCTTTCTTTCTTCAGTCGTAAAGAAATTATGTTTTTTGAGGAAAACATTTTAGGAATTATCTCCATAAAGTGGACTTCAGTTGTGCCCATGGGTTTAAACGTCCAAAAAAACTGTTTCAGTGCAGCTTCAAAGGGCTCTAAACGATCCCAGCCATGGAATAAGGGTCTTATCTAGCGAAACGATCTATCATTTTCTAAATAAAAAAAACTAATTAAATTGTATATACTTTTTAACCTCAAATGCTTGTCTTGTCTAGCTCTGCGGTGCACATGCGTGCTCTGTGTAACCCGGGTCAATACAGTTAGGGTATGTTGAAAAACTCGTCGTTTGACCTTCTTTGCGTCTTCACTTTGTAAACACTGGGTCGGTACTTCTGCAGCGATGTAGGCCGATTTTAAAGTTGGAGGAGAAAATGAGATGGGAGTTTTTCGACATACCCTAACTGTATTGACCCTGATTACACAGATTACGCATGCGCATGGCAGAGCTAGGCAAGACAGGTGTTTGAGGTTAAGAAGTATATACATTTTTATTTTTTTTAGAAAATGGCCTGTCGTTTTGCTAAATAAGACCCTTCTTTCCTCGGCTGGGATTGTTTAGAGCCCTTTAAAGCTGCATTTAAACTGCATTTTGGACATTCAAACTCGCAGGCACCAGTGAAGTCCACTATGTGGAGATAATTCCCGAAATGTTTTCCTCAAAAAACATAATTTCTTTAATACTGAAGAAAGAAAGGCATGAACATCTTGGACGACAACGGGGTAAGTACATTATCTGTAAATTTTGGTTCTGGTAGTGAACTACTCCTTTAAGCATCATTATTTGTTTAAATATTAAAAAATGTACAATTTAGAAATTTACAATTAGGTGTCATTTGTTAACATTAGGTTTCATTTGTTAACAGTTAATATATCATCTAACATGAATGAACAATGGGCAATACATTTATCATGCTATTTATTAATCTTTGCGAAATACAGTTGTTCATTGTTGCATTAATGCGCTAGTAAATGCTGGAATTAACATTATCTAAGATTATTAAATGCTGTAGAATTATTATTTATTCTTGGTTCATGTTAGCTAATGTAGTTAACTAATGTTAACTAATGAACCTTGTTGTAAAGTGTTACCAATAAAATAGTTTAATATTGTTGTCCTTACTGTATTTTTGATCAAATAAATTGAAGCCTTTGTGAATCTTACTAAAGTCTAAATCTTTTTTTTTTTTTTTTTTTTGCAAGAATCTAAAAAAGGTATACAGTACCTGCATTTTTCTGTATTTTTTCTTTTATATATGCAGATTATTCAATAAAGAGAAAAAGTATGCTTTATGAGGCATTATATCTGTATTAAAATCTGGGTAACACTTTACAATAAGGTTCATTAGTTAACATTAGGTAACTACATTAGTTAACATGAACTAAGAATGAACAATACTTCTACAGCATTTTTTAAATTTTAGTTAATGTTAAAAAATGTTAAAAAAAAAAAAAAAGTTTGAGACAACTAATGAAAATGTTCCTATTAAAAAAAAAACAAAAAAAAATTATTACCTTTTTTTTTTTGCACATTATATTACAAATGGGTAAAAGAACATTTTCATAATGTCTCAGTATTTAGCCTTTAATTTTTATTTTTATTTTTTGCTGAGAGTATTACATTTCTAAAAAGCACACTATTAGGTGTGGAATGACTGCAGTAATAGCGGCACCGTGGAGCATTCCATTGTCCATACCGTGGGGCATCATGTACTGAAATGCTGATGAAGGTCTCTCATCAGCTGTTAACAGAGAAACAAATTTCACTGAGAGCTGCAAACAGAAATAAAGCCTCAAACTGCTGGGGCACAGGTGTGCAGAAAACACCCTGACAGAGAGAATTAAAACTCTGGTATCTCTCTCAAGTGTCTGATGACATGAGACCTGGAGCGGCTTCTGTGGATATGATGTGATGAGAGATGGAATGCCCTCTACCCTATATATCCACACAAGTAAAAGGTAAAAATTGCATGGACTGACCAATGTGAATCATGATATGAATTTGTGAATTATGCCCTATAGTGCATTTAGTTACAGTAATCATCACAATATACTGTTTTTTTTTTTCTTTCTCAAAAGCATTTCATTTACTTAAAGGGATAGTTCATCCAAAAATGAAAAATCTGTCATGAATTACTTATCCTCATGTTGTTCCAAACACTTAAGACCTTAGTTCATCTTTGGAATACAAATTAAGATATTTTTGGTGAAAACCAAGAGCTTTCTGACCCTGCATAGACAGCAACACAACTGAAACATTCAAGGACCAGAAAGGTAGTAAGGACATTGTTAACATCACTGGTTCAACCGTAATGTAATAAAGCCTCAAGAATACTTTTTATGCACAAAGAAAACAAAAATAATGACTTTGTTCAACAATTTCTTTTCTTCCGTGCCAGTCTTCGACACACATTCACAAGAGTACCATGACGCTTGCATTAATTTTAGACATTATTTTTGTTTTATTTGCACACAAAAAGTATTCTGGAAGCTTCATAAAATTACTGTTGAACCACTGTTGTCACATGGACATTTTAACAATGTCCCTACTACCTTTCTGGGCCTTGAAAGTGGCAGTTGTGTTGCTGTCTGTGTAGGGTCAGAAAGCTCTTGGATTTCATCAAAAATATCTTAATTCATGTCTCGAAGATGAACGAAGGTCTTACGGGTTTGGGTTAACTGACCCTTTAAGCATATCTCTAATGGAGCACAGCATTGTATTTATCTGCATGGTCTACTGAAAATCACTTACCGTTGTAAAATGTTGGGAAGAAGCCGATTTATTTTAGAAGTAAAGCATCAATAGAGAGTTCCGTGAGTTCACGTCCATTGGCATTACCTGAAACAAACAAGGATTGGTGAATAGAGAGAGATAGTATTAGAATATTCAAACAATTGAATGACCTCAATAATAATCTCAGTGCTTACCTGTTATATTTTTATAGCCTGTTTGTCTTTCTATGAATTGTATAGTCTACAGATCATCTCTCAGTCTCACTAACCTTCAGCTTCTGTATTGTTGCTGTTGTTTTCATTGAGATTGTCGTCTAGGGATTCCATTGAGGTTTTGGTGGAGATTGTTGGTTCGCCGTCAGTCAGATCCACTATGGTCAGCCCATCCATTTTGTCCTTCGGGTTCACTGTGGCCTGAGTGCTGGATAAATTCTGTTGGTTTTCTTGAACGTCAGCTGATTCTGTAAGGAATATGTGTAAGAATTTGTTTTGGCTGTGGTTATTATAATGGTTCTCAGTTTCTAAAAAGAATGATGTCACACAAAGTATAACATAGTAACAATCACAGTAAATTTTTACATTACATAAGACTTCTTTTTTGCACAAGATATAATTGTAAATATAGTCACACATACAGGAGCCTAAGTTTAGCTCAGATAAAAAGCAAAACAAGTTCATTTTTCTATTCACACCAATACCTTTTCCCGACAACTCTAACTACTCTAAAAACACAATTACATACAAAACACCTGGGTGTCTGGTCTTAGTGGTCTCAAACCTGAGGATACCTTGTGGTTCCTATCATTTTCAGTGCAGTAAATCTTAAAAATTAGCAGTGGGAGAAACCGAATGAGCAGGTGGTAGCAACAGCCTTGTGACTGGAAAGTCAGCGCTTACAGGATAAAGAGGCATCGTAAAACCATTAGCCACTATGTCATTGCAATGCACACGTCTGTTTTATTTTTTCCTCCATGGTCATTTTCTTTCCCTCTGTCATTGTTACTCACTCTCTCCCACCATGTGGTTGATTTAGACCTGGAGGCAGTTGCAGTAAGTAAAGCTGCTAAAGCCAGGAAACGGATTGAGACCCATTAGTAATCTGTGGAGCTTGTGAATGACAGACAGCGGATTTTGGTGGGAAAAAGAACCATCCTGTGATTACAGGGAGCTTGAAGAAAAACTGAGACTGTAGGAGGTAATGCTGTGCTGTTAAGCCATTGCACCACTTGTTGTAGGCAAACAACCCAATTACCTCCTTTTGTTAGTCGTGTTTGTTACTTTTACTTTGTCATCTTGTTCAACATTTTACAAGGTGTTTAAATAAACACAAGTACATGTGATGCTGCAACTGGCCTCAAATTAATCAATCAGATTTAATAATATAGGGACCTGCTCATTCTGTGGAAAAAATACATTTTGTCAGTTGAGGTCAAAAGTTTGCATAAGTGGTAGTTGTTCATGAGTCCCTTGTTTGTCCTGAACAGTTAAACTGCCTGCTGTTCTTCAGAAAAATCCTTCAGATCCCACAAATTCTTTGGTTTTTCAGCTTTTTTCTGTATTTGAACTCTTTCCCACAATGACTGTATGATTTTGAGATCCATCTTTTCATACTGAGGACAACTGAGGGACTCATAAGCAACTATTACAGAAGGTTCAAACAAATACTCAAGAAGGAAATGTTCTAGAAGGAAAACTGATGCATTAAGAGCCGGGGATGTAAACTTTTGAACAGAATGAAGATGTGTACATTTTTCTTATTTTGCCTAAATATCATATTTTTTTTCATTTAGTACTGCCCTTCAGAAGCTACAGAAGATACTTAATGTTTCCCAGAAGACAAAATCAGATACATTTACCCTGATCTTCAAATTCAAAAAGTTTTCACCCCCTGGCTCTTAATGCATCGTTTTCCTTCTGGAGCATCAGTGAGCATTTGAACCTTCTGTAATAGTAGCAAATGAGTCTCTCAGTTGTCCTCAGTATACCCATTATAAACATACTGGCTTTATAAGTGCTTATAAAGCACAAATTCTGCATGACCATATTCTACATCCCTAATCCTACCCAATACCTAAACTTTACAGCCTTACTATTTATTAGCAGCAAGTTAGAAGTTTATTGAGGCAAAAGTCGTTGTTAATGGTTTGTTAATAGCGAGAATTGAACCTTAAAATAAAGTGTGACCACACAAATTTATGGAATATCAAATGAATGTTGATAAAATACTTTAAAAAAATCACAGTCTCTCAGTTCAGAATAAACACTTTTAAGTATTCTGTGGGTGATATTGTGTGAGGTAGTAATCTATTTTTTGTGTACAACTGAAAAACGACAATACCGTTATAAAGGGAACTTCTAAAGTTCCTCAAACTGCTAGACTGTATGCAAGCAGTGTAATATCCTGTTGCAAAAGTTGTGAGGGTGAAGCAGTAAGCTGTCATTATTTCCAGTAAACTGCAGTCACCTTCATTCTTCAGTTTTCAATAGAGTGCCCACATCTCTGAGCAATGCTTCTTAAAAATAAAATCCTTAATCTGCAAACACAGACAGCCAAAGGCATCTTTATTTCTGTTATGGGTCTTCCAGATGGTAGGGATCAGACACAAAGTGCAGTTGCCTCTGGTCAAAAGTGGCCATTTCCTAAATGCTGTAGGCATTGAAACATGTCTATGCAGGCTCGGTTCAGATAAAGGTTTCTGGTAGACACTAGAATATCAGCAGAAGATAAATGTTTTGTTCAGAACTAGAAATCTTAAATATTTCTCCTTCATTTTTCTTCTGTATTTTCAGTATTGTACACAATGATTGTTACAACACAATGCAACAGCTGAAGTTGAAGATTCTTGGATATTGCTTAAGCTTGCAATTTCCATAAACTGAGTATACTGAAGAAACTGGACCAGCCCTAAATTTGAGAATACCACTGAGTATTTTTCTTAATCATATTTTGTTAGCACTGTTGTATCATTGTTGTAAAATGTAGGGGAGTCTGTACTGAGAGACTGGCAGCTACATACTCTTGTCTTAGAAGTCCATCCAGTGGACCCCTCTGTTATTGCAACAAGTTTAACAACAGCGTTCAAGTCACTGGTTTGACTAAAGAGACTTGTGAATCATAGACAAATCATTTTTGCTCTAGTTGAAAACATATTAGACTTTAGTACAGTAGAGTTTAGTACAGGAACTGCCAGCACTGTTTCAAAGTTTGTTGTCTGTATAATAGTATATTCCCTTTAGAAACTGACCCCAAATTTTTGAAAAATAGTATTTATCTCCTTTAATTCCATTTTATTTGTTAATTTTTAATAACTGCTACTTTTGTAGTGTTGGGTTCAGAAACATGCAACCTAGTCTCATGACGAAAACGTACTTATTCGCAACACGCAAAATACGTACCACCCCTAATAGCACACATACAACTCGGAGATGTCTATTCGACGTCTGCATTTACATCCGCAAGACATCTGCAAGACGTAGTTTGCTCATCTGCAATACGTCTATTGGATGTTTCCTATCAGATGTCAAATAGACGTCTATTAGATTTCATTAAGATGTTTAGGATTTAGAATGTATTACAGATGTCTGCCAGACGTTTGTACACAGCAGATGCTTTCCAGATCAAGAGATCTTTAACAGACGTCTTGCAAACATACGTGTGCTATCTGGGACCATTTACTGTATGTTTCGTGAAATATTTGATGTGAAATGTCCACTGAGTGGCGCTAAAAGAGTGTTGGTTCTTTCCCCAGAACAAATGAACGTGCATATTGCACGTTTTGTGTGGCTACGTAGGTCTTGTACGTGCAGTTCTGACTTGAAATATCTGCTGAGTAGCGCTATAACTCCAATGCTCTGTGACGTTTTAAAATAACGTACCATCTGCACTACACCTAAATCTGCCCGATAGTATGAACAAAAGCAAATGTGCCGTAAAAACGCAATCGCAAGCATGCCTTTTTAGCTTGTTTTTCAATCAGTCATCGTGACTCTTGTTTTTCACAAGATTCCTACTTAAGGATTCCACATCCTAAGTCCAGTTCTGTGCCGGCTGAGCTACAGAGCAAACTTGTTACGTTCAGAAAATGAAACATATGGAGCTATAATCATAACTGTGTACTAAAACGATTACAAGTACTCACTGTTTTACCTCCTCTAGCTTTCATTTCTGTTGGTATATGATATATAGCCTACTTACTGGTACGTATTACTCGTCTTGTGAAAAAGTTCCTACAGGTACATTTTCATCATGAGTTCATGTAGCAAACATGGCAGCTTTTTCAAACACACAAAGCTGTTTCACATTGCCTCATGTGTTCCTTAGTTCTTTATATAGGTCTTTACACATTGACGAAATTAAATTGCTTGTCTCATACCTTTCTCTCCCTCAGGCTTTTCAGCTTCCTTTACAGACGCAGGATCCTTAAATGTCCCGGTGGACTCGAGAGGAGTACATGTTTGCATATCTTTGGGAACAGTGTAAAACACAAGGTCAGTGTAAATAGAGAAATTCCTGTGGTGATGGAGAGATTAAAATGTCGGTTACCTTTGACTGATGTGGTGTCAAACACCTCTACATCCACTGCGCTGAGTGGGATCTGAGCATCTTCTTGCTTGGGATGTAAGTCCACAGAATACTTCTGCATTAAATGAACATGATCAGTATGTAGTGTGTATATCCAATGTAGTGATTATAAAATATCAAATGCACAGGGAGACATATATCAGGGCTATTCATTTTATTAGAGGTTTTCCAAATAATCTAGTAGCCTCTAGTAACGTCTTACCCTGGATTTCTTTTGACAGCAAAAATAAACTGCTACCCCAGAGAGGCACAGAACAACAAAAAACAGAATGATTATGTAAGCTGTTGAGAAAAAAAACAGTAAGAATAATTAGGAAAATGTATCTTTATATCTGTGAATTCAAAATAAATAGGAAAAGAGACATAAAAACATGA
Source organism: Cirrhinus mrigala (assembly GCA_036247105.1). Classification (NCBI taxonomy): domain Eukaryota; kingdom Metazoa; phylum Chordata; class Actinopteri; order Cypriniformes; family Cyprinidae; genus Cirrhinus; species Cirrhinus mrigala. The sequence goes on along the minus strand of CM070007.1, from coordinate 21,256,486 downwards.
ATAAACATTGACAAAAAAAAACAAAAAAACAAAAAAACACTCACTTAATTCATTGGATTTTTTTCCAGTGTCTGCACCTTGAGTTGCTGTGAATAAATAAATAAATTGTATATGTGTGTGTGTGTATATATATATATATATATATATATATATATCACAAATTTATACTCTAATTTACTTTTTTTCATAAATTGCTTTAGGTGGTTTATCATATATTTTGATGACAGTTTCAAGAGTGTGCTGGGGTACACATTTCCTTCCTGTGTGAGAATGACTCATTATGGTCATTATGGTTAAAGTTAGCCGTTAAAACACAATTCTCACATTGCTCTTTTGTGTAAAATCAAATGTGATCATTTTTGATGAAAGACACAGTCAGTGGTCATTTTGCTTGCACAGTATTGTCTCGCTTACTGGTTGCTATGCCGGCTGTGCTTTTGATCGTACTAGATGTGCTTGGTTGTAAAACAGTCGTCTGTCGAGAATCGTCTGTGGTAAAATTGTTGGTCTGCGGATGTTCTGAAGGCGAAGAAGTAGGCGATTCTGTTGGCCAAAAAAAAAAAAAAAAAAATCACCAAATGTAACGTTCTTTGGTTAGAGGTTCCCATTTACGTATCAATACTTAAGCAAGCAGCATACAAGCAGCATAGCATATAAACTGGCTTGCAGTTTTCCTACCTTGTTGCTGCATAAAGTGTGTGGACACTTGAATGACAACTGATCAAGCTTAAATTAAAAAGCTACCTGATATTTCATCTGTGGTGTTATTCACATCCATTATGTTTGACAGGGTGACAGTGGAGCTTGGAGTGGTAACGTTGTTTAGAGAGTCATCTGTTTTATTGAGGCTGGTACTATCAGTAGAATTTGAAACTTGAGCAGTGATGTTTCCTGTGCTGTTTATCACGGTTGTGACCTCATTTTCAGCAACAAAGACAAGTAAGGCACCTGCATTGTAAAAGAAAAGGTTAGGTCCGGCCATGAGGCACGTAGTTATTACAATCTACAAATTATTACATCTGTATTACAACTGCATCTACAATAATGGCTTGTATAATGACCAGCGGAAAGCATTTCTACCCTTAATTGTACACGAGGAGTTGACTATTAGTTAGTTGACTATTTAAATCTTAATTCTGCTCATTTTCTTGTTTTTTAAGTTAGCAATTTCACAAATTATATCAGTTACTCAAATTAAAACAACAGCAGCAACAACAACAAAAAAATGTTTTAAACATACCAATAAGGAGATGAACTGATGCGCGGAACATCTTTAGAGAGATATAGTCAAAAGTGTGTTCCTTCCTCCGGACAGCGAGTGCTCAGTTTGAAACCGCATAACTTCCACTTCTATGACCAGCACAGGATGCAGCAGACAGTTACCAAAAAAAGGCACATAAGGAACTTGTGTGCTTTTGTAAAGCCCCTTCTACTGCATTTGCATTATTCAGCTAATTAAAATACACAGGTTGTGTGCGCTTTCTCTTTACATCAAAGGAAAAAAGGGAAATACAGACATAGGAACATGTGGTTAAGCAACTGCATTTATCATTTGAAATCACAAGTAATTTCTTTATAGGTTTTTCACTTTCTAAGTTTTACATTTTTTTTTTTTTTTTTTTAATAATTTCTATACACGCTCAGAAAAAATAAAAAATAAATAAAAATGCTGTCACAGGGATGGTACCTTTTCAAAACCTCTGTGCCTTACAGTATTTACCACTTAAGGGTGCATAGTAGCTCAAAGGTACATAGTTCATAGTATATTCCTGTTCATTTTTACATTTTTAACACACCAAGGGGACTACAAACATAAAGTTGTTCAGTAATGACTTCCTCTTTTACAGAAGTGTAAATATGAGGTAACACAAAGGCCAAATTCACTTTGTCATCATTTGTCACATAAGTATTCACAGTCTTTGCTCAGTATTTGGCACCAATTACAGCCTTAAGTCTTTGTGATGCTACAAGCTCGGGACACATATTTTTGGCCAGTTTCTGGCCCAGTCTTCTTTGCTGGACCTCTCAAGCTCCATCAGGTTGAATGGGGAGCATCGGTGCACAGCCATTTTCAGATCTCTGCAGAGATGTTCAATTGGGTTCAAGTCTGGGCTCTGGCTGGGCCACTCAGGGACATTCAGAGAGTTGTCCTGTAGCCACTCCTTTGTTATCTTAGCTATGTGCTTAGGGTCATTGTCCTGTTGGAAGAGGTCCAGAGCACTCTGGAGCAGGTTTTCATCAAGGATGTCTCTGTACATTGCTGCATTTATCTTTCCCTCAATCCTGACTAGTCTCCTAGTTCCTGCCGCTGAAAAACATCCCCACAGCATGATGCTGCCACCTCCATGCTTCACTGTAGGAATGGTATTGGCCGGGTGATGAGCGGTGCCTGGTTTTTTCCAGACATGACGCTTGGCGTTCAGGCCTATGTGTTCGATCTTTGTTTCATCAGACCAAAGAATTTTGTTTCTCATGGTCTGAGAGTCCTTCGGTAAACTCCAGGCAGGCTGTCATGTGCCTTTTACTGAGGAGTGGCTTCCGTCTGGCCACTCTACCACACAGGCCTGATTGGTGCAGTGCTGTAGAGATGGTTGTTCTTCTGGAAGGTTCTCCTCTCTCCACAGAGAAATGTTATAGCTCTTTCAGAGTGACCATCGGGTTCTTGGTCACCTCCCTGACTAAGGCCCTTCTCCCCCAGTCACTCAGTTTGAGTGGGCGGCCCGCTCTAGGAAGAGTCCTGGTGGTTCCAAACTTCTTCCATTTACAGATGATGGAGGCCACTGTGCTCATTGGGACCTTCAAGGCTGCAGAAATTCTTCTCTACCCTTCTCTAGATATGTGCCTCAATACAATCCTGTCTACAAACAATTCCTTGGACTTCATGGTTTGGTTTGTGCTTTGACATGCAGTGTTAACTGTGGGACCGGTGTGTGCCTTTACAAATCATGTCCAAGCAACTGAATTTACCACAGGTGGACTCCAATCAAGTTGTAGAAACATCTCTAGGATTATCAGTGGGAACAGGATGCACCTGAGCTCAATTTTGAGTGGCATGGCAAAGGCTGTGAATATTTATGTACATCCCTGCATCCCAATGTTCATACTATCCATCCTAAATATTATGTGAGATTAGATTAAGTGTCTCAAAGCGTAGTATTTTGAAGAGAGTATGCCAAAAATCCCCAGATGGTCTACTATTTCAGGTCGATTTTTGAAGTGCAGATCCATGCACACTCTAATGTCTAATATTACCCACAATCTATTGCGCTTTGGCAAAAGTTTTGTTCAGAACTACAAACACGAATAAAATGCATTAAAAAACTACAAACATGGCGGACGTGCACGATCAGTGCTTTGGTAGAGAGGATTAAACAAAGGGTTTTGAGTTACTATTTTTTACTATTGGTAAAAAATATTTATTTAATATTATCTGTTATATTTCATCTGCAACAGCAATGTGAACTTTTATAAATATCCATTTGGTCGTTAACATTTAAATGCATCATTATGCAGAAAATATGAACAGAGTTCTCTGCATGAACCACCCACGACTGGCAGATCAACAAGCTACTTCTTTTCTCTCCAAAAGGGTAGTAAGTTAAATTAAATGAATTGTGGAGAGTGTGACGAGATGATCGACAGGCCAATTTACAGTGACTGTGTGCATGTAACTATGCGACAGGGCGGTCCGTTAAAGACGCAGTTGTGTGACATGATAGTATGTCACAAACTTGCCTACTCTAGTAGCAAAAGAGTACTTTAAGGGCGTAGTATAAGTAGGCACATTGGGACGCAGCACATGTGATTTTTTCGTTTTTTGCAGTACATGTGATTTTTTTTTTTTTTTTTTTTTTTTTTTTAATAACTTTGCAACAACAAAACAAACTTATTTCACGTTGTCATTATGGGGTATTGTTTGCAGAATTTGGAGGAAAATAGTGCATTTAATTCATTTTGGAATAAGGCTGTAACATAACAAAATGTGAAGCGCTGTGAATACATTCTGGATACATAACCATCATTTGGGAAAATTTCAAGAAAAAATCTGCTTTTATTCAAAAACTCCAACATATTCAGTTGCCAGACACGACTAGAACTCCTAATTGGACTGGTTTCTATGGACAGATACATTTAAAAAATGTGCTTTTTAGCTTTCATGAGATGGGTTTAAAGGGATACACAAGGATAAAAATCCACGGTTAAATATACTGCTGGATCTTTAATGCTGTGGGCCTATTTTTCTGCTGAAGGTCTTGGACATGTTGTTCAGATACATGGCATCCTGGATTCTATCAAATACCAACAGATAAAATATTTAAGCTTATTTAAGAATAAAGGGGGTGCTAATAATTATGGTGACTGAGTTTTGGAGAAAAACATTTATGTTGTAATAAGATTTCCACCCCAGATTTAGGGGGCTAATAATTCTGACCACAAATGTACTTTAGTACATAATAGTAGATTCTGCCCCAGAAACAGCTTTTATTTCTAAAAGTGTTTAAGGTAACAACACATTTCACTACAATACTTTTCAATGTCTTGGGAATATTAAAAAAAATCACAAAATGCTGAGCAAATGAATGAAATGAGGAACAATGACCTTTAAGATTATCACCGAAAGACTTAAAGACACCGACAGTTTTTCTTAGGGCAGCAGGATACTCACTGGATGCAGGTTCAGTTTCTGGTTGCTGCACATAAGGACCCCTGGCTGATAGTAAATCCAACTGGGACCATGTAAAACCACACATAGACACAAGGTGTCACTATAGGTATAAGAAAGCAAGAGAACTGTGTGGCAAGAATCCCCTTTAGTAACACAGCTAATTACTTATTGTTGTAATAAATAATAAGTGGTGTTGTGATGTAGATATAATTGTAGTATTCAACACTTCTACATTAATATATACATGCATTACAAAAAACTTTTAAGTTTTAAATTTTAAGTCTATTTTATTGTAATTGTTTTTTTATCTAAAACAATATATTTCTAATTTTTTCTTTATTTTGTATATTGTGGCAGAAAATGTTCTTAATTACAAATTAAGTACTTTTTGACCAAATGTGTATTGTTTCATTAGAATGTAGAGTTTATTAAATACACATTAAACTCATTAAGTTTATCAAAAGTGACAGAGAAGAGATATTGCATCTTATAAATGCAGGTTGTTTGAGCATGAGACTTTCAGAAGCATTTAAAAAACATTTTAAAAATCATACTGACTCCAACCTTTTGAACGGTAGTGTATGTTTGTGTATGGGGTTTAATGGAAGAAATGGCAGTGCTATTTGGGAAGTGTTGCAATGAATATGTATCAAGTGTCAGATTTGGTTCAAAAACTTTAATAAATGAGTGTGTTGTCTACATTGTGGGGACCAAATGAAATGTGTGTAATCTTGACGTGTGGGGACGAAGAAAAAGAAGTACAGGTCTGTAAATGTTTGAAAGTGTTCATGTGTGTTGATGGAAGGCGGTTGTGTATTCATTATTACTGTTTATTTCCTCATGCCAGAGGTAATCAGCGACTGGATTAGTGCTAACTGCCACCCAGTTAGTAGCACGAGCGCACAGAGCCCACCAGCAGAACCGCACAGCGGCGGAGGCAGCGGCTCCCTCTGTGGGTCTGGCCGCGCAGCTCGCCCATGAGGCTCTCTAATCTAGCTCTGAATGAATCCAGTCTGTGCCACTGACTGCCACATCAGAGCTCAAGTGCTGGCCAGAGTGGATGAGCTAATCGTTTCTCTTGGAGGTGTTGGGATAGCAGAGGAGCGAGAGAGCGGGTGAGTGAATTAGAGAGAGAGAGAGAATGGGTGTGGAGAGAGGAGACCACCCACCCGGCGGATTCAGGATTCGGGAGGCCCAGACGCGTAGCTCCATTCTATGACCCTCTGTGCCGCCCGGAGCTCCGAGTTGGACCCTTCGCAATTGTGCTGCCGCCCCAATGTCCCCCAACCCCCACCTCTTTGCCTCCCTCAATCTAACACAGGGAGAAAAGAGGGGGTGGTGGTAAACAGCCTGTCCCTGTCATTCCCTCACTCGCTCTCTCCTTCACAGTACAATGGGAGGGAATGCAGTGGCTGAAGCACTCTTAGAGTGGCCAAATGCTGCAAAGGCTGAATGAAACATCTGTGGAGGCACATAGCCTAAGGGGGAAATGCTATTCTGTTGTGCACCAAACTGGCAACCTGTTTTTTCTGACTTTTTTTTTCCTCCTAAAATTTGGCATATGTGAGCGTACTGTATAAGTGATTTTTACAAGGGCGCGAAAGATGCAATTTTATGTGTTTTGTTGTTCAGGGGGCAGATTCCTACATATGTTTTGCACATTCTTATAAATTCATACATATTACAAGCTGTTAGAGAAATGTAATGATTGTGTGGAAGTTATAAACTGGAAACCATGAACTAAACATTCTTCGAAAGAGGCAAATAGGCAAAATGGCCAAAGAATGTACAATAATCAACTTTATGCCATTTTAAACCTTAGTCGGTGTCTTTTTATGTTTTCTAAGGCCTCAGTGAAACCATGTGGTTTGTCTCAAAAAAATTTGATGTATTAAAACCATTCAAATTATCATGTCCACATAAAGATATCATAAATGCATGCAGAAAGAGTCCTATTTCATAGACGTTCAAGCATCTAATAGCTTATCACCTCTCAGAAGCACCTCTGTGGAACATACGTTTTTCCTAGACGTCCCATCTGGCATTTTCAGACCATTTGCCCATCTGCTATTTCATCTGTATTTTTCCTAAGATGTTTATCAGATGTTTGTACACAATAGTTAGAATGCAATGCTTTCCAGATGATGAGCTCTGTGACAGAGTACGACAGCTCAGCCCACATCACCCGCTGGTTTCTTGTTGCATTCTTTTTTAGAAAGAAAAACAGTTGTAGTAGTTTAATGCTGGTGATTATATGCTCCATCCGTGTTCCCAGTCAAAACTTCCTTTCTAATCCAATATCCTGTTGTGATTCTTTTGCATTCATCCTTCATGTCGATTCTTCCTAGAATATGTACCCACATATAAGCTGTCTAGTGGACATCAGCAACACCACTCCTTGTTTTAACTTTGAAAATTATAGCAATTTCTATACTGTGGAAGGTGATTTATTACTGACATGACTATCGTATGAAACCATATGATAGTCTAAAATGAAAAATACAGAAGTTTTTGCTGACTTTTGGTGCTTTTGGATGCCTTGTGAAAAATTATACATCTAGACCCCTTTCAATGTAATTCCATGCATTCTTCAGAATTTCTTCCAAATTCTTTTATGTTCCAAGGATGTGTTCCACTATTAGTTTCATACAGTGACGTAACTTTGTTTTAAAAAGTGGGTTGGGACACTTTTTTTTTTTTTTTTTTCATTTTTGCCTTTATTAAAGAACAGTATTAGGCCTGAAATTCTTTATGTCAAAGACTAAATGCATAGATATGCAATAACCATTTGTACTCCTAAATAGTCTAGTGGAAGATTTTGTGTTATGCATGTAGGAGGTTTTGGGTTCTAATCTGCCCTAATCTAATTTTTTCTCAATTTTTAAAATCAGAGATGTTCATCAGTAATCGTATATGCAGAACAGGGAAAACATTTGTGTTTTTTAGTTTCGTTATTTAACTGGAATGAATTGATAGTTTCCACAACATTTAAGTGATAGATTGAAGCACTGGTGTGTGAGACTGTGCAAGAGCCACAACAGAACGTTCTGGCACTAAAAACATTGCAGCGAACATTCAGCATGATTTTACAAACAACAGATTCCAGCGCCAGATCGCAGCTTATTTAGCAGAAACGAATGTCATGTATGTTTCATCTGCATCGGGTACGTTTTTGCTGCGAGATGTTTCAAAAAAGTGATGGGGACAGTATGGACCCTGGCAAAAAATGGAGGGGACGTGTCCCACCCATCCATTACACATTAAATTCTTTGACAAAAAAATATCCTGCAAAGCTACCTCACAAGTTTTTAAGCATTTATTACTTATATTATTGTACTAAAATTATTACATTTATTAAAATGACTCAAGGCAACAATTTAAAGGAGAAGTCCACTTCCAGAACAACAATTTACAGATAATATACTCACCCCCTTGTCATCCAAGATGTTCATGTCTTTCTTTCTTCAGTTGTAAAGAAATTATGTTTTTTGAGGAAAATATTTCAGGATTTTTCTCCATATAATGGACTGAAATAGTGCTCCGAGTTTGAACTTCCAAAATGCAGCTTCAAATGATCCCAAATGTGGTTGTAAATGATCCCAGCCAAGGAAGAAGGGTCTTATCTAGCGAACCAATCGCTTATTTTAATAAAAATAACACAATTTATATACTTTTTAATGTCTCATCTTGTCTTGCTCTCCCTGAACTCTGTTTTTGTTCTGGTTCATGACAGTTAGGGTATGTCGAAAAACTCCCATCTCATGTTCTCCCTCAAATTCAAAATCGTCCTATATCGCTGTTTTACCTTTTTTGCATGTTCACTTTGCAAAGACTGGATCGGAACTTCTGCAGCGATGAAGGATGATTTTGAAATGATTTTTGAAGTTGAGGGAAAAAATATGAGTCTTTCTACACACCCTAACTGTCTTGAGTCAGAATACACAGAGTTCAGGGAGAGCAAGACAAGATGAGCGTTTGAGATTAAAAAGTATTTAAATTTTATTTTTTTAATGAAAATAACCAATCGTTTTGCTAGATAAGAGCCTTCATCCTCGGCTGGGATTGTTTACAACCGCATTTGGGATCGTTTGAAGCTGCATTTTAAAAGTTCAAACTCAGGGCACCATATCAGTCCATTATATGGAGAAAAATGCTGAAATATTTTCCTCAAAAAACACAATTTCTTTATGATAGAAGAAAGAAAGACATGAACATCTTGGATGACAAGGGGGCGAGTACATTATCTGTAAATTGTTGTTCTGGAAATGGACTTCTCCTTTAAACAATCTATCTAATTTATGTTCAGGTATTACTTTTAATAGTTAACTTTTAACTATTTTTTTAATGCTTCGGATCATCGGTCATCAAAGCTCTGTAAATATTGGTCACAGACACAGAGATTTATTTTAAATTTCCCCAAGCTGGTTATTCACTAAAAACTCCAACAGATCATATTTTCATGACATTTTAAGTCTTATTTTGACTTGACAATGTTAAATCTATTTTATGTGAGTTGTTTACTTACTTTTAGGGCTACCCCCTAATAGTCGACTAACCGTTAGTTGATGAGAAGAGGCTTGGTCGACCAAAATTTTATTAGTCACTTAGTTGCAGGAAAAAAAAAAAAAAAAAAAAAAAAATATATATATATATATATATATATATATATACAAAAATCCACAGGAAGTGGCGAATTCACACAATCCGTGAGAGGCAGATTATGTTAACGGCTGGTCTATGTGGTAATACAATACATCGGGCAGGACATCCAAACACTCACCTATCTGAATAGTAGTGCCAGTGCAGTCACTTGCTCTTAAAATACTCTGTCATTTTTGGTCATACTGAAAAAAGTAATACATCTTTCGCATCTGTAAAGACTCTACATTTATTTGTGTGCACTCACAAAAACAACTCATTCAATATTTTGAGGAGACACTGCCTCCCTTGGACTCCATTTAGTTAATAGAAGGCAATTGAAAAGTGAAATCTATTCATTTTCTTTGAAAACATCCTTGTGAAAAGTTCTTAACATTTTTTCCAGAGACATTTGCTTTAGGTTGCTTTAGGTTTTAGTGCCTTGGAGATGCAACAGTTAACAGTTATTCTGTCTCTTTATATAATCCCAAACACTTTATAATGGTAACCACAGCCATATCATCTGTTGTTGGACTCCTTGTGCACACAAAAACCTCCCTGGATTATTACAATTACTGGCAAAATGAATTATTTGAAAATATATAAACCAGTATTTCCTGGCACGCTGAAACAAAACATTTTTTGGTGGCTCTAACATGCCATTTACACAGTGCTAAATATATTATACTGAATAATTAATGAAAAAAGTAAACATTTGTACGTCTGTTTTTATGGTGTTTGTCCAGTCTAGCATCCTAAGGCATTCCTGTGTAGGAACCTGTTGTTGGGGCTCCAATCTGCGTCTGTATAGCCACTTAAGATGAGCTCAGCTTGGTAATAGCTGAGGTTTGAACTTACAAGACTTCTAATGCCAAAAGGTCAAGAACTGTGAGCATTCAAACCTCTGGCCTGCTGCCTCTCCTTTATCCCTCCTCTCTATGAAAGCTTCCTGAGGGCTGCGTTTGACAGACGCTCTCTGCAGTGCCTGTATAAATCATTGTTCACATTGTTTCGCTTGCTTCTACTTATATGCAACGCTTTGTGAGCCTCCTACTCAAGCAAAACTACGAAAGAGAGATTTTATTTGCAGGTGGGTTATTGGGGAAACATAAATCATATGCTTTGTAGCTGCTGTTTTCCTTGCTAATGATGCATTGCGGTTGAGGATTGCATTAGCTGTAGCTGAATCTACTTGTGCGATCTTGCAGCACATCTTTACCAGACAAACCCAGAGTGACCATTTATATAATTGTCACATGTGGTTTGTTCAGCACTTCAGCATAAGTAATTTGTAAGTTGCGAGAGGCTGTTTTGAAGAATGTCCAAGCGGGAATATGAAACACTTTTTCTTAAAGACCACACAAAACACATCCTGTTTACAATTAATGCTTCCACAAAAACACCCATAAAATCCACATTAGAAAACAATCTCCAGGCCAAAGAAAAGACCAAAAGATCAAGCAAAGGATAAATGGATCTAGCATTCTAAAGGAAAGAGATGATTAATTGAATGTTTATTTGTTTGTTTGTTTGTTTGTTTGTATGCTTTTCTTTCCCTGAACATTCTGTCTATAAGTAATTTACTAGGAGTTGTTAAGGTGAACCCCGTTACTGAGATGGTTATGGCTATTATTGAACTTTAGGGGGCTGAACCTAGACCTCTATTGTATTGAAATGGGTCTTTGTTGTATATGTTAAACCACATGGCCTTCTAGATTCATGACAAATGGCAAATGTAAAGTTCTGTTAGTGTGACCAAGACCCATTTTCCACAGGCGGTCCCTGTTTTTACTGCCATTTCTAGAAGGTTACAGAAGGTTTCATTGGAAACCCATTGGCCTCATCTTTTCAATCTTTTAAAGTGCGTATTTGGATTATTTTCAACTGTAATGTACTTGATGCATTAAACATTTCAAATTTGCTTAACAGTATATTAATTTACATCAGTCCAAAAGAATCCAGTCCAATCAGTCAGACTGAAGTTTAATTCATTTTGAACTCAATTGGGTGGATTGAGGTGTTTACAATGAAAACACTTTTGTCAGACACAGTCAGATTGAGTCATCATCAATCTGATTATAAAAAGATTGTTTGGTTGCATGTAATATATAATATATATACAGGTAGACTGGATGGCTACGAGTGTGATATTACGTTTATACAACAGTTCAATGGCGTGAGTGTGCAAGTACATAAGAAACAACAGAATGTCTATAAAACCCCTTGTTTGTGCAGAGCCTAAGTCTCCGTTACTAATTCGAAAACTTTAGAACATAGACTCTAAAGAATGATGGACGACGTACCTTCACTCTCTTGCATTGAAAGAAAGTGAAGACGCCAGCGCCCCAATAGGATGCGGACATATTTTGCTGATTTGGGACCAGAGTCTGCGCAGTATAAAACTCGGTACCCGACTCCAAATTGGAGCTGCGTCCCACCCACACTCCCGCAGAGTCAATCGCAAGCACACGTCCCTAATTAGCCTGACTGCTCCAAATTATGTCTGCTTATTGCCGTACTAAAATAAGGTAAATAAAACCCCAATCTCCTTCTGAAGATCCTGAAAAAGTCAGTTGTCGGCTCAGTTTACTCAGAGAATCTGTCAATCATGACGTCACACTCCCGTTTTTTTATAGCATTACATAACTAAAACCAAACTTATTTAAAAAACAAACACTTGAACTTACATCAATGTGATAAAACGACATAAAATGTCAAAAACCACCTTTGAATAACAATTATTTGTAATGAAATTTAAATCTTTGCCGCACGTCCCATTAGATTTCATGGAGAGGGCGGGGTTTATGACCTATACTGGGACCAGCCACCTGGGGGCGATCGAAACGTTTTGGCTTCACTTTTTTTTAAGACTTGTGCGGCACACTTGCTTTAGAACTATGAAGGGACATGCTTCATTAAAAGGACATTACTGTATAATTAAAAGCTCACTATATTATGTGGAGCAGAGTATTATGAGAGAGAGATGGACCTGCATCTGATACACCTTTCATTCTTTAGCTCAATCACACATTCACAATTAAACATTAGTTCAAATCTCCACTGAGGACATTCTTTATTAACAAACCGCATATTTGAAGCACATTCTTGCCTAAAAAACGAATTTGCCTAAAAAAAAAATTACATTTCGTAACTCAAAATTTATTTTGAGTTACGAAATGTAATTTGAGTTAAGTCAGAAATCAAACAGCATATTTTTAAAATTATAGTGGATTTGGGCATCCACCACGACACTCGCTGTGAGAAATGCTACAAACGGAGTGATACAAATGTGTATATCGCAATTCCCTCAGCCAATTAGATTTGAGGACCAAAAAGAACTGTTGTGGGCCATTCTACAGAATTGGTGCTAACTGCTGTCCAACCAAAAAACACATTTAAAAAGGATTTAAGTATTCAAATCTTAGATGTTTATTTAAGATCCTTTTATTATCTGTCTGTCTATCTATCTATCTATCTATCTATCTATCTATCTATCTATCTATCTATCTGTCTAGGTAGTGGGGTAAGTTGAGCCAGTGAGTAAGTTAACCAACTCCCTGTATCTTGGTAACTGTACATTTTTACTCCCATCTGACCATGTATTTTGGAATCACACATCATTTCTGCCAGATTGTGAAAAGGAGAAACACATGGTAGGATTGGAAGGTATCCATTTAATTTAAAATGTAAGTAAAAAAATGGCTCATCTTACCCCACTTTCCCCTATATATAGAATGTCTTCAAGAGGCTGAAAAAAATCTCTCTGTTTTTTGAGTTCTATCAAACAGCCTCAAACAGTAAGTCAGAAATCAGACATGCAATCATGAATATTATCGTGTCTTATTAAAGGAATTACCATGGACTGAAATCAAAATGAATCGTATTTATTTAATTATATAACATTTCTGGTCTTATGGCGTAAGATTAATTTGCGCATATCGTTTTAAAGAAAATGTCATTTTTTATGACCCATAACACCCATAATTTAATCGGTTCTTGATAGATAGAATTAACTGCTGCCTTGCATTTTTTTCTGTTTTGATCATCTTGTCTCATTCAAAAATATATGTTGCACTATAGAGGTAAAATCAGTAGTAAACAGGATTTCATGTTGACTTGATTTTGTGTCGACTCACTGTTCAAAATTAAATTCTGGTTGTCAAACTTGGAACATGTCTATAGTTAATGTGATGTTACTAGAACACCAGAGTGAACTTGAGGTGAACTGACTTCTTACATACTAACACGAAATATGATCTTGGAAAACGGCTGGTCGAAGGCAAAGAAATATGAAAATGATTTATTTTCAGATGTTATTTTGTTCGATATTATCTAACCTAAGTGGGATAATTGTGCAAATAATACTTGGGGTTACTTTTGGTCATTTAACTTACTAGAATGAAATTAGTTGCATGCAAAGCCTCTTACAAATGGATTTATATCAGGACAGCATCTCCCCTAGACCTGTGATTCAAAGAGTTAAGCTAAATTCAGCACGTGTACCTGGCAGCTGGTAATACCGCCGAACGTTGACGGTAAGTTCATTCATTAGGGATGGAAGTCCAAAGCAGTTCTTTGGTCTCAATGGGAGTCCACCTGCTGAAAACACGCACAGACCGAGGTCCACAGGAGGTACGCAGATGTTGCAGAAGTTTCTCAATGTGAGGTGGGTCTTGGACTCAAAGATAGCTCACTGCATATGGCACTAATGCTGGAACCTGACATCATTTCCAGGCTGAAATATGTGTGGCCAGAGAAAGGAGACAGCTCGATAAGTCAAAAACAACCGAACTTCAAATGAGCAGAGGCCATGCTAATAATAGCCATGAAATCAAATGTGTTACACATTTTGACCGCCTGTGTGTACTATCAAATGTGTGTTGATGAGTTATTGATATTGTTTGTGTCCTCAGTCCAATCACTGCTGGTTGGTTTATGTCCGGCTCCCGTCCTGCTGTTTTTCAAGTCAGCTTTGGGGCTCAATCACTCTTTCAAAGATTGTTTACCTCAAGTTAACCCAGGCCACATGAATATTTTTATGAAGAAGAATCCCCAGGTCTCCACGATTTAATTTGTGTATTTAGTCCAATCACTGTTGATTAAGTCTTGCTCTTGTCTTGTAGGTTTTCAAGTCCGCTTTAGACAGCAACATCTGATTCTCCTTGATTAAAAGTATATGGATTCTGGAAAATGTATTAGTTCTCAAAGACAATTGTTTGTGGCTCGGTTTGTCTTGACTGGAAGCAGAGCTGGTTGTTATGCCATATGTGTGTGGTGCATGGACTGCATGTGTGTGTGTGTGTGTGTTATGATTAAACTTCCTAATGACCAATTCACCCTTTGCCAATGCAGAGCTCAACTTTAATTAGTAAGTGGCTAAGCAGCTTTGGTAGTTGTTATGTTCATTTCTTGTTTATCCCTCTAACAAACCACCCAGAACGAGGACATAAATCAAGGCCTCAAAACTAAAGCAGGGATTTTGCCTCGCTGCTCTGCTATATATACAGAACATTATTCACTGCAAATAAACAAGTAAATAAATAGACATTAAATAAACAATGCTTGAATCAGGTTTTTCTCTTGTTCTTGTGTACATATGTTTTTATTCATTCTTTTTATTTTATTAACTGTTTTTTATATATTATGAATCTGATCAGATTTAATAAGATCAAAATTATTTTTCTTATCACATTGGCTGTATATTTGTTCATTTATTATTTATTTTTTATTCCTTTTATATTTAATTTTTGAATCTGATCAAATTGATTGAAATCAAGTTTATTTTCCTTTTTCCGGGACATATACTGGACGTATACACTACCGGTCAAAAGTTTTTGAACAGTAAGATTTTTAATGTTTTTTAAAGAAGTCTCTTCTGCTCACAAAGCCTGCATTTATTTGATCCAAAATACAGCAAAAGCAATAATATTGTGAAATATTTTTTACTATTTAAAATAACTGCTTTCTATTTGAATATATTTTAAAATGTAATTTATTCCTGTGATCAAATCTACATTTTCACCATCATTACTCCAGTCTTCAGTGTCACATGAACCTTCAGAAATCATTCTAATATGCTGATTTGCTGTTCAAAAAACATGTATAATAAAAATAATAATAATAATAATAATAATCATTATTATTATTATTATTATTATTATTATTATTATTATTATTATTATTATTATTATTATTATTATTATTATAATATTATTTTGAAAAGATGAGTACATTTTCAACTTTTTTAGAAATAATAGAAATTACTACTTTTATTTAGCAAGGATGCTTTAAATTGATGATAAAGACATTTATAATGTTACAAAAGATTTCTATTTTAGATAAATGCTGTTCTTCTGAACTTTCGATTAATCAGAGAAACCTGAAAAAATTCTGCCCAGCTGTTTTCAACATAATAATAATAATAATAATAATAATAATAATAATAATAATAATAATAATAATAAATGTTGTTGTGAGCTGAAAATCTGAATATTACAAAGATTTCTGAGGGATCATGTGACTGGAGTAATGATGCTAAAAATTCAGCTTTGAAATCACAGGAATAAATTGCATTTTAAAATATATTTAAATAGAAAAGAGTTCAAATATTTCAACATTTTACTGTTTTTGCTGTACTTTGGTTCAAATAAATGCAGGCTTGGTGAGCAGAAAAGACTTCTTTAAAAAAACATTAAAAATCTTACTGTTCAAAAACTTTTGACTGGTAGTGTATAAGTATTTTTGTATATGTATATTGTTTTATTGTTTTATTCATTTTGTATTTATAAGCAGATTGATTATTTGTTTCATTGTTTTATTATTTTTTTTATTATTATTTTTAAATGATGCATCTAATCTAATTTAGTAAGGTTAATGCCAAATCCAAGAAAACAAATACATAAAAATAAATTTGCAAGAAGGGCATAATTCAAAATTCAAGGGCATAAAACATAATTCAAGATTCGCTAAAAGCAAGACTTATTATCTTACGCAATTCTTAAGTAAATGTATCTTGTCCGAAAATTTTTACTGGAAAAATAATACTAATAATAATAATAATAATTATTATTATTATTATTATTATTGTTATTATTATTATTATTTTTTTTTTTAATTCTGGGGATTTTTTTTTTTTTTTACCATTTCATCCCTGCCTGTAATTTAGATATTTAGATCCAGTTTTATGGATTATTACATTTATTTATGTAGTCTATCCTTGTTAATTACCTGTGTAAAATGCAGATTTATTGGTAATTCCCACCGTGAACTTTTAAAGGGGCCTGAATGAAATGTGTCAAATACTGTAAAGAGCAGGACGCAGCATTCCAAGTGCCGCCACCCTGCCACTACGTCACTAGTTCCTGGAGCTCTTTGATCTCTCAGATAAGTGCCATACCTAATCAGGTTAAAGCACTGCATGCCACAGAGGAAGGAAATTCCAGTCATAATGGCAACGTATCTGTTCCGCTCTTATGCGTCACATTCCTTGGGCTAATTAGGAGTAAATATCTGACCCAAGGACCGTCCGTATTAGCCCCCACCAGTGTGGTCCATCTGTTCCACTCGCTTAGCTTTTTTTCCGCTCCTAATTTGCAACACAGATGACACAAAACATAAGGAAGCTCTCCATGGCTTGCTCTCTCTCTCTCTCTCTCTCTACCTCCCTCCCTCTTTTCCCTCACTTTTACTCGCTCTCATGCTGCTCTCTTATTCTTTTCAGCCTCTTTCACTCTCAGACATTAGCCCCGATCATTACGGCCGGGCTATCAGTTATTATCCAGCTCCAATTATCTGCTGCCAGTGACCCAAAGGGTTGGCCCAGCATGTGGCTCTCTAACATACTTTCTCCAGTACTTTAGTCGTAAGCACATCCCTCTTTATTGGGACTGCCAACTCCGAACCAAAAATACTTTTATTTTTCTTTTTTTCCATGGCGTGTGTTTTTAGTCCCGTTTTAAACAATAGCAGGTGTAGGTTCACTTTAGCCTAGAGGTCCCACAAAAATGCACCTATGATTGATTTTTAATACTGAAATTATAGTATCGTTTTAAAAGGAAGAGCCATTATATCATCACTCACGCTTAATAGCTGTATGTGGTTAAGGAATTGTCAATGATCCACACAATAGAAAGGTATTCGGTATTGTTTCTCTAGTTTCTATCTGCATTCATCTGAGGCATGGGAAGTGATGCGGTGAGAATGCAAGAAATGCGATCTCTGGTATTACGCTGTGAGGCACTTCCTGTTTTGCAAAACGTCAGCTTATATTGTGACACTCTATTGTGTTACATTGTGGCAGACTTTGAAACAACATGTCTACGGTTCGAACCCAGAGGGAGACAAATAGTGTTAAAGGGATAGTTCACTCAAAAATGAAATTTCTGTCATTAATTACTCACCCTCATGTTGTTACAAACCTGTAATGCCTTCATTTATCTTCGGAACACAAATTAAAATATTTTTGATGAAATCTGAGAGCTTTCTGACCCAGAGACAGCAACACAACTGACACGTTCAAGGCCCAGAAAGGTAGTAAGGACATTGTTAGAATTGTCCATGTGACATCAGTGGTTCAATCGTGATGCTATGAAGCTACAAGAATAATTTCTGTGTGCAAAGAAAACAAAAAAATGACTTTATTCAACAATTTCTTCTCTTCCGTGTCAGTCTTCGACACGCGTTCACAACACTACCATGACACAAGATTAATCATACAATGCAAGAACATTGCCTCATACAAAAGAGTTCAAATTCTGTGTTTAAAAATATATACAAAAACAAAAATACACCCCTCTATCATAATATCTGGACCTGTATACACTACAAGTAGATATCAACTGTTTTTCCAGTTGGATGCTACTCAAGAGCAACACTATTTGAGGTTTGGCCCATGACTCAAAGACTGCAATTGAGCCACGGTGGGCAGTAAGGATGGATGGAGGGAGGCTGAGGTAAACTAAAGTCACCACACAATGATTTGTTACCCTGTATTTATGAAGCAGTCATAATTTATGAGGCATTCCTAATACTACTGCAGTGGACTTTATGACAGCCGGCTGCCGATGAGTAATAGCCAGTGATGGACATGGTGAGAGCTAAATGTTACATCATGCAGTATACCACTTCATAGAAACTCTTAAGATGCATGGTAAGAAGTCCAAAGTACGCCATAAATTATGTTGAGCTGGATGTCTCTTTGACGTTTATAATTTATGACCAGTGGAAGAAAAAGAAGGGAGACCACTTAAGTATGAAATCGATCAATATTTTTTAGAAAGGAGCATGAATTAAACACCTATTAAAGGAATATTTTCTGTCATCATTTACTCACTGTTATGACTTCTCTTTCTTTCTTGGAACACAAAAGAAAAGAATATACTCTACCAGTCAAAAGTTTTTAATGTGTTTTAAAGGAGTCTTTTCTGCTCACCAAGCCTGCATTGATTTGATCCAAAGTACAGCAAAAACAGTACAATTTTGAAATATTTTTACTATTTAAAATAACTGTTTTCTATATGAATATATTCTAAAATGTAATTTATTCCTGTTATTTCAAAGCTGAATTTTTAGCATCATATCTCCCGTCACATCTGATTTGCTGCTCAAAAAAGCATGTATTATTATTATTATTATTATTATTATTATTATTATTATGTTGAAAACAGCTGAGTAGAATTTTGTCAGGTTTATTTGATGAATAGAAAGTTCAGAAGAACAGCATTTATCTGAAATAGAAATCTTTTGTAACACTATAAATATCTTTATCATCACTTTTGATCAATTTAGAGCATCCTTGCTAAATAAATGTATTAATTTCTATAATTTCTTTCCCCTCATTATATAGTGTATAATGTTACAAATATGCTGATCTTTGGATCATTCTATTCATCAAAGAATCCTAAAAAAAGTGCTCAAGTGTTTTAAATATTGATAATTATAATAATAAAAAATGTTTCTTGAACAGCAAATCAGCATATTAAAATGATTTCTGAATGATCATGTGACACTGAAGACAGGAGTAATGATGCTGAAAATTTAGCTTTGATCACAAAAATAAATTACATTTTAACATATATTCAAATAGAAAGCAGTTATTTTAAATAATAAAAATATTTTACAATATTACTGCTTTTGCTGTATTTTGGATCAAATAAAAGCAGGCTTGGCGAGCAGAAGAGAATTCTTTAAAAAAACATCAAACTGTTCAAATACTTTTGACTGGTAGTGTATAAGTTGATCATTTATGCATTTCCAGGTAATGTGGACTGTAGTTGTCAGTAGATGGTTCACTTTTCTTTTTTCCCCCACAAATCTGACTAATGCACCTTTTTGTTCAAGAAAAAAAAAGTGTGCGTGAATCACACCTTTTAAAATTTTAATAAATTTGATTATACAGTTTATAAGCATCATGGCAACTGCACAAGTATAATTTCCAATTAATGGTGCATTTCAAATTAATGGTGACTGCAGTTTTCAGTAGATCTGATTTGCTTTTTTTTTTTTTTTTTTCCACAAATCACACTGCTTTAGCTCTTTGTCTAAAATAAAAAAATAATTTAATTTGTGTGTGAATCATACCTTTTAAAAATGTTGATTAAAAGTTGATTATACAGTTTAAAAATATAACGGCAATTGCGCAAGTGTAATTTCCACAAAAAAGTATATTTGTCTGAGCTAAGCCAGACTTTAATCTATATTCAGATTTTATATATTCTAAATTAGAATGTTTATATTATCTATAAACTATATAACTTTATTGCCAAGTGTCTTTGGTTTTGAATATTCTTAAGGTACTTATCTTGAATATCTCAGTTCCCCATATAATCCTAATTATATTCTGATATTATTTTTAATATGTGGACTTTTAAACGCCTAATTTCGAGTTCTTGTGGTTTGGCTCTATTTGTGCAGATTTAGTCAATGTGTGTGGGCAGTGCTGCTAGCCTTCATGTTCTGAATATGCTTTTGACTTGTGGATAGAGGAATGCTCATAAACTGAACATTAAAAGAGCATATAAAAAGGTCACTCTGTCTGTATTTATTCAGGATATGGAGAATAGCAGTGTATTGAGCTTTAAATATTTAGAGATTACATATAAGAAAAAAAAAAAAGTCACCGGCAACATGCCTGAATGACTGCTGCCCTATTGCATTCACCCCTGCCATAGTGAAGTGCCTCAAGCAGCAGGTCATGACCCACATCAAGTCCTCCATCCCACCCACATTGGACCTCTTATCCAGTTCGCTTATGGGCAAAACCATTCTGCACTGGATAGGATACCGCGTCATTCATCACAGACTTGGCCCTCTCCCATCTATACAGCCAAAACACTTATGTTAGAATACCGTTCATTGATTTCATTTCAGCATTCAAAGCTACCACTGACACTAACTGATGAAACAAAGGCATTTGGACTGTGCACCACACTGCAACTGGATCCTAGACTTCCTGACTAACAGACCTCAGGCGGTCAGGATCTATGACCAGACCTCCCAAACCATCATCTTGAGTACCGGCACCCCCCAGGGCTCTGTCCTCAGCCATCTACAGTTTAAGCTGTAGACTTGCCAGGGATGTGAGCAACTATATCATCCAGTTCAGTAATGACACCACAGTGGCAGGGCTTATCTGATGATAATGATGAGACAGTGTGCATAGAAGAGGTGAGAGAGCAAGACATATGAACTCTCTGGATGACAAGACGACAAAAGAGGTAATTGTTGGCTTCAGGGTATGTCATGTGCCCCACTCACCTCTGCATGTCAGAAGGGCAGAGGTGGACGTAGCCCACAGCTTCAATTTTTTACCTCCCAATTTGCAAAGCTGTCCTGATGCTGCTAAGATTATTTCAATCATACTGCCTCACTGCAATACTGCCAATTTCGCCTTCAGCATGATGTTTTTTTTCCCCCACAGTTTCAAATCGTGTACAATTTCTATTACCTGTACATAATTATATATATATGTATATAATTGTATATAATTTTTAACATGTATAATTTTAACATCGTGTGCAAGAACCTTAATTTTGCACCTTTTTATGGTTTTAGCTTTGTTACTGACAGATTTTTAATGTTAAAATATAAAAATCCCCCATAAAATGTATGAAGTATTAAAGAGTGAAATAATCATTAACCATTTAAATATTTATTGTGTGGGAAATGATTTGTCATTCAAAACAAATGAGAAAAAAATATCACTTTTACACATTATCACACAGTATCACATTTTTACATAATATCAAATAATATTTTAATGTGCATTCTCTAATAAAATGATAATTTTATCAAATAATGCACAGAAAATTTGATTTTTTTTGTGTGTGTGTGTGTTTATAAAATTCACAAAATGCTGGCTGATAGCAAGTAATTTTATTAGATAATGTTATTAAACTGCATTCAAAATGCATATCAAAATGCATTATTTGAAAATGATGTTGTTTTGGAATTGTTCATGACATTTCTGAAAAAATACAAAACTTTTTAAACTGTTACAAGTGCTCATATCACTGTAAAAAATGTTTTTTTTGAAGTTGTAAATGAATATTATTGGGGTATATTTTACAAGAAAATACAATTTCAGTTTTTCTGCTTAAATTTCATGTTTAATTCAACGTTTCCTTGTTATTATTTATTATTAGTGAATAACTATTTCCATATAAAGTGATATAAATATATATTATATATTTAGATAATATCAAAGTATATTTTAATGTACATTTTCCAATAAAAATTAAATTTTATCGAATAATGCAGACAAAAATGTGATTTTTTTTTTTTTTTTGGGGGGGGGGGTGTTTTTAAGATATATAAAACACTAATTTTACACAAAACACAAAACAGTAATTTTATTGGAGAATGTTATTAAACAATGCATTATTTGAAAATAACATTGTTTTGGAAATGTTCATGACATTTCTGAAAAATTACTAAACTTTTTAAACTGTTATAAGTGCCCATATCACTGTAAAAAAAAAAAAAAAAAAAAAAAACTTTTTGAAGTTGTAAATGAACATCTGATTATGTTTTAGAATAGTTTTCTACTTGAATTGCATGCTTAATTCAGTGTTACTTCCTGTTTCCTTGTAATTGTTTATTAAACTTACTTGCAATTTCTGAGTGAATACTATTTCTACACCAGTCCTTTTGTGATATTTAAAGAAAAACTTATTTCTTTTTAAATAAATATGATTACATTTTATTTATTGGTTGTGTTTATTAATTACAGCTCGAAAAATATATATTTTTCTCAGAACTGAGATATAAACTCGCGATTGTGAGTTATAAAGTCAGAATTTCAAGATATGAACTTTCAATTCTGACTTTTTTTCTCAGAATCGTGTGATACAAACTCGCAATTCACAGAACTGAGATATAAACTCGCAATTGTGAGTTATAAAGTCAGAATTGCAAGATATAAACTAGCAGTTCTGATTTTATTACACAGAATTGTGAAATTTAAACTTTTGCAAGTTATATAACTTGCAATTGCAAGTTATAAAGTCCAATTTTGAGGGGAAAAAAAAGACGTTATGTTCTCAGAATTGTGAGTTTGTATCTCGCAATTATGTGTTATAAAGTCAGAATCACAAGATATAAACTACAAGATATAAACTTTACACTACAGACAATTCTGAGGAAAAAAAGTCAGAATTGTGAGTTTATATCTCGCAGTTCTGAGTTTATTCTCAGAATTGCAAATATATTTCTCAGTATTGCGACTTTCTTTATAACTTTTGTTTATATCTCTCAGTTCTGACTTTATAACTCAATTTTGAGTTCATATCTCACAACTCTGAGAAAAAAGTCAGAATTTTGAGTTTGTATCAGTTCTCAGAAAAAAGTTGCAGTTACCTTTGCTAATTTTTTATTCAGTGGTGGAAACTGGTTTCCACACAACTGGCAAAATAAAACAGACCTTAAATAAATACATACATACATAGTTTAGTACTTCACTGATGACCACTAAATAAATAAACTATACATAAAATCAGTACATTAATAAAATCTTCCCATTATCTTAGTGTAAGACAAAATTAAGGAAAAAACAACTGTGCTTTCTAGAATGAATACATTTGGAATGAAACTGAATTTCCCTAAACAGAAATGACGATCACCCTAACAGCGTCACACGTTGCCCACACAGGAAACTGGCCCGTGGTAGCGAGCGAGGCATTAAGAGCAGTGGCGTTAGAAAACGTGGAGAACGAGAGCTGGGGGCATTGATCTGTGACTGCAGATAGCAGAGAGGCCGTGAGGGGTCAAGCAGCCTGCCGGCCGGATGACGCCCCCTGCATTCATCCAACGCACACAAACCTGCCCACAGCAGACGTGGGTCACCGGCTAGAGCACATCTACTCATTATGGGCTTGTCTGTTTGACGGACACACCCGGTGAGTGTGTCAGTTAGTTTGTGTGTGTAAGAGTGATTGTGTGTGAGAGTTCTGCTCCGAGACAAGGTGTGTGTGGCTGTCAGTGGTGTGTATATGAACTTGATGTGTGTGGCCCTGTGTATGTGAGAGAAAAACTGTGCGCATGTTCACTTAATATGTATAACTCTATGTGTGTGTGTGAAACATGGTACTCCACAGGGAGATAAGCATCCCAGGTGGTCTGGTGTGGGCTGAAACATGAACGTCCTCAGTGTCTGTGGCATACCTGTGAAGCACAGCCCTCAGACTGGCAGTCTCCATGTTCAGAGGAAACCCTACACTTCACACCCTGTGCTCGCAGCTGGTCCCGTAGTCCCATAGGAACCGGGTCTGTCTTTACACGCTCTCTGCTTCTTTACCCAACATGAGCAATGTTATTACCACCACAACCTTTCCGGAACCCCCTTTTTTTTTCTCGCTAGGTGGTACAAGGACGGACAGATGAATGCGGCAAACTTTGCCATATTGTGTGTCCTCCCAACCCAATCTGTCACAGACATTATGGTACATGGATGAGGTATTGTTTAAAATCACTGCA
The DNA here is from genome assembly GCA_036247105.1 of Cirrhinus mrigala. NCBI lineage: Eukaryota > Metazoa > Chordata > Actinopteri > Cypriniformes > Cyprinidae > Cirrhinus > Cirrhinus mrigala. The sequence goes on along the minus strand of CM070007.1, from coordinate 21,232,212 downwards.
CACACATTTATTAGCATCCCTATTTTTGTGGTAGGACACATGGGGTGTAATATCAACTAGTCCTTGTGTGTGTAATATCCAGGGAATGAGGTATTAGGGAATTAGTAGGCATGGAGTATATCATACGGCTTAAAGGTCGTAAAGGAGCATGTGCTTTATAACAAGAGTTAAAAGATCTTTTCATCTCTTCTGCTCAAAACAAGGTCTTCTGAAGGTTAAAAGGTACTGGCTTACTCTATTTATTCCCATTTACTCCAAGGCTTTTTTGCCTATTTGGTGCTCTTACGTTACAAGATACTTTGGCTTATGTGGAATAGAAACACACCCAAACACATACAGTATATTAACATTTCAGTCTGCATTTTATTAGCAAATAATGCAGATGGTTACCAGATGACTGGTAACTAATAATCTAATAAGCATCTTTAACTGATAATCAAAATTATGATTAGTATATAAAGGGATATTCTGGGTTCAGTACAATTTTGCCAAATTTTGCTCTGTCAACATAATGTTTGTAACCACAGGAATTCTCACTTCTCCTTTTTTTCTTGCAACTGTTAAGGCTACAGTAACAACTAGTGGACATAGTGGTTTAAAAGCAGAAATGTGATGCTCATATTTTTGTTAAAGCACTTACATGAGTCACTCAATAAAACATTTATTATCTGAGCTGTAAAACTGTAATGCTGAGGAAGTTTTCTCCCCCTTTTCTGGTATCCTTGCACACATCATGCGAAATCCATTTTACTGTTTTTACATAATTACGACACTAAAGATGAAAAATTGGATGTAACGTCACACAAACATGATTAAAAAGTTATTTTATTAAATTAATTTTAACACTACCATTCAAAAGTTTGCAGTCAGTAGGATTTCATTTATTATTATACATGTATTTTTTTCTGAATACTTGTATTCAGCAAGGATGCATTAAAAAGCTCAAATGTAGTAAATGTGGAAACTTTTACATTGTATATATATAACTTTTTATCTCATAATTCAGATTTTTTCACAGAATTGTGTGATATAAACTCGCAATTGTGAGTTATACAGTCAGAATTGCAAGATATAAATTCACAATTCTAACTTTTTTTCTCAGCATTGTGATATAAACTCATAATTGTGTGTTATAAAGTCCAATTTTGAGGGAAAAAAAGATGTTATGTTCTCAGAATTGTGAGTTTATATCACAATTATGACTTACTTCACAATTGTTATAAAGTCAAAATTGTTTCTGAGAAAAATAACTGTGAAATATAAACTCGGAATAAATAAATAAATAAATTCTGACTTTATAACTTGCAATTGCGAGTTTATGTCTCACAATTCTGACTTTATATCACAATTCTGAGAAAAAAGTCAGAATTTTGAGTTTGTATCACACAATTTTTATATAAAAAAAGTCAAAACTGTTTGATAAAAAATTAAAGTTGTGAGATACAAAATCGGAATTACCTTTTTTATTTTTATTTATAAGGATGCATTAAAAAGATCAAATGTAGTAAATGTGGAAACTTTCACATTATTAATATATATATATATAAACTTTCTATTAATCAATGAATTTTTCGCATAACAATTTTTAAAAATGTATCACAGATTCATCTCATTTATGAATCAGCATAACTGTCACAGAATGATTTCTGAAGGATCATATGACACTGAAGACTGGAATAATGATGCTGAAAATTCAGCTTTGCATCACAGAAACAAAGTACATTTTAAAAGGTATTTAAATAGAAAATGTATTTAAATAAAATTTCACAAAATTACAGTTTTTACTGTCATTTTGATCAAATAAATGCAGCCTTGATGAGAGACATTTAAAATAAATAAGTAAGTAATTATCATCATTATTATTGTTTTTATTATCTAAGGGATGCGTTTTATCAAAATAGGTCATAACTTGTATTGGCCCATGGAACATTCCTTTAACCTGCAGGCAGGCAATAAACCAACAGCTGAATTTGGGTAGACAGTGAAGTGGCACGTGCGAATGGGACGGGTGGCAACAGAGCCTCATGTGATGTCTGCAAATTCCAAGGGCGTAAATCCTGTAGGATGTGTACCTACACACTGGTGGAATGAAAGGTAGAAATGGATGCTGGCATATATCATCATGAGGTGGGTCTAAATGATGTTTGGTCACACTGAGACAGATCCAGCAGTATTAGCAATGAAATGATTTAATTACAGATAAGGTGGACCAGTAGAGAAGTGCTGACAGGTAAATACAGCCCAGAAACAGCTTCTACATGCTGATGAGTGGTAAGATGACAGAATAAAAAAGCAATGAGAGAATGAAATGAGCAAGAATGAGAGATGATGTTAAGAGCATCAGATTTAGACAACAAACACTGACCTGTCCAGACCTGTTCCGAAGTCATTAGGACACATACTTTCCTCTTTCAGCATCCAATCTCTGTTTAGCAAACATATACCGAGAAATATACAGCGGTTGCTTTGTGTTTACCCAGTAACCAAGACACATTCACATCACACTTTTCTGACAGGGAGGATTGAAGAAGAACCACCCAACCGGCATGAAAGTACAGTACGAGGACGTTTCGTAAATTATGACCTCAGCAGCCGCGCTGACATTCGATTTCCAGATTTGAGACCTTCGCTTCAAAAGAAACAAAAACATTTCAATGTAGCAACAAACTAAAAAAAGGTCAACTATTCACTGCATGTTACGAAGTTGTCAGAACTCAAGGCCAAACTTAAATAGAACAACTTTCAGGTGGTTCCTCCGAAATAGATGTTCATTTTTTCCTACATTTAGAAGCAAGGGCTGGCCAATCTCACTGTTCCATGTGATTATCTCTTTGTTTAGAAGCATCCATTTTGTTCTCAATTATAACGTAGCACAAAAGTAATGACATGTTGTCTTAATAAAGTAGAACCTTGGGATATACCTACAGCCCTGACACTAGCGCGAGTGGAGCCACATACCGAGTGATACCCAATCATTACTGCGGGAAATTAAGGAATGAGTGGAGTTTCGTTCGGATCGGAGCACAATGGCCAAGTAGTCTCCATTCCTGAAGCCGTTCCGTAGGACTACTAAGTAGACATTTTTACTTTTTTTGCATTCATTCTCTATGCTCTATGAAATTGGTGGGAATTCTGTGGAATGATTTAAATGTTTTTTTGCACTATGTTAAAAGGATAGTTTACTCAAAAATGGACATTCTGTTATCTACTCACACTCATGTCATTTCAAAACGTATACTTTTTTCATTCTTCTGTGGAACCCAAGAGAAGATTTTTTGAAGAATGTTGGGAAACAAACAACAGAAATGAGAGAAATGTGTTCCACAGAAGAAAGAAAGTCATTCCGAAATAACACAAGGGTAAGTAAATGATCATAAAATGTTCATTTTTGGGTGAACTATCCTTTTAATGTTCATTAACATTACAGATTAAGATATTTTGGATGAAATCTGAGAGCTTTCTGACTCATGAACTCTTGTGAATGTTCAAAGACTGACACAGAAGAGAAGAATTTGTTGAATAAAGTTGTTATTTTTGTTTTCTTTGTGCACAAAAAGTATTCTCATAGTTTTATAAAATTAAGGTTGAACCAGTGATGTCACATGTAGGGTACAACGGGGCTAAAGGCACACCTTAAGAAAAAATGTGCTGTTCACTGTGCCTAAAATGTATAATTGCAGAAAAAAATATATAGGTTTGTATTGAACATTTATGGAGCGACATATTGTTGCATGGCAATAAATACAAGTCGTTTATTTTGATTTAAAATCTTATAAATGTATGAGGTGTCAAAGGGGGCCTTTTACCCCACACACGAGGTAAAAGTCTTGCCAGCATGGGGTAAAAGGCACACAGTATTGATATAAATTCTAATAATGTTTTTTTTTGTTTTTTTTTGTTTTTTTTATAATACCTTAGAAATAATACTTGTACAAAACAATCACTTTAGCAAAGTTTGTACTATTTTCTGCTTGTTTTGAAAAATAAAAGAATTATTTTTTGTTCAATAAATAAACTGCCATTAAAATATGTTAATATAAAAAATATTTTTAAAATACAGAAACAAAATCATTGTAAAAAGTAAAGATTCTGAAGCACTGAAAGAGAAACCATAATAATTTAATATAGATGTACAGTAGTAACAACGAATGATATTTTATTATATGATATGATTAACATCATGTTTTTAAATATGATGGTTTCATTCTAAACATGGTGATTATCTCTAAGATGGATACCCAACATAATATGTGATATTTACCATCTGAATATAACCATGTCATGTCAACAAATGGAAAAGTCAGCCATCTATTAATTATCATGTTAATTATCATGCATTTTAACCCCAACACCAGGGGCGCTTTTTTACCCCAAATACCATACTTTTACATATTCTTTTCATTATTTAAAAACTGTTGCTTTAATTATCTTAAACAAAACTGAAAAACATTAAGACATCATGTCTCAAAATATATGCATCTATTTTAGCAATTCTCATTTGCTACTTAAATCTACAACATTTTAAAAAAACATCAAATATTAGACTGCGATCGCGCCAATGATCAGACAAATTTGCACGTGTATCTTGAAAAGCGGACGTTTTAGACAGTCCTACACCATGTTTTTGTGCCATCTAGTGGTTTAGAGGAAAATAATATCAAAGGCGCCTTTTACCCCGGGGCCACCTTAGCCCCGTTGTACCCTACTATTTTAACAACGTCATTACTACCTTTCTAGCTCATAAAATGTCTCAGTTGCGTTGTCTATGCAGAAAGCTCTCTGATTTCATCAAAAATATCTTAATTTGTGTTCCGAAGATGACGAAGGTCTTACAGGTTTGGACGACATGAGGGTGAGTAATTACTGACAGAATTTTCATTTTTGGGTGAACTATCTCTTTAATGTTAAACACTCATCTTGGTAGCATTATCAAATTCGCACAAATATTTAATGAGCGAAGATGCAAAAGTCGTGGGATTCCGTGTGGGTCTATTGAAACAAAATCAGTCATCTCAGTGAGTGACGTTATCATTTGAGAAATTATACACCAGGCTTGGATGTGAGCGCAGTATATCTTCCTCTGTGCGAAAACAGCAATATCTGTCAGTTCCTTTCTAATAAAAAAAAAATCCACTCTCCAAAACACACACAGAGTGTTAGCACCTCATCCTTTCTCTGTCTCACTCCTTTTTTTCTGTTTCTTTCTCTCAGCCCTGAGAAGTTATTAATGCTGAGGGTTCATTACAGCTGTTCAAACATGGGGTCGGCAAATGACCCGTGGTTTAGGAAAACACAGTGATTTACTCGGCAGTGTGTGCTAAAATAATCTAAAGGGGAGCGTAATAACATTTGTCATTACTCACAAGACGCCACAACTCACTGGAGAGGAGAGGAAGGGAAAGCGAGAGAAAGTGAGTTGTAGCAACTGTGCCGCAGGGGTGTGGAGGGCAGTAACGAGAAGTAGTTTGCCCAAAAACGTACAATTCAGTCTTTATTTACTAACCCTCATGTCATTCCAAACTCATGTGACTTGCTTTCCCGTGTGAAATACCAAAAGAGAAATTCAGAAAAATGTTCTGCTCATTCATTTTCATGTTGATACAATGAATGGGAACTGGAGCTTTCAAGCTTCAAAAAGGATGTAAAAGTACCGTAAGAATAAGATAAACATATTTAATGTATACCATGCTCTGTGTTCTAATACTTTAACCCTATGTAGCCTACTGTATCATATTCAATACAAACAAGAGCTCTAAATTATCAAAAGACCACATCTACCACATGCTTTCTGTCATCTAACTGATAGTTAATACTATCAAGTTAAAGGCCTTTAAGTATAAATTTGAAAAATGTCCGCCTTCACATGTCTTTTTGCTTTGAATTCTATTTGCATTATAGTTGCATTATAAAAACTGTAGAGTTTTGTTGATAAAACTAAGTATGTTGATATCATTAATGAAACAAGATTGTATATTTATTTTATGTAGATGATATGCTAGACTGTCATAAAGATATCACTGATTTACATTACAGGCTATCAGAAATTTATTTTTCTAATAATCTTATTGTTAGGCGATATAAATATCTGCAACTGCACCGAATTGCATATTTGGGCTCAGTTTGGACCTCTAAGTGAAACTGATGTGTTATTTTTCTTTTTAAGCACGATATTTTTCATATTATTATTTCATTTGTCAGGCTTTACAGGATTAAAGCCATACAGTGGCATTGCGTGAGAAGCAAACCAAAATTTAAACTATTATTCTCTGAAAAAATTTCCTCTCCAGTCAATCTCTCACTGAGTCAGAGATTTGAACTTGAGAAGTACAAAACATTCTGACTTGTAAATGAATCATTCAGACTGAATCAAAGAAACCAAGGAGTGTCAAGAACTCAAGATCAATCACTGAGTCAGTGTTTTTTGTACAACGACGTAACTCACTGATTAACCACCATAGTACGATGCACTGTTGTGGAAATGAACTAGCTAGTCATGACTGTTTCCCAAACACAGTCGGATCTCCATTGTTTGAAGCACGTTAGCTCATCAATATAGGGCGGTTGTTAAAGAAGTTGTTCACTCTCAGAACAGAAACGTATTCACCCTCTTGTCATCCAAGATGTTCATATCTTTCTTTCTTCAGTTGTAAAGAAATTATGTTTTTTGAGGAAAACATTTCACGAATTCTCTCCATATAGTGGACTTCTATGGTGCCCCCGAGTTTGAACTTCCGAAATGCAGTTTAAATGCAGCTTCAAAGGGCTCTAAACGGAAGAAAGGTCTTATCTAGCGAAACAATCGGTTATTTTCTAAAAATAATTGACAATTTATACACTTTTTAACCTCAAATGCTCATCTTGATGCTGCATGAAATCTGTGTATTCTGCTCCAAGACAGTTATGTTGAAAAACTTCCATCTCAGCTTCAAAATCGTCCTACACCGCTGCAGACGTACCAACCCAGTGTTTATAAAGTGAAAATGCAAAGAAGATCAAACGGCCTTTACAAAACAAGGTAAAACAGCGATGTAGGATGATTCTGAAGTTGGAGGAGAAAATGAGATGGGAGTTTTCGATATACCATAACTGTCATGAAACGGAATACACAGAGTACACACAGAGCTAGACAAGATGAGCGTTTGAGGTTAAAAAGTATGTAAATTGTTTTTTTGTTGTTGTTTTTTTAAAAAATAACGAATCGTTTCACTAAATAAGACCCTTCTTCCTCATCTGGGATCATTTAGAGTCCTTTGAAGCTGCATTTAAACTGCATTTTGGAAGTTCAAACTCAGGGGCACCATAGAAGTCCACTATACGGAGAGAAATCCTGTAATGTTTTCCCCAAAAAACATAATTTCTTCACGACTGAATAGAGAAAGACATGAAAATCTTGGATGACAAGGGGGTGAGTAAATTATCTGTACATTTTTGTTCTGGACGTGAACTTCATCTTTAATGTCATTACACATATGTGGTGGAGTAATAACTTCTGCTAAATAACCGATTCGAGATCTCTGAGATGCTACTGTGTTGAACATGGCACCTAATGACTAATTTACAATTTTTTATTCGCTGTCATTTTGCTATATTTGATGTTTGATTTATCGCAGGTTTCCTCTTACGTCAACATATGCAAACATATACAGATTCAAATGTATATATATATTTAGATAGAATGGAAGATATAGATTGTACTGCATGTTAGCTTGCATAATCTAAGTACATGTCTTACTAACAAGAAACAATGCTACTAACCACAGGTTGAGAGCTGTGGTTCCAACCACGTAACTTTGCAACACGGTTTGCGAATGTTTGTCTAAGCTATGGTTTTGGGTAACACAGAATTGTTTAACTATGCTGTTAACAACAGAACTTGCAACCATAGTTGTCTAACGATGCTTTTTGGAAATGCACCCCAGATCAGTAATGAATGGTTTTGTGAATTGAAAAGATTTGACTCAAATAAATGATTTGTTAATTGGATATTGTCTCATGAACTTGCTAAGGAGAGCTAGGACAGATGCCAAGATTTTAAATGAAATTTGGTTTGTTTCTCACAAAAATCTACATTATGGTTTGAGAACCTTACAGTGCATGGGACATACAAGCCACTTTTATGGAGTTTTATTGTCTATTTGGAGCTTGACAGCACCAGAAGAGCATGAGAATGAGTAAATTGTAAAACATTTAGATTTTTTGTCTTTGGGTGAACTACTGCTTTAAAGAGCATGGTCCAAAATCCCATTTCGGGAGAGGCTAGCAGAGCAGGATGTGATTGAACCCAGAAGGGTGTTTCTCAAAATCCTGTCGCCTTCATCTCCGAAGGAGGTCTGAGTTTTCCATAAAGATCACTACAGCCCACATCACCTGTTTAAAGGCCAAAGACAGAACCTGTGTCGCTCTGCCACTCTCCACCCCCTCTCTCTTCGTGACTCTTTCATAATAATTAGCATGAAACACTCTGCCACCATCGTGGCTAAAACCACATGGTTTCAATGGGCACCAGTGGCCAAACAAACCCTCCCTCTGAGGAGGGACACATGGGTATGTGTCACACTTGGAAGCCTCTCTGGCATTACCAATCTCTTCCAGGGAGCGAGGGAGTGAGAAAGAAAGAAACGAGTGAGGGAGGGCAGGGAAAGCGAGAGCAGGAAGAGATTGAGGCTGCGGCCCACTAAGCCCACTAAGCTGTCTTGCATTAGCAGTGTCACTCCGTGTTTATGCTTCTGTTGTATTTTCCAGGCTTTAATTGAAAGAGGTTCGAAAGAAACGGAACGTCAGTCACTCCGTTGTTTCTTTGTTGTTGTTGTTGTTACTGAGCAGTGGTCTGACGATGGAGATCCACCCTTAGGATAATACACATGCCGCCACAAGAAGCTCTGTGAGTGTGGAGAATGGGCCCCTTGACAGTAAATTATGCTGTCCACAAGTTGATGAATTCAACTCCATTTTCTTCCACAAACAAAACGCTTGATGCACATATCATCAAGAGCTCTCTAACGCAAACAAATGCCATCATCAGCTGTGCATGTTTTGGGTTACCTAATATTCACTGTGAAAACAAAATGGCTTTCCTGAAAGGGGAGTTGGGTGGTTACACTCTAATTCACACTGGCAGTGCATAGAATGACCGTGTGATTCAGTGTTTGTGAATAAGGTGCAAGGTTCAGTCTTTAAATTTCAGACAAAGTCAGAGTATTTATTTGTCCAATTTTCACTATTAACTATTAACTGTGACTTTTGCCCCAGTAAACTCTTAACTTGCCGCCTATTAATAGTTAGTAAGGTAGCGCATACGTGTGGTGCTGCTGATGCAGAAGCCGGCGTTCTGACGTAGTTGCGTTACTGTCTATGCATGGTCAGAAAGCTCTTGGTCCTATGGGCTTGGAACGAAATGAGAGTGAGTAATTAATGATGACATTTTTATTTTTGGGTGAACAATATATTTAAAATGAAGTGTTACCTAAAATGTAGTGTATCAAACTGTTGAGTAAGTTTTACATTATCATAAGTTACACATACTAAATGTTAACAGTTTATACATATATATATATATATATATAAATATATATATATATATAGTGGTATGCGAAACCCATTCTGTGAAAATGTGAATAATTTTAACAAAATAAGAGAAATCATGCATGTTATTTTTTATTTAGCACGGTCCTGAGTAAGATATTTTACATAAAAATATTTATATGTAGTCCAAAGTACAAAAAATAGCTGAAATTGTTAAAATAACCCCCTTCAAAAGTTTGGAAACCCTTGGTTCTTAATACTATGTGTGGTTACCTGGATAATCTACGACTGTTTTAATGTACGACTTTTTTTTTTTTGTTTTGTTTTGTGATGGTTGTTCATGAGTCCCTTGTTTGTTCCAAACAGTTAAACCGAGCACTGTTCTTCAGAAAAATCCTCCAGGTCCTGTAGATTCTTCACTTTTCCAGCATCTTTTGCATATTTGAACCATTTACAGCAATGACTGTATGATTTTGAGATCCATCTTTTCACATTGAGGACAATTGAAGGACTAAAAAACAACTAGTAAAAAAGGTTCAAACATTTACTGGTGCTCCATAAGAAAACATGATACATAAAGAGGCGGGGGTGAAAACTTTTAAAATTTTTCTTATTTTGTTGAAATATCTTTTTTTTTTTTTTTTTTTTTTTTCTCCATTTAGTAAGCAACAGAAGATACTTGCAAACTGACAAATTAAGTAATTAAAATTAACCTTGATCTTCAAATTAAAAAAAAATTCACCCCCGGCTGTATTAAGAACCAAGGGTTCCCAAAATTGAAGGGAGTTATTTTAATAATTTCAGTTATTTTTGCATCTTGTGGACAATATGTAAACATCTTTTATGAAAAATATCTTACTCAGGACAGTACTAAAAAAAATAAGCTTTTTGTATGATCTCTTTTATTTTGTTAAAATTATTAACATTTTCACAGATTCTGCAAGGGGTTCCCAAACTTTCGCATGCCACTGTGTGTGTATACATTTGTTATTAACACACACTATTATACACTAAGTAATAATAAGTGACAATGTGCAATTGCAAGCTGCTCCACAAAATAAATAATTATATATTAAAGCTACATTATACACTTTATTGATTAAAAAAAGAATTAACAAAATGTTATGAATGAAAAAAGTGCAAAGAAATTTTATCTTCCGAACTGTCTTTACCCAGATATACTTTGATATATCTATAATAATAATCTATTTTAGAGCTGTTGGACAAATTTCTTGGGAGACTGCAAACATGCTTCATTAACCAGCAGCATAAGATATGGCACCTGTTCAGATTACTTTTTTTTTTTCAGGGTACAAGTTTTCCACTTGTACCCTGATGCAGCGAACCACTGTTTTTTTTTTTTTTTGTGCAGAGGAGCAAAGCCGAAGCACAACCTAAGCAATGTTCTTCCGCAAGATGCATGCAGTTTTATTTTTAACCACTAGAGGGCCAAAGTTACATAGTGTAGCTTTAAGATGCCTACTTTTAGTAATACAATATACTTTTTGTAATAAAACACAACCATTTGAGAAACACTGATTTCTTTGCTTTCCATTTACTGTATTTTCCATTTGTCGCAGAAACAGTATAGCAAAAACTATATTTCTTCAAAGGATTTTTAAACCAAAATGAATTAACAGATGAAAGTATTTATTAAAGTCGCAATGAAATGGAAATAGCGACAGATCTTTTGCGAATGAAACTAATGATCAAACAAGAACAACTGTAGAGTGGGAACTTGGTTTAGTTTAGCTGGTGTAAACCAATGTGGTGGATGTCCAATCCTGCTCATGGAGGGCCACCTTCCTCCAAACTGTAGCTCCAACACACCTGACTGGAAGTTTCTAGTCATCCTGAAGATCTTGATTAGCTGGTTCAGGTTGGTTTACTTGGGGCTGGAGCTAAAACAGAGGCGTTACTCCAGAGGGAGCCTGGGGGGTTAATGGAAAAACACATTACATTGCCGAGAAGACAAACGTTTTTTTTTTTTTTGTTTGTTTGTTTGTTTGTTTGCTAGTACGCTGAATAACCTGCTTCTGTGAGGAAACCGCTAATTACTTAATGAGTTGACAGCCTGTCTGCTAATCTACAGCACCTTTGCCATTATGCATTTTGGATTGGTTGATTTCAGATGGATGGATGATTCAATTAAAGGCACCATCTTCTGGCGAGATGTGGGAATTCATTCAGCAGGACCCTGGTGCATTTTGCGAATTATCTAGCCATTGAATGTACATCCATTGGACCCTAGTTATTGTGGTGCATTATGGGAGTGAATAGATTGTGTGCACTTGATAAGGACCACTATGGTTTTGGACACCACTACAAATGGCTGTCTCCTCAAATAGTGCCTATTTAGGCATATAGGATTCATTTTATAGCACTTCTAATTCACAACAAACAACGCAAATATTAAAAAATATGAAATAAAAAAGAGGGAGTGCTCCCCTGAGCCCACTGAGTTTTAACCGACCCCCCAGTTTTATTGGGTGGTGGGGTGGGTGTAATTGAGAATGAAAGGGGGAAAGTCACGTGAGAGGAGGCAATGCCTCATTACGATATGATTGTATATGACTGGATATGACTGGTTATGATTGGTTTATATAATTGTGTTAATGGAAAGACTAATAAAAAAGTAAGTAAACAACTCACACACTCAGATATAACCACTTTGTCAAATCAAAATCCAGCTTCAAATGGCCTGAAAACATGATCTGTGGGTAAAGGTACATGTCCACGTCTGTGATCAGTGCTTACCGAGCTCTGAACATCAGTTCATAAATAAAATATATAACTTTTTAAATAAAACTTAAATAAAATGTATTATTTGAATTGTTACTACTTTGAGTTATTATTTTGGAATAAATGTAAAATGCTTAAAAACACTAAAGCGATTTGATTTATACTTAGTTTAAATAAATAGAGCTATTAATTAAACATTTATTAGCCTATTAATTACATTGTTAATGTAAAAATATAATATACATTTTTATTCTGGTAGTGTTTGTGTGTAATGTTTATTTAACCAAAATGTGGCTTGGACATGAATTTACATTTAATTAAAAAATAATAATGATTGTAATAATAATCTCCTCATACAGTGTATATTGCCTACTATATACAGTTGAGGTTAAAAGTTTACATACATCTTGCAAAATCTGCAAAATGTTAATTATTTTACTAAAATAAGAAGTTTCATACAAATTGCATGTTATTTTTTTAGTACTGACAAAAGATATTTCACATAAAAGACATTTACATATAGTCCACAAGAGAAAATAATAGTTGAATTTATAAAAATGACCCCGTTCAAAAGTTTACATACACTTGATTCTTATTACTGTGTTGTTACCTGAATGATCCACAGCTTTTTTTTTTTTTTTTTTTTTTTTTTTTTTTTTGTAATAGTTGTTAATGAGTCCCTTGTTTTACATTTAAACTGCCCGCTGTTCTTCTTAAAAACCACACAATGCATTAAGAACCAGGGGGTGAAAACTTTTTGAATTTGAAGATCAGGGTAAATTTAACTTATTTTGTCTTCTGGGAAACATGTAGGTATCTTCTGTAGCTTCTTAAGGGCAGTACTAAATGAAAAAAAAAAAGATATTTAGGCAAAATAAGAAAAAAATACACATCTTCATTCTGTTCCAAAGTTTACACCCCTGGCTCTTAACCGTGGTTCTTTCTGAAGCATCAGTGAGCTTTGGATCTTCTGTAATAGTTGCTTATGAGTCCCTCTGTTGTCCTCAGTGTGAAAAGATGGACCTTAAAATCATTCAGTCATTGTTGGAAAGGGTTCAAATACACACAAATGCAGAAAAACCAAAGAATATGTGGGACCTGAAGGACTTTCTGAAGAACAGCAGGCAGTTAAACTGTTCAGGACAAATAAGGGACTCAAGAACAACTATCAACACAGTATTAAGAATCAAGCTTATGTAAACTTTTGAACAGGGTCATTTTTAGAGTCAACTATTATTTTTTCTTGTGGACTATAAATAAACGTCTTTTATGTAAAATGTCTTATTATAACAAAAATAACATGCATTTTATATGACCCCTTTTATATTTTGGTTAATTAACATTTTGCAGATTCTGCAAGGTGTATGTGAACTTTTGACCTCAACTGTAAGTTTTTTTATTTGAAGAAAATCAGTTAATTGAGATGTTACCACATTAAGCCCCTTTTTTTAAAGTTGGAGTATGTGTTTAAGAATCACTCAGAACTGATTTCACTCACCAACAGGTTGAAACAGAGTAATTACAGAATGTTTTGAGCTGCTCTGCTCAACTCAAATACCTCAGTCTGTGTGCTGCTTGATGATACACACTTCTTGATACTTTGTCTTATTTTGGAACTGTTTTCTTTGGCAATGACAAATATTTAGTCTAAAATATAATTTTGTATGTGCTGTTGTACTTTCTGCAGGTGTTATATTTCTTAAAGTTGCATATCTATATAACTCTATTTATTTCTGTGAATCTTCATAAAAATGAAAGTTGTCACATAGTCCGAAGTAAACATTATGAAACGGATGATCTTTTTTCTTTTTAACTTACTCGCTCATACTGTCCTTTAAAGCTTTAGTTACATCAACTCGCTCTGCCAATTTTGGTTACTCTATCACTGATGTGTTCTTGGAGGAAGAACAGAAGAAAATGAAAGAACTTAACAAAGAGCGTGAGAGAGAACATTGAGTATATACCGATAAATCCGATCCATCGGCACCAAATATACATAGGTGTTGAGCCTATATGTGTGTACAATGTTGGGATCAGTTTTTTTTGTTTCCTCTTGATGTCCATGTTGGGTAATCGACTCAAGTATGAGCGCGAATCAGTCAGCAAGTGGATGTGAGCAGTGAGTGCCTGTATGTCTCTCTCTCTCTCTCTCTCTCTCTCTCTCTCTCCGTGTCCCTGAAAGAGCGGCCCCAGCCATAGCAGACATTTTTGTGGTGAAATCATTAAACCCACGTGCGGAGCTCTCTCTGTGGTCACTGGGGGTCTTGCTCCTCTGCCTTTGGCTGAATAAATCATAAAGTTTGCTGGGAGACCACACAAGAAGCAGCAGCAGTGGAGGCAAGCAGGCAGGCAGACCCAGTGCTGAGCTGAGCAAAGCAAAGCAAAGCACAGACACACATACACACAAACCTTTCCAGTCTGTACACCCCCCAACACACCCCACCCTCCTTTGCTTTTTTTCAGCATTAGAGTGCAAAACACCAGAGGAGAGAGGATGAATGTATAATGTGTGAGAGAACGAGTCATACAAAATAGAAGGAAATGAGAGAAAGTGAAAGGGGAAAAAAACAGTGGAGGCGAAGAGTGCAAGGACAACACAAATGTATGGATAGAGTTGGCAAAAGTAGAGCATGTACAGAACACATAGAGGAGAGGGAAATAGAGTGAGAGCAAACTAAAAAGTGTTGTTCCAACCCAAAATTGAGTGAAATAAATATGCGTAGTGACTTTTAAAGGTAAAGAAAACTGTTTCTGTATTGTTTGTTGTGGACATTAAAGGCTGTGCTTCCAGTCAAGCTCTACGGCATATTCTGTCACTTAGTAGAAACTAGTCAAATTAGATAAATGCCATCATGGACAAGTTGTGTGACATGCCCACATCCTCAAAAACACAAACAAACAAACTCTTACACAACAAATTCTTACACAACATTAAATACATGTTCACTTGCAGTGAAGATAAACATGGTTGTGTCATCCATAATTAGTTTTATGCGGTGAGTTATTGTAAGGCATTTCAAATCCAAAATTGTTTGTCTAATCTTCATGTTCAGAATTTTGCATATTGTTGGACTTGCTGCGTTGAGTCACCATTTCATGTTTATTGTAATATCTGAGCCTGAAGCAAAACCAGTGGAAAATCACTGATTAGACTATATTAATATTTGATTTTGAAGATTTGGAAAAGCAACATTTTCCCAACAAATCTCTCTAGAATCCAAAAATATGAAGAAAAAAAAATAGGAATGCAAATTCTAAATTAAACCTGTAAAGTTTAGGATTTTGAAGATTGTAAAACAAATAACAAAGAAGATGTTATTATGTAAAATGAAAAAGTATTAATACTTCAAGGTCACCAACCATAAAAGTCATGACAAATAAGTTTGAGTGTCCAGAGAGGTTTTTTATTTTACCCAAAAGTGGTAGTTAACCAACCTTTGTAGTGGTAGAATGGTAGTTAGTCAACCTTGTTACACACAGGTGTTCCTGTCCAAAAATGACCTGCTTATAAAAAATTGCTTATACATTTGTAATTACACTGTTATTACCATATATTGGATTCAATCTTTTAATCAACTTGTTTTCTTTCAGTTAATACAGGTTTTGTGGTTCTTTAAAAGGGGTGAGCGGATGCCCATTTTCCACAAGTTGATATGATTCTTTAGGGTCTTAATGAAAAGTCTATACTCTGTCTATACTCTGGTCAAGGCTGCTTTAAATGCAAATGAGCTCTGCTCGCCCCGCCCCTCTCTTCTCTCTGTGGAGAGGCGAGCCTGTTTACTTTAGCTGCGTTTAGCCGCTAAACTTACTAACTAGCACTTTATTAGGAAAGG
Source organism: Cirrhinus mrigala (assembly GCA_036247105.1). Taxonomy (NCBI): domain Eukaryota; kingdom Metazoa; phylum Chordata; class Actinopteri; order Cypriniformes; family Cyprinidae; genus Cirrhinus; species Cirrhinus mrigala. The sequence continues at coordinate 21,216,115 of CM070007.1, read as the reverse complement.
TGATCGCAAAGATTCATAAAAAAAGCCCTTATTCTCACTTCTGCTGTAGGTCAAGCTGGATCATGAATGATTTGAGCGAACATAGATGGATATATATGTAGATCGGGAGGCGCGTTCCCTTCACAGCAAACGTAATCCACTGCATCTTCAGCGGCTCAGATGTCGGGAGTAAATGACGACCACTATGTTCATTGTTACATCCAGCAACACAACACCTCAATCAGAGATATTCTTGTCTAACTTACATCCCTGCTCCGGCATCGAAACAAAGAGGGTGGACTGTTACAGCTGATCTGAGGTAAAGAGCTCATGTCAATCAACTATGGTGGGAGCGCCCTCTGTCGGTTTGACGCCACAACGACAGGCATCTGAGAATGGCTCGATTGGAAAAAGGGAATAATATTTTTACAGATTAATTAAAAACCACTACATGGATTTTTATCATTATAGGGTAGATTTGTACATACACTGCCAACACACATTAATTTTCAAACAACATGTAAAAGTGAACTTAGCATCCGATGACCCCTTAAAAAACTGATTGGTCACAGGCCTCATTGATCTAAGCTTTCGCACCTCAATTTTCAATTGAACACTGCCCACTTTTTTTTAATCCACAAATAATGTGTTTTTTGTTGTTGTCGTTGTTGCTTTTTTTCTTTTTGCTCAAAAGGTGCATAAGCTAAGATCAGTGAGGCCTGCTGTCAAGTTTCAAAAATTAAATACAATTCCTGTGCTAGCTGAAAGTTGAAAAAAAGACTGAATCCAAGATTTGGTGATAATATAGCATAAAGAGAGATTTACAAGCAATTTTCAGAGGGCCGGTCATTTTTGACAGGGCAATGTGATCTCGTGATAATTCGTATGTATTTTATGTAAAGTGTGGTTCTACAAAACATACATACACTTAAGTTTTTACAGACGCTAAAACGCAGAATCCTGACGTATTTACAGCCATTTAACGTACAATACTGACGTATTGATGACACCTAAAATGTAAATTATTTACGTATGAACAACTTTACCGACTTACAAATGAATCCTTATGAATACTGAAATCGTGGCATTAATTTTATCATTATTGCAGACAGCTGTCATATCAATGGCATTTTGTTTTCAATTGTATTAACAAGTTGTTTACTTATTTTTGTAATATGAAGTAGCATTTTGTTCTGTATTGTGTGATTTCCGCTGCCAACTCGTTTTGAATAATACATAATATTAAACAAGACTACGTTTTTGAATCGTTTAATTATTACTTATCATGAAATGTTTACTTTGTTCACCATAGGACACAAAAAGTGATTTCTCTGACATGCTGTAACTGACAATAGAACCATTAAATACACCAAAAATGCAACATAATTACAAAAGGAATTAATTTTATTTGTCTTTTGTAATCCAAATCTTTTGAATCCACATGACTGCGAGGAACAGAACCAAATCCAACCCAGCGACCATAAGCATCACAAACCGTGCTGACACACTCATTACAAATTCAAAAGTTGCCGCTTCAAGAAACTTTATGACAGGTTTTACAGCAGGATAATCGAACGTTCATTGGCTCTCACCAGCTTCGTCACAGATTATGACGTGAGGTGTGTTTGAATGAGAAATGTGCGCCTTCACGGAGTGGATGATATTTTCAGTGATTAACAATTTAAATTCTGCTCTACACTTTATACAAAACTATTGTATTCCACAAGAGAGGACTGCAGTTGCAAAGCATCATCATTTGGATTACTTTAGGTACTGCTTTTGACATTTTTGCAATACATTTCTGTGATTGCACTTGTCTGTCTGTCATGTTTTTCTTTATACTGTGTACAGAAATAGTTAGATTTAGAGGTAGGAGTGGGATTAGCAGCTATAAAATATCTACTCCATCCGCATCTTTATTGTGTTTGCCTGCCCTCCCATCCAGTGAGAATGCTGCCATCATGCAAGTCTCGGTAAAAAATGGATAGAGCAGGGGTGAGATCTCCTATCTCCTCCTAGAAGGAAAAAAGGTAATTCTAGCCTAATCTTTAGAGAAGGCCAGAGCAGTTCTTGACCCAGTGGTTCAAACATTTTACGATGACCTTTGACCCATAGCTACATGGCTGGTGTTAGGTGGCTCAGCCCCACCCATCTCATTACACAGGCTGGCCCTGAGCTTTGATTGTGGCAGGAGAGAGGCTATTATTTAGAGATGGTATCAGTGTCAGTAGTGTGAATGGCAGATCCCAAAGGTGAAACGTCACAGGTGGCCCCCGGTGTGGCCCCTTATGAATGAGCTCCCATTAAAACAGACCTGGAGGCGTAGCAGGCAGGCACTAAGGTCTGGTGAGCTGTCAGCAAAAGGGAATGCAAATATCATATAGCAGTAATTTAAATAATAATAATAATAAAATATATTTACTCATTTTAAATTAATAAAACAATGACAAAAATGTGAACTAATAGGTCAATAAATTCAAATTTTCAAAGGCTTGGTGAATTTGTGTCACAGAAAGCAGTGAAAGTAAAAAGGAATTCTGTTATTTTTTTCTGGAGTTCAAAACATTTTTTAAAATGTGGTGCTTAAGTAAAGAATTAACGGTAATACTTTAGTTTAGGGACCAATTCTCACTATAAACTAGTTGCTTATCAGCATGTCTGTTATTAACATTATTACAGTTTATTAATACTTATAAAGCACATATTCTGCATGACCATATTCTACATCTCTTATTAAACTTAACAACTAGCTTACTATTAATAAGCAGAAAATTAAGAGTTTATTGAGGCAAAAGTCGTAGTTACTTGTTGGTTAATAGCAAGAATTGGACCTTAAAATAAAGTGCGACCAAATTGTATTAGTATTTTTAGGGGTAAAAATATCAAAACAGCATCACTTGATTCACTGCAGTAAACCTACAATAATGATTTATATTTTGAAAGGACAGGTCGGAATTGTCAGGAATTTTAATGTCAAATTTGATGTCATTTGTCCTTGTATGTTACATCTGTAAATATATAAAGAGGTTTTGTCTACTATGTTGGCAGATATGTTATTTACTTGTTTTTTGTATATATTTCTCATAATTTCCCATAGGATGTTCTTACTGTGGGTGCATAACAAGGTTTCATAACTGGGTTTCACAAGAAAAACTAATTAAAGGTAAGGTAAGTGATTTCTGGTAGCCAATGTTGATATCTGAAATCACCAAAACAAACACGCCCCTACCCCAAAAGGGTCTCACCCCTATTTTGATAGCTTTATTCAACAATTTCTTCTCTTTCGTGTCAGCCTCCATCTATGGAGGATCAGAAAGCCCTCGGATTTCATCAAAAATATCTTAAAGTGTGTTGAGAAGTTGAACAAAAGTCTTACGGGTTTGGAATGACACGAGGGTGAGTAATTAACCTGTTTAATCCCAAATGTGCTTTTATTAAGCACAATATTTTGTCATTGCAACAGTTTAGTGCAATTTTTACTAACAACTGCAACTGGATTTATTATTGTATACCTAAATTCACTGCTTTCCCATGGTCACTATTGTGACCATCAACATGTTTACTCATTGTGTGACCACACTCAACAAAACTAAATATATGTGAATTCATATATTAATACTAGACGCCTTAAAGATAATGTGTACTTTCTTATATCTTTATGTTAACATACTTTACTAGCCTTTCGTTTTAAGTTTTGAGACCCTTTATTTTTTCCATATTTGCAGGAAGTGCACTAAAACATCAGTCAGTAAGTCTTTTAGAGCTTTATCAATGAAAACATTTTTTACGGGGTCACTGTTGTGACCGGTGGGATTAATGACAGAATTTTCATTTTTCCCTTACAAAAAGGGAAAGGTAGCTAGATAAATTTGCCCTGAAGTCTACATCTTTGCCTGACTACAGCCTTTCAGATTCAAGACTCAACAGGTGCGCTGCACCCTCAATCCACAGAAGGGACCAAACCACCAAAGAAGGCACTGCCTCTGTCGTCCTGATGTCTCGTACTGGCACGGTGTGGAGACATTGTGAATCTTTGTGGTCTGCTATCTGCTATGTGGTCTGTCGGTGGGAATAATGGGAGGATTTTGGTGTGTGTGTGCGTAGAGAGGTCTTACTATTGCACAGATCGCTCTTTATGCTACTGTTTATTATGGTCAGGACAAAGTCATGCCTTGTGCACTGCACAAGAGCTGCCATATGTCAACATCTTGCTGGTGGTTCTCGGACTTCCAAACAGCAGATAGGGTGCAATGAACCTGCCATGTAAACTTTGGACAACGCATTTAGCAGAACTGTAATTATTTACAAAGAGCCAGTGCATGGGATTTTTCCCCTGTTTTTTTTTTTTCTCGGTTGTTGAGGGTAGTAAAACTAATTATATTGGTTCATCTAATTCTATTTTGCACCTTCAGTGCTTTAACAGCTTGATGAAGAGTTCTTACTAAACATGATTCATCTTTTCATTGGAAGTGTTTGGCAGGGGGGGGTGTATGTGTGTGTTTGTTCGTGAGAGGTTGTTATTGGGGGGATATTTGTGAGCACTCCTACAATGCCCCACCTGTGCCTCAGCCGTACCCCCTCGGACCACCCACTTAGGGGAGAGACAGGGCAGTGGGGAAGGCCTATAACCTCTCTGGGTGGGCAATAAGACCTTGAACTCAAGTAGAATATTTCAGACAACATAAGTTTTGTGATCAAGAATCCGTGTGTGTGTGTTGATTGCATGGATGAGTCATGTTGTACATGTGAATAATGATTATGTCACTGAAATAGTGCTACGGTTAGGTGTGTTTCTACTGGATGAAACAAATGTTACACTGAATTCAAGCTGGTTTGCATGGGTAAAATGCCACGTACTTGTGTGCCTCCAAAACAAACCAGCTAAAATCGTCCCTCCTGGATTTTCACTTGCACACAATAGGCCAAAAAGGGGATTAACTATGGTAAGAAGGACTGGCTCTTTAAATGGGAGCATTAAGCTGCTGGTCAATGGTGATTAGAGTGCTGTTTGTTTCTGGATTTTAAGAGGTCATCCAGTGGAAACATTGGTCCTAGATCAGCTTCCATCTGATTTTGTTGGCTGTAATTGGAGTGATAAGGCTTTCTGTGTACTTGAGGAAGAGGAGAACAGGCAGGGTGATGAGCGGGATGGCCGAGGGGAAGAACCCCTCCACGGTGGTCTGAAGAAATGCTGAACTCCCACAGCCACAGTGCACTGACTGCTAGTGACCCTGATCACTCCAGAGCTGACATGGAACCGATGCTCTTGCTCTGTGTGCCTCTCGCTTTCTCTATTTTTATGCCATCCATCCTTATAATAATAATAATTTCTCCCTGCCATTATATAGCCATGGTTTTAAAGGGATAGTTAACCCAAAAAATACATTTTTTTTAACAGTAGGTACTGTTAAAAAAAACATTCTAATTTCAACTTAGTTTGTCTTACGTTGTTCATATACACTACCGTTCATCCAAAAATGAAAATTCTGTGATTTATTACTCACCCTCATGTCATTCCAAACCTGTAAGACCTATGTTCATTTTCAGAACAAATCTTAAGATATTTTTGATGAAATCTGAGAGTTTTCTGACCTTGCACAGAGAGCAATGTAATTACCATGTTTTAAGACCAGAAAGGAGGATGGACATCATTAAAATAGTCTATGTGACATCAGTGGTTCAACCGTAATTTTATGAAGCTACCAGAATATTTTTTGTGCGCAAAGAAAAAAAAGAAAAAAAGCAACGACTTTATTAAACAATTTCTTCTCTTCCATGTCAGTCTCCGCCGCTGATGTCACATGGACTGTTTTAACAATGTCGTTACTATCTTTCTGGGCCTTGAACATGTCAGTTGCATTGACTGTCAGAAAGCTTTTGGATTTCACCAAACATATTTTAAAGTGTCCCTATTATGGATTATAAAAGGTTCATATTTTGGTTTTGGGAGTCTCCAACAATAGGTTGACATGCATGCGAGGTGGAAAAAAATTGTCTTATAATATGCATTTATTTTTACCTTATTTACTCAACTACTCCCAAACGGTTTGCTCTATGATTCATTTTCTCTTTTGCGTGAAGCTTATCTGCAGTGATGCTGGCCCAGTGACCCAGTCTGTTGTGACTGGTCTACTGCATGCAGCGCATGTCGGAAACGGAACACCCATCACCATTACATTAAACACCCAAACAGCCATTGTATATGCATTAGCCCAATGCAGAAACGTATTAACAAAGCATTGCAGTTTGTACACCAACATATTGCTCTATTCTTTATCAGAACTCCAAGTAATAACAACGACAAACATTTACTATTCATCGACACACTTCTAGACAATCGCGAGCGAACAGATATTGCTCTTAGCCGGTTAGCCAGAGCTAATACATATTTTGCATGCTACAGAGTACACAAGAGCAATAATTTTAAAGGATTACTCCACTTTCAGAATAAAAATGTCCTGATAATTTACTCACCCCCATGTCATCCAAGATATTCATGTCTTTCTTTCTTCAGTTGCAAAAAAATTGAAAGTTTTTTTAAGAAAACATTCCAGGATTTTTCTCCATATAGTGGACTTCAATGGTGCTCAATAGATTGAAGGTTAAAAATGCTGTTTCAATGCAGCGTCAAAGGGCTCTAAATGATCCCAGCCGAAGAATAAGGGTCTTATCATGCAAAATGATCGGCCATTTAAAAAAATAAAAATTCATATACTTTTTTTTAACCTCAAATGCTCATCTTGTCTAGCTCTGCCATGCACATACATACTCTGTGCACTCCATTTCAAGACAGTTAGGGTATGTCGATAAACTCCCATCTCATTTTCCTCCAACTTCAAAATCGTCCTGCATTGCTGTTTTTTTGCCCTTTTTTTTGTAAAGGATGTTTGAACCTCCTTGCACGTTCACTTTGTAAACACTGGGTCGGTACTTCTGCAGTGATATAGGATGATTTTTGACTCTTTCTTTTGAAAGACAGTAACTTTATAAACAGAGCACTTTCAGATTTACAACTTGCAGGATGTTTTCATTAACTTAGAGCTGTGTTACACACTGCATGAAAGGTCATTTTCAAAAATCCATAACAAGGGGCACTTTAATTTGTGTTCCAAAGATGAACGAAGGTCTTACGGATTTGGAACGACAAGAGGGTGAGTAATTGATGACATAATTTTTTCTGGGTGAACTATTCCTTTAAAGGAACACTCCACTTTTTTTTTTGCTAATAGCTTAGCATAGATCATTGAATCAGATTAGACCATTAGCATCGAATGACATCTGATTCAATGATCTATGCTAAGCTATTAGCAAAAAAAGTGGACTGTTCCTTTAAGGCTGCATTTATTTGCTCAGAAATACAGTAAAAACAAACAGTAATATTGTGAAATATTATCATAATGTAAAGAAACTGTTTTTTTATTTCAATGTATAGTAAAATGTAATTTAATATTCCTCTAATGGCAAAGCTGAGTTTCAGCAGCCATTACTTTTTAAGTGTCACAAGATTTTTGAAAAATCATTTTGTGCTGATTTGCTGCTCAAAAAACATTTTTTATTTCTTCTAATGTTGAAAATGTATGTGCTGCTTAATCTTTTCATGGAAATTGCATTACATTTTTTAGGGTTCTTTAAATAGAAATTTAAAAAGAACAGAATTTATTTGAAACAGAAATCTTTACTTTACTGTCTTTACTGTGACTTTTGATCAGTTTAATGCATGCTTGCTGAATATGTATGATTTCTTAAATAAAAAAAAAAAAAAAAAAACTTCTTTCCCCAAACTGTTGAACAGTAGTATATGCCGTTATACCATTAACACTGTTATGGAGCTTTTTGTAATTTTTTAACTTGACAGCCTCAGTGAAAAAAGTGGGCAGAGTATTTATGTAAAAGTTCACATTTTGTGTTCCACGGAAGAAAGAAAGTCATATGTGTGGGTAAATGATGAGAGAAATTTAATTTCTGTGTGAAGTGCGAACTATATTGATCTGTCCTGCTCCCTTACCTTGCAAAAGACACAGCAGTGTTTCCCGCAGTCCAAGCAAGAAACCGATATACAGAACATCTATTGTTGTGGCACAAACATGGACCGGAAGATAAAACTACTTCATGCACACTGTTCACATTCAAATAAACACGCGTGTACGCGTGTGGCAACATGGGGCCGAGAGGAACAAAACACACATTCAGCAGCTACACAGCAAAACGAACCCCCACCTAATAAGACAATCAAACACTGCTACTGACCCTTAGCGTGCCCAGGTTGGTTGGGTTTACACCCGCACCACCGGCCACCCCGTGTCTCTTTACCCACAGCCAATCTTTGCCTTGACTGATGGATTATATTGTTTGGCCTTCCTTGACTATAATTGGCTGTGTTGTATAGATTAACGCTTGAGATATACTCAGCAGATCCCAAACATGCCACGCATGGCCCCTGGGTCAATAACACTTCTATCAGTCTAGGGGCCTCGAAATGGTAAACAGGGTCAATTTCAGCTCCAACAGAGGTCCAGTCCTCCAGGACCAAACATACAGAGCCGATGGAACAAATGACGCTTTTTCCCCATCTCTTTTTACTGAACTGATAAATATTTAGTCAGCCCTAAGATGATGTGACAGACTGGTAGTCCAAACAGTTCGCTAAACAATTGTCGAGACACGATTTGTATACTGTTCAGCTTCTTTGTGGCGAGTGTTGAAAATAATATTCCTAAACAGATGGGCATTTGTATTCTCTTATCGCTAAAGGACCCACTGGATTTACTCGAAATTATACATATAAAGTCATACAAATGAGACCTGAATTATAACAATACTCCAGGTTGAACATGCAACTAGGACATTCCAGTGCAATGTGAGGTCTTTGAGCAGAAATCCTTATATAGAATGTGCGGGAAAGGCCTCACCTGCCATTCAGCGCAGGGCGTGACTTTGAAGTCCACTGCAATTAACATCATGTCTTACTTGGAGCTGCAATGTGACGATAATTGTCTCTGCAGACTTTTCAATGCATTCCATTCATAAAAAGGAGAAAAGGAAGCCTGGGAAGATGAAAAGAGGCAAAAGCAGTTAGGTGTGAGGTAACCACTTATGAGCTCACACAAAACGGTTCACTCAGAGTTCGACCGGTCTGCCTGCAACCTAACATCAAAGGAGAAAGCCATCATTTCGCAGCGACAGTCCCACAATCTCATGTTAACAACGATTGCAAACTACACCGCCACAAATAGCTGGCTTTACTGTTCCTAAACATTGAAAAGCGGCGCGTTAAACTATTTTCCGCCATGAAATTCGAGTCAAATGATCTGTATCTGCATCTTATCTCCACCTATATCCTTCATCGGAGTACTACGGGATGTAATTTAAAGAGTTAATACTCGGAAAGCTCAAGAGTGTTTGGACATGACTTGTGGGCTGCAACCGCAACAGTACACTGTCCAATTGACCATACAAATATTTGGAGTCTGCAAAGTGCTCATATTTGGCAGGCGACTCTTCCTCAAAGCGGCGTGGAAACCGCAGGTTGAGAGCGATAGAAAAAGGGCCCTCCCAAAGGAAAGACAAGTGTTGAGAGGTCTTTACGAGTTCCTCTGCGCGCAGCAGTGATTGATGATCGATCGACCGCTTTGTTGCTGCATCGTAACAGGCCCCGTGAACTCAGCGATGCAGATTCGCTGAGAGAACCCTGCGAACTTGGTGGGCCAAATGCATCCGATTGTAATGTCTCAGCTCATTAAACGTTTAATAAAAAACACACCTTGTGGCCTTGTTGCTTGGCACATGGAACCGCAGAGACAGACTCGCTTTGCGAGAATCAAAGGGGCGCATGCAAATGCTACATTGATTCACAGATTGATTAGAAACACTGGAAGGATGTCTGACCAAGATGCTAAGATGAATACCTTCTGGATTAGAAATGTATGCCTCATTAGCTGATTTGCAGTATTTCCTATTCAGGCCTTGCTTTACAATGGAAAATTCCCATCTGTGGCACACAACACTCATCAAGTGATGACAGCTGGATAATACAGTGTGTTTCTTTTCTCAATCCCCTTTCACATACTGTTCTCCTGATGTGTTTGTGGGTCGAGTTTTCTGAGAGAATACAGCACATCCCGACTATGGGGACTTTCTGAACAACACAGTGATGCTGAGTTTCACTCAGGTGCTTATGAAATGTGATGCTGTATGGCAAAATCTATAATATGCACATAAATTATAGCTGCGGTTTAACAGGGTATACAGCTTTCCTTCTCTTCACATCAATTCCAGAATAAAAATTTCCTGATCATTTACTCACCCCCATGTCATCCAAGTTCATGTCTTTCTTTCTTCAGTTAGAAAGAAATTAAGATTTTTTGAGGAAAACATTCCAGGATTTTTCTCTATATAGTGCACTTCAATGGGGATCGGCGGGTAAAGGTCCAAATTGCAGTTTCAATGCAGCTTCAAAGGGCTCTACACAATCCCAGCTGAGAAATAAGGGTCTTATCTAGTGAGATGATTGGTCATTTTCTAAAAAAAAACATAACCATAAATGCTTGTCTTGCACTAGCTCAACCCCACACATTATGTAATCATGCACGCATGACGTACGTGACAAAGTGAATGTGTAAAGAATGGCAAACGCCCTTTACCAAAAAAGGTTAAACAACAATATTGGATGATTTTAGTCGGAGGACTATACACAGACGAAGAAGTAACCGCACGTGACTTTTCCAATGCGATTATGCAATGTGTGAATACACACATGTATAGCAGAGCTGGTGCAAGATGAGCATTTATTTTTTGCTAGATAAGACCCTTATCCCTCGGCTGGGATCGTCTAGAGCCCTTTGAAGCTGCATTGAAAATGTAATTTGGACCTTCAACCCATTGGCCACCACTGAAGTCCACTATATGGAGAAAAATCCTGGAATGTTTCCTTTCAAAAACCTTAATTTCTTTTCGACTGAAGAAAGAAAGACGTGAACATCTTGGATGACATGGGGGTGAGTAAACTCAGGAAATTTTGATTCTGGAAGTGAGCTAATCCTTTATGTTTCTGCTTCAAGAGACAGAGAAGAACCAGAGGCAACGGCAGAACGCTTTTCAGCTCGTGAAGTACAGACCTCACTGTCAAGCCACAAAACGGACAGCCAGTGTAGCAAAGCCCTTTATCTGAGTCTATATACATCTTAAGTCAATAAAGGGTACTTTGTGTCTTTGGTGGTCCGCTGGTGCTATCAGGACCTGGAATGCTGCTAATGCAGCGCGGACCGCAACTAGCTCAAGGCCCGGCCGTGTGTCTTTGCAATTAGCTTAAGATAAACCTGGGGTTTTGCATTTGAACTGATTTATACTTTGTTCTCTTGGATATTTACAGAACGGGCTTTCCAGCACAAAAGCAGCAGGGCCTAGTGTCTGTTTATAGTTATTGGCACTGCTTAATTTATTGCCAGGCTGAAGTGGTCCCAGGACGGCAGAAAGGGATGATGTTTGTTCAGAGATTGAGTGTATTTGCGTGTTTAATAACCAGTTTTGTGTGAGAGAGAATTTGTGTGTGAGGCCTTTTTAATTTATGTGCATATGTTTTCAAACAGGGGCTTTGAAACATTTTGATGCTGACGACTCTCTAGTATGATGATCCCATTGCAAGAGGCCCCCTACCAAAAATAAAAAGGATTTTGTTTGTAAAACTAAAGGGATAGTTCACCCAAAAATGAAAATACTGTCATAAATTACTTGGCATGTGGTATGGTAGTCTAGTGAACAGGCGGCGAAGACATAAACGGAAGAGAAGAAAGTGTTCAATAAAGTCCTAATTTTTGTTTTCTTTGCGCACAAAAAGTATTCTCATAGCTCCGCAAAATTATGGCTGAACCACTGATATCACATGGACTATTTTAATGATGTCCTTACTACCTTTCTTGGCCTTGAACGTGGTAGTTACGCTCGGATTTTATAAAAAATATCTTAATTTGTGTTCCGAAGATGTGAAGGTCTTATGGGTTTGGAACGACATGAGGGTGAGTAATTAATGACAGAATTTTCATTTTTGGGTGAACTATCCCTTTAAATAATGATTTTGAAAAATTATGAAGCCAAACCATATTTTTGAAAAATAATATATTAAATATATTAAATATATTTAATATTAAAATATATATTTAGAAAAAAATAGAAAATTATTATTTATTTTTTTTTTTTATAAATGATTTCAGTTCTATTATAATTCTATTTTTATTTATTTGTTTGTTTGTTTGTTTTTGTGTAGCAGTTTGACAGCCGTACAAAATGCAGTTTTATACTTTTTATTTATTTTTTTATTTTTTAATCTTTCCATAGATCCAATAGGGCCATTTTGTGGCCCCCAGAAATCCCAAATGGAAAACCATGTACATGCCTATATTTAAAATTAAATCAAAACTATGTGAAACTAAAAATCAATCAATCAATCAATCAATCAACAAACAAATTCAATAAAACCAATACAGATGTGGCCTCCAGAAGCCCCCCCAACCCCCTCCAAAAAAAAAAAAAAAAAAAATATATATATATATATATATATATTTTAATAAATAATTAAAAGTAATAATAAACACGCATATAAACAAAAATAATAATAATAAACACATATAATGCCTACATTTATAATTAAATTAATAAATAAATTAATAATAAATAAATAAATAAAACCTGCATGTCATGTGTTCATTAACCAACATCAAAGAAAGGGTGTTTTTGCTGTGATGCCATAGAAGAACCATTTTTGGTTCCCCAAAGAACCTTTCAGTGAACACTTCCTAAAAGAACCATTTTGAAGAACTATAAGGACCTTTTTCGACTAAGGAACCTTTTATGCATTTGAAAGGTTCCATGGATTTTCAAGGTTCTTCACACAACCATTGATGTCAATAAAGAACCTTTATTTTTAAGAGTGAATATGTGAATGTGTTGTTAAATGATGAAATTTTACCTTAAAATCTACTTTAAGTAAATATTTTAGGCCAAAGGCAAAAAAAAGTTTGGGAATCCCTGTTGTAGACTAGCACATCTTACATGTATATAAACTATAGTGAGTTGAAGGACAGAAGTCATCATATGCCTGCTGAGGTTCAGCAGAACAGACTGTCCCATGGCTCTCTCTGGCTCCATGACACAACTGAGGAATGAGAGAAGACGTGTGGTTGTTAGACAGGGTGATGACCCCACTGCTTGCGAGGGTGAAGGCCCTGCTGGGAAAAGTCTGAGGCCCCGGTCCCACTAGCGCAATCGCATTGGCTCAAGCCACCGCTCGCTGGGTGGACCTGATGGAACACCCTGACACCCGCGTCACCCGGGAGCTAATGAGAACCTTCAGGCGGACCTCACTAACACCCATATGTATAATAGAAATAACAGACGCATAAATGCTTTGACTGTCAGCAACTCTTCGAAATACTCAGGAAAACACTTCAGACCAAATGGAGTGAAGCAACACGGGAGGGCAGAAAAGAAATTCAGTGTGAATGCTTGTCCTGCGCTGTCTGTACGACCAAATACCCGCCGTGAACTGTATCAGCAAATACAACGCTGGCCGCAGTTTGTGTTTCATTCAGGGTGGCAGGATGGAAAAAATACTCTGAAGCTGTTGTTCTTTGGTTTCTTTTGTACTTACCTTCTCCTTTAAGCAGAAAAAAAAGATGTAATAAAAACATATGGACGTAGAAAGCTGAGCTTACTAGTGGAATGAGTCATTCCTGGTAATAAGATGCACGTCAAAGGGAAGTTTTCACTTTGGTTTTTGATATAAAAGAATAGCCGGAGGGCTAAGCTGGGAAATATTATTCTGCGACTGAGACCTCAGACCCTTCCCTGGGACAATAAAACATGGTGCAGTTACTAACTCGTGACCTTTTGAACTGAGATGAAAGTGAGAGCTCAGCACGGAGCACACTGGACCAATCTACCGCCTGCCCACTGTGTATCTGAGCCTCTCGCCACTATCTGATCTGGGCACCCGTTCTTACTGGAAAAAAAGGCAGACTGAGTCAACATTGTTTCCATGTCACATTTCAGATTCCCACACACATTGTAGATCACAACCTTACGGTGCTTAAAGGTTAAGTTTACCCAAAAATGAAAATTCTCTCATTTACTTACCCTCATGCAGTTCATGTTTGCTTTGGTACACAAATAAAGATATTTTTAGCATTTTCTCCTCAGTTTTGTCTATCCATTGAAGGTCTAGTTAATCAACAGTTTTAAGCGTCAGAAGGTCTTCAGAAGAGACATGTTTGCTTTACAGTATATAAAGAAACTGATTTACCTTAGGCTTTTATTCATATATAAACATATTAGCATCATGATAAACAGAAGCTCAACCACACTTGCTTGATGCACAAGAACCAATGAGGTTTGAAGTACAGTTGAGCTGCTGTGTTTACCATTTTTGACACCTACTGTACCTATAAAATAACGTAAGGAAGTAAATCCAAGACCACATCAATACATTTCTTTCCCTAGATGTTTTTTCTTTCCTTTGCCCCTTATGTTGTTACAAACACATTTAACTTTCTGTCATCTGAAGAACACAAAAAACTATATCGTGAGAATGTTTCAACTTTATTTGTCCATGCATTCAATGTTAAAGGAGAAGTTCACTTCCAGAACAAAAATGTACAGATAATTTACTCACCCCCTTGTCATCCATAATGTTCATGTCTTTCTGTCTTCAGTTGTAAAGAAATTATGTGTTTTGAGGAAAACATTTCAGGATTTCCCTCATAGTGGACTTCAGTGGCGCCCTCGATTTTGAACTTCCAAAATGCAGTTTCAATGCAGCAAAGGGCTCTAAATGATCCCAGCTGAGGAAGAGGGATCTTATCTAGCATAACGATTGGTTATTTTCTAAAAAATATACATATAATTTATATACCTTTTAACATTAAATGCTCATCTTATGTAGCTCTGGTAAAAGTATGATATTTTAATGGTTAAAAAAAAACAGTCTTATATGCTCACCAAGGCTATATTTATTTGATGAAAAATACAGTAATAATGTGAAATATTATTACAGTTTTTAAAAACTGTTTTCTATTATAATCTTTTTTTTTTAATGCAATTTATCCCTGTGATGCAAAGCTGAATTTTCAGTAGTCATTACTAGGCTTCAGTGTCACATGATCCTTCAGAAATCATACTAATATACTGATTTGCTGCTCTAAAAACATTTCTTATTATTACCAATGCTGAAAAAGTACTGGGTATTTGTGGAAACCATTATAGACAACCATTCAATAACAGTAGAGATATGTGTAATGTTTCAAATAAATGCTGTTCTTTTAACCTTTTATTCATCAAAGAATCTTGAGAAGAAACATAATTTGATGATATTAATTAGAACCATTATTAATCAGTGAGCAGCAGTAATAATTCACAACAACTGAGCACCAAATAAGCACATTAGAATGATCATGCTACAGTGAAGACTGCTAAAAATCCAGTGTGCCATTACAGGAATGAATTATATTTTATTAAAGTAGAAAACAGTTCTTTTAAATTGTATAATACTATTTCACAGTATTACATTTTTACTGTGTTTATGATCAAATTCAGCCTTAGTGAGAATAAGAGACTCCTTTGAAAAAAAGAAAAAAGAAAAAAAAGGTTACAAACTTTTTGACCGGTAGTGTACATCCTTTATTTTTGTCAGATCTGAGGAGCCGAGGACTCCCACATCGTTTGTGTGCCACTCGCTCATTTGTCACAAGCACGCGGCGGTAGATTTGGTCAACACTGGCGGAGTGTCCTGCCAGTCTGGGTTTCATAAAACAGTAGACGTCTGATAGAGATTTGAGTAGGCCGAGTCGGAACAGATGGGCCAAGCGTGGGGCACTGGTGGGATCATGTTGAAGGACCACCATCAATGCTGCTATGCACAGCACAACATGCTCGTGGCCCATTCCTCCCTTTCAACTCATTTGCAGTAAAGCCCAAGATGCAAAATCAGAACGAAGCCCCTGCTGCAATTTGCACTGACATATGGGAGGCAAATCTATGGGTCTACTCTGGGTAGTGCCGTTGGCCCCTACTGGAACCGTTTACAAATAATTAGCCTAGGGACAGGAAAAAAAGAACAAGAAAAAGAAAATCCATCTGTGTGCTAACCCTATGCTAACCTTTCAGGATGGGAAGCTTTGTGTGATCAGAATGAAATTTGGGAGGCCAAGCATAAAATGGACATAAATGATGTGGTTTATTTGACATTATCCAATCCGTTAGACCTCATAGCAAGCAGTGCAGGTTCCCTCTGGTCGGCGAAAGAGGAATCAGAAAGAGATGGTCATGGATGATGAAAGGCATGTGTGAGTGTGCGTGTGATGGGGTGGTAGTGGTGTCGGAGTGTGTGTGTGGTAAATGAAGGCCTCTATGATGAAAAACCAGCGTTACGCACAGGTCAGGGAACAGCTTCGGGTCACGCTTTGGTGGGGTCTCTCGAGAAGCCTGCTTTTGCCATACCGATCACTAATCTGTGTTCTTGATAGGACTGCGCTTCCTGTAAGAAACCGAATCCAACACCGCACTGATCCATTTCCTTCCCCAGAGCAATGTCTACCATCTTGCTCCTTAAAAGCAGTATCACTCTTTGGCTTTAACATGAAAGAGGGGAAGCATTGAAGAATCAAGTGTCGTGTTAACAGTTATTCAACTAATCCAGCGTCTTGACTTGCTTGCCTTACTGTACTGTCTCTCTTTAGCTATAATGGGATGGATATGGTTCTCATAGACTTCAGTTACTTCAGAATGAGGAAAATCTCTAAGAAAGAATGATTAAAGGAGAATTCCAGGTTCAGTGCCAGTTAAGCTCAATCGACAGCATAATGTTGACTACTACAAAAATGATTTTAACTCATCACTCCTTTTCTTTAAAAACATTATGGTGAGGAGTTCACCAAAAATGAAACTTCTGTCAATAATTTCTCACCTTCATGTCGTTCCAAACCCATAAGAACTTCGTTCATCTTCGTAACACAAGTTAAGATATTTTTGATGAAAAAAGAGAGCTTTTTGACCCTGCATAGACAGCAATGCAATTACCACGTTCAAGGCCAAGAAAGGTAGTACGGACATCATTAAAATAGTCCATGTGACATTAGTGGTTCAACCGTAATGTTATGAAGCTTTTAACTACGGAAGAGAAGAAATTATTGAATACCCTGTTGAAAAAACAGCATATGCGGGTTAGGTATGTTTTTAAGCATAGCAGCTGGTTTGAGCTGGTTTAAGATGGTCTTTAGTTGGTCATGAGCTGGTTATAAACTGGTTATGAGCTGGTCCTGAGCAGGAGCTAGTTGCTTTTCTTTGAGCACAAAAAATATTCTTGTAGCTTCATAACATTATGGTTGAACCACTGTTGTCACATGGACCATTTTAAAGAGGTCATCAGATGCTAAACCTTGAACATAAATGTGTGTTGGCACAACCACCCTATAATAATAATAATAATCCACACAGTGGTATTTTATCTTTATAAGTAATATCCCCTTTTTCAAATCAAGCCATTTTCAGCATCTTCGGTGTGACGTCACAAAAACCCGTCGCTCCCACGATGCCTCCGATTGAGGTGTTTTGTTGTTAAATGTAATAATGAACACAGCATCATTAACTCCTGACATCTGAGCAACTGAAGAAGCAGTAGATTAACGTTCATTTTGTTTTTGAAGGCAATGCGCCCGGTGATCTACATAAATGCATCTATGTTCATGCGAATCATTCATGATCCAGCTTCACCTACAGCAGAAGTGATTTTAAAAGTTTTTTATGCATCTTTGCAAATCATCTTTCTTAATAATGTACTAGTTAGCAAGTTTTGTGGTTAAAGTAAACAGTACTGCTCCTCACCCCACAGAAGAGAGGGCGTGGCAAGCAGAGATCATTAGCATTTAAAGGCAAATGCAACAAAACGGCTCGCTCTGAAAAGGGCTGATTTTGACAAGGTAAAAAGGGTGTTTTTTACATTACCACTGAGAAATTTTAACCAAAATAGGTTCTCGAATGACCCCTTTAACAATGTCATTACAACCTTTCTGGGCCTTGAACGTGGTAGTTGCGTTGCTGTCTATGCAGGGTCAGAAAGCTCTTGTATTTCATCATAAATATCCTAATTTGAAGATGAATGAAAGTCTTACGGGTTTGGAACGACATGAGGGTGAGTAATTAATGACAGAATTTCTTATTTTTTGAGCATTTTTTGAGTTTTATAACCATTTTGAGGCTTACATCATGGGCGTCGCTAGGCCATTTTTAGGGGGGCTATAGTCCCCTTTAAATTTCATAAGAAAGTTGCAGCAAACTTCGATCGGCTGCTCCCATCTTTCAGCGCGTTCTTCTTTTTCAATCTGCAGACCGTGGTGTTGCAGAGTGAGAAAGAGAGGATAAGGTGTGTGTTTATGAATAGATTGTTATAATATCTGCATCTGTGCAGTTCTTTGTCATAAAAGGAGCAATCGGTTCCCCATCTACTGTAGTTTTGTGCTGTGTTCACCCCTCATCACACCACAACTGATTTTATAAAATGATCATGGTTCCATTTTCATTTGAAAATTTAATGTCCAATATAATGCATATTCCAGTGCATGTGCAATAAGGTTTGCATACTTAAGAAAATAGGGTTGTACTAGAAATGCAAACCGTAATTTTGTATATGTATGTATATATATATATATATATATATATATATATGAAGAGTTCAGATGCAAAACCAGCTAAAAGCCATCTTGGTCAAAAATGAGATAATGATACTGAGTGAATACTCTTGACACTTATTATACATCCATCAAATACTTTTACTTCAAACTCGCTAAATTTCAGCCTCAGCCCAATCAGAAGTACCTGTATTTACATAGAAACCTATACAAAATAGCCAGAAAGAAATGCTCATTTTAAAAAAAAAACGTCAGATGGATTTGATGCATCTGAACTCTTCATATATATATATATATATATATATATATTACAATACCCTCATTGGGGGCTGAGCCCCCCTAAAATGAAATTCCTAGAATCACCCCTGGTTTACATTATTACATTATCATGGTGACATTGTCCAAGTTGTAAATTATATTTTATAATTTTTTTATTACATTTTGAGTATTTTAATGTTTGCAAATTGGTCTTATTCACTTCCATTGTAAAGACTTCAGTGTCACCCAGAGTTCATCTTTTTTTTTTTTTTTTCTTTGAAGGACAAGTCGAAATTAATTTGTTGTGGTAACCAACATGTCATTATGCTGTCAGTTGATCTGAACTGGAATTGCACCCAGAATATTCCTTCAACAGGAAAAAAATGAATTAAAGACAAACGAGAACATGAGAGGCATAAAGATGGAAAAAAAATGAAGAAATGAGAGAAGGAGATACACAGATGCCGAGGTGAAAGATGAAATAGTAGGGAAGGAGGATGTGACTAAGTTCGGGAAAAAACGGCGCGATACGAACAGAGGCAGGTAGTCAAACTGAAGCGGAGTAAAAGACGGGAATGAAGGAAACTTCGTGTGGTCCAATGGCAAAGGCCAATGATTTAGAGGTTGTTGATCCAGGGCAGACGGCCCAGCGGCTCAGCGCAACCAATGACTCACTCACTCTCTCACACTCACTGGGAGCTGGCTCTCTGTCTAAGTCACCACACTTAAAACATCCTTATGTGTTTAGAGTCATTGAAGTGGAAACCAGGGCCTGCACCCATTGCTGGAAAGAGCTACTGAATCCCTCTCTCTCCCGCTCTCACTCTCCAGAATGTTCATAAACAGATGGCCGGACCTCATTAGCCATGTCACAACTACTGAGAACATCATGAACACATTGCATTCTCTCTGAATATGAAAGCCTGAACATGAAACTGTAGACAATTACCATTAGTGCTGAAATAGGAAAAAACAGGGAGCAGGTTAAAGAGGAGGTTTCAAACTTTTTTATGCCGCAGACCCTCAAATATGACAACCCCCTTGAGAGAAACTCTAAAATATAAAGAGAGCTATATATTTTCATGTATAAAGACCCATTTATACCTTATGAGAAAAGGTACAGTATTATATAATTGGATATTGTATTATTGGATTTTCATACCTATCAATCTATCTATACACTACTACTAGTTCTTTTATCAGCCTACATGCCTTTTATTTAGAATGAGTGAATACAGAGTTGACACTTGCTGGCGTACATGTTATAAGAGTCTACGTTTGGCCTGTGTTTCACAATGTTCATGCTGTTCTTGTAAGGATTTACTGTGATGGAGGCAAATGGTTTGCAGTTCTCCTCCCCTCTATTAAACTGTGTTGTGTGCACGAAGACATTTGAGTGTAGCGTAATACACAGATAGACACCACTTAGGAAGAACACTGACAAATGGCTGTCGACAGGACATTGTCACCTTTTCTCTTGCCTCTTACGATATTTGCTTGAGTGTGGTTTGCCACCTCTGATCTGTGAGTTCAAGGGTGTTACTGGATTGTGTGTGGTCAGGGACTATCCACCCCTCGGTGGGGAGTATTTTTCTTCGAGGGCTATTGGACCAGAGCTGAGCCTTGTTATTGCTGAATGAGACAACAGATCTAACCCAGGGACTTTCCCAAATGACAAAGCAAGAAATATCCTGCCATCTCCGACCTCAATTGACGACTATATATTAGGTTCTGGTCAGGGCATAACTTCTCGTATAAAACCAAAAAGGATAGTGCATATTGTTGTTAACGTCCTCGGTACTAAATCAGAGCATATGTGAAATTGCGGTTTTGCTTGAAATTGAAACTTTAAGAGTTTTCTCATAACAAAAACTCATTTCGCCATCTGTTGTTTGTTGAAACGGGGACCTGGAAGGGGTTACAAATTACTCATAATGTCTAATAGAATGCTTAAATATTACCAATGGTGTCGTAATAGTCACAGTGTGTTTGTCACAACAGCGATGCTGAAAATGAGGGTTGAATGCATAATTTCAAAGCTCATAAATTCCCGTTGAGTCACAAAAAATTGGAACGGTTACTCTCAGATATTTGTCAATACATGTTGCCTTTTAACATCTAACATGCTTTAAGAGGGCCAGAAGATGCCAGTGGAAGAATATTGTAGCTTCTGCACAATAAGAAGGGTTATATCTCTCCAAACAGATGTATTCCCAAGCCACAGCTGTATCGCACATGTTTTGATGTCACTCACCAATACTGGACTGATCTCTCTCAAGGACCTCAGTGATATGTGAATCATTGTCATTTTTGCAGTGCAAAGAGACAGATCAAATAGGCCGGGCTCGCTTCTGAACGCAGAACAGGCCCGGCTGGATATGGTGGCAGGCTGTTCGACGCTCAGGGCCATTTCCATAATTACCCAAAAGTCCAATCACTGTGGATTCCTGCAGCTCTTGATCTCTGCTGATAATCAGCCAGTGTTCTGGTCAGTGCTGGACCCCCAAGGTTGAACAGGTGCGGTAATGCGACTGATTGCAACTAATGCAACCGAGGTCTGTTCAGAGAGGACATTCCCCTCTGGACCTGCAATCTGAAGATCTCTCTATAGATGAGAAGAAAAGAGGACTTGTCCTGCATTTGGCTCAGTCTTATCAGAAACCCTCTGAAGAGCAAGAATGCCAGACATTCTCACAACTCTGTTAACGTAAGAGTGTCGGACACTCAGATCAACAAACTGTCCTGCTGTAGCCCTTGATCGCCAACAGAGCACTTGGATGTTAGCATCGAATAGAAATAATTCATCAGGCAGGCGAATAAATAAATAAACAATACATGAGAGATAATGTATTAGCGAAATAAAGATTTACATTATCTCAGATGTTGAATTTAGGTTGTCCAATAACAATTGCTCCATCTAAATCCACAGCTGTGTTTGACTTTGAACTACAGAGCAAATGCAATTGATATAAATCTTTTGACTTTGCATTTTGTTGTAAAAAAAAAAAAAATAAAAAAACTGAATATCATTTACTCACCCTCATGTTGTTTGGATGAAAACTGTATGACATTCAATCTGTGGAACATAAAAGATAAAGTCAATGTAAACCAGAACTGTTGATGAAAAAATCATACAGGTTTGTAACAACATGAGGGTGAGTAAATGATGACAGAATTTCATCTTTGGGTGATCTAGCTATCTATCTCTCAATCCCTTTAAATTTTCAGTAAAAACAAGTATCTGTGGTTGTCAGAAAAATGTTATAAAAAGTGTTACCAAGCATTTTACACTGTTTAATTGTTTTATTGAGAGTATTTATCCTCATATAAAAATATGAATATCCTAAATGTCTTTAGTAATATTGTTATTAATATAATAATAATAATAATAATTGTAATTAATTTTGTGTAGCATAAGCTTCAGCATGCAAAGAAAAGTAGTACTTCCTCCACTTTTGAGGAAAAACAGAAATGCTGAAAAGTGCACACACAGGCAAAGAGAGCAGTGCTTTCCGGAGGTAGACACACTTCAAACATGGGAAACAAAGTCTTCACATTTCTGTATTTAATTTAATTATCATTGATATTTGGCATGGAAAGCATCATGATGACTTAAATTGGTCTAAATTTCCAGCAACTGAGGTCAGTAGTAAGGCAGAGCACAGTGCCACACACAAAGACAATAAAAAGTCATTGTGACACTCATGTCAGTAAATATTAAATAAATAAGATATCATGCATCATAAGGCACATAAAAATAGTAATTTCATCTATATTTTACATTCAATAAAATGGTAACAGGTTTGTACTGTAATGATCAAATGGATACATATAAACAGTAAAATGTGAAAAAAAGCGACATTGATGCAACATTGTTTTCCGTTAACGTTACACAGTGTATAACAGTTTAATTTATTTAGACGATGACGCGCGTTCCCGGACTAGATAGACGTCATCGTGCGCGTTCCCCTTCTCGCGCGCTGGTTAAAAAGAAGGTGGAAAGAGCACAGGGAAACATGTGAGTGCACTGAAGAGCATGCAACAGACAACTTAGTGCAACTTTTGATCACACGCATCAATCTTTGTGCACCAACGGGATTTAACTTTTGGGAAAGGAGACGTACAATTTCTGTATATAATCCGATCACTTATTATTATTTTTTTTTTTTCAATTTATTATTAAAATACAGTATCATGTTTTTTTTCACTTTAACAACATCATAACCAGCACTTTCTTAATTTATTATCGTCATTTCTTTTATTTTCCGTTCCTTTTTAACACCTTTGCTATTATTTAATTCAGACTACTTTATAAGCGAATAGTTGGTTTAATCAAAATTAGTTATTCTATAACAACTTTCCGGGCGCGTGGGGCTGTCATACAGCAGTCCTGATTTCAGAGCAGTCGCGTGTTCAGCTTTTGGTTTAATCCCTCTGAAAATGAAGCATTTGAAATTTGTACTCTTGTTGGCCATCGCGGCCAATTTTTGGGAATGTGGTGATGCGAAATTCGGCGAGAAAGGAGAATTAAGTCCAAGGAGGAGGAGATGTTACGATGGAAGTCTGCCGAAACGCCTGAAGAAGAAGGAGAGAAAACTGTCACTGGAGGGAAGCGGCGGAGGGGAGGTTTGTCACAGGCTCTATCCTCGCGTGTCCTGCTGTCCGTCCAGGAGGGCTCCGTATCAGATACTCCATCGGAGAGATGCTCGGGTATGTTCAGGCTTCCTGCAGCCTTAAATTGACCTAGTAATTCTACTGCATGTTTTGTTATGGCAACGGGTTAATGCATTGATTTTGAGATGTTTGCAACAGCAGTATGCATGCTGTATGCATTGATCTTGTGCTGAACATATGGATACATATGCAGTAAGCGCGCTGTGTGTATCGAACGCGTTTGCATTAAAACCAGCAAGGCGCAGAACGCGTGAGTCTCAAGACGCGGCTTTAAAAGTTGAACTTGTTTTAACTTACAAAATACCGTGGCATGAGACGCTGATAAACACGGCGAGATCGCTCACAGTGGCTAAAGACGTCCGTCCCGCATCTGTTTACATGGAAAAACAATTAAAAACAGCTCGGACGGAGGTAAGAACGCGTGCGGTGCGGTTCACTCGCGAGCACGAGGCGTATGAATGAAATCGCTTAATTTTCATGCTCCCCTGCAGCAATATAGTTTTTCCGAAATCTGAATCGCTCCTAAAAGCTGTATTCCTGCAGTTAAACGTTTGTAGGTATAGATTAGACATTTTGCGCAACTTTTCTCGCTGATGTTTCAATGACAGCATGTGCTTCTCGCAGTGATGGATATAATTAGCATAAAACAGATGGGAAACAAACGTCTCTCGATCGGTAATGAATCGCACCTTTCTGAGGCTTTCTAAAGACGTGAGAAGATTCATCTCAATAGTTTTATCAATGAACACATTCTATGCCGAGAAATCGCTCTCTTTTCTCATGTAAACAACCTCCGCAAATCGACATACGCGGCTGGGTGGCATCGCACGTCGGTTTGTGACAAAAAGCCATATTGCATCATTTAATTTGCTCAAGTCATGCAAATAAGAGCGAGGCTGAATGGAACAAAAAAGAGTCGACATCTCCTCCTCCCCACTACACTGCCCACACACGGAGTCTTTTTGCTTATGGCAAAAGAATAACAACAACACCATTGTGTTTGTTAGTTTCACTAATGGGTGAAGCTGGAGAACATCATTCTCCCCCAGTCCTTGGCTCTGTCCAAGTGTTAGTTAATGCCTTTGAGTGAGTATTTGTCCTGCTCCCCACCCCAAACTTACTTACACCAATTCCCAGAGGGCCAAAATGGTTTCACTTAAGCTGTTTAATACAAGCTTACAGGTTTTGTGGGGAAGTTAGCTCAGTTGTGGTTTCATTTGGAGGGGGGCTGAACTGCGAATTCCGTTAATCGTGTCAGGTGATTCATTCGTTAAATCATCTGTTTGTTCAATCTTACGGTTGTGGTAACAAAGATCATCGATCACCTTTTTCTGGCACCTCAGAGCTGTAGCTTCCCTCATTGTTTGTCGCTAAATGACGAGCGATTGTTTTCGAATGAGTCTTTGTGTTTACGTTTGTTCTGTCAGTTTCAGTGACAAAGGATGTTGTGTGCCATGATGCATAATCCCAACATCTGCTCAGATTTCGCCATATAAACACGACTATCGTGACCTTTCATGCCGAACCGCACTATTTCAAAGCATCTACTATTAACTAAGTAACAGACAGTTGAACTTAAGCTCATACATGCCGCCTCCTGTTTGCACTGGCGTGTTTCGACAGTAGTTACGTATGGTCTTACAAGGCTGTGATGTAGACCGTGCTGTGATTAGAAGCCGGTTTGAGCAACTTTGGGCATTTTTTGGAAAGCACAAAAAACAAAAAACAAAGGTCCTCTTGTTGCTGGTGAGGGTGATGGCAACATTGGAGCCCATCCCAGCAACATATGGGTAGAGTGCATGGTTGAGAGCACACAAATGCTTCTCTCCATGGACCATGTGCCAGTCCATGGCTCACTAAATCAATGGGCAATTTAAAGCAGGAGAGTTGCCACTCACAGACCGGGCTAACACACCAGCCACTGCAAGACTGAGAGCGAAGAGAGCTTGAAAATTCCTGTTTCAAACTCTCTGGTTCATATGGAGGTGTCAATACGTTTTTTTGGACACGGTTTTATCTTCCACCCACAAAGATGGTTTTGATTCACTCGAAAGAATCTGGAGAATCAAAATCAAAGAAATCTGTCAAAATGGTTTACTACGCAGAGCAGCGGGCCGGGGAGGAGGTGGGCCGTCTATACGCTGTCTGCTGGGTGTGCTGGTCTAATTGACTTGGACAGACTGCTAATTTGTTGATACCAGCACGGGAATGATGTGCCCGTCTATCTATAAATTGGTGTTTACACATGGACCTCACACAGAGAGAGGGAGGTTTACCAGACTGCTGCGGCACAGGCGCATGTCTGGGGAAGGGAGCAGATTACATTGTTGTTTTATTACAGCTAATTTGTTACATAAATAAGCCTGCTCATTTTCTCGGCCCTAATCTACTGTTTACTTTTGTTTGGTGACTTAAGAAACATTTTGAGTATCCTCATTTCGGTCCGTTCGCTCCAGCATGGGTTCAGCTGCCATGCGAGGTGCAATTTTGGCTTAGCTGTTTGTGAGCTCAAATAAACAAATCAGGAGAAATCAAGTCCACATGGATGTGTGGTGTTTGTTAAGAGAGATGTTTAGAATGTGAATTGCGTCCAATTAACGAGAAAACATTCCAAAAATGTGTGTCAAACCACCTAGTTTGATTTTTCTTTTATTATGTATATACACAATATACAGTCGTTATATAAGAACGGCATTGTGGCATGAGCGCGATTTGGATTTGCCGTTCAATTAGAGCCACAGTTCTAACCTGTGCTGGTTGTTTTTCACTCCTCAGATCTTCTCAACCAATAACACAGAGTGTTCTAGACTGCTGGAGGAGATTAAGTGTGCCCATTGCTCACCACATGCCCAGATGCTCTTCCACTCGCCCAAACTTGAAAAAGCACCACACAGAGAACAAGACCTACCCCGCTTATGCCACGACTACTGCCAAGAGTTCTACTACACCTGCCGAGGACACGTACCAGGTAACAAACAAGATCCGTGCAGGAGTTTTGCGTAACGAACATCAGGAACGTTCCCGTTCTGACACATGTATTGCAGTTATTCTAAATCCACGTGAACAAATTACCTCAGATTAACCCATCAGACTGTGGGAGAAAACAAAATATCTGTGGCGGCTCCTGCATGGCAAAGTTACTTTCATGTTAAAGAATTGTCATGACTTGTTTTTGACTTACGTACCACAAAGGCCTTAAATTATTGGTATCATAGGAGTTTAAATGATAAAACATATTCTGTTTAAAATAAATAGCAAAATAGAAGTTTGTAGTTGTGACAAACACAATGAAGAACTCAAAAACACCCCAAACAAAGCTTGAAAATCTGTAGCTGTAAATGAATGATTTTATGACCTGTTTCTTCCCTTCGGTCCTTTGGCAAGCATCTTATTTTTTACGTCAGCACAGCCTGCCAAGATGTGTTTGGTGTTTATGCGCGTCTGTCTCTGGGTATATGTGTGTGCGCGCATGGTCTGACTACGGTCTAGACATGACTGACACTCACACCTCACACAACGCGCGCACACACGCGCTTTACAGGATGCAGCGGAAAACGAGGCCTGTTCAAGGCAATGCTCACATAATCAGTTTGTTTTTCTTGGTGGCGGCCTACGTTCAATGAAAAGACAAACATTAAGGCCTCTGAAACATAAGGGGGGAAAAACAGATGGCAGTGGGGAGGAGTCCGAAGACCTGAAAAGCTCTAAGCCATCATAAGGTTTGTATTTTCTCCCAAACATGAATGACATCAGGAGCAAACATCCAATAGCTGCTCTATAGTGTTGCAACATTCGCTGCGTGATGCATTCCATCAGATGGAATGGTATGCAAAAGCTGGCCGCCAGACCAAACCTTCTTCCTATCAGCGCAGCCATAACAGATTAGATGGGGGCCGATATGCAAACAGAGAGCAAACGCAAGCCACACGCACATACACAGCCACGGAAATGCGAATAGACCGACAAAAATGAGACACTGTACGCATACAGTTTACCTTTCGGTCTTCCTCTACAAAACAGATAAATAAGGGTGGGCTGTCTGTTGCGACTCTTTGTAGAGGGAGTAAGCGTATGGGAAAGAGAGAGAGAAAGAGAGAGAAAATAGTGGTAAAGACTCTGAGAACAGGAGCTGGGGCCAAAAGACTTTCCCTCCTCCTCTCTCCCCCTCCCAAATCAGCATATGTGGTGACGAATGACACATTTATTTTTCTACAAAGGTTGTGTATATGTAAAACTGCTGAAGTGCATCAAGATGTCAAGTACTTTGGGTGGCCACCCAGGTTGCTTTGGAAGATAACCAGATGGAAGTATAACTATAGCGCTGAGGATGTGGAGTCTCTTTCTCTCTGTCCTGTTTTTTGTAGGCCAGTACAATAAAACTAGAGCATATTGTGGAGGGGCTGAGACCGTAGTCGAGGCCACACAGTGTTTTCGCCATGTTTAGGGAAGTTATGAATCGTTCAAATTAGACAGTCCTTTCAGTTCATGTAATTCATTTTTATCCATATTTTCAAACCGTGTTGTTGGACCGTGATTGCACATTGGTTTTCAACAGTAATAAAAGTCCCTTCATATTTTCATGGCGTTTACTTTCAGTCCGCTGAGATTAAGTAAAAACATGTCATTTCCAAAGTATTCATTTTACAGTTGTTGTCTTTTCATTGCGTTGATCTCATTTTATTTGGGAAAGCTTAAACTTTAAATTGGTTGGGTTGAATAAGGTTAGGTTTTAATTCACAAAATTACATGACACTTCTAAAATATTTAGCAGAACTGAATAAAAAAAAATCAAATCAAATGAGAGTTTGGGAGGTTAAGACTCAGATCTGTTCAAGATATTGCCACTAAAAAGTAGTTTCGAGATGACGTATTCACACCCTACGTCGGCAGACACTTTTTTTGATCCCCATGACCTTATAGATATAACGGAGACATAAACAGGTTCCCATATTCTTGAAAAAAGATTACAATGGTTTTTGCGATACCATAGAAGAGCCATTTTGGGTTTCCCAAAGAAACTTTCAGTGAGCTGTTCTTCTGGTTCTTCAAAAGAACCATTTTTCTTAGTCTAAGAACATTTTAATAATCTAAAGAACCCTTTTTCATTATAAGGAATCTTTGATGTTAGTTCTTTAGTTCTTTATGGAACCATAAATGAAAATGTTTAAAAATCATGAAAAATCAAGAAAATATCAGGTAATTTTAAAAATTCAAAGGCTTAAAATTTTTCTTTAATTTATTTTTTTTTTATCTTAATAAATGATTAAAAAAACCTAGATTGTATAATATACTTTTTTCACCATATTTTATAAAATTTTTAAGTGACTCTGTTTTGAATTGCTCTTTTGAATCAGAATTGGTTGAACTTGTTCCGTTCATATTAGTCTGAATGATTCGCTAGTAAATAGGTCTGAATTAAAATGTTTTTTTTTTAAAAATCTTTATCCGTCAGTATGAGATACGGACATTGAATAGGTTTGGTTAAATAGGTTAGGATTTAATTACAAAAATTACATTACACATCTAAAATATACAGTAAAACTGGATAAAAATATCTAAACAAATGAGAGGTTGGCAGGTTAAGACTTGACCTGTTGAAGATATTGCTGCCAAAAAGTAGTTTTGAGACGATATATTCACACCCCACATCAGCAGACACTTTTTTTTGATCCCCTTGACCTTATAGATATAACAGAGACATAAACAGGTTCCCACATTCTTGAAAAAAGATTACAAAAGGGTTTTTGCGATACCATAGAAGAGTCATTCTTTTTAGTTCCAAAAGAACCATTTTTCTAAGTGTAAAGAACATTTTAATAATCTAAAGAACCCTTTTTCATTACAAGGAACTTTTGATGTTAATTTCTTGAAAAATCAAGAAAATGTCACGTAGTTTTAAAATTTTATTTTCAAAGGCTCAGAACTAAATTGTATAATATACTTTTTCCACCATATTTTTAAGTGACTCTGTTTTGAATTGCTTTTTTCAATCAGAATTGGTTGAACTTGTTCGATCTGAATGAAAATGCTTTTTAAAAATCTTTATCCATCAATATGAGATACTGACATGGAAAGGATATGGAAAATCATGGAAATTCAAAAGTGTGGGAACTGCATAAAGACTCTGACCTGTCAGCTACTATTGACAAAAACTCCCGGACCCTTACTGCTCACACCAGCAGGTCCAAGATAATAATTTGTGTGTGGGTGGCATGGCAGTGTGAGTGGAGGTGGTGGTGGTGGGTGGGTGGGTGTGTGTGTGTGTGTGTTGTGTGTGTGTTTGATCTCACTGTTGTGTTTAGATGTTTAGGGATATCCTATCACCTCTGTTGTTGGTGCTGTTGCTTCCCTCCCACACGCAGCCCCCTTCCTCATGCGGCATGGGGGGCTCGTTGGAGATGAAAGGAAAGAGAGGAGTGTGTTTGTGTTTCTATCACTGCTGTATTTGCTTTACTCCTCCCCATGAGAGGGTTTAGCTAAGGTGGTAACCATATCAGTGAGGTTTTTAGGTCACAGGGGCTGCCAAATCGAGTGCTGTTCTCTCTCCTTGTTGGCGTGCTGCTCATTCAACCAAAAGGAAAATGGTTCCTAGAAATTGGCCGTTGCGTTGAGTTAATTTTCAAAATTTTCATTGCACATTCCTCAACGCTAGATATTTGAATTTATTTTGGCTGCTATTGGAGAAATAAATAAGGGTGTTTTCCATGAAAGTAAGCAAGCAAACTTAATCTCTTAAATGTAATCAATCAGTTTGGGTGTGTACTTATCATTTATTTGGATTTAACCTGCATGTTTCTGCTGATAGATATAACAGCGGTGGAGATACAGACTGAACGTTTGGCATTTTTGGGTTTAATTAAACTCACAAACTTTCCACATACGGACCACACATGTCTGAAGCGGTTTGTAATACCTCACTGGGGTTCAACCATCACATAATTGTAGCACCCAGAAGTGTGTATCATTGTGGTTCTGTCAGCTATGACTGTTTTTAACAAATGGTTAAAGGTCTGGACCGATATGAATGACCATGACTTGCACTTGTCAGATATGAGAGGCAAAAGCAAATGTCTTGATTTGAGACTCAGTACTTCATAAATGCACCATAGTCAAGAAAGGAATTAAGCTTGGCACCGGAATCACCACCAAAACGCCCACACAATAAGCCGTCTGATGGCTGAGGACATACTTGACTCGAGTACAGCTTTGACTGTAGGGGATTCAGTTGGTTTTGGAGGTGATTACATCATCCGTGGACCCTGTGTGGTGTCTATCTCAGGCTGAGACCAGTTGTCTGTCTGTCTGTGTTTTTTAGAACTGTTCCAAGCCGACGTGGATGAGTTCTGCCAGTACTATGGAAGGAAGGACGGAGGCCTGTGCTTTCCAGATTTTCACAGAAAGCAACTGCGCCGAGATTCCAACTACCTGTTAGATGAAAAAATAGAAGTGATTAACAGGTATGCCTAATTCAGTTTTACACACACATTTTTTTTTTTTACTGTTAAACTGTAAAGAAACAGTTCTGTCAATATTTATTTACTTATGTCCAATTCCAAATATTCCAAATACAAAAGATGAATTTATAAAGAATAACAATTCTGTCAGTATTTATTTACTTATGTCCAATTCCAAATATTCCAAATACAAAAGATGAATTTATAAAGAATAACCTGGTCAATTTTTTTCGATATAATAGAAGTAAAATGGAGCTGTCAAGCCCCCACATGACTGGTGTATACACTATAGTCAAGTTTTTGAACAGTAAGATTTTTAATGTTTTTTAAAGAAGTCCCTTCTGTTCACCAAGCCTGCATTTATTTGATCCAAAGTATAGCAAAAACAGTAAAATTTTGAAATATTTTTATTATTTAAAATAACTGTTTTCTATTTGAATATGTTTTAAAATGTAATTTATTCCTGTGATTTCAAAGCTGAATTTTTAGTATCATTACTCCAGTCAGATGATCCCTCAGAAATCATTCTAATATTCTGATTTGTGGCTCAAAAAACATTTATTATTATTATTATTATGTTGACAACAGCTGAGTTTTTTTCAGGTTTCTTTGATGAATAGAAAGTTCAGAAGAACAGCATTTATCTAAAATAGAAATCTTTTGTAACATTATAAATGTCTTTATCATCACATTTGATCATTTTAAAACATCCTTGCTAATTTTTTTTTTTTGAAAGTATTAATTTCTATAATAATAAAATAATACTGATTCCGAGCTTTGGAATGGTATAGTGTAGAAGCTGTTTACTTCAGATAAATGCTAATCCTTGGATCTTTTTATTAATCAGAGAAAAAATGCTACTACTGTTAATAACTGTTTTATATATTGATAATAATAATAAAAAAAAAATGTTTTTTGAACAGCAAATCAGCATATTAGATTAAATAGATTAAAAATCTTACTGTTCAAAAACGTTTGACTGGTAGTGTATATGGATATATATAATATATATATATGGTATATATACCTTGTCTGCTCATAGTCATATGACCAAAATTTAATTCTTGACAACTGTACTAGCTTTCCTTGGCACTTTAATTAGTGTATATGATTAACAATGTCTGATTTGTGAACTAATTATTCTTTTTGATGAATCGGTTGATCCAGTTCACGAAACCAGTCTGAATGATACATAAATAGTTCTGAATGTTTCTAATTGATTCTAAGGTTCAGCTCAGACTCTTGTTGCAACAGCCAATGGCAAGGAAGATTATCAGTGAAATGACTTTGTGTCACACAAATTATACTGTAAGGCTGATGATACACGGGGCAACCTTTTGAGCAATGTTGCTGCCAATGGGCAACCAGGTGAGACACTGGGCCCATGACCAATCTAAAGTATCCATATAGAAATTTGTTACCCATTCTCAGTGGGAAAGTGGGAAAGCCCAAGCAACACTTCTCAAAAAAAGTTGCCTGGTAAAAAAGCTCAAAAAGTTGCCCCGTGTATCCTCAGCCTAAGACGTGGAATCTAGTGAAGAAGTTGTATGGACTACATTTGTGGTCCTTTTGCATCCTTCTGACACTTGAAAGTTCCAGTTCCCATTCATTGTAACTGCATGGAAAAGAGATCCAGTCCATTATTCAACATTTGACGTCAAGGTAATTAAATAATGACAGAATTTCCATTTTTTTTTGGGTTGAGCTGTTCCCTGTAATGGCATCTGCGTTTAACGACATTCGTCATCGGGCATGAGAGAAGCTTCCTTACCATCATCTAATGTCCCGTGGCCCAGTATGACTGGCCTGCTTTGACTACTAGGTCATCAGGGCAGCCCCAACAAGGTCACTAGAGACAAGACACGCCTGACTAACCTTCCATGTCACAACATTCCTGCATGTACTCGTTGACTGGTCCATTGCCCCCCTTTCCAAGCCAGAGCTTTGTGGACAGACGGAGTTTAGCCAGCTTTAAGAACACAAAGAAAGTGCTTATGCTGCAGGAACTCTGAGCTGTTGGTGACAGCCAGAGGGCTTTGACCATTTGTGACAGAACATAGTGAGGGATGTCATTCGGGGCTGGCTCTGATAGACTTTAGCTCATAGCTGAATATCCTGTCAATTGTAACCTCATTTTAGTGTTTGGAAAAGACGCAAAGGGATACACTCTTAAAAATAAAGGTGTTTCAACTTTTTTTTTTGGTTAAATGGTTCCATAAAGAACCTTTAACATCTGAAGAACCTTTCTTTTTCACACTTTGTGTGCGAAAGAAGGTTCTTCAGATTAGATAAAGGTAAGAAAGAGATGGTTCTTTAAAGAACCTTTGACTGAATGGTGCTTTGTGGAACCAAAAATGGTTCTTCTGAGGCATCGATGTGAAGAACCTTTTAAAGCACCTTTAGAGTGTAGTTCACTCAAAAATGAAAATTCTATCACTCTGTCTAAACCCGTAAGACCTTTGTTTATCTTCAGAACACATATTAAGATATTTTTGATTAATTCCAAGAGCTTTCTGACATTCGTAAACAGCATTGCAACTGCCACGTCAGAAAGCTCTTAGATTTCATCAAAAATATCTTTGTGTTCCTAAGATGAACGAAGGTTTGGAATGACGTGAGGTTGAGTAATTTTTTGGTGAACTATGATCTGATTTATTGACTCATTTCAGTGAAGTGTGCCCTCAGCACCTTTAGTTTTAACAGTGCTAAATGCCTCACTTTTGTATGACCTTCTGAAGCAAATAATGACAAGCTGTGAATCCAGCATGTGTTTTGAGAAGGCTCTGAGCCCACAGTCATTGTAAATGAACGTCATAATTCTTCATGGGACCTCCCATTGCGAAGGGCCAGTAAAGCAGCATATCTGATCAGGCACAGTCACTGCAAGCACGTCAGACTGACGTTATTCTACAGCTCAGGCACGAGATGTCAGACATACATTTGCTGCCAGTTCGCCCGCTATTACATCTATGGAAAATCCCTCCAAGACTGCTTGTTAACAGGAGCACCCACAACGCTGATGCCCTTGTTTTATTTAAGGCATAATGCGAGTTGGCGTGTCCCCACATCAAATGTGACTTGCGGTTAATGGAACACTTGTTTCACAGCTTGAGAGCCCCCAACGTCTGACTATGTTAAATGAACTTCTCCTGTGGCGTTTTATTCAGTCTACTTTCAAACCATTCCGTCAAGCAGAAAAGGTTCTGCCGTGTTCCTAACTGTAATAAACCTGTTTATAACAATTCAACTTATACAGTTACAGTATTTATAACCAAAATAGACATTAGACAAGAACTTAAAAGCCTGATGCATAAACTAACCCATCAAAATTTCAAATCTTTCCATTCCTTTCCCACAGAAAACATAAACACAACTGCTACTGCACTCAGGAGATCCTTAGTGGTCTTCGACAGCCTATTGGCGTGGTGCATTGTGGGGATGGATCACAGCGGCTTTTTATTTTGGAGAAGGAAGGATTTGTCCGTATCCTAACACATGACATGGAGCTCCTAAAAGAGCCTTTTCTGGACATTCACAAGCTGGTCCAAAGCGGTATAAAGGTAAGCAGCACTTTGCTTGTTTATCGCCATTGTGATGTTATCAGGTGGCTGGGTTGACAGTGTTTTATTTTATATATTAAAATTTGTGGTCAGTAATTAATTTTTTTCATTAAAAACTATTATTCATAAAGAAATTAATATGAAGTTTGTTTACAATCATGCGCACTTACATCAAATTAATATTCATCGGTGACCTGAAAATTCTACTGAAAATTATGATTTTTTTTTATTATACAGCTATAAATTGTAAAACATTGTTTTAGGAAAACAGACTGTAATTAAAATGTTTTCACCAGGTTCAAAAACATAAGTTCAGCAGCTGCCTTAATTTTAAGTTAAATCAACTAAGTCATTTTAACTCATTAAAATAATATGAGTTGAAATGACTTGTACTTTTAAGTTGTTTTCACTTAAAATTTTAAGGCAGCTGCTAAACTTAAAGTTTTTAAGTTGAAACTGATGAAAACTTTTTACAGTGCATTGGCATATAATGTGAAACATTACTGATTTCCTCCATCATTCCTGGATACTTTTTACTATGAGATGCATGAAAAATGAATGACTGTGAACAGAGCTGAATTTCAAAAATGACATAAAGTTGACATGGAATGAAAATTTGAAATATTATACAATGCAATTAATTTCCCAGTGGATATCCCAATGGATTGATACATTCTTTCAAGTGTTTTTGTCAAGCATGCAAATAGCTAAACTTCTAAACTTGAAGGTTTTCACTCCCGACATTGCTGACATATCTGCCTCTGAAGAGAAACTAGCTCCTATTTGATATTCATGCAGCCTGACCTCCCACCATCAGAGAAGTCTGTCTCGCATAAATCAGGAAGCCTCGCTGAAACCTGAAAGATCTGTTGTTCATCATTTTGGTTTGGCACCTTCTCAGACGAAGCCGAGGTGGGAGAAACGAAGCGCCCTAACAGAATAGAATCTTTAAGAAGCAAAATAACAACTTCTATGGATTTATTTCCATTTTTCCTCTCCTCCTACCACAAATCAAAACCTGAATGGAGGGTGATACTGACGCCAAAAATAGTGTTGGCGCAAAAATTGTATTATTATACAAATGTATTCTGTATGTGGGCTTCTATGTGTGTGGTTTGCTTGCTGTCAACCTGACTGCCAGCAGAGGAAACCTTGTGTTTGATTGTTGAGGATCAGTGAGAAAGGCTGAAATGTTGCCAGCTGTAGCGTTCGCTTACATGCATGTCTGTCAGTAGTAGTTATGGCGTGTGTCACAACAGATGTTTATCTGCCCCCACAAGTACTGAGGCATTCTGTAATTCGAGAACATTTTGTTTAGGAAGTGTCCGGAGATGTAGAACAAGACCTGCTTTTTGACAGGAAGTTTATGTATATTGCATACCTCCCGTTGCTTCACTTATAAAAGGAGAAGGAGTAATTATGGAGTCAACATGCAACAGCCCCACAGGAAAGACCCCCAATGTGCCTTATCATCATTAAACATAATTGGTTGTGGATAAAGCAATCATTATGACAATTAGAGTAAGCTCAAGCCCCGGCGGCCCCCAAGAGTGCTATTCTGTCAAGTTTAGCCGTTATCATTTCAAGTCGGGTGTGTTTACTCGGAGCATCAACAGGACATGTGGCCTTTGTGCCTGTGGAAGGCCCGGAGACCCGCTGGGACCCGACTTGGGCATGAAGGGGGACGATAGTGTTTTATCATGACTTTGATTCTAATGTTCTGTATCTCCTTCAAGCCCAATCCCCTTACTGCCAGTTAAGCCAAACTGCTTGGAAACAATGCTCTGTCTACTTAAGGGAGTCTCCCGGAGCACCGTGGGTGTTCTCTGATGAAACCGTATCTCTTCAGTCACTCACACACGCACACAAACTGTGTGACAGTATCAAATATTCGGAGCTACTTGTGCTTCTCCAATTACTGACGGACGTTGTGTACTGAAATGCAAAGAAATGCTGTCCTCAAACTAGTTAACATCTCTCCTTCCCTCTTAATAACGTTTTTTCTCATCACAGGTGGGTCTCATTGTTTTGTTTTTGCGCAGATGTATTAATTAATTTAAGAATATGATCAAATTAAAGGGATAGTTCACCCTTAAATGAAGATTTTGTCATTAACTACGCACCCTCATGTCGTTCCAAACCTGTGAGACGCTCGACCTGCGCCAAGACATGCGTCATGGTAGTCTTGTGAACGCAGTCGAAGACTGACACGGAAGAGAAGAAATTGTTGAATCAAGTTATTTTTGTTTTGTTTGGGCACAAAGTATTCTCGTAGCTTCATACCATTAGGGTTGTACCACTGATGTCACATGGGCTATTTTAATGATGTCCTTACTACGTTTCTGGGCCCTGAACGTGTCAGTTGCGTTGCTCTCTATGCAGGGTCAATCCGAGAGGATTTCATCAGAAATATCTTAATTTTTGTTCTGAAGATGAACGAAGGTCTTGCGGGTTTGGAATGACATGAAGGTGAGTAATTAATGAGAGAATTTTTATTTTTTGGGTGAATTATCCCTTTAATTTATTTAAAAAAAAAAGACAAAATTAATGCATACAACAACTTGAATACACCTCTTCTATGAAGGCATGGTTTTAACTTCTGAATTTAAATTTATTTTGATATCTTTTGGGGGGCTTAAAGTCAAAATGTCTTAATTTAATAAAAAGAAAACCTTTTAATTGGGCTTTTATTATTATTATTATTATTCCCATGATATTAGACACAACTTGAACTATAAAAACTATAACAAACTACAACATAAAATATTGAAAATATTATGACCTTTTGCTTTATGGTTATACCACATGACATTTTTACAGTCATTGAAATGTTTCATAAATTAAACATTTTTTGAAACCATATGAAACAATAATACAAAGAGGACATTCCTTAGAACTTGGCCATCTGTTTTAAGCTAGATTTTTAAAAAGATTCACAGATCACGGACTCTTGTCTGTCACTGACTCAGATGTCTCAATTCAGATCTTCCAAAGGAAGTGTCAGAGATCAAACACATAATGCCTTTTTGGCTTGACACGGCGGAGAAAGATAGCCATTTTGGCTTCTGCTGCATAGATCCAGCAAGGTGGATTGCACTGGCTACTGTGGAAGCATGTTGTAGGACTGCGGTCATATTTGATTTATTGCAAACTACTTTATTACACTCTCACATCTGTGGCTGGTCTTCAAGCGTAACCCTGCACCAGTCTGATTGGTTTCAACAAAGTAAGAGTGCTATCAGTGGGGGTGCTTAAATAGTTAACTACCAGTTGTCTATTTTGGGATGTCTTGTAAACTAGTTACCGTGTTCCAGATGCCGAAAAAAGGTCATACATCGACTAGCGAAATCGTGAAGCGTAGGATTCCAGCGCCCTAAAGTGTTTATCTTCTAAACTATTTGTGTGAAAGAGCCCTGATTCGGTTCAAGTTGACATGATAGGTACACAAGTATGGTACTGCTTTGTTGCTGTCCTTGCTAGACGTAGTGAAGAAGACATCTGCACGCAATGTGAGCGGAGTTCCATTGTGGTGTATCAACTAACTCAAGGGCTCCAGCTGCAAAAAACGATTTCTTGCCGAAGCAAATAGATCACAGCATGTTGTGCACTCTGTCACTTGACACGCACAGCTGTTGAGCTCTTTCAGCTAGACGAGCAGGAGGGCTCTCGACTCTGTCAAAAAATAAGTATCCCGGCTTTGACAAATGGACCTTTTCCTCTCTCGTCCTTTGACTCTTTGAACAGTCCTCTTTGAGAAACGGCCTCTGCTTAGCTGTCATCTCGCATAGCTTCCTTGGAGTTCCTGGCCGGGGTTTTGACTTTGCGAGGACCCCCGAGACAGGATGAGCACCTGTGATGGAGCCATTCAGAAGATTTGTGGATTGCTCCAGAGAGTTGCCGCTGCAATAAGTGAATGTTATCCTACGATTCGATCTGCTCTTTTCACCGCTTGAAAGTGAGCGATCCTCACTCCAGCGCTGTCACAGGATTAATGTGTGTTAACAGGTGGAGGAGGGGGATTTGACTTGGGTCTTGGGATTCATTGTGTTGAACTAAATGGAACTCTGAATTAGTGTGAGCATTTCAGATTGCCTTTGAGGTAGGCACGCATTGTTTTTCTCCAATCAGCTCGGGTGGAATGCCTCTTTATGTAGGATTGCCTGAGCCAATAAGGATCAAAAGGTGCTCAGAAACAATGTGCAAGCCAGGCCATGCATCAAGCCCTGAAAGGCAAGCAGCTGCCGATGGGGCGGATGGGGGTCCAGGAGAGGGGGGCGGTAGCGCTCCCTGTTCCTGTCTGCGAATACATCTGACCCTCATGTATTCTCACTAGCATTCTTTTCGAGAAGCTGTTACAACCTAATCTTCACAGTGTCAAAGCAACAGGCAACGCACAGAATGCTAACAATAACACAGAACCCCTGACCATGACGTTTTGAAGCCACATTTCACTGATGAGATGTCTAAGAAAAGTTCTCGTGGCTGACGCAGTGGAACAGTATGTACCAGTGCTGCAACTGAGCAGAGGCTTGTACACGTAGCCCAATGATGGATGGATGGAGAATATCATGAAGTTTGTCTTCTCTTAATTAAGTTTTTGGTAGCACCCAGAGGAACGGGCCTGGAAAAATGAAGGGTTTTTTTGTGCCTACTTGTTGAAGGAACGATCATTAACAACAGCTAATATTTCAGCTAATTTTGTTCTTTGGTGGTCCCTGGCCTGAGATCATACGACTCTCTGGGATTCTTAACTTGACCTGCTCCTTCTGTGTTTGTTTTGGGATTCAGGTCAGTGCATCAGGAGTCCAACATGTTGAGAGGGAGTTTCGGGAAAAGGAAGAACTTTTCATTCGCGAAAGCGGAGCGTGGAGAAATGATATCAACCTGCTGTTAACTCGACCCAACGTCGTTTTGTGTTTGACTAATGTGGAACAGACATTTAATGGGTTCCACAAAGTTTTGCTTGTGATTTCACTCTTTGCGGTCTGCTAAAGAGTCCTCCCGAGTGTTATTATTCATGTCCCTACAGATCCAATTCGAATTCCTCCAGAGCATTCCAGAGATGGAGCGCTCGCACTTGAAGCCTATTCGAATTGGATTACTTCAGCACAGCCCAACAGAGTCGCTCTGACCAATTTATGATCTGTATGTTTTGGCGTGTGCTGTGAGCTGAACCACGCCGTTAACTTGAGCAATCCACAGAAGACCTCTCTTTGCTGAATTCCTGTGAGAAATCCGAAAGGAATGCCGCAGAGATGGCACAGCCAGCTAATTTCATGAAAACTCTATTTGTTTACTTATTCGACAGCCAATATCACTAAATTGTTAGTGTGTGTGCTGTAATTAAACTGGCGTTATGTCTTATCCCGAAGCATTAAATCATAATCGTTTTTCAGGGACTTGCCTCAAACCCGTTTGTTCATTCATTGATTCGTTGATTCATTCATGAGGCGTGCGCTTAGCAATCTGTTCATTCATTTCATTTGTGTTACCAGAAAGAAAACAAAGTTGGAAAGATGAAAGGGTGGAAAGCCCAACATTATTACTTTCCCCAGGAACTAAAGCGACATAGCTGCTTATTACAACGGCCTATGATGAGTGGACCACCAGAGTAGTGACAACTCATGTAGTAGCCTCCGGGATGAGAGGTTTTACCTATTACACAAGCAATTTCAATGTTTTCTAACTTGTTGCCAAGACAGTGGGAGTGTTTTTTTTTTTTCTGCCCATTCCTTTTCTTGCCTCTCTCAAATTTTGCATGGGTTTAAAAATAAAAAGTGAGAGAGAGAGAAAGAGAGGGAAGAGTGTGGACGGGGGGGCTAAAGGAATCCTGGACTTTTGTGCTCTCTATGAACTGCGAGCGAGCTAATGAATTGTTTCAGCCACTCGGCACTGCATTCACGGATATCCCCCAAAGATTACACACACAAATCACTTGCACAATGGAGGCCGCAAGGAGGGCCTGGGCATCCCAGAGGAGCCTGGCCCCAAATACAAGCGCCTATAACCAAGACGGGGTTGGTGAAAAGGTGGGTGTGTGGGGGGGGGGTTTGCTTGAAGTCAAATGTTTTATAATCGTTTGTAATGCAGTAGTCAAGGAGAGGGGAGGTAAGGAAAAAAAGCAAGGGGGCAAGAGGGCATGGGGTAACTGGCCCCCATATGGAGAGAGACCGAGATGGAGAAAGACAGAAAGAAAAAGGAGAGAGAGAGAGAGAGTGGGGGACATGGGGAGGCCCGGCTTCAGCTTTTTTGCAGCCCAGCCCAATCTAAAAAAGGGACATAATTAACTTCTGGATTCTTTGTGTACCCCATCTGACTTGCAGGGAGGAGATGAAAGAGGCTTGCTAAGCCTTGCATTCCACCCCAATTATAAGAAAAATGGAAAGCTCTACGTCTCCTACACGACCAACCAAGAGCGCTGGGCTATCGGACCACACGACCACATTCTTCGTGTAGTCGAGTACACTGTGTCCAGGTAATGAGAAACCAGTCAACACCTGATCAACCATCATAGACAATGGGGGGGGGGTATGAGGTATCCTTCCTCATATTCAGATATCATCAAACTATCCACCTTGATATTCAAAAATGCAAAACAAACAAAAAATGGATAAAAATTCAGTTAGAGACAAAACCCTACCCTACCCCGATGTCAATATGTGGTTACGGCCTTGGATCAAACACTTTACAAATGGACTTGTATGCGTAATGTTTGTTTTCCATGCGGTTTTGGATAAGTCATGAGAAGCTGAGCTCCTCATGAAATGCTTACGCTGACAGTGATGAATGTTTTATAGAGATATGTAATCACAACATATAATTATCACGAAAGCTGACATCCATTCTGATTGTGTTCGGCTCCCCAGCTGCAATGCAAAACACCCAGCATTAACAAAACGAGCTCAAGTATACATTTTGTAAATTAGCCTTTCAAATGCCAAACTTGCCAGTGTCATCTGTTTGGTAGTGATAATCAGGCACGGAATCTGTTGCCCCTTCTTGCATTTTCTTTGCTGATTTTTAGGGAATAATCTCTTGTCATTTTTAAACTAATAAATAAATATATTTTGAAATTAATCATTTGATACAATGTACTTATTGTGTACATACATGCTTTTAAGTTGTACTTCTATTTTTTTTTTTTTTTTTTTTTTTTTAATCTGCATGTAATTACATCTGTAATTAATTTCTGATTACATTTGAAATTGCACTGTTTACCAATCCCTCACACCTTAACTTACCCTGTGAAAAGTGTTTTGCAATACCCTGTGAACACAATAATTACACTGTACTTATTTTTTTATATAAGTACATAGTAGTTAAGGCCACATAATATAAAGTGGGACCAAAAACGGATATAATAATTCAGTTTTGTATTAAAATGTATTTAGTTTGCTATTTTCTATGTTAGGATAGAGTCATCCTTGTGACCCTACAGAGGTTTCTTTTTTACCCTAGTGTTTTGGGAAATGGATGGATTGAGGGATTTAGTTTTATATTTAAATATGTTTTAATATTTGGTTTTAGGAAAAACCCAAACCAGGTGGACACAAGGACCACTCGGGTTTTAATGGAAGTAGCTGAGCTCCACCGAAAGCATCTGGGAGGACAGCTCCTCTTTGGCCCTGATGGGCTTCTGCACATCTTTTTAGGTGATGGCATGATCACTTTGGATGATATGGAGGAGATGGATGGTCTGAGGTAAGTATTGAATGCTTATAGTTGTAATAAATCAGACACTATTGATGAGTGAAGCTATATATATCAGCATTGTTTCAAATATTTTCAATGGAGTGTTCTTTTGCCATAGTGATTTCACAGGATCGGTCCTCCGGGTGGACGTTGACACAGATTGCTGTAGCACTCCTTACTCTATACCCAGAAACAACCCCTATTTCAACAGCACAAATCAGCCCCCTGAAATCTTTGCCCATGGACTGCATGACCCAGGGAGGTAAGGTCAAACTTTGGAATATGGATGTGGGAAATTGCACCTGTACATCACTGAGGTCAGGTACTGATGTTGGGCGATTGGGTCGGGTTTCAAGTCATCATTCCAGTTCATTAGGGTTCAGGTCTGGGTTTTGTGCAGGCTAGTCATGTTCTTCTACGCCAGATGCAGTAAATCATTTCTTTATGGACTTCACTTTGAAAAAAAAAAAGGCCCATACAAACAGTTACCATAAAGGTGGAAGCACACAATTTCTTGAGAATGTAATCGGGTAGTGTTAAGATTTGTCTGAAATTAAGGAACATTGCCAATCTCACTTGTTTGCATTGGAAGTGCACGCCTACACATATATTTTATAATTAAATAAAGTGTCAAATAACAAATAGCAGTGTTGTTTGCTGCAAAATGCATTAAAATGGTACTTTGTGGACTAGGTGTGCAGTGGATAAGCTCCGCATGGACACCAATGGGAGTCTGCTGATCCTGTGCACAGATACTGTTGGCAAAAATACGACAACAGGCAGGATCCTACAGATCATCAAAGGGAAAGACTACGGTATGTCTGTTAGAAGTGGCTGGTTTCTAAAAACATGATGAATTACTGTACAAGCAGAAAGGCTTTTCAACAAGCCAAGTAGTTCCAACCAGGCAACCACTCAAGAAGTTCCTGTATTGTATTTCACAAAACATTAAATTCTCAGTCCATGTACTGGTTATGAAATAATGTTAAGCTTTTATGCTGAGAACAGAATGTCTTCGATGAAATAGGGGTGTGTTCCAAAAAGTGATTTAAGACTTTCCGTAGAAACCGATCAACGCTTTATTCAAGAGTGTCATTACAACACTATCGTTTCATAACGTGAGAACATACTTTAAATATTAAAGTACTTCTTTTAATCCCTGGGGACTTGCATGCACATATAACTATATTATGTATCGCTGTCAAAGAGCGTTTATATGCTCATTTAGTACATTGTTGAAACACAAAACGAGCAGCATGGCAGTCCATCTCTCAATCGTGCTGACTAAGACCCTAAATCAATACCAGAAGTGAATATATATTATTTCCTATGGCCAAAGTAATGGATTGGCTTTCTTGTACTCCTCCTTACACATTGGCAGCAAACAAATATGGCTCTCCCCCAACCAATGCATTTAAACCCCAAAGAGATTGTCTGGCGAGTGTGCCAAATTACCCCAAACACCAAGCCATTTACGATGTTAAACCATCACCATGGTGAATGACTTACTTCATTAAATCACATTTTATTGTTTTACGGGGCTCTGACTGTAACGTTATAATACTCGCCGTTCCCTAAGCTGCTGTAATCTTCGTAGCCATACACAAATATACACAAACACTCAATAGTAATTGTAGGATTACCTCACCCTTTCCTCTCGTGTCCTTTTCCTAATCTATTTGAGCTATAATGTGAACTTAACAGTGCTTAAACTCAACGTTAATAAGGACATTTAGTGAAACGAACATAGCCCTCCATATCAAGTTTACATAGTGTTTTTATAACCGTCTGGGGAATAGCTAATTAAAACCAGCCTGTGTGAAGTGCTAATGGTCTCTTGACAGATTGTGGTAAACATGGATATCCCTTACACAAACAAAGAAAACTGTTATTATG
The DNA here is from genome assembly GCA_036247105.1 of Cirrhinus mrigala. Classification (NCBI taxonomy): domain Eukaryota; kingdom Metazoa; phylum Chordata; class Actinopteri; order Cypriniformes; family Cyprinidae; genus Cirrhinus; species Cirrhinus mrigala. Next base: position 21,171,931 of record CM070007.1, on the reverse strand, counting down.
GGGATAAATCAACTTTGCGACACATGTAGGGTGGTGATTGAAGACATTTAGTTTGTAAAATGTATAAAATTGGCTTCTCTAAACAATGCAGATGATTTCCGTTAGCTCATTTGAATTTTGAAGCTCAAATAACCCGTAGCTCATAAAAATGACCTAAAACTCATAAAATGTACAACCACATGCCGACTTGTTACCTTGCTCTGCTTTTCTTTTTTTGATGGTGAGTTGTTGGTGTGTCTGCCCACAGAAAATGAGCCATCTATGTTTGATTTGGGGTCAAATGAAGGTGCCGTCCCAGTCGGTGGATTCATCTACAGGGGATGTCAGTCAAGAAGACTTTATGGAAGTTATGTATTTGGAGACAAAAATGGGTATGTCGCATTATTATATGATCTGATATTATAATTGTTAATTATGCAAAACAGTCCGTAAAACAAAATGCTTGCAAAAAACAGATATTGAACTTCCATTAAAGTTTTTTTTTTTGATAATTGTTAAACTGCGAATGGAAACTGCCATCTTTCCTGTGCAACTGACTGTGCCAACACACACACACTCGGCACATACCCCACTGAAGAAAAAGAGCTTTTTCAGGGAAAATTGATAGCAGGTTTCCTGCCAGGTCAATGGGCCGCTGGTATATGTTTTTCACACTTTACGCAGGTTTGTAATTCATCCTCACTATCAGCCTGCCTTTTTTTGTCAACAGTGAGAGATAAACTTTAGAAAATAAATTGTTCCTGGAAATCCAAAGCAGTAAAAGTCATGTGATTTTGTTTTGTAAAAATAAAGATGCTCTGCTGGGACTTTGTGCAGGGTAGACAGAGCAATGACATTTTTAACCCTTGTCTTTATGATTGTTACAGGAACTTCAGAATTCTGCAGAGGCCTTCAGAAGACAGGTCGTGGCAAGAGAAGCCTCTTTGTCTTGGTACAAGCAGTTCCTGTGGTTCCTCGCTGGTAGGCCACATCCTGGGGTTTGGCGAAGATGAATTAGGTCAGTGAGCTCTCAAAAAGCTTTATGTGTGGTCATTTTACCGCACATTTTGTGTGCTTCTGTCATAACCTTTATTCATGGGTTCTGTCAAGTTTTCTTTAAAAACTATATTACGCAGAAGGTACATACACTATTGTTCAAACTGTTGTTTTTTAAACATTTATTTAAAGAAATTAAAGGATCAGTTCACTCCAGAGTTAAAGTTTCCTAATAATTTACTCACTCCTTTGTCATCCAAGATGTTAATGTCTGTCTTTCTTCAGTCGAAAAGAAATTAAGGTTTTTGAGGAAAACTTTTCAGGATTTTTCTCCATACACTGGACTTCAATGGTGGCCAAGGGGTTTAAGGTCCAAATTGTAGTTTTAATACAGTTTCAAAGGGCTCTACACAATCCCAGCCTAGGAATAAGGGTATTACCTAGTGAAACGATTGTTCATTTTCTAAAAAAAATAAAAATTGATGTACTTTTTAACCACAAATGCTCACCTTGCACTAGCTCTGCGTCCAACGCATTACACAGTCATGTTGGAAAGGTCATGCGTGATGTAGGCGGGCGTACTGACCCAACAAAGCGAATGTGCAACACTCCCTTTACAAAAAAGGTAAAACATCAATGTTGGACGATTTTGAATTTAGAGAAGAATATGAGATGGAGTTTTTCCATCCTACCCTACTGTTTTGAACTGAAGTATGCAGACGAAGAATTAACCATGTGTGACCTTTCCCATGTGATTACGTAATGCGTGAAGTCGTGGATGCACAGCTAGCGCAAGATGAGCATTTGTGGTTAAAAAGTATATAAAATATACATATATATATATATATATATTTTTTTTTTTAGAAAATGAGCATTTTGCTAAATAAGACCCTTATTCCCCGTCTGGGATCATGTAGAGCCTTTTGAAGCTGCATTGAAACTGCAATTCGGAAAAAAAAATTATAATATATATATATATATATATATATATATATATATATATATCAAATAAAAATAAGCACTGATAATAATAATAAGAAATTTTTTTTTTTTTTCCAAACACCAATCAGCATATTAGAATGCTTTCTGAAGACTGGAGAACACATTTAAAAATATATTAAAATATACAGCTTAATATTATTATTATATTAATGTAATAATATTTCAAAATACTTTTGGTTTAACTGATCAAATAAATGCATCCTTGGTGTGCATAAGAGGCTTCTGAACATTTGAACAGTAGTGTAACTACAGGCATTTCTCAAAAGCACTAATGCAAAAAAGAAAACAAAGGATTTGTTTAGTTTAGACAAGGTCTAATGAAGTGATCGTTTTACATTAGACTGTGTATACTGTAGTCACAGGAGGGAGAAAAAAAATGGCTCCCGAATCCAAGAATCATCTGAATGATACAGAACAGAAAGAAAACCAATCCCTTGTCTTACGTCCCATTTTCAAATCTTTCCTCTGAGGAACATTCTGCTATGACACAGTACTCCTTTAGTTTCCTGACAGATTACTTCCTCTTTTTTGCTGCTAACAGACGGTACAATTGGAAATCAAAGGTCAGCGCAATCTGTCAGCATATAAAGTTTATATGCGCAATCTCCTCCGTTTCCTTAGTTGTTCTTTCAGCATTGATAACAACTGATTTCAGGCTTACGAGAACAGTAATGGGGGTCATTTTTATGTGAACTGGATGCCAAAGTTATGCCCACTCGCTGCGGCTGTAGTGTCTGCCACCATGTAATATCCCCACAGCTCAGTGCATCACAGGGAACATAAACTCTCGAATCCAAACACCAGGTCAAGTGTGACAGAGAATAAATCTCGAGCTTTGCCAAGAGTGGGCCTGTGTGAGGGAGAGATAGCATTTGTTGCTGATTTGTAAGAGGGATTCAGTGGAAGGCTGTACTGGAGACCCACATGGCAGTCTACTGACACATGTTTACAATCTGTGCACAGTGCTGCAAGCTTGCTCCTCATTAAATTACTTGCATGACGATTTAATGAGCCCCTCTCGAAACCCTCTCATGCACCAGTGTCAAGTGCAACGAGTAGGAAGGAAGGAAGGTGAGAGAAGACAAATGAGATCCCTAAAAGACCTACATGGTGTTTTTGTTTGCCTCTGCAGGTGAGGTCTACATCCTCGCTTCCAGCAAAAGCACGGCGATACAGTCGCACAACGGAAAACTCTACAAGTTGGTGGACCCTAAAAGGTGCGTTGAGCCTCAAATACACAGAGCAACATATTGTATACAACGGAGTTTATGCAACAGCCACTCTGTTTTTCCGTTTTCATTGCTCGCATGTGAAATATGTGATGTTACTGCTGAGCAATGCTAATATTGAAACTCGCGTAATTAATTCCATTTTTATTCCGCTTTACAAAACATCCCTCGGTATTCTTCTTACGTGCTATGGTTTGAACATCTGCGTAGTTAGTTCATACCAAGAGAGAAGGTTATTTTGAAAAATGTTACAACTGGATTTGTTCATGCGATGAGAATCGATGGGGTCCAACGCGTTGACAAAAACACCAAGACGTCTTACAATATATCTTTCTTTTGTGGGCGAGTTAATGATGACAGAATGGTCATTTGTGGGTGAATAATCCCGTTAAAGCATTACTCGTTTTCGCTCGCAGACACGCACTAGGACTCTAGCTTCCCTTAAACAAATCATCACACAACTGCCAGTCTTAGCCAACACAAACCTCGGCCATAATTGGAGAGTAAGCATACCATTTCCAAATGTTAGTGTAAAGCGTTTCTAACACCAACACAGTCAAGGTGGCTCGGACACAGCGCTGGTTAACTAGCAAGCCTGTGTGGTCGGTTGGGTGTTTTCCTTGCTTGGACAGGACTTACACACCTGTCTTCGACAGAGGGAATGCTTTCTCTGAGAACCTTTAGTGCGCTCACATGCATCTGCGGCTGAACCAAATTTATCCAATTGACATACATGTGCACGAGTTCACAGCGAGAGATTCAACACATGTGAATGGAGTCGGTTAAAGGATTTAATCATTTCTGTATGCTCGTGGGATTTTTCAATATGGCGTAATTTAACCCGTGTGTTTTACACCACTAAAAGCCACTTTTACGATAGATCTCGAAAATCGTTCTCACCAAGCCAAGTACATATGAAAGGCATATCATCTATTAGAAATGAGCATATGAATTCCCACATTACAACTGCCAAAAGTGTTTGCATTTTTAATAGATCAAATATATCATTTCCAGAAAAAAAAGGACATTACAATAGGCACAGGCAGATCTGTCAAGTCTCTAATTCAAACCAATCGCTCATGAAACTTGTTTTTGTGCTTTCTGCGCAATTCGTGGTCCTTTTACTGGACCTTTTTACACCATGAGAACTGTATAAATTAGCCTCTATTATCAGGTGAAATTATTCAAAATTTGAGTAGAATCTGTGTCTTGTTTATTAGTTACAAAGCACTGAAATTCCAAAATAGCTGAATTTTCTAATTCAGACTCACATTTTAATAAATCCACCTTGCAGTAATATCAATTCTTAGTTTACATACTCATATGGCTTTAATACGGAATTGCATTTCATAAAAAATAAATAAATAAAAAAAAATCGGTAACACTTTAACAAAAGTTTACAGATAATATACTCACCCCCTTGTCATCCAAGATGTTCATGCCTTTTTTTTTCTTCAGCCATAAAGAAATTATGTTTTTGAGTTAAACATTTCAGGATTTTTTTTTCATATCATGGACTGCTATGGTGCCCCGATTATTAACTTCCAAAATGCAGTTTAAATGCGGCTTCAAACGATCCCAAATGCGGTTGTAAACGATCCCAGCCGAGGAAGAAGGGTCTTACCTAGCAAAACAGTTATTTTTATTATAAAAATACAATTTAAACACTTTTTAATCTCAAACGCTCATCTTGTCTTGCTCCTTCCTGCCTGAACTATGTGTATTCTGGCTCAAGACAGTTAAGGATATGTCAAAAAAATCATCCTACATCACTGCAGAAGTACCGACCCAGTCTTTGCAAAGTGAACATGCAAAGAAGATCAAACACCCTTAACAAAAAAAGATAAAACAGTGATATAAGATGATTTTGAAGTTGAGGGAGAACATGAGATGGGAATTTATCGACATACCCTAACCGTCATGAACCCGGAAAAAAACAGTTCAGGCAGAGTGAGACAAGACTAGCGTTTGGCATTAAAAAGTATATAAACTGTATTATTTTTATGAAAATAACCGATTGTTTCGCTAGATAAGACCTTTCTTCCTCGGCTGGGATCGTTTACAACCGTATTTGGGATCATTTGAAGCCGCATTTAAACTGCATTTTGGAAATTCAAAATCTGGGCACCATACCAGTCCATTATATGGAGAAAAATCCTGAAATGTTTTCCTCAAAAAACATAATTTCTTTATGGCTGAAGAAAGAAAGACATGAACATCTTGGATGACAAGGGGGTGAGTACATTATTTGTCATTTTTTGTTCTGGAAGTGGACTTCTCCTTTAACAAAGATTAATAAATAGTGTAATAAATGTATTATTCATTATTATTCAATGTTAACAAATGACACCTTATTGTAAAGTGATACAAAAAAAATGATTTAGAATCATTTATATAATATGCGTCTTTATTTAAGTGAGGACTGACGGCTGTGAAAATGAAAACTACAAGCATTCCAGGGAAAAATACAAAACAATATCCAAGTGATTACCCAAAGGTTTCAATTATCTGGAAGTGGAAGCCACCCAGACACTGGCTAGGTTGGTCCTCAAAACTCTCCATTCACACAAGAAGCAGAAAGGCTGTTGATCACTACAAAGTTTAGTTTCTAAGAACCACACAGAAATCCACCAGTCAATTATAAGATAAGAGTCCTTTGTAACACTGATAGGTATAGGGGACCATGAGACGGCACATCTGAAGTCTGCCTTAGTAGTGGCCCTGTTGCAGTTGTGCTCCAGATAAGGCCTAGATTCAAAGCAGTATGTGTGGCACAAATCTAACACTGCCCACATCTTAGTGTACGCTATACCTGCAGTGAAGTATGTTGGTGAACGCATCATGTGGGCTGTGTTTCATCAGCAGGAAATGGCAAACATTTTCCAGTCCATTCTGAAACCTAGAGCAAATCTGCCTGGAAAAATGAGCCAATATCACATGTAATAAATAGAGATTGTCATTACTTTAAAAAGTGCCTTTTGACAGAGAAGTTCACTTCCAGAATGAAAATTCCTGAGAATGTACTCGCCCCTGTGCAATCCAAGATGTTCATGTCTTTCTTTCTTCAGTTGCAAAGAAATAAGGTTTTTGAGGAAAACATTCCAGGATTTTTCTCCATATAGTAGACTCCAATATATAGTAGGTCCAAACTGCAGTTTCAGTTTAGCTTCAAAGGGCTCCACCCAATCCCAGGTGAGGAATAAGGGTCTTATTTATCGGAACGATTGGTAATTTTCTTCAAAAAATAAAAATGTATATACTTTTTAACCAGAAATGCTCATAGCGCACTATGCACGTCTTCACGCATTGCATAATCACATTGGAAAAGTTACACGTGGTTTGTTCTTCGCCTGTGTACTTCAAAAAAGGTATGGTAGGGAAAAACCATTGGGCTGATACTTCCACCTACGTCATGCATCTAGTAAGATAGGCATTTGTGGTTAAAAAGTAAATGAATTTGTATTTTTCTTAAGAAAATGACAGATCGTTTCGCTAGATAAGATCCTTATTCATCTGGGATCGTGTAGACCCCTTTGAAGCTGCATTGAAACTGTAATTTGGACCTTCAACCTGTTGGCCACCATTGAAGTCCACTAAATGGAGGAAAATCCTGGAATGTTTTCCTCAGAAACCTTAATTTCTTTTCGAAATGTTCATTCTGGAAGTGAACTTGCCCTTTAAAATTTTGTATTGAATTAGTATGCAAACTATGAAATGCTGTTATCACAAAAACCAATATTTGCGTGTAGGACTTCAGCAAGGTTTTAGAGAAAATTGCTTGAAGGTCTGACTATTTTTGTGAGGCACTGTATACCCAGGTGACGACAGTGCCACCCAGGTCTAATGCTATTAATTACCACAGATGTTTCCATGAGTCTGCTAAACAAGGCCCCTCAAACTTACTTTATTTATGTTTTCTGGCATTGCTGCATTTTTCCAAAGAACAATTCTTTCCACCATTGATTGGGGTTGTTTAGTCTGTCGGACCTGTGGTGTTGGGTTCACTGTTTTATATATCATGTCACTTTTCGTGATCTAATTACCAAATAAAAGAGCTGATATAACATTTCTGAGTGACTAGCACTGTCAAGTGGGGTGGTCCGGCATTTACATTTCTAGTATCTCCATTTACATCTTTCCTGCACCTTTTAACCTTTGCGTTCTGGCTAGGTTTGAGGGCTTCAAAATACCTTCGTTGTGTTTGGAATATGATCTGCCACATTGCGTATTCGGGCGGGTAGGGGAGAAAGCATAATATATATCATAGAGTATCATATCAAATGAAAGTCAAATGTTTGAGATGTTGCAGTAAACCTCACCGGGATGACTGCACCCGTCCGAGTTTGTTTAGCAGTCTGTTAATGTAGAATAATAAATAAGCCACCGCACTCTGAAATGTACACGTATCAATGTCCGATGTGAACAAGAGAGAGATTGTAGGATTGTTTATTGGCCGGTGGCAATAAGTGAGAAGATGCCAGTAACCGAACTATTTATACTTTGGTTTTTCAGTAATATTAAACACAAATTGACGCACATCCTAAGTCTTATACAGTTTTTTTTTTTACTGATCCAGTATATGAAATGTTGAAATGTTTGTTATCTCAGTAGGCACACCTTGTAAGCAAAATTTCACCCAGCGAATAAAGTTCACCTCATGTAAGCTACCAGAAACGAGAACTTCACAGCAGTTCTTTTGGCCTATACAGCCTGTTCTTACAGCTGAATGACAACATCCACACGTCAATAGAAAACCAATAAATGTTTGAAGAACACATCTCAGAAACACTTTCCTCATTGTTTTGTCACCAAAATAGATGTAGAGTTGTGGTTGAGTGTTACTTCTGAAGTGACTTTTATTCACTCCCTACATTTTAGAACCACAGACTTAAAGATGTGTCAAATATAACCACATATCTTCCATGACTTTGGATTTTGGAATGTGTTGAATAGGCTCTTTAGATGCACTTTCCTGTAGCGATATGGAAGTTGCAAATTCTTCTAGGCTTAAGTGTGCGTGTCAAGAGCTGATATACAAACACTTTAAAAAGTGCTCACATTCTTCTGGTCCCCATCTCTCACAAGCCTCCTTTATTTCACGGCCTGTCCTAAATCTCTCCTGCTCACAACCGTGTTCCTCCCCTTGACAAAGACCCTTAGGGGTGGCACTGAATGGCCTACAGCTACAATACACAGTAAATTTTTTGATACAATGTAACCACAAAGAGGTGCTAACAAAAGAGAGAGATGACAAAAAGGACAGAGGAGTCACACAGCGTGCCTTGATGAAGGCTTTTTTATGCTGTGCTCGTTGAGCAGCCCTCGGCCCTTCACTCCTCTACCCGTGCGGTTGCTTTCATCAAATAACTCAACTGTTTCTTACTATCAAAGCCAACAAGTTAAGCCAAGAGATATTAAACTGTCTCCTGAAGAAAAGCTCGAGCTACTGGAGTCATTACCCATTCCGCAATTCCACAGAAAGCACCACAGATTTCCACAGAATTGGACCACCCATCATTCACCAAGTCCCCCACCCTATTTATGAAATATTTTGGCTTAATAATTATGTTTTCAATTACCAATAAGTGTCTAGTACGTCTAGTTACGTTTAACACGTCTAAATCAAATTCCACACATTTACAGCACTGAAAACATCCACAACTCTTACCGATCACTTAAATTTCTCAATCCCAGTGTTGATGATTCCTACCTAGGTAGGTAATGTAGAACGGAACTGGGATCATGGGATCATGGCTGGCATGTTGTGCCAAACAGTCCTTGGATGGACAAAAAGAGAAGTTGGGCAGCTGATGTGTTCAACCTCCCATTCAAGCTACAGGACAGTCTTAAACTAATAAGCTGGGGCGTTCTTTTAATTTATCAGTCTGTGTTTTATGCAAGTGGCCTCACAGAGCTGATACATTCCCACAGTGCCTGTTGACCCAGCTGTCTTTGTCAAGTGCCACGGCAGCAGGTGTTGTTTTCACGGCCACCCTGCCAGTAATACAAACTGTTTAGTAGCGCCGCTGACCCCGACGTCATTAACAGTGTTAGTCCAATCCTCTGGGGAGCGCCTCTTTCTCTCCTTTCCCTCCCTCCCTCTCTTTCTTTTTCACTACCCATCTCTATTTCTTTCTGTCCCTCATCTTTTCTGTCTCTCTCTGTTTTTTAACAACGTAACAGCCTGTCACAACAACACAAAAAAACCCGAAGTGTGGATGAGAGACAAGGGAGACCTGATATGGGTGCTGAAAGTAGTCGAGGGGAGCATGGGAACTGCACCCCCACTAGACCCCCCAGCACATCCTGCCACAATTCCCTTGTTACCACCCTATTCCTGCCATCAGTCACTGAAGCTGTCAGTGGTACTCTGAGGTCCAACATCCCACTCTCTCACATCGACACTTCCAAGGCTGGTTCATACAATGCTGGCAAGCACCAACATCCAACGATTGTTGGGTTTCATCGATCAGTTTGTTAAACCTGATGGCATTTTACCAACGTCAGTTGGTCTGATTTTTTTGAAGCAAATTCCAACAAATACTGACAGAATAAGACTTATTTGTGAACCCTTGTGAACCTAAGAGGCAAGCATCCCTGCCAGCTTCTTAGCAATAACTGAGACTTGGTTCTGTCCATCAGTTGTTGATTGGATGCGATGTTATTTTGCCTTTAGAGTGGTAAATTGGTAATGGTTGACATCTGTACATAATGTACAAAGTAGGATAGTTCACCCAATAATTAAAAGTCTGTCATTAAGTACTCACTCTCATGTTATTTTCGGAACACAAATTAAGATATTTTTGAACCTGGTGAGTTTACATCCTGTGAAAATCCGCAAGCTTTCTGAACCTGCATAGACAGCAACACAGCTGACACGTTCAGTGCCCAGAAAGGTTGCAAGGACATTGTTAAAATAGTCCATGTGACATCAGTGGTTCAACCGTAATGTTATGAAGCTACGAGAACACTTTTTGTGAACGAAGAAAACAAAAATAATGATTTTATGCAACAATTTCTTCTCTTCCGTGTCAGTCTTCGACGTGTGTTCACGAGTGAACCACAATGTATGCGTGTGATGCTGCTGTCGCAGAAGCCTGCATTCAGACCATAGACTGTAAAAAAAGATGGACAACGCACTTTCACTCTCTTCCATTGAAGAAAAGTGAAGCCGCCAATGTCCCAATAGGGTGCGAGGACATATTGTGCTGATTTGGGACCAGAGTCTTCGCAGTAGTGAACTCGGGACCCGAGTGTGCACAGTAGAGAGCGAAGTGGAGCCGGGTCCCGCCCACACTCCCGCAGAGACGATCGCAAGCACACGCCCCTAATTAGCCTGACTGCTCCAATTTTTGTCTGCTGTCAACTGTCTCAGCTGTCCATTATGATGTCGCACTCCCGTTTATATAGCATCACATAACAAAAAAAATGTATTTAACAAAACAAACACTTGAACTTACATCAGCATGATAAAAGCTACATAAAATGACAAAAACCATCTTTGGAGAAAACATATTTTAAGTATATTGTAATTGTCTAGTTTTGTCTCATGTCCAATTAGATTACATGGAGAGGGCAGGGTTTATGACCTATACTGGGACCAGCCACCTGGGGGCGAAACGGCTTCACTTTTTAAGACTTGTGCGGCACAGTTGGTTCTGACGTAGAACCCAGATGAGCTGTGCCTTGTTTACAAGCAGAAGAAGATGCACACTGTCCATAAAATAGTTGTCGCAAGTTGTGTGAAGATTTAGATGGAGATGATAAACTAAAGGCCGGGATACACCGAGGCGACTTCAAAGAACTCACAGCAACAAAAAAGCCTCAAACTACAGCAGACTGCAAACTAACGTGCGTTTACACCTGCGTGAGTGGAATTAGCTGTCTATATTAGCAGCTATCAATAGTATATATTCATCATTCAAAACGAGAAACCAAAACCAAAACGAAACACCTTCATTTACTTATTCGTTTTCATCACTTTAACTTTAATTTTCGGGCACTGACTCGTTTGCTAAACTGAACATCCAATCAGAGTTCTCCCTCTCACTGATGGCCCTGATGCCACCGACGTGAGTCCGACAAGACCCAGCTTGGAACACACCAAACAAACTAGCCCGACAGACGCTCAGCGTAGGCTTGGTATGTCCTGAGGAGAGATGGAAGAACTATGTTAGTTCTTCTATCTCATGAGCAAGTCAAATGCTGACACGGAAGAAAATAAATTGTTGAATAGTCATTATTTTTGTTTCCTTTGCGCACAAGAAGTATTCTCGTAGCTTCATAACTTCACGGTTGAACCACTGATCAAGCTTAAAATAGCTTGCTTACTTACTTACTTAATAGTCTCTGCGCATTAAACTGAAGTATTTTAACATAGGAAAAATGACACACTTCAGCTTTAAATGCTCAGATTCCACCTCCATTCTTTCCACAACTCTCATCGTTAAGCACAGAATCATTGGCCACCTAACTTTCCCATACGCCACCTCTAGTGAGATACACAGGATGTGAACTCACCAAGAGCTCTCCAGCCTGTTTCCCATACAGTTACTGCTTCACTGGAGTCCAATTACAGTGTGTTTGTGTGTGTGCTGGCCTGTTGGGTATGTCAACAGCCCTGCTGCTCACTAATAGACAGCCTTGAAGAGATTTGCCTGGCTCATTAAGCAGTGTGTTTAGCTGAGTGAGGCATAAGAATGTTTGGAGAGCTGAACTTCAGGACAGGTTCATCACAAACCACTTAGTTTGACACTGAGGTTTTGCATTTGAAATCCATTACGTACAAAAGCATTATTGTTTCCAGACATCGCCACACAGAGCCGATTTTTGATGTGTTATTGTAGGTATTGCGCACAAACTGTTCATAGTGCAGGAAATTCCCACACACTTGGATGTAGGTGAGAATGTAAAAGTAATTCACAAACATAGTCAAATCAATAATTGTGTCTTTTTGTCTTTATTCATATAAAGTAGTGTTTTTTTTTCACATTTACAGAACTTTTGCAATAGATGGACTGCCAGATGAAACCTAAATAAATTTGTTGCTTGAAATTAACCCTGTAAATAATAAGCTGCGAACAAACAGTTACTTGTCAGTTGTTTTTTTGAAGAAATATGTTGAATATTTACTTGTACTTTTAACAACCTAATTAAAGGGTTACTTCCAGAACAAAAATTTCCTGAAAATTTACTCGCCCCATGTCCATCCAAGACCAAGATGTTCATGTCATTCTTACTTCAGTCGAAAAGAAATTAAGGTTTTTGATCAAAACATTCCAGGATTTTTCTCCATATAGTGGACTTCAATAGGGATCAACGGGTTGAAGGTCCAAATTGCAGTTTCAGTGCAGCTTCCAGCTGAGGAATAAGGGTCTTATCTAGCGAAACGATCAGTCATTTTCTAAAAAAAAAAAACGTATATACTTTTTAACCACAAATGCTAATCTTGCACTAGCTTGACTTAGAAAATGCCAGATTGTTTTGCTAGATAAGATATTCCTTATTCCTCAGCTGGGATCATGTAGCTGAAATTTGGACCTTCAACCCATTGATCCCCATTGAAGTCCACTATATGGAGGAAAATCCTGGAATAGTTTCCTCAAAAACCTTAATGTCTTTTCAGCTGAAGAAAGAAAGACATTAACATCTTGGATGACATAGGGGTGATTAAATTATCAGGAAATATTTTATTCCCGGAGGTCGTATTTAGTGGCCACATACGTCAACGGGCAGCGGACGCATTTGAGTAAAGTAACCGTTAGACTGCAAAGAAAGAAATTACGGTATTTTACACCTCACAAAGAATGACAGTTAATTTTAATGCAGTTATTTTTCTTAAATAAGATGCATGCAGGCTACAAATGCGATCTCCAGAGGACCCAGCCTCTAAAATGAGACGCAGCTCATATTTCAAAAGTTAGCGTGACCATCCCATGATAAAATGACTTTTTGTCTCTAAACAAGTTTTCCAAATGTAAGCTTGTTTATGAAATACTTGCCTGATTAATACACGTCTGCATGCTTGGCAAGTGTTTCGTTCGTGATCTGAAAGGGAAAACATGCGAGTGTAGGGTGAGAAAATCAGGCCTTTCATTGACCATCAATGCTCTGTGACTTATGCAGGCCACAGGTCCCTAAGGAGTGCAGACGGCCAGTCGAGGATCCAGAGATGCTAAGCACCGCTTGTTCCCGCGAATGCAAGAACGGCCACTGTACACCAACTGGGAAGTGCTGCTGCAGTTCTGGCTGGGAGGGCCCCTTCTGCTTACGAGGTACAGAGCCAATCGTAGCGCTTCACCTGTGTCTTTGATTTCAAAGTTGTCCATCCTCTCAACGGCTTTTCTGTTGTTCATTCGCAGCCAAATGTGAACCAGCCTGTCGCAATGGCGGGGTCTGCGTGGAGCCCAACAAGTGTCTCTGCAAGGAGGGATTCTCTGGCAGCCAGTGCGAGAAAGGAGAGCGAGGGACACGAGGGGACGGTGAGAAAGACAGCATCTTGGAGCACATCATTGACATGACGTCTTACCTGCTGGACCTCACCAGTTATATTGTATAAAAAGCAGAGCAGGATGATAACACGCTCTTCACCGGTTGGCAGACTAAACGTTACGGAGGCCTTTCAAGAGTTTGCCTTCAGGACACCATCCCCAATCTCCAACTGCCCCTCACCTGATCCTCCTCTCCCACCACTGTTTCATGAGCCACAGGCTTTGATCTCCATGCTCCCCTACACCATCTACACTCCCACCCCTATGCACAAACACACACGGAAAACAATAACAGGGTGGCCAATGGAACCTCAAGGCGCATAGCTGAAGGGGTCGCATGTTGGAGGTCCCACGCAGGGCTCCCCGGTTTTACTGCTGGTATGGTGTGTAAAGTCAAGCGTCCCTGCAAGGGGACTCACGGAGCACTGGAAGCCCCACATGAGACCAACTCGGATGTTCGGTCCAATCCCAACATGGGTGCCGGTTAGTACTACAGGACTAATTGGGAATTAGGGAGTCAAGAATAGCAACACTCATTTAGCAAAGTCAGACGGACGGTCTACCAAACTGAACTGCACCATAAAGAAAATCACTGCCATGGATTCACAGGTTGTTTGAAGAACGGAGGGGAAGTAGCTGTCAATACAGCCGCAAAACCATACAACAGACTTAGTCTTATCCAGCGGGTCTGTGTATAACTGGAGAATCATTATGATGGGACTTGATGCCAGTTTACATGCAGTTTAGAAACGGATCTGCTCAAACGTCATCCATCTTCTTGATGTAATTGCTGAAACGATCAATGAGGATCCTGCAGAGTCAAAACTGAATATTGGTTGTTTCATTTAGATGAAAACGTCAAGTGAAATGTAAACCTATAAGAATGTTCGGACAGTCACTTTGATTACGTTAATTTAATACATTAGTTGGAGATGACTGGTTTGCGGAGAAACTACAGAACCCTTTAAGAGGTAACTGCTCTGGTTAAAGTTGCAGTATCAGCTATATTATTTTCCTATAGTTGTTCATGACCATGCACGCTGCTTTCATTGCAAATTGTATATCTTATCATATTTTAAAATGTTCATATATCTTCTTCCTGTGTGATATCAGGCACAGAAGTTTGTTTTGTCTTCATATGGAAAACCCTCGTAAGGTGATTTTAGCAAATGCTACAATGTTTTCACAGATTCTTTGACTCACAATGGGGAGACTCACAATTTAATGTTCTCCATGTTTTTTGTTTTTCTAAACACCAAACCATATTCAGTTTTGTCATATACAAAAGGGAACAAGACTGGTGACTGGTGTACATTTCATATAGTACTGTACTGAGATGCGTACTACTTAGATTTGCCATTGTTCTAATAGAGGAGGGTTTATTTTTTTAAGGAATAATATATGGGAGAGGAGCAGTTTTGCATTAAGCCTGTAAATTCATTTTATGTATTTTACTAGATACTTACACAGTTCTGTTGACGATACGACATCTATAAAAGTCTAATTTAAAGCTATAACATTGTTCTCTTACTACAAGAGTGCTTTGATAGAAAAAATTAAACATAGATCTTTACTTCCGACTATGTGATGTTTCTCCGAAACAAGGCTCAAGCTATAATTTTAGAGCCAGTTTTGTTTTTCAACCTGCTCATGAATGACTAGAAGAGGATGTTAAATATGGTCTATGTCATCAAGACCCCATAGTATCCCTCCAAAAATGGATGCTTTATAGAGCGAATGAATTGTTGGTTGAGCACTATCCAGTAGATGTATTAGCAAAATGCACTATAACTCAAATAGAAATTGTCCCTCATCAAATCATTTTCTTTCTTTGAATAACTCAAACTAGTCTAAAATGGAACCAGATTCTGTTCAGCTTTAGACTTTAGAAATTCGTAATCAGTGGTCATAAATATTACCCTGATGTGATTCTTGTCATTGAAAGGTTTCAGTCCCCTCTGAAATATTCAGGTGTATTTAATGTTTTTAGTATAATCACTTTATCCGCCCAAAGACAAGCATATTAACAACAACCCCCACATGTTTATGACTTTCTGTTCAGTGCATTTTAACATTCTTTGTTACATTACATGTAAGGAATCCATGCTGTAAATCTACTCTATAATTTTAGCACTTAATGTGAAACCTGCATTGGAGCTGCTGGGAAGGTGTCATGTGAATAGAGTAACCCTGATTCTTTTATTATTTAAGTAGTTACGCCTTAAAGTTATTTAAGTTGTCTACAATGTTTTTACTGTTATATGTGAAGAAATATGGTCATTTATTGTAAATAACTAGGTTTATCTTGGGTTCTTCTCAGAAATATCAATATGTTTATTAAAGTGTATAGCATGTTTGAGAACTTAATGAATGACTCTCCTTTTTTTCTTTCTAAAATTTGATCTGATATGTGATTAAACTCACCATGAGTGTTTTTCATAAATGTTTTACTACATGAATCTATACAATCTGATCTCATGACCAAAACGTACCTGTGGGAACTTCTTCGCAGGATTCAAAATATGTAGCGCAATGTACGTTTCGTTACATATTTTAAGTAAAATGTCCTCTGAGTGGTGCTAAAAGAGCGTTTGGTTTTTTGACACAAAACAGATGGACGTACATATGGTATGTTTTATGTGACATGTGGTTTTGTACGTTTAACTGCAATTCTGACTTAAAATGTCCGCTGAGTATAACGCTAATGCTTCGTTTTACAATAAAGTACCATCAGCACCATACCTAAACCTGCTCAACAGTATAAACAAAAGCAAATGTGACGTAAAATTGCAATCTAAATCATGCCGTTTTAGCTTGTTTTGTGACCTTTCATCTTTCAGCTCTTTCATCGTGAGTCTTGTTCATCGTGAGTTTTTCACAGGATTCGTACCCAAGGATTCCGCATTCTAAGTCCAATTCTGTGCCGGCTGAGCTACCGGGTAAGCTTGTTACATCTGGTGTTGTGCCCATTTTCAACCCCCTGCCAAATTATTACTCCTTCTTGTTGGGGTAGTAATCTGGCAGGGGTCAGAATTCAGCACAACACGAAAGCAAAACATATGGAGCTGTAATCACAACTGTGTATGAAAACGATTACAAGTGCTCGCTGTTTTACCGCCTCTAGTGTTACCCACGGGTACGTTTTCATCATGAGATCAGGTAGAAGCTAGATTACATCAGCTTACACTAATGAGCCATTACATTATGACCACCTGTAGGACCTCCTTTAGCCCACAAAACAGCGGCCACGTGGCCAGGTATTGATTCGATGAGGTGCCGATAGGTACCCCCTATCTAGGGTACCAGATACCCCAGATAGGTCAGGGGTATCTGGTACCATAATGTCAACAGCAGGTCCTCCAGTTCCCGTACACTGCATGATGGTGGTGATATAGCGAGAACTCTCTTTTCCAAGTCGAACAACAAATGTTCGACTGGGTGAATTTGGAGGCCAAGGTATTAACAGAAATTCACCATCATGTTACTTGAAACCACTCCTTGACAATTCTGGCAGTGTGGCATGGAACATTATATCCTGTTGGTACTGGCCATCACTGGCAGAGAACACAGTTGCCATGAATGGGCGCACTTGGTCCGCATTGATGCTCAGATACCTTACAGCTGTCAGGAACTGTGCTATTGGGATAATTGGGCCTAAAGTGTCCCAAGAAAACATTGGCAACAGCATAGCTGGCCTGTGTCTGCCCAACAGTGCATCCAGGTGCCATAGCGTCTTTTGGTAATCAGGGTATCTGCCCTTGGCCGTTGACGTGATGCACCAGGAATCTTGATTCATCAGACCAGGCCACTTTCTATCAAGCATCTACAGTCCAATCTTGATGATCTTGGGCCCATTTCATGCATTGTTGGAGATGACGTAAAGTTAGCATGGGGACCCAGCTGGGTGGTTGGCTATGCAGGCCCATACACAGAAGCAATGCAATGAACTGTCTGCTGTTTTTTTTGCCGTCATTTACGGATTTTTTTTTTATCAGGGACAGAAAAATCTGAAGGCCATCCGTCACTTTGACAGATTACACTGAGGGTGATCTATTGTAACTTGTAACTGTAATTCCCACCCCTGTCCAATTGGTGGTGAGTGCGCTCCAGTGTGGCAGCGGAGCACGGCATCCAGAACAAAAACGAAACTGTCACAAATCTTTTGCTGTGCGTTTGATTATGCACAGGCAAGTACCCAGAAGCTGCAACGATCTATCACGCCACATTATAGAGTGCCAAAAGGGTATTTATTGCTTGAATTTCCCAATGAAATGGACAAAATGAAATCTGAAATCTTTGTTTCATATCAAAAGTAACAAAGCTTAGCCTATTGCGATTTATTGGATAGGAGGCGCACTATGTACTGTTCATTCATCAACTGAAAACAAACAGCATAGACTAAAAGATCAATTGGGATTTACGAATCGATATTGGTTCATAAAAATGAGAATATATTAAAATCGCTGTCACTGCGGGGTGTGGTGTTGAACATGAAAAGTTAGCAGTCTCATCTGTTCATCTGTTCTCCTCAAAATAAATGCATAAGCCTATATCGTCCTGTTGGTTCATAATTACAAAAATAAAAGCAATTAAATGTGTTATTATAATTAAAATATGAAAATTAAAATGACAGGTGATAATAGATTATGACAGAATTTTTACGACCCTGTCCGTCAAAATGACGGACAATGTTAAAGTTTAAGGCTACCTCTGGTTTCACACTGCCTTGGTCACCACCGTTGTAGCTGGTATTTTTTTGCACTTTGGCCCTCCAGTCACTGCGAACAATGCACGACAGTCTCCAGTCCCCTCTGGAATCAGTGACCTGTGGACGACACATGGCTGGACGACGGTTTGACGTTTGGCCATCCGTGCTTACCACAGCATGTGAACAAAGTCACAAAGTTTCCGAGATCAAAGCTCTGATGCGCAGTGCCATCACAACTTGTCCTTTATCAAACTCTGATAAATCAGCAGCTTTTTCTATTCTGACACCAAATACTATAAACACTCGATTTTTTCTATCTTCATCGCACAAAATCTAATAAAATATTAAATGTAGGTATACCACTGTTCTACTAACATGTTTGACAAAATAACCAAGGCATTTCAACAAAAACTTTTATTTTGTGGAAAACATAAAAATTAGAGAACAAAAATTAGAGATCTTGGTCCACTGTTCTTCCACTCTCTTCCATAGATCGGTAACTGTGGTGGGTTTCCTAGCCATAACTTTGTCTCCAAGGATTTTCCAGAGATTTTCAGTCGAGATTAGATTGGGGCTCTGGCTCGGCCATTTAATTATATCAGCGTTCTTAGCTTCAAGGAACTGCTTTACCTGTTTTGCAGTGAGACAGTGGCATTGGCTTGCAGGGAAGGAACTGCATGTTGCTGAAGGAGGCTCTGATAAACATTTGCTTTCAACCTGCCATGTAGCACTATAAAAGGCCTAACTCCTGCTGCCCCTAACCATGACACTTCCTCCTCCACCTTTCACTGACTACTTTGGGGTTCAGTCTTTTCCCAGTTTGATACTGAACAAAATGTTTTCCATTAGACCCAAATAAATTAAACTTACTCTCTTCACTAAAGAGAATTTTGGACAAGTTCTCCTCTCTCCTCAGCAAAGGTAAGCTTAGACTTTTGATTGTTTCTGCTGATGAGAGGTTTGGAGATTGCAGAGTGCACTTTCAGTCTGACTTCTCTTAAACATCCCGAGACAAATCCTTACCCTGTTCAGCACTGAACTAGGAAGCAATTCCAGCTGCCGTGTTGAACCCATTCCCCATTGACAGTCTCTGCATTTTCCTGTCTTTTTATGCATTCATCTTACATGGACAACCAGCATTTTGGAGGACTTGGATGATTTTGTATCATTGTAAACTTGCAGTATTCAAGAAATCACATATTTGGAATGACCAACTTCTCTTTCAGTCACTGAAAGGGTCATTACTTTGGCCTTCATCTGGAGAACCTCCTGTCGCAAGGTTTCAGTCAACTTAAAGCAGCCTGCCGTCCTGCAATCTCAGTGAAAATTGGAGGAATGCTGCCAGTTAAATAGGCTTTGTCATATAATTAAGGAAATTATCAAA
This sequence comes from Cirrhinus mrigala, assembly GCA_036247105.1. NCBI lineage: Eukaryota > Metazoa > Chordata > Actinopteri > Cypriniformes > Cyprinidae > Cirrhinus > Cirrhinus mrigala. The sequence continues at coordinate 21,152,143 of CM070007.1, read as the reverse complement.
AGGTGCCAAATTAACACCAATAACATGGAGGTATCTGCAAGTGTTCTCTAATTTTGTTCTGTTTCAAATATCTCATTTAAGTTTTTTATACTGTGTATCAGAATACAATTAATTTATGAAATATGCTTAAAACTGTCCTTCTACTCCAGTTAGGATAATTTCAAACCTTGAAATTTACAAAAAAATTGCAGGTTATTCTCTAATTTTGATCTCCACTGTATATTGCTCTGTGAACTGCACCTGCGGCACTATTTGGGTACCAGGCACACTAATTGCTTTAGGTTGGGGGTGGTCATTATCCAGCAGGCACATATCATCATAAGATATTTGGTTACATTTTAGTTGTGACGTCAGGTGATGAAAATTTAGTGTCAATGTTAATTCAAAATCAATGTTAAGTCAGCTGATGCTGATATGTTGTTGTTTTTAGGTTGTGTAACCAAAATCCAATGTTAAGTCAATGTCAAATGCTGACATCAACTTGATTTTCATTCTCAACCAAAATGCAATGTCTGTCCGACAGTGTTGTAGTCGAGTCACCAACTGTCGAGTCCGAGTCGAGTCTCGAGTCCCAGTGTTCGAGTCCGAGTCCGAGTCCGAGTCACCAAAGAAGAGTCCGAGTCGAGTCCAAGTCGAGTCACCATTACCAGAGTTCGAGTCCAAGTCGAGTCACAAGTCCAGAGAGTGGATTCTCGAGTCGGACTCGAGTCCAAAGAATAGTGACTCGAGTCGGACTCGAGTACTCCATCACTGATACATATATATATATATATATATATTACGTAATTGTTTAGATTTTTAAAAGGCACATTAACTTTTTCACATTTACACCTCTATGTGTCTGCTGCATAAAAACATGGATTGATAATTGCAATAATTTGACCATAAAAAGCTGGAAAAAAATTTATTGGAAATAAAAAATAATTCTGTCACTAGGGGGCGCTTTAGGAGCGCTGAAATATTAGTTTGCCTAGTAACTGCTGTATACAAATCAGCATTAACGCTGTTTTGTCAGACAAGAAATGAACATGCAACACGTTTCTGAGGACAGTCTGTTCCCTTCAGATACATTCATCTATAGACATCCGTGCAGCGTTTTGACTTTGAAACGGGCAGTGCACATATTTATTCAATGACATCATTGCCTTTTTGAAGATTTATCCAACCCGATCGTCTTTCCGTCCCCGTCTTTCCGTGTAAGACCTCTTAAAATTATAATCAAGACTTTTCTTTTACTATTTTAAATATGTATAACTTTTTATGGCCTTACATTTTATACAAAACTGCGAGTCACCGTTAACTCCCCCCCCCCCCCGCGACCGATCACGTGACCGATCGTGCGCTCGTTAACTGGAATTTAAACAAAAATATCAGCAATATTCTAATATACAGAGATGGTGAAACAAATTTACATGACTTTTCCAATACTTTGTGGGTTAATTTAATTTTCCAAAACTTTTCCAGGCCTGGAAATTGCCATTTTAAAATTCCATGACTTTTCCAGGTTTTTCATGACCGTACGAACCCTGTGTATTACAGAAATACACTCAGCGAAAAAAAGAAACCTGCATTTTACAGGACACTGTATTTTAAAGATACTTAAAACGTAAAAATCAATACGATATGCAGAGAGAGAGAGAGAGAGACTGTTTAATCTGACACAGTGACTATCGCAACAGACAAATATCGCAAAAATCTGATCTGGCACAGTGACTAGTAACGTTAAGTTATCAACAGACAAAAAAATGCTGTAATCTGAACCAGACATACATTAACTCTAGCTTCTTCTGTTTGTTATTATATATGCATTAGTCAATAATATTTTTTTGAAAAAAGCTAACGTTAGGCAATGGAAAGCTTTTTACTTACTTTTCTGGGTGCATCCGTGACAGGTGTCTGTTAAAGTTTAAGGTTGTCCCAGTCTTTTCCTCAATTGTGCGATTACACACACAACATTTAGCGCTGCTCTTTCCAGCATTAGAAGCAAAATTCGCGTAGGCGAACTTCACGATCCGGGGCACGTCTTTCTGCATTTCACATATGTGAACATTTAGCCCGCGAATCATGCATCATGCATTGCACGAGCGTAAAAGTGAGTGACGTCAGTGAGTGTGTTGTCAAGCAAAGAGAGCGAGAGGTAGCAGTGTCTGTGAAGGGAGATCGCGGCCGGTCTTGGGCACGAAACAGGAAAAGTGTAACACCTTATATAATTTTTTTATAACATATTTAGTCAAAAACAAAGTGATGAATGCTCAAGTCCGATTGTATATATCCTCGAGTCCGAGTCCAAGTACGAGTCATCAATCCGCGAGTCCAAGTCGAGTCACAAGTCCAGAGAGTGGATTCTCGAGTTGGACTCGAGTCCAAAGAATAGTGACTCGAGTCGGACTCGAGTCCGAGTCCAGGACTCGAGTACTCCATCACTGCTGTCCGACGTTGGGGTCCAACGTCAACCTGACGTTATATTGATGTCCAGTGCCTACTGGGAATGCGATGGCTCATCAGTATATAGTGTCTATATAGTTTTACAAGCATGCATATTCTTTGTTTTCTCCTGCTAAACTAAAGAAAAAGCAGAGTAGTATAGATTTTGCATTACATTTGTTTAATGCTGAGATACAGTGGACAGTGAGGTGCACTGAGAGGTCAACAAGCTCTTAACCCAGCATTTCCCCAGTGTTTATCCAGCATGAAATGTCAATTACTTATATGTCACACTTCTATCACCGTACGCTCAGATGAAAGTACCATATTTAAATAAGGGTGTTATGCCCACAACAACAACAAAAAAAATGTTCACTTGGAAAATGCCCATTCAGTGCCGTTCTCTGCAAATCTTTACTGGAAATTTAACAAACAGAGCGGTGTAGGTTGATAGCGTTATTAAATTCCATCTCCAAACATCAATCAGGTTGAGTGGTCGTTATAATAATGAATGAGGACCACCCACATCACCATAGTCACCCCAATGTATTTAGAGTAACGCAATACTAAGTTGTCTGTGCGTTGTTCGGAGCCAATCAAAATTGTGTTGGGAGAACAGGGCCGATAGGGGTGTATTTGAGTTTATATACTATCTGTGGCATGAATCATTACTTTTCATTTGGAATGGTTTTCTTTCTCTTCCCCAAAGGGCCTTTGCCTGGCTATATTTCATAAACAGTGTAACCCGGCACTCAGCATAAACATGACGAGTCTGTATACTAAATATTTGTGAAACTCTGATGGTTGGAAAACTCGCTTATAATATCATATACACAGAATAAAGACTTATCAGGCAGATAATGGGTTTAGATAATAGAATGACAAGAGATAGGGACGTACTACTTTATCTAGACTGTATATGTGGATATATGTATATCAGCGAACTTGCACGAAGACCGTTCTTAATCTATTAAACAGAACACAAACATCTACTTTTATCACACCCGTGTTTTAGCAGAGTATTCTATTACCTCATATATTTATGTGACTGAGTCAGTGAGGACTACTGCTGAAGTGTGTGTGGTCATGACTGAGGAAGTTTGAGTCCCCTCAGTGCCTCACTGATGAGGCTATGCATCACAACGCACCCTCAAAATTAGAGCAAACATGCATCGGTAGTCTACCTTAAATCACCTCCTTAAAGTAATAGTTCAACCAAAATGAAGGTTCTGTCATCAATTACTCACGTCATTCCAAATTCATATGACTTGCTTTCATTTGTGGAATACAAAAGTAGATATTAAAAGAATGTTTTAGCTGTTTTTGTTAATAAGTACAATGGTGTCCAGCACCAAAAAGCACACAGTAATCCATAAAATACTACTTAAGTAGTATTATCACTTATTATGATGAACAGAGCAAAAGTTACATGGTAATTTACTATCAAATCAAATATGGCAATAACAGACCTTTGTCAGGGTAGTTTCATTTAATTTGTCTGGAACGAAAACAAGGCTGCGAAGGATAGAAGTACAGTGCATTAAATGGATTGTACTGTCATTTAACAACATACCAATGTTATAGCAGGATTGATTCTGATTTGGGTGTCAATGTTTTTATCGTTCACCAGCTGGAAAAAAAATAGTTCTGAAATAGTTCTGATACAGTGCCTTGCAAAAGTATTCATACCCCTTCATTTTTTTCAATTTTTGTTATGTTGCAGCCTTATGTTACACTGCTTTAAGTCTACACTCCATACATTATATTGGCAAGCACAAAACAAGTTTGCAATAACATTGCAAATTTATTAGAAATAAAAAACTGAAATGATTCCATTGCAAAAGTATTCATACCCTCTTCTGGGACACTTGAAATCTAGCTCAGGAGCATTCATATCACTTGTAGATGTTATTACACTACAATCAGTCGAGCTCAGAGACATGATTGTGTCAAGGCGAACATCCGGGGAAGAGTTCAGAAAAAAATTCTGCTGCACAGAAACATGTAGCCTCTATTATCCATAATGGAATAAGTTTGCAACGAGGACTCTTCCTAGAGCTGGCCTCTTGGCCACACTGAGCAACTGATGAAGAAGGGCTTTGGTTAGACTGGTGACCAAGAAACTGATAGTTGACTCTAGGTCACTCTAGTTGAGCTCCATGATCATGTAAACAGATAGGAGAAACTTACAGTATGACATCACTGCAACACCACCAATCCGGTTTTTATCCGGTCTCAATCCTCTCTTCAGTGAAGACACATTAAAACCTACTTGGAATTTGCAACAAAGCATCATATATGGAGGCACTGCTCATCACCTGCACAATAGCATCCCAAAAGTAAAGTGTGCTTGTAGCAGCCTGTGGGGCTGTTTTTCAGTGGCAGGAACTGAGGGACTCCTCAGAGTAGAAGGAAAGCTCAACACATAAAAATATATAGATAGCCTTCATGAAAACCCAGTCTAGAGTATTTAGAACCTCAGACAAGGCAGAAGGTTCAACTTCCAACAGGATGACCCTCAGCACACAGTAAGAGTGGCTTATAGACAACTCTGTGTATTACCTTGAGTGGCCCAGCCACAGCCTGGGTTTGAACCTGGTCACACATTTCTGGAGAAACCTGAAAATGTCTGTCAGCCACCATCCAAGCTGACAGAGCTTGAGAGGTGAAGAGGTGAGAAGAATGGCAGGTAATTGCCAAATGCAGATGTGCAAAGCTTGTCGCATCATACCCAAAAAGACCAAAAAGTTAAGTACTGAGTTAAGGGTATGAATACTTATGCAATATACTTATTTCCATGTTTTATTTTTAATAAATATGCAAAGTTGTCACAAACCTGGTTTGTGCTTTGTCATTATGGTGTATGGAGTGTAGATTGCTGTGGGATAAAGTCATTTAAAGCAGTTTAACAAGGCTGCAACATAAAACGTGAAAAAAAAAAAAAAATGGGTTAGGAATACTTTGGCAATGCAATGTATAATTTCTTTGTGCCTTTATCTTTATAGCTGTGGTGTAGACTTATATTGAGAATGATTTTTAGAACTACATCTTTATCATTATCTTTATAGTTATTGTCTATGGTGTGAACAGGCCTTAAAAGCCTATCCCTCACATCCACGTTTAATATGGCATCTAACCTGACTAAGGTCTCCATGGCGAAACAATGATAAAAATCAAACCTCACTGGTTCTTGAGTGAGCAAGTCATAGTTTCACCTCAGAATCTTTTTGTATCTTGAAGCTTTTGGACGCCATTGACTTCTATTATATGAAAAAATTCTACAAATTTCTTCTTTTGTGTTCAGCAGAAGAAAGACAATCATTTGAGTCTGGAACAACATGAGGGTGAGTAAATAAGAATTTGACAGATTTGAATATGTTTATATATATTTTGGGGGGTAAGCAATCCCTTTAAATTTGAGGAAACAAAGATGAAACCGGCACCCAAGGTAGTGCTATACCCTCCATGTCAACAGGTCCATGCTATCTTCCAGGCTTTACCTCTAGTAGAACTAATCTCTCTTTGTCAAGCACTCTAGCATATTGCATATGGCAGATTAGCTTAAAAGAGAAACACTCTCCAAGGCCTTGGATCTTCAATCCTGACTCGCATCCATGAAATGATGCAATTATGGTTCCTACTGGGGCCCAATCTGTCATGTAAACACACACCCAACCCCATCCAAGGGCAAGGACTGGAGATTGGCAGGATGAGACAGGTAGATGTCAGGATGAGAGAATGATAGAAGGGGGATGGGTGTGGAGGACTTCAGTTCGCATGCCAATTTGGTGTTTACGTGTGTTGTTTTCGATGCAGGATGTGAATAAAAACATGGGTGAATGTGTGTGGCAAGGCACTCATGTGGTTGTGCAATGAGACACTTTGTCTTTTTTGTCCATCTTCCTGTACCGCGATCCTTAGCGGGGCTTAGTAAACAATTGGTATCAACAGAATGGGACCACCTAGGTAAAAGTTTCCATGTTGAGGCATTTTTTCAAACTGTGGCCGCAAATTTTCCCAAACACATTAAAACAAGCTAAGCAAATGTTTTATGATGGTACTTGCGTAGTGTATTGTTATATTAACCTGTGCAAACGGTCATTCATCTTGGCAAACTCGCAGTGTTTTTGCGCTTCAGACCTGTGAGGCCCCTTGAGCTTACCTAACTAAAAAGTCAACAGGCTACATCAAAAGCCACAGTCCAGCTTTCTGCAGCATGATCAAAGGAGATGAATGGGCTTTGGCTTAAAAATGTGCACTAAAGACATTGCAAGGTCATCTGTAAAAGTGGATAAAGGAATTTCTCCTCACCTTTACATATTCTGGCATTAGTGAAGTGATAAAACGTTCATGTAAGACCACCAAAAAATGCCATTTGTACCCAAAGTCAGTGACCGCATTTTGAATACTGTACTTTTCCAAAACTTCTCTCTAATGTACTGTATTTTAAAGGCACATTTCACCCAAAACTGACAATTCTACCATAATTTACTCATCCACCTTTTTCATCTGTTGAAAACAAAACATGGTTATTTAAAGAATGTTTCAATTTCAGCAGCCATTACTTCAGTGTCACACGATCCTTCAGAAATCATTTTAATATGCTAATATGTGGCTTAAGAATCATTTCTTACTATTAACAGTGTTGTAAAGTGGAAACTCTGACACGACAACAGAAAATTCAAAACAACAGCATTTATTTGAAATAGAATTGTAACTTTTATGTTAATAACAGTGTTAATTGCTTAATCTAATCTTACTAACTTAGCATATATGAATGATTCATTGGATCTAAACCAACACAATCAAGATTCTACCGGACTAACAACAACCGTGATAATCCACTTTAAATCCTCAGACTGATAAATTTAGACGTAGACGTGGTAGTCATATAAATGTTTTTGTGTTATATTCCTCGCCATAGAATTTAATCAGCACAGTATGTGCTTATGACTCAAGCACGCTGTGTTTACAATGGCTCTTTTGTGTATCGGTTGGTTAATGAGGCCAGGCATAGCTGGACCATGATGTGCGTGATGATGTCTTGTGTTGCTGTTGTCTGTGTAAGTTGCCTTACTGTCTGTCAACTCCCTGAGAATCTGGAGTTTACAAGCTGCATTGTGAATCTGAAGGGATAACAGTCAAAACTGACAGCCCACACACGCTCCTGATAAACATGTACTTGTGCATGCGGAGAAATACACAAACACACACATCCTTAATGGGAAACATCCTGATTTGACCGTGGTCTTGTCCACCCTGAACCAGATGTGCATGCTGAAAATAAATTAATCATCCTAACGTAATTGGCATCATTTAATATCAGAAGAATCCAGCGTTTCTTGTATATTGACATTGTTATCTGCATCTGTGGTGTATGGTGGAAGGCAACGTACTCTGGGTTTATGATTTTTTTTAGTACATTGTTAAGTTTCAGACCTTTCAACAAGCTAGACAATCAAAAATATTTAGGCCTCAATTTAATATTTACAAATTTGAATTGCACATACAGTTTCCATCCAACTGGATTACACAGTTTTAACATAAACTAATTACCTTCAAGCATACGTAAATGATATGGTCTAAATATTTTTGAGAGATACAGTACTAATTTTCAATTATTTAACTGGATGTGTATCAAAAAGCTGAGAGACAGTTCCTAAAGGGGTCATCGGATGCCCATTTTCCACAAGTTGATATGATTCTTTAGGGTCTTAATGAAAAGTCACTAATATACTTTGATTAAAAATTCTCAATGGTTTTGTAAAACAGCACTCTTTTACCTTGCCAAAATCAGCTCTGCAAAAATCATCTCATTCTAAGGGGTTGTTCCTTTAAATGCAAATGAGCTCTGCTCACCCCGCCCCTCTCTTCTCTCTGTGGAAAGACGATCTTGTTTACTTTAGCCGCATTTAGCCGCGTTTAGCCCCTAAACTTCCTAACTACCACGCTATAAGGAAAGGCATCACAAAGATTCATAAAAAACCGCTTATACTCACTTGTGGTGTAAGTGAAGCTGGATCACAAATGATTCGCGCAAACATAGACGGATATATGTAGATCGGGAGGCGCATTCCATTCACAAACAAATGTAATCCACTGCATCTTCAGCGGCTCAGATGTCGGGAGTAAATGACGACCACTGTGTTCATTATTACATCCAGCAACACAACACCTCAATCGCTCAATCGCTCAATATTCTTGTCTAACTTACATCCCTGCTCTGGCATCAAAACAAGGAAAGTTACTGGACTGTGACAGCTGGTCTGAGGTGAGAGCTCATGTCAATCAACTATCGTGGGAGCGGCCTCTGTCACACCGACAGACATCTGAGAACGGCTCAATTTGAAAAAGGGATATTATTTTTACAGATTAATTAAAAACCACTGCATGGATTTTTATAATTATAGGGTAGATTTGTGCATACACTGCCAGCACACATTAATGTTCAAACAACATGAAAAAGTGAACTTAGCATCCGATGACCCCTTTAATAACCAGTTCTGTGGCACCTGTATGCACTGTGAGCACTCTGAATGACTTGAGAAACATTTTCCATCTGAATATTTCTCAGCAGTTACTACAGAATGAGTCTTACTGTCACTGTATACCCTCAAGTTGAACACATCTATTCATAAATCTTCATAGTAAAGTGTCCATAGAATGCGCACTTCAGAATCCTGGTGGAAGTAGTAAGTCATTCAGGTACTCGCCTACAGTTTTATGAATACTGTGAATTCTGACATTCTACTCTTTTGGTGTACATTATAGTTGAAGCACTCATGTCACATGGACTATTTTAACAATGTTCTTATTACCTTTCTGGCCCTTGAACATGGTAGTTCCATTGCTGTCTATACAGGGTCAGAAAGCTCTTGGGTTTCATCAAAAATATCTTCATTTGTCTTCCAAAGATAAACGAAGGTCCCACGGGTTTGGAACGACATAAGGGTGAGTAATTAATGACAGACTTTTTATTTTTGAGTGAACTATCCCTTTAACAAACCTGATTTCATGAGGAAAACATACCTGTGAGAACTTTCTCACATTAGATCAGGTAGCCTTTAACAGGTTGCACCTTTTAATAAAGAGTCTTACATTGTAATACTGCTTCTGAAGTTTATCTTACCTGTTGAGAATGTTCGTTGTATTAATTGAAACCCAAACATTCCATCAAATTCTTCTATGTTTTAAAAACACTGTCAATGTTTACTTTATTTTATGTCTCTGTATTTTGGCAAGTCTTCAATTTTTTTCTTGCACTTCTAGAACAGAATTAGAATTTCTTTTTCCACACCAGCTAAACACCCTCTGGCTCAGCCTGCTACAGCAGACCGCTTTAAGTAGTTTATATAGTTTGCTATCAGACTATGAAGACACTTTCAACCAGTATGACAAAAAAGGTTTATGAAAATCATTGCCTAATGCCTACCCCAGCTTTAATTACCAATTTCACAATGATGTGAAATCGCGGACAAAAGAATTATTTCTTTTACCTGTCCAAAAAAGCAACTTAATGCCGGTTATTTATCTTTGTTGGTCCTTTTGTGGCTTCAGATAATTTCTGCTTCTTTGACTGTACATGTGGTTCTGCAGTCGTCTTTCCTGGTAAAGCATGACAATGAGTGTGTTTTGTTTAACTTTCTCTCTTTTTATAACCAAACTATGCTGCTACACTACTAGTGTATCTACAGAGGCGGCCTCTTCAGCCAATGAACGTAGAGACTCTCTTCTAAGCTTAGTGCAAAAAAAATTTTTAATAGAAACCTTTAATGTAATATTTAATCATATTCATTTTGCTTTATTTCTGTATTTACAGTTTATTTCTCATCTGAATTTTTGAGAAGGCATTGCCTCTTGCCTCATTGAACGAACCCCACTCCTGCTCATTCTTATCCATCAAACTCACTCTGTTGAAACAAAAAAAAAAAAAAAAAAAAAAAAAAAAGAACATACTGTATGCTGGTTAGGTATGTTTTGAAGCACACCTGCTGGTTTGAGCTGGTTTAAGTTGGTCCTTAGTTGGTCATGAGCTGGTTTATTTTGGTCCTAAGCTGCCCCTGAGCAAGAGCTGGTTGCTTAAGACTAGCTTAAGACCAATACATGACCAGCTAAGGGCAAGCTTAAACCAGCTCAAACCAGCAGCCATGCTTCAAAACATACCTAACCAGCATTTGCTGTTTTTTTTCAACAGGGATCTTTGCCATTTATTTTTATTTTTTTAAATCCAGCCGTACGATTTTAACAAATAACTGGGAGCAAAAGAACAGTTTCCAGTGCCAAAATATACATTTATCCTCTAGAATAATATCTACTGAGACCTGACTAATCCAAAAGATCTCTTTGAATTGAGATGCATATTTGAGTGTGATGATTTTAAAGTAAGTGCTACATGGAGTGAGTGAGAGAGGCTCACTCTGGTGAAGCACTTCTCATTATAACAAAGTAAATTATTCAACTTTATTGTTTTTATTAACACATTTGAATGGTTTGCATGGGATGTAACTGGCGAAATAACAACCCTGACCAGTGTGCTGAAATGCCAACAACACCAAAGATAAATATAAGACATGCAAGAACATAATAAATCAGCACTGCCACAGGTGTCATGTATATAGAATGTCTCGTTCAAAGAATCGGAGGACAACAAAGGGTCTTCCTGACTTTGAGCTGTTATATCTATGACCCACCCAAGAGCTCATCGTTTTGGTTCCCCACCCCTGTTGTGTCAAATATGTCACAAAGTTATGCATCACTGATGCCCCGTCAGCCCCTCTGCAGGTGTCTTGTCACAGCCTCTGAACCCCGTGGCTTGGCCTATGACCTCCAGCACCTGGAAGAAGCCCAGTTCCTAATGACCTTTGACCCTGCTGTGTTCATCACTGCCTGGCACCTGTTGAACACATCAGAGAGCTCTGTTATTCACATAAGAGACTTTCAGCATGAGGTCAACAGGTTGTGAGGGAAAGAATCTTTGGTTCAGTTCTTAAATGTCACAACTTTCAAGTAATATGTCACATTCAGTATAACCAAATGACATATATGAGGTCTAATATGGAGTGTAATGGCATTCCAGAATAAACTGCTACAGATCAAAGCTTCATCTGTGAACAGACACTCGTCACACACATGACAAATCATTTTCTTTTTTATTTCAAGGCAGAAAGAAGGTTGTAGCTTTTCCATATCGCTTCAGCTCCTCATATTCAATTCATGTTTATCTGTATAGCTCTTTTCATATAATTTCAAAGCAGCTTTACAGAAGATGCACGTTTCTATATTACAATTAAGAGCAATTTTTGAGCAGATGATACTATGTCAAAGTAATGTGCATATGGCAGAAATGTACTTGTAACATGCTTTGTTTTCTGCATGTTTAGCCCTGTTTGACCTAGTTTTTCCCAGTCTGTTTAATTAGTCATTCTGTTCACCTGTTGTCTGATTATTTCATTAGTTCCCTTTGTTTGGTTTTTGCTTATAAGCCCTCAGTTCTCCTTTAACCCTGAGACACACTGCACGATTTTTGTCTGTCCCAGATGAAAGATTGGCATTGTGAAACAATTTCTGTGATTGTGGCTCCTAATTGGTGGGCCTTTGTCATTCAGTGAGAGAGGTTCAAAGACGGCCGTTGCCACAGTCTTGTGACAAAATACGATAATTTTCTCCGATGTCCCCAGAATGTGTATGTGAAGTTTTAGCTCAAAGTTATCGACAGATTTTTTAATAGCTTGTTAAAAACAAGAACAAAACAAAGACAATCTCATGCACTGAGAATGTCAGAAACTCTCAGTGGCGGTGTTCAGCCTTATACACTGACCAAAATTATAAACGCAACACTTCTGTTTTTGCCCCCATTTTTTATGAGCTGAACTCAAAGATCTAAGACTTTTTCTATGTACACAAAAGGCCTATTTCTCTCAAATATTGTTCACAAATCGATCTAAATCTGTGTTAGTGAGCACTTCTTCTTTGCTGAGATAATCCACCCACCTCTCAGGTGTGACATATCAAGATGCTGATTAGACAGGATGATTATTGCACAGATGTGCCTTAGGCTGGCCACAATCAAAGGCCACTCTAAAATGTGCAGTTTTATCACACAGCACAATGCCACAGATGTCGCAAGTTTTCAGGGAGTGTGCAATTGTTATGCTGACTGCAGGAATGTCCACCAGAGCTGTTGCCCTTGAATTGAATGTTCATTTCTCTACCATAAGCCGTCTCCAAAGGCAGTACATCCACCCGGCCTCACAGCTGCAGACCATGTGTAACCACACCAGCCCAGGACCTCCACATCCAGCATCTTCACCTCCAAGATCGTCTGAGACCAGCCACCCGGAGAGCTGCTGCAGCAGTCGGTTTGCATAACCAAAGAATTTCTGCAGAAACTCTCAGAAACCGTTTCAGGGAAGCTCATCTGCATGCTCATTGTTCTCATCGGGGTCTCGACCTGACTGCAGTTCGTCATCGTAACCGACTTGAGTGGGCAAATGCTCAAATTCGATGGCGTCTGGCACTTTGGAGAGGTGTTCTGTTCACGGATGAATCCCGGTTTTCACTGTACAGGACAGATGGCAGACAGCGTGTATGGCGTCGTGTGGGTGAGCGGTTTGCTGATGCCAACGTTGTGGATCGAGTGGCCCATGGTGGCGGTGGGGTTATGGTATGGGCAGGCGTATGTTATGAACACAGGTGCATTTTATTGATGGCATTTTGAATGCACAAAGATACCGTGACGAGATCCAGAGGCCCATTGTTGTGCCATTCATCCACGATCATCACCTCACAGCATGATAATGCACGACCCCATGTTGCAAGGATCTGTACACAATTCCTGGAAGCTGAAAACATCCCAGTTCTTGCATGGCCAGCATACTCACCAGACATGTCACCCATTGAGCATGTTTGGGATGCTCTCGATCGGCATATACAACAGTGTGTTCCAGTTCCTGCCAATATCCAGCAACTTCGCACAGCCATTGAAGTACCCATTATGAGCTTGACAAATTCAAGTGGTCAACTTCACATTGCTTTCATATGCAATTTTTAACTACCACATTCCTATTTACGATCATTCTGGTAGCACATGAAGGCAGCATCAGTGAAAACAGGCAGCCATGCCAAATGGTAGCTTTAGCAACATCAGCTTTACAGAATGCTTGCAGAAATTGGAGTTGGTATTGAACCCTAAAAATATAGGGGACTATAGTGAAATTTAACTACAGTGTCCTCAGTGGCTCAGATGGTCTATGGAGACTCCTATGTTCGTTGGTGCATCCCAAAGCACAACACTTGTAATGCCTCTTTGGCGCTAACATTGTATATTTCTAGCAGCTACAATGAGAATCAGTAATGGCGGACTGCTGCTTCTCACTCAGGGCTGTGTTTATGCTAATAAGGCAGAGATCATCACAAATGGGTGGGGATTTCTCCCTATGATGATGTCAAGGTAGGGAGAATCTGGAATGGCTTGTTCTAAAAAAAAAATTAGTGGGTGGATTTTTACCATTATAGGCTGGTTGTTTTTACACACTGCGGCCACACAACTGTGTTTAAACACCTTATAAAAGTGATTTTTGCATAATAGGTCCCCTTTTAAGACTTATTGTTCATTCTTCTATCATGTGCTTTACACACAACGACCAATCCGTGACAGTACTTCTAGGATAATGCAAATCATGCAGTTAGTTAAAGGGATAGCTCACCCAAAAATGTAAATTACCCAATGATTTACTCACCGTCAAACCATTCTAAGTGTATATGACTTTATTCTTTCAGTTATAATTATATTATGGCTCGTTTCCACCGAGCAGTACAGGTCAGTACAGTACAGTACGGTTAATCACCACAGAGACATCAGAGCCAGCGGCAAATGTCAAAAGGACTAGCCGAACTAAGGCTGCTCTAGGAGGATACATGAGCACTAAGCACCCAGTGATCACCTGGAGCTCACATTTCCAAAATCGGCATAGCAAATTTTTAAATAGGCACTATCTTTAAAAATAAACCGCAGATTTGTGTTTTAAACAACTACACTCTTGCATGAAAATTTTAAAACTACATTTCATGACACAATAACAGTAATATTTTGAAAATTATGCAGGTTTTGGGGCAATGACGTTTCACAAGTCCACAAGAACAGACAAGAATGCATACTGAGAAACAGCTATTGTCTGTGTGAAAATATAAAATTATAAAATACACTGTTATATTGTTTTTGTGTTTGGGCATTCTGATGTAAATAAGCCCAACACGCATGAACAGCATAGCGTAACGCTTTATCCCTGTGTAGCACGCACAAGTGGAGATTCTAGTCAACCAATCAACGCTCTGCAGTGAGTTTAGCTCCACCCTTTTGGTACCCTTTGCTGTGCTAGGTACCCCAATGGAAGGGTACCAAAAAAGTGGTATTGTATGGTTCACTATTTTGGTACCATTCACAACTTGACAATGGAAATGGACATAATTGTGTACCGTACTATACTGAACCATACCGCTCAGTGGAAACGAGCCATCAGACCATGGTTCTTCCAAGCTTTATAATGGCAGTGAATGGGTGTTGATATTCAATAATCCAAGTTCAACAGTTAGCGGAAGCTAGAGATTAAAGTTTATAAATGTTTCAATTTGAATATTTTTCTTACACAAAGGCATCAATTGAATTCAGAAGGCCTTTATTGACCCCCCGGAGCTGTGTAGAGCAATTTTTTTGATTGATGCACTTTATTAGACTTCTATTGGACTTTTATTTTCTATTTTATTAGTCCTGAGTTTTCTGACCTAAAGCAAGTGATGGGTTGTAGCGTGATAGAGGACTTGTTACGTACACAGGTGCTAAACCATTTACAGCTGTATACTGTAAGTAAGTAGCAAAATGTAATCGATACAGAACTTAATAGGTGTAGAGTTTGTAAAATTGTGGTGATATGATCATATTTTCTTGATATGGTAAGAACTCTAACAGCTGCATTTTTGACTAACTGAGGCTTGTTTATTGAAGATGCAGACAGTCACCTAGTAGCGCAATACAATAATCTAGTCTAGAGGTCATGAAAGAATAAAGATAGTCATTGGAACGATTTGGAACGAGTGTGTAAGCAATGACAGCATTTTGGGTGAGCTATACCTTTATTTTATACAACAGTTGGTTCTCAAATCCACTTGGTTAGGTGCCAATAGCAGTCCAACAGCACTGAGATCTCTGTATTACTTAGCCCGTCTTTGTGCATTGATTAATTTTGAAATGAATCGGCAACTACCACGTGTCACACACAGATTCGCATGCATTGTGGTACTCAAAGTGCATCGAAGACTGACGCGGAACAGAGGAAATTTTTTAATAAAGTTAATATTTTGGTTTTCTTTGTGCACAAAAGTATTCTTTTAGCTTCATAAAATTAAGGTTGAACCACTGATGTCAAATGGACTATTTTAACAATGTCCTTACTACCTTTCTGGGCCTTGAACACGGTAATTGCGTTACTGTCTATGGAGGGTCAGAAAGCTTTTGGATTTCATCAAAAATATCTTAATTTGCGTTTGATAGATACACAAAGGACTTACAGGTTTGGAACAATATGAGGGTGAGTAATCAATGACAGTGTACTGACAATGTCACTGTAAACTCAAATTTTATTTTTATAGAAAATTTTGTTGTAATTCGTTCAATGACTTCCATTAGTGACCTTCTGAAATCTCAGATCCATTTAAAATTACGTGGAGTTATTTGATGTGATGTACAAATAGTTAATCATCTGGTGGAGTGAAAGGGGTGGGTGGCATCACATCAATCTTAGAACCACACACTGTGACAACCCAGGAGCTTAGCATCGCCTCTGCATGATAACACACTCGCTCAAGTACCAGGATTATGTTTAATTGTGTTATCACGATGAACAGGCTCTGAGGTTTGGCGGAGAGTCAAAGGCAGATAATGCTTACTGGTCTTTCTACCCACCCATGTGCAGCGGTGCACTTGACAAATCCAAGAAGCTTTAACACAGTGAAATGCATCGCAAAACTGCTGCTTCTCTGCACCGACTGTGTCACCATAAAGACTAAAAAAGGTACTGTGGTTAAAACACCACATATGCTTTTATACAGTGCCATATGAGACTGATTTGAGTTCTGCCTTGAGGGTGAGTCATCAAATGCAGTAATCTCATAATTAGCATCGTGCTATGCCACTGAAAAAAAATAAGTGTAATTCACTCAAGGTTCATACTTGTTGGAGCTATATTACCCCTTGCGGGCTAAACAAAAGTAATTTGTACAAAAAGTATTTTTTGTTGTTTGTGTGTGTCTTCTGTTTTGCATGATCTGCATGTTTTGGACAATATTGTCCTGTCTTTGGCTAACTGGCTTCTTCTTTTGGTTCAAAAAGAAGAAAGAAATGTCAAATGCTTTATTTTTCCTTAAAACTAAACAGACTTCTTAACTTAATTGTGTACCCAGCAAATGTTTGCTTACATTTAATTATTTGTACCAGCTGTGCCTGTGGTTTTGAATGTTGTACTGACACCTATAGGTGTGGATGTATAAAGCTTATTTACTGTTGCAAGTAAGTAAGTAAGTAGCAAAAGTAGCTTTACAACAAAGCCGTTTGTTTATGAATGGAGAATAATTTTTAAATTCAAATTCAACTCCTGAATTTGAAATAAGGTAGGATGCAGAATTAAACAATTTTTTTAACTAAAAAAATCAGATAACGGTGCTGAGAAGTTTGAAAGATATAGTATGCTTGAAATCCCAACTTTAAAAAATAGTTTTTAGTTTATTTCATTTGGTTTATATATTTCCCTCCATTTCACTTCACTTCCAGTTCTCATCTCTGTTGTTTATCCTTTTGGTTTGTTCCTCTTTTTTAAGTCTCGCAGACAGCAGAACCTGATTTTACCAAGTGCAACATGCTCCTGGAAAGTGTTGGGGAAAGTTACTTTGAAAAGTAATGCATTTACAATACTGAGTTACTCCCTAAAAAAGTAACTAATTACGTTGCTTAGTTACTTTTTATGGAAAGTAATGCATTACTTTACATTTGCGTTACTTTTTAAATCTGGGCCGGGCTTGGTTGCTTGTTTTTAATATAAAAAGTTCTATTTTTGGCAAATGTAAAAGCCTTGTCACATCAAAAGCCTCAGGCTTTGAGAAAAGTAAATTCATGTCTGTACAGTAGACCGCAGAAGAAAAAAATGTCAACTCTTCAGCAATAAAAAAAAAAAAAAAAAAAGAAAAAACAAATATTAGACTATCTTGAATAATTTTTGCTTATTAGTATGGTTGAATTGGATTGTTGAAGGTTGGCAGCAAAGACATTGGATAACAAAATGGGATTAAATGCATAAAGGATATTTGTATTATTTAACATATATTCTGAGTTGAATTTCACTGTTTTTATTCATTTTGAGGAATAGTGAATCTGTTTTTTGTGAGTGAGATGAATTAATGCATGCTCACATTTTTTCTAGAACTAACATCTTACTCCCAATTTCTCTCAGCATGGGGAAAGGAGAGCTTTTAATCAATAAATGGGGGGAAAAGTAACTGCCGTTACTTATTTGAAAAAAGTAACTCAGATATTTTCTTGTCAATTAGAAAGTAATGCGTTACTTTACTAGTTACTTGGAAAAAGTAATAATATTACGTAACTCGCGTTACTTGTAATGCATTACGTGCAACACTGCTCCTGGATCAACATCTTTGTTGACCCTGGAACAACATTGTGATTAACCAATCAGATTTGGTGGAATTTAGGCTAGTGTTTGGTACGTGTACATCAATGTCATTCATCTATCATTTCCTCTGATTTAGGGATTACTCATGGGTAAGGTTAGGTTTAGGTGTAGGGATGTGGTCAAGACTAAATTTCTGGATTAAAATGATGTTCCAGGGTCAACAAAATATGTCAAACACATCTAACTCAGCAAAATCAGGACGTGCCTCACAGACATATATAATGCATGATCTTGGATTCATTTCCAAAACTTCTTTTTTTTGGTTGTTCGTGCTGGTATGCAGCTGGATACTACAACGCACTGTTAAAAGACCGCAGAGATCTTTATGCAGAGACTGTGTTAGACAGAGCCAATTTGCTGTGTGTCATGTGTTCGCATTCACCATTGTTTGGTCGTTTTATTTTTCCACTCGTGTTTGGACCACTGGATCGCACATATGCTAATCCCTAAAATCACTCTGGACTATGCAGCAGACTGTGGTATATTGTTTTTGTTATATTGTTTGTATTGTTAATGCATTGTAAAACACTCTGTATAAAGTACACATTATTTTTTGTAATGAGTGAATTAACCCAGTGAACTGCATGACATGACTGATCATGTGGCGTAAAGATGTCAGCACACATGAGGGAGCGATCTGTTCCATGAGGTATAAAATAACCTTACAGAAGATTGATTTAAATCAGACATCGGATGCCCATTTTCCACAAGTTGGTATGATTCTAGGGTCTTCGTGAAATGTCTATAACTTGCTTTGTTTAAAATTCCTCAATGGTCATATAAAACAATACCCTTTTTACCTTGTGAAAAACAAAATTAATCCACTGCATCCTCAGTGGCTCTGATGTCGGGAGAAAATGAAGACTCTTCTCAGCTTCTTGTTGGTATGACGTCACATCGACCAAGGCTGCTCCCACAATAGTTGATTGACATGACCGTCTTACCTTAGACCCGCCCTAAATGAGCTGAGTGAGCTGAGAACAGACAAACCGCCATTGTATCGACTCCAGTACAGGGGAAGACAAGAATGTCTCCAATTGAGCAATTGAGGTGTTTTGTTGTTGGATGTAGTAATGAACATAGCAGTCATCATTCACATCTGAGCTGCTGAAGACACAGAGAATTAACGTTACTTTCGTTTTAGAAGGAAATGCACCCGGTGATCTACATAAATGTGTGTATGTTTGCTTCACCTACAACAGAAGTGAATATAAAGGTTTTTTATGCATCTTTGCAAATTGCCTTTCTTAATAATGTGCTAGTTAGCAAGTTTTGCGGCTAAAGAAGAGAGGGGCGGGGTGAGCAGAGCTCATTAGCATTTAAAGGAACCTGCAACAGAATGGCTGATTTTGACAAGGTAAAAAGGGTGTTTTTTACACTACCACTGAGAAGTTTTAACCACAGTATGTAATAGACTTCTTATTAAGGCCCTAAAGAATCATATCAACTTGTGGAAAATGGGCATCGGATGACCCCTTTAACAGGTCTGTTACCATGTAAGGGGCCAGTGGTGGTACTGCAGGGCATCTGCGGATTATTGTTTGATCTTAAAGTAATTTTTATGATTAAGAATATGTGTGAATCAACCAAAGCCAAAGAAGTGACACTGTAGTGGTATTTTATATGATAATATATAAAACATATTTACCACATATGTGCACACATTATATGTATTGCAGATGTGGAACAGACTGCCAGACTTCATTTCCCTAACTACCCACACAGTCACATCCCACCAGACAGCGTCCTCTTTCATCAACACACAGGTGACATGACCTGTCTACACTTGCACACAAACACACACAATTCCCATCTATTTGTCAGGGATTTATCAGGAACCGTCCTTTGTCAGGTCTGACACAAATGCATCTTCTGCTAGAGAGCAAAACAGCTGTGAGGGAAGTGCTTTTCAATGTCTACTGAAGAAAATGTTCTGTTTCAAACTTAACTCAATATGATGTCGTTTAAAATCTACATGAAGGGTCGTATCTTTCAACACTTCATCATTATTGGACTTCTCTGTGTAGTTCCTCATATAGCAGTTCCCAACAGGTGAGTAGAAATTATTTTTTATTTTACCATAAAGCTCTTTTGTGGCTCTCTAAGATCTATGCATGACTACAATAGATCAATGTGAACTTTTAAAACTTTTTAGATTTTAAGACTTTAACCTTCAGTTCATCCACAAAAAAAAGCTATTTCAGAGATAAGTATATATTTTTCAAAACCTGTTACAGTGTGGCAATTAATACTTTACAATATATGTTTGCAACATATAAAGTGTAGTTTATGTTGATGGCATCTGAATGTCTGTCCTCGTGATCCATTCTGATTGATCTCAAAACATTAAAAGATAAGAACCTGTTGAGGTGAGAACAACTTTTTGTCTGTCTATGCCAATATTGTTATTTCAGTGGTTAATTCATAAGATAGGAGCAAACGTTATATTAAAATAACATTTTTATCTTTTCTACCCGCGTATAGATTTCTGGTAGTCATAATTCTGAGTAGTCAAAAATTATAGTGCAGATGTACTAGTTGACCAGTGATGTGAATAACAGCGTTATAAATAAAAGGCGCTACAAATGGCTACAACGCCGTTACCGTTACTGACAATAAAATGCGGCGTTACTATAATTTTTGTGCTGCGTTCTTCTTCTGAGGTAAATTCTGGCTTATTCCTCTCAGTGTGTCTTCTTCCAGAAACGAAAAGTAGCCGAAATGAACTTGATGAATGTTCATATTTGTTTACGGAGGTGATGTGGGTGTTTATCTACATGTCCGTGCGTCTCACATGGGTGTTTAAAATTTGAAAAGCGGAGCCACTTGCAGACGTGATTACATTAGAGATGAGTTTAAACTGTAAAATCTGGAGCTCGTGTTGGTATTATATGGATTACTTTAGCAGAGAATATTTGTTTTCGACGTGATTTCATTTAAAAGTAGACATTTCAAGATTTCTGTACATTTCTCATGTCTATAAGGCACATATTCACGGAGATTCAGATTTTTTTAGTTACATGTCTGTGAAGAGAGTTGATGAGACCGAGACAGAGCGCACCCTGTTTATCTGATTTATTTTACAAAAGCACATTGTTTTCTTTTTATTATGATGTTTTTCATGTCTGTGGGTTGAAGTGACCCCAATAACATGATATTTAGCCTCTGGAAGGTGTATCTTACATAGTTCCTCAGCAACATTAAAATAGTGTAGATTAGTGTACAATGTTTTATTCATTTACCATATTTAATATTGGGGGCATCCAAGTTATTTGACATTTTTTAACATTTTTTAAAAAGGTACCACAATAGTTACTTTCCCTGGTAATTAGTTACTTTTATAATGATGTAACTCAGTTACTAACGCTAGTTACTATTTGTGAGAAGTAACTAGAAACTATAACTAATTATGTTTTTAAAGTAACATGCCCAACACTGTAGCTGACTTTCATTTATAAAATGTTCTCAATCTTCTGTCAGGCTAAAATTCTGCGTTGGGTCTGACCGGTGCTCATGCATGGAGGGTTACAAGGGCAAAGACTGCAACGAAGGTAAGGTTGATAATATAACATTTAAAATAGCACTGATTTTAAAAAGATCAATCATGAGGAATGTGATTTATTTTTTGTGTAACAGTCAGAAACTTGGTCAAAGCAGTCTCATTGGGATTAATAAAGAGGGAATAGGACATGAATCTTCATTCAATGACACCAGAAGAACTAACAATAAGAGTAAAACGTGGGAACATCTGCCCAAATGTACGCTTTTATTGGCTGTGTGTATCCTAATGAATGCATATCCTAAAGAATCCAAACCTTAGGAAAGTGTGACTGAAGTTACTTTTTTTTAGGGTCCCTGATCATTTTAGAGGGCACAAATCTTAATAAAATCAAAGTAACTTAACTGTTTTTGTGTATTCTTTTTATTGCAGATGTCAATGAGTGTGGGCTACCTGTAAGGCCCTGTTCCCACAGATGCATGAACACTATGGGCAGTTACCGTTGTTTCTGTAATCATGGATACATGCTGGACACTGATGGCAAATCCTGCATCAGTAAGGCAATACAAAATGCATCAGTTTTTTTTTTGGTAAACCAAATGGTTGCCAAATTTGTGATAAGGGGGTAAATAACCTCAATTCAGGCTACATCCATTTCCCATATGTCCTATTGTTTTCCATCTTTAGGTAGTGTGTTATAGCGTGTAAACAGTACACATTGCATTTTCCATGCTTCCACATGTTTTTTTTTTTTTTCCTTTCTCTCCCTCTCTCTCTCTCTCTCTCTCTCTCTCTCTCCAGAGAAATTGAACTGCACCTCCCTTCGATGTCAGTTTGGTTGCCAGATTGAGAGAGATGGTGAAATGGGCTGTTTGTGTCCCCCAGGGCTCTACTTGGCTGTAGATAACAGAACCTGCGAAGGTGATCCCGTATTCCCAGTGCTGCTTTATCCCCCCTTCCATTGTGTTAAACTTCGTTTGAACCTCCAGTACATACATAATTGCTTTTGCATTATGCATTGGACCTGTGTAAATTAATTTAAGACGTAACAATTAAACCTATGGTCAGTGAGTCCTACTAGGCCAATGATTGGAGATATATATAGTTAGCTATACAGCATAAATGGCAATGTTACAAAAATGTGCCATTTTTCCTTGGGGAAAATTTTCCAAGTGCACATTGTTGCTAGGTAAGGGATGGTGTAGGAATCAGCCTCCTTTGAACTGTCAGAATTGTTGGAGTGAGGTGAAGCAGCCAATGCCAAAAGATATCACTCTGGCATCCACTGAGAACAGGTGTGGAGACAGCTTCCCATGCAGCATACAGGGCATTTCAGCAACTCCCACATAGCAAGCTAATGGCTCCTACCTACAAGCCAGAAAGTCTGTCATTAGCAAACCCTCAGCCTAAATGTTCGTGATCTTCTCCTCCAGCCAAAGACATTTATCAGTTAATTTTTCAAAGGTCTCTGAAGTTGTAAAGTGACCCTGTAGAAACAATATTATCATCTAAATGAAACAAGGCATAAGGCAAGTCAGTGTTCATTTAGTGAATAAAGTTAGAACTGTTGAAATCTTTTAAGCCTTTTTTCTATCACTGCAGAGCCACTTTTAGCATTTTGTCCTTTGTTATTACAGAAATTACTAGCCACAGTGTTTGCGGCCCTATGTATAACAGTCTAATGTGAAGGTCACAAATTAACATTGACCAAGAGCATCACAGCATATACATGTAATGTTGCTGCAGACATCCAGGAAGCCTTTAATTTACTTGCGTAAAGAGCATAAATATCTCCTTGGCTTTTTACCTTGTTGTTAACAGAGGTGCACATTTCAGTGATTACAGCAGTCACTTGTTCTAACCTGGCTCGTATCCCAGTGTAAGTGTTACAACAGGGTTGTATTTGTTTAGTAACTGTTGGAATTCCTTAGCAAAGGTTTATGATTTTGTGTGATGTTTGATCATATGGACACGTTTTTTCAGAAGTGGAAGTCATCATAGTTGGGTAAAAATTGGGTGAACAGAAACTACAACAAATATAATTTTTGCATTCCCATTTGCTAAAATGGCAAAAAGAAAAAAAAAATCCAGCATTTCTATGATTTAAAACAAAATATTGCAAGATTCTGTTGGTCAGAAGAGAGTAAGATTTCTGATTTGTTGTCACTCTGTCAGCTGTTGCATTAGAAACTCTCATGCAGCTGCATTAACTAGTTTTAAGTAATTGTCAAGGCAATAAAACACAAAGTATAGTGTTATAAACAAACATTAAAGGGCTCATCGGATGCCCATTTTTCGCAATTTGATATTATTCTTTAGGGTCTTAATGAGAAGTCTATAACATACTTTGGTTAAAGTTGGTTAGTTGGTTACTCAGTGGTAGTGTAAAAAACACCCTTTTTACAATGTAATAATCAGCCCTTTTCACAGCAAGCTGTTTTGTTGCATTTGCCTTTAAATGTTAATGAGCTCTGCTCTCCCCGCCCCTCTCTACTGTCGATTGACGAGCTGTAATGTTTACCTTTATACTCATTTCTGCTGTAGTGAAGCTGGATCACAAAATAATTTGCGCAAACATAGATGCATTTATGTAGATCGCAGGGCGCATTTACTTCTAAAATGAAAGTAACGTTAATCCTCTGCATCTTTAGTGGCTCAGTGTCACAACATGTGAGGAGGAAGGCGCAACACAACGATGAGATGCAATGTAAAGTCTTTAATATAATTCACACAGGTAAATCCACAAAAGGGGGACAGGAACACGCATATTCATTGACGAGACTGGACACAAAGCATTGAACTCAAACTTGTAAAGGGTGGCTAATGATACACAAACAAGTGATGGTGATTAACTAATAATGACTCAAGGGGGACATGAACAAGAACAACCATATATGGACACATGAGGGGAAAACCAATACAAATAGTCCAGGGGTGTGACACTCAGATGTCGGGAGTAAATTATGACTACTATGTTAATTATTACTTCCAACAACAAAGAAATTCTTGTCTTCCCCTGCACCGGAGTTGACACAATGGCGGTCGGAGTCAGACTGTTCTCAGCTCATCAGGGCGGGTCTAAGGTAAGACGGCAGTGTCAAACAACTATCAAAGAAGCGTCCTTGGTCTGTGTGACGTCACACCGACAAAATGCTGAGAATGGCCTAATTTGAAAAAGGGGACATCACTTATAAAGATTAAAAAAATACCACTGGGTGGATTTTTATCATTGTACACACTCTGCCAACACACATTTGTTCAAACAACATGTAAAAGTGAGTTTTGCATCGAATGACCCCTTTAAATGAAGTAAAAAAAAAAAAAAACCTGTGGAAATGCGTCATCACAGTCTGCAAAAAGGGTCTATTGTTATATTCATATTGTCATATCATAGAACTGAACCACAGTGACACACAATTGAAATGATCATTTTGTCCTTTGACTGTTTCTTATTGCATCTACTAATCAATTTTGTCTTTTGCAGACATAAATGAGTGTGATGGTCTCTCCCACACCTGCACAGAGCGCCAGTCCTGCAGGAACACTTTTGGGAGTTTCATTTGTGTCTGTAAGGATGGATATGTCCTGGGAACATTTAAGGATGCAGCCACATGTCGAGGTATCCTCAGTTATTAAATAAGGGTTGACTTAAAATTGTTATTTTCAAAGTCATAATTTTATAAATATCTGATTATTTTGAAAAAAGAAGATACATATTAAAAGTGGAAATTTTGATAAAATACAGAGAAAATCAAATTTGTGTTAAAGGTAAAGGTCAACCAAAAATGAAAATTCATTAAGTCATTAATTACTCACCCTCATGTCGTTCCAAATCTGTAAGACCTTTGTTCATCTTCGGAACATAAATTAAGATTTTTTGATGTAATCTGAGAGCTTTCTGATCCTGCATAGACAACAACGCAACTACCACATTCAAGGCCCAGAAAGATAGTAAGGGCATCACTAAAATAGTTCATGTGACATCAGTGGTTCAACCATAACGTTATGAACCTTTGAGAATACTTTTTTGCGTAAAGAAAACAAAAATAAAGACTTCATTAAACAATTTCTTGGTGCTGCTGATGCAGGAGCCGGCGTTCTGACGTAGAACTCGGATGTGCTGTGACTTGTTTGCAAGCAGAGGAATGCACATGCATGCATCGTGGTACTCTTGTGAACACACGTCACAGAAATTGTTGAATAAAGTCATTATTTTTGTTTTCTTTGTGCACAAAAAGTATTCTCATAGCTTCATAAAATTAAGGTTGAACCACTGACGTCACATAGACTATTTTATCAATGTTTGAAATGACATGAGGGTGAGTAATTAATGACATAATTTTCATTTTTGGGTGAACTATTCCTTTAAGCACATTGTAGTTACCATTTCTGACTAATTTAATAGTGGAAATGTTGATATTTTACAACAGTAACGACAGAAATTTTAGGTAATGACAGACAACACTAGCAAAGAGCCGTTTGGCTTGTGTGTTGCAGGGAAATATGATTATATGGACAGAGTAGAAGTGATGTATTAGGAAAAGTGACTACATTGTGTATATTTCACGGAATTAATTTCTGCAAAAGGAGCCTTTTACAGCAGTCTTATTCAAAAATTCAACAGAATTCAAAAGTCTGGTCTAAAATGCACCACCAGTGAAAAGTTTTTGAACAGTAAGATTTAAAACAAAATATTGCGAGATTCTGTTGGTCAGAAGAGAGAAAGATTTCCAATTTGTTGTCATTCTGTTAGCCGTTGCATTATAAACTGTCACACAGCTGCATTAACTATAAAGCAATTAAATGTTAAGGTAATAAAACACAAAGTATAGTGTTAGAAATATACATAAAAAAAAAAAAAAAAACGGTGGAAATGTGTCATCACAGTCTGCGAAAAGGATGTATTGTTGTATACATATTCATATTATTTCGTTTTTTTCTTTTTTTTTTTTTAAGTCTTTTCTGCTCACCAAGCCTGCATTTATTTCATCCAAAATACAGCAAAAGCAGTAATACTGTGAAATATTTTTACTATTTAAAATAACTGCTTTATATTTGAA
Source organism: Cirrhinus mrigala (assembly GCA_036247105.1). Taxonomy (NCBI): domain Eukaryota; kingdom Metazoa; phylum Chordata; class Actinopteri; order Cypriniformes; family Cyprinidae; genus Cirrhinus; species Cirrhinus mrigala. Next base: position 21,125,426 of record CM070007.1, on the reverse strand, counting down.
TATATTTTAAAATCTTATGATCAACGTTAAATTTTCAGCTTTATTACTCCAGTCTTCAGTGTCACATGGTCCTTCAGAAATCATTCTAATATGCTGATTTGCTGTTCAAGAAATTTTTTATTAATATTTAAAACAGTTGAGTACATTTTTTCAGGATTCTTTGATGAATACAAAGATCAGCATTTATCTAAAATTAAAAGCTTTTGCAACATTATACACCATTCAAAAGCTTGGAGTCAGTATAATTACAGTCTAATTTTTGAAGTATTCACTTTAGAATTAATACTTTTATTTACCAAGGATTCTTTGGATTCAAGGATTGTTACAAAAGATTTCTATTTCAGATAAATGCTGAAACCTGAAAAAAAATATATATTTTCAGCTTTTTTTAATGATTTCTGAAGGATCTGACTGGAGTAATGATGCTACAAATTCAGCTTTGAAATCACGGGAATAAGTTATTTTATATAGTAAAAATATTAAAAATTTGTACTGTTTTTGCTGTACTTTGGATCAAATAAATGTAGGCTTGTTGAGCAGAAGAGACTTCTTTAAAAAACATTAAAAAAAAAAAATTCTTACTGTTCAAAAACTTTTGACTGGTAGTGTATAATAATCAACCAGCCTTCAAAGTGTTACAGAAAGACCAGTCCATTAACAGCTCTTATGAAATTTTCCTTCTCTTGTGTGTTATATACAGATAAAGATGAGTGTCTGACAGGCAACCATCGCTGCAGCCACCAAGCCAGCTGTGTGAACACAGAAGGCTCGTACACTTGCGAGTGTGAGAAGGGCTACACTGGAGATGGCTTCAGATGCTGGAAGAAAAGCAACAGACTGCCATGGGCCGCTATGTACTTCCAGTATAAACACTCTAAACAGATCAGGCCAGTATAGAAACTGCAATGCTGGGATGGCTATTCATATTTCAAACATTAATTATCAGTATATGTGTCATGAAATATAGATCTTTGGCTTAGTTTTTCATGCAGGAAGTTAACCCAAGAAGACCTGAGAGCATGTTACATTAGCTATTTGGATTTAGTGGTGACTTGCAACAACTTTCAGTTTAGATAGATTTATATTATTTGTGTATTTTGAAAAACTGTAGTGCCTCAATAGTTCCTGACGTCAGTTCTTCTTAATAAAATACTGACCTCTGGTGGAAAGATGTTTTCTAGTCCTTAAACCAAAGGATTTCCTAGAACCTTGCAGTTCTTCAGTATGTTCACTCAAGTTCTCTGAATTCTATATTCAAGAGCACATAATATGGAAAGGCGGATTGACATAATTAAGAGAAAGAGGTGAAAACACGAGTGCACCGTAGCTCAGGTCGAGCTCTTGCTGGTACCGCGAGAGCTCTGGCAGCGGTGGGAATGGGCAGCTGCATCCAGACTCCCTTACTCCATTCACGTTCACCACAGCAGGTGTCACTTTGGACCTTCACAGAGAAATAGAGAGCACTCGAAACCCTGGAACTACTTACGGGACAGCCGAGAACAAAGGAACGAAATGGGGGAACATACAACCTCATCGAATAACTCAGACCACAATGCCTGGAGAGGGGGAAAATTCCACAAACTCACCACAAGAAACGCGATAAAAACCTGCTCTTTTTCATTCGAAGCTGTCAGAAAGCATCTATACAAAGGACGCAAACAGAAACATTTCAGATAAAAGGTTCCAGGCCCCTTTTTATGAAGCAGACCTCACACCAAGTTGTATGTAATTCCTACCAGAAACTGGTTTATTTACCGAAAAATAAGATTTAACGCCAAGCTTGGCACTACAAATAAAAAGCAAACAAGTGGAGGAAGCTAAGAAAAGAGAGGAGGGAGTGAGAGCGAACCTGGGGAGAAAAGGAAACTCACACAGCAGTGGAAAGTTTCTCTCTGTCGCTCTAGTTATTTTTCTCAGTTCTGTTTATGTGACACTCAGAGGGCCGAAAGGGCTGGACTGTGCTTGTGCTAATGTAACACCGCTGCTGCCATTGGTGCTAAATTAAGTGAAAACAATTAATATGTAAATCTAATTTGGACATCTGCAGCTACAACAACTCTTTCGGCCCATCTATTTAGGAATTCAGCCCTCTGCTCGGCTTTCATTATTTAAAAAAACAATATTACCATTTTCCAAGCAGCTGAGCGATGACTGGAAGGGCTGCAAAGAGCCAATGACAATACAGAGCTGAGGGGAGTTGGAGGGTGGAGGGATGATAGTGTAACCCGCCACCCACGTTGCTGAAAAGAGCGCACGCTCAAAACTCAGGCACTGAACTATAAAACCACACAGACCCCTGTATTACTCGTGCTGTCCCATTCACTTAGGGTGATCTCAAACAGGCTTTTTCATCCGCAAGTCTTTCCACGATTATTGCGGCACTACAAGTCTCCCGGTGGGGACCGTGCTCCGGCACGCACCCACTCTGTGAGACGTAACACGCTGTTTCCGAGGGCTTAGCCCGGTGATTGAAGTGGCCACCTGCCCGGTTATAGAAGAAAGTGGCGCAGGTCTTAAGCATTTCCTGTAAGTCCTGAAAGTACGTCCTGTTGTGACACTAAGGCATCTATCCAGGATGTTTAACCCTAGACTGCTTGACCCAAAACCCACACGAATGCATAAAGAGGTTCAAAATGACTTAGTAATGGTTTTATTCAAACTAAAATTTGCTGTCATATTTATTTTTAGTTTAAAAATAAGAATTTCATTATGCACAAATGTTCAGTAATGTTCAGTTGTTCATGTATAATATTATTTCATAATTGTTCATGTATAATATAAATATGTGTATATATATATATATGGTATGATTATATAATAGTATAATGTTTTTATATATACAGTCGAGGTCAAAAGTTTACATACCCCTTTCAGAATCTGCAAAATGTTATTTTACCAAAATAAGAGGGATCATACAAAATCCATTTTATTGTTTACTTTGTACTGACCTGAATAAGATATTTCACATAAAGGTTCTTACATATAGTCCACAAGAGAAAATAATAGTTGAATTTATAAAAATGACCCCGTTCAAAAGTTTACTTATGCTTACCTGAATAATCCACAGGTATCACATGCTCACTGATGAAGGAAAGACAATGCTTAAAGAGCCAGGGGTGAAAACTTTTTGAATTTGAAGATCAGGGTAAATGTAACTTATTTTGTCTTTTAGGAAACATGTAACTATCTCCTGTAACCTCTGAAGGGGAGCAGTAAATGAAAAAAATATGATATTTAGGCAAAATAAAAAAAAAAAAGTACACCTCTCCATTCTGTTCAAAAGTTTTCACCCCCCGGCTTTTAATGCATGTTTTTTTTTTCCTTCTGTATCATCAGTGAGCGTTTGAATCTTCTGTAATAGCTGCATATGAGTCCCTGAGTTGTCCTCAGTGTGAAAAGATGGATCTCAAAATCATACAGTCCTTGTTGAAAAGGTTTCAAATACACAAAAATGCTGAAGGATTTTTCTGAAGAACAGCAGGCAGTTTAACTGTTCAGGACAAACAAGGGACTCATGAACAACTATCACTAAACGAAAAAACACAGCTATGGATCATTCAGGCAAGAACACAGTTTTAAGAATCAAGGGACATAAACTTTTGAACAGATTCATTTTTATAAATTCAACTATTATTTTCTTATTAAACTTTAACCTCAACCTCAACTTTATATATAGACCACAGTAAGATTAAAAATACATATGGGTCGATTTGACCCTCTTTATAAGGACATGGCGTAATATTTTTTTCTAAACTATGACCAACAAATATGAAAATGACATGCTTAAGTGGAATACATGGAATATTGAGGTAATTCATTTTTTTAAATGAAAGTATGCTCAAAAAATCACAGCCTATAGAATAATTTTGATGCCATGTATGCAAGTTCCTCTATAATAACAACAAAATACCAAGTCATTCTCTTCTGAAAGACAAATGTTAACAGACTGGTTTCATTTTCCCTCACATTTTTGGCATCAAAAGTTTAGTGTCTAAATATGGATTTATCCCTACATGGGTTGGATCTGGACTGCAGTTCTTGTATTGAAACTTTAGCCCTCTTACTGTAAATTTCATATGATCTTCTGGGAAAATTCAACCGTCGTATTATTATTCTGTCCAAAAACGGTTCTGTTATAATGTGGGTGGCACAGAAACGAGAAGTTTTGGAAATCTGGAATTTGGAAAAGTTGTCTTAATACGTGTTTAAGAATCTTGAAATAAATAGCTTTTGTATATTATGAAAGCTTAAAATGTATATTAAAAAGCTTAAAATCCACAAAGTTTCCAACTAGGCTTATCATCTTATAAAGCTCCTAGAAAGCACAGAAACTTGCCAGAATATGAAGGCTGTAATGATGTAAGATATGTTCACCGGGCACCCTGCTGCAAGGATTATCCTGCAAGAGCAGGAAAGATTTTGAAACTAATCTAGAACGGCATGCTTTTCTGATGTTGAATTCACTTTTATGTTCCAGAACGTACAGGGGTGAAGAATGAGGTCAGGAGAAGAGTTATAAACCTTCATCAAACCATTTTTGTCTGAAATTACCATAGACTCTTCAGAAACAGGGCCAGAAAACATTCACGACAGTTGCATAAAAGGTCACTTCATGTGTTTTTAATTATCAGCTATTTGTTTGCTATCAAATTGCCAAATATGAATCTAGTTGTTCAAGCTACATGTATAAACCTCCGAAATGGAAATAGGTCAATGCCACAGCCCACATCTGAGAGTCTCTTTTCATCAAGAGAATTTGCAATCTGACACAAATGAAATCAAATGCTCATTGTTGCATCAGTGCATTGTTGATTTGTCATTCTCCGGATTGCAGATCACCAAATGTAATAATTTGAAAAGATAGAAATCAATTTATCACCCTTAATGTCGTTCCAAACCTATAAGACTTTAGTTTATCTTTGAAACACAGATGACAGTATTATCAGAAAAGCCTGAGAGATTTCTGTCCATCCACTGAAAGTCCATTCCACCATAATTTTCAGCTTCACACAGTTATAGACATTCTAAAAGCAATCCAAAGATGCAAGCAGTTTAACACTTTATATGATGAATTCACACAAAAACCAACTTTGTTTGTTCTCACACATCTAGTACATGTTGAGCTGCTGAAAAATGTGTCAATTATACCAAAATTAAATTCGGAGTACAGACATAAATGCCATAAATTTAGCTCTGAAAAAGTCAGTAACTCAATTCAAATATGCATTCTCAGGCAGCAGTTCTTGCTGAGGGTGGGGGTCAAAGGGTGGACGCTTTCTGGCAGTAATTGAAATGGCGTATTAGAACATCCCCATAACTGAAGTGGAACAGTGGGAGTGTTGTGGATTATGTCAGAACAGCTGTGGCAGGATTCTAGATGGTTAGCTAAGTGGCTTACAGTGTGTACTTTCTCTGTTCGACTGTGTTTCTTGTGGTAAAGGTAAAGCCCCATGAAACACACTGCAGGTACGAGCACTACGTAAACACATTTGGAATAAATGGGATGCTGGCAATCTGTCAGAGGTGCACCACCTTGTGGTGGAACTTGCCTCTCACTAGCGCCTGCCAAGTTCCTGTCACTCACTTACCTGGAAAAACAATGGCAAATAAATAAATAAATAAATAAATCACCCATTACTTAAAATACCGATGTCTAGCGCTTCTGAGTGAAAACTGTTTTTTAATATAAGGAATTACTATAATAATAATAAAAATAACACGCACATAGCTGCATTATTACAAAATATCACATCTTCATTTCAAGTTAATCAGGCCAAAACCTCACGGAGAGAAATTAAATGACAGAAACAGTCCAAAACACCAGATGCCAATAAAACTTGACGGCAGGAGCCGTTTATGTTGGCTTTTGTTAGGAAATATCAGCCTCTTGTGGTCAGTGAGTTACATGACATCTAATAGGTTTTTAAAGTTCATGGTGAAAAATAAGAGCATTAAATGTACTGAGAAGCCGCTTTGTTTATGTAACATCTTAAGGATGTTGGAGCTGGACTAGGTTAAGATGGCAAGCAAATTGCATGACATGCCTGAGCAACTGAAAGATAATGTTTTCATTTGTTCCTCACATTTCTCAACTGACTGTTCCGTGAATTATTCTAAGCATGCTGCTGGTTTTTCAGAACATATTTTATTGAAAGATACAGCAGTGCCAAGCTTTTTATCTTTAGAGGCAATGCAGGTAAATACATTTATTTTTAATCTTACAGTATAATAAACATCAAACCAGTGTCTGATCAAACAAGACACCAAGCGTACAAACAGAATATGACAAGTATAGGTGAAATCTATATACTGAAAATTAAGCTAGCAAAAGCAATTCATGCACCAAAAACAGACTGTTGCAATCACTGTTTTTTTTTTTTTATTTTTTTTTATTTTTTTTTTTTTATTTTATCTGCTTCTGAATCTTATTTGGGCTCAAACATTTACGGCTCAATCATGAATCATGATAATGATAAAAACTCACTATGCTGTAAAGGGAGGTCAGGGATACAGTGCAATGAAGTTATCCAGAAGCGGGCATACTTACATCTTTGCAAGAGATAATGCCCCTTTTATTTTATGTTTGTTACAGAGAGTGACAATAAGGATTATATATATATATAATATATATATATATATATATATATATATATATATATATTTAATATTTTACCTTTTGGTGCAAAAAACATTGCTTTCTTTAAACTAACCTCAAGAAACATAAAAATCTGAAACATGAGCCCAAATAAACATTAAAGACAAACATTAAAGGTTGGGGGCAGGGGTGTAGCTATCATTTCAGCAGTGTGGGGTGCAGAAATGTATGTAATTATACACATATATTTGGGTCATTCCACGAAATCGTTGCCTTTTGCGTCCCCAAGAAATAATCAAACTAAGAATTAATATAACAACAAATAAATTTGCGATTCAAAAACATAACAATACTATATATTCCTTCAACAATATTACATAAAAAATATTAAATATTATTTTAAATCCTTTAAATAGCATTTATGCTAATAACGTTAAGGTTTTTGGCTTGTCCCTGATTTTTCTTTTTCAGCAGAACTTTTAATTTGAAAAAATTAAGATAAAATTATATAAAAATCACATTTGCAAATTTTTCTAAATACAGTCTTATTTTTAAGCAATGTTTCTAGCATAAAGTTTGTTTCATGTCAGCCCTGTTACCCTCATAAAAAATATCCTTTGTAAAAGAATGGTACATTGAAGTGACATCACTTATAAGGTGTGTGTGTATATATATATATATATATATATATATATATATATATATATATATATATATATATAATGGGCAAGTTTTTAAATGACTAAGAAATCAAATACACTTTTGGACAATAACCAATAATTTGTATTCTATAATATTTTTATTATATTTTATTAATGACAATTTTATGATTTGTATATATACTTACAAACACGTTTTTCCATATATATATTATTGTCTCAGAATAAGGCAAAATAGTTTCTATACTGTAATAAATGCTATGCCAGTTAGCATTGCGTTATTCACATACTTCATTTATTACCCGAAGATGACTTGCCTTATCAGTCCAAAACTTTTCTGCTTTTTATTCAGTTTATACAGGGACAGCTTGATTCTTCGCCCATATTAAGGATTTCCTGATAAATCACAAGTTATTATTTCTATGATCATAGACTTAGTCGCGACTTTCTGTGATAGAGCGCCCTCCGGCTTCCAGTATGAATAAAACAAACACTGACAGTGTTGAAGCTTAGAAAATTCCTGGTGCTTGCTGCCATCTCAACAAAGAGCCTGTCCGCATGTTGATGTCACTTAGATGAAATGCCCCACAGAAGAAATGAGTGAGTTCTTTCTTTACTTTAAACCAACTGTATGATAGTTTTGTGTATTTTTGCGACATTAGAACACCCCCTACGGTTAAATGAGTGGAATTCACTATCCTAAATATACCAGTCCTATTCACTTTAGATTCTGGTTATACCAAAGGCCTCCAAGGTTAGCAAAATAAGCGTAAGAGACCGGTTAATGGACATGGATGAGGTGTGTTAGAACCGAACTTGGTAAAACAGCCTTTAAATATGCCTGTATCAAAGACCTGTATTTTCTTTATCGCTTTAACGTCAAAATTTTAAGTAGTCCTGCCTTTGCGGCTATATTTACATACCGCGATGTACAAGAGACAGCTAACAGTAATAAAATTCCTGAATGTCTTTAGACATAAAACCTCACCGCGAATAATAAGCCGCAATACACCGGACCACGTGATGCATTGTTTATTTTCTAATCTCTATTATGATGCCACATTTAGACTAGGCTTAGAACTCAGTTGTTCATTTTGTGGGTTGACGTTTCAGAGTACTGATCGACTGATTGCTATCTGAGTATTATCCGGTGACAAATATTGTTATCATGGGACTCCTTTCACGACTTAAAAAAATGTTTGAGAAGGAGTGTGTACATGAACCATGTGTTTTTCTTAAAACCACCACTGGCACGGTGGAATACCATCATCATTATCAGCCTGATGAGGCGCCTGTTATTGCTGGTGGTACTGATGGAGGAAAGGAGGTAGAGAGAGAGGAGAAAAAGAAAAGGAAAAGCTTCTGGAGGTGGCCAGCTCTGCGCTTTCCTCGCAAAGCCGCTAAATATGACCTGGCCAAGGCTGAGAAAAAGTACCAGGCTGAACCTGGATCATATCGGACATTTACAGATGGTACAATCACATCAAAATGTCATGTTTTGATTTTAGGATGATTTTTCCCTTGTTAGGCCACGAATCATCACTCATGGCAAATAAGAGCTCCAGAAGTCCTCAGATCATAAAACTTCTGGACTGGGAGGACAACAAGGACCACTTCATCATGGTCATGGAGCGGCCCATGCCCTCCACGGACTTAAAAAGTTTCGTGAAGCTCCACGGAGAGCGTCTCGATGAGGGGACTGCTCGAAAGTTCATGCGGCAGGTCATCGAAGCTGCTAATGTGTGCATCAAGCATGGTGTCTTTCATCGGGACATCAAAATGGAAAACCTGCTGGTGAACACAAAGATCATGGAGGTGAAATTGATCGACTTCGGGTGTGGTGCGCAAATGAAGAAATTCGCCTACGAAGTCTTCAGTGGTATGTGTTATGAGCTGCTTTGTTAATTGCCTCACAGAATTGCATCCTATATAAGTCAACATGATGTGGAAATGTATTGAACGGACAAAATCGCTTTCCTCCAGGCACAGAAGCGTACTGTCCACCAGAATTTACCGCTGACGGCAGATACCACGCTAAGCTGACAACAGTGTGGTCGCTAGGGATCCTCCTATTCATGATGGCGTGCGGATATTATCCCACAGACTACGACCTGGATCTGATCAATAAGAAGAGCTGAATCAGTCGTGGCCTGTCACAAGGTAAGATCTTCATCACAGTAGAGTGAAGGACAATCTGTATTGTAAAAAACACAAAAAAAGACCTATAGCTTGAAAGAGAGCAGGTGTAAAGAATAATCTAATAAATCAAACATCTCTCGTCTTTTTGCACAGAATGCTGCCACATGATTTCTGCATGTCTGCAGTCTGATCTGCAGCACAGGATTGATCTGGAGAAGATGCATCTCCATGACTGGTTTCAGGTGCTAAGTCTAAGATGAGCTAAATGTTATTTATTATTTTTGGTTTGGTTTGATCATCAGTCATAAACTTCATGCCAAATCAGAGATGCTATAAATGTAATGGATTTAGACTATAAACGCTGATTTATTTCTTTATCAGGTCATGGAGTAAGACATGAAGAGCCTAAGAAAACAACTCCTGTCAAGGCCATCCTGTTGTTTTCTGCCTTCGGTCAGCTTTGCGTCTGGCGGGCTGACATGAGCCTTTCCATCCCTACACTCACGCCTTATGTGTATAAGATATGTGTATAAAACAAGTGTATAAGATAATTTAATAAGATAATTGTATAAGAATGTATAAGAAAAGTGTAAAAAAAAAAAAAAAAGTATAATAAAATTTAAAAGAAAGTTTGCCTTGTTTTTTGAGGTGTCGGAGTCATATTAGAGGATATGTTAGAACATCCAGCATAGAAGGTGCATACCAATTTTTAACTTAATGGATCATATGATTGTGGAGTTATAGTGGTGTTGTTGTTGTTGTTGTTGTTTTATCAGCCTGATTCACAGAATTTCATGAAACTTTGTATACGTCATTAGAATGACCTGTTGTCTGTTGTGTGTCTAGTTTCATTAAACTTGAAAATTGCGTTTAGCAGATATACATCAGCTCGTAAAAATGGTCATCAGTTATATCTTAAATTGTCTTCACGATGCTTTGCAGAAAAAGATACACATAAAATCAACTGATTTGTGGACACTAAAGGAATGTTATTGTGAATTTTGATTGCATGGTTCCAGACTTATTAGCAAAAACGTCCTTTAGCGCATTCTAACCAAATTTAATATACAGCTTCAAAAACTCATGAAACTAAACATGTTTCTTTAAAATAACTTGTTCTCCATATGGACAAGGTTTGAGATGTTCTGTGTGCACACCGCAGATAGACATTAATAATTTTAAAAAAGAAGCCTACTGTGTAATAGCAGATTGATTTGAAACTGATATTCAAAGTAATTAAATAAATAAATAATTACTATACCTACATACAGAGCCCTTCAGCAATGTACAGGTTTTACTCAACAATTATTAATAACATTGCCTTTCGAGTAATTTTAGGACAGTTTAAGTAATTTGATTATGAACTTTTTGTGTTTTGGGTATACATACTGTATACATAACGTTACATAATATATACATAAACGTACATAGTTCCCAACTTACCTTTTGTACCTGGGAAATAAGGCTTTTGCTCTACTGAACTTGCATCACATTATGATACAGAAATGTGCGGCACATTCACTAGTTTGCAAACTTTCAACACAAATTTCAGATTTGACACTAGAGGGAGCTGTTTTCTTCTTTTTAATTCTACAGGCATCGTCATCTTCCTGTTGTTACATGTCTTCATTTCAAATGCAGTGAAGAAAGACAAGAAAGGGATCGGATGAATAAAACTAGCGTGTTGTTGTGTTGTTTCAATAATGTTTCAATTTAATCTTCTCATGTTTCCTGTAAATTTACGCTAGTGTATTATAGCTTTCAGTGCTGTCAGTGATCATAATCATAGGCCTACGCTATTTTAAAATTAAATTCGACTTCATGTAATGCCTTACATTTGTATTAACGTCACTGCATATCTAATTAAATAACATTTACATTTTACATTTACAGTTTGAAGGCATTTACATTTGTTTGCCTTCAAACTTCATAAACATAAAGAGACAAGACAGTGGTAATGAAACAATTTTATTGAATCTTCCAGTAGAGACTTGATATTCATGGAATAAAACTGCTTTCTGATAGTACAAGTAAGCAAGAACAGCACAAAAAAAGGGACAGAGACAAGAAGCCGCTTATGAAAGTGCAGATATGAAGGAACAACATTATATATTTTCTTCAAAAAATACAAAAATGTTTACATTTTAACAGTGGATGGGATTTCACTATGAATAAAAAAAAAAAAACTAAGAGCAAGTTAATCAAAAATTAACTACTTTTTACAAAACAATATCACTAGTGCCATTTAGAACTTAGTCAGCAAAAAAGGTTATTATTTCACTCTAAAAATGCCGAAAACGCATAGGCATCAAGTACACTTTTTCCTCTTGCTTTTTTAAAGATGTTTTATGAAAACATTATTCATGGCATTTCAGAAAAAAAAAAAAAAAAAAAAAAAAAACAGAGAAAGGAGGACGTTCTTCTGTGCAGCACAGTGGTGCGGTGCACGATATACGGACAAAGTAAACAAAGCCTGCCTCTGCTTTCATAGATATCAAAGACTTACAATCCTGGGGATCAAACCACACTTGCAAAAAAACAGACTGCACAGCACTTTCTCTACTAATAAGTACATTTACACACCCATTTTTTGAATCAGTCGAACACAACTGCAATAAAACTAGCGCAACATACGCATGAGTTTGCTCATGCATCCCTACCCACTAATAACATGCCCTAACTCCCCATACGTTTATCCCATTCAAAAGTTTCGTGTTCAAATATATGTATTTTTTATTCTACAGTAGACATTTTTGTCCATTTTTGCTACATTTATTTCTTCTCGCCAACTGTGAGGAATTTTGCATTAATAACCTCGTTATCCTTCTCACAGCTTCATGCCGTTCAGTTCATTAAAGCATTATATTTCTGCACGTTTTCGTCTACCAGACATTTTCACGCTATGCTACTCTGTACAACACTGTACTAGTCTCTAAGCTACGATGCAGATCTTTTTTTCGCCAATGGAATACTGATTTGTAAACTGCAAAAAAAGAGGAAAAAATGCAAAAGAAAAAGAAAGAAAACAAACAATTGGCTTAAAAACCCAACTTCTCTCGCAAACAAGACCAAAGGAGGATACTTGCCACAAGTATGATGGCCTCGTCATTTAACATGCTTGGTCACACGAAGTTGTCAAGTATCTTCCAGATTCTCACGGGCTGAGAACTGAGGACTCTTCAGCCAAAATTGATGCCCCCAAACAAACTGCCTTCAAGTAGAAAACAAACCCCACCCTCCTCCCGCCTCCCACCCCTGCCATCGACCAATCGGCTTCTGCATGAGAACCCAGACAGACAGGGTTACATCCGCAGTTGCCTTATGGTCAGCTCTGTCTAGGACACGGAGGAAATGGGGTTGTGAGGAGAGCCCATCTGGGTGAGGACTTTATCCAGCCACTGTAGGGGCCCGTGAAGGTGAATCTCAATCCAGCATGGGGTGCTTGTCACATCCTGTCGATGATACTCTGCACCCCAACCCTGGAACACAAGTACAAATATATCAGCTGTATTTCTCCTAATAATCATGTGCTCAAAAATAGGAATTCTCATTGAATTCTGATATTTACTCACCCATAGGGTTCCAAACCTGTAACTGGTAGAAGCTGTCAACTGGTAGAGATTTTGGACTATCAGCTCTATAGCTGTTACAGAGTCACGTGATGTTACTGTGCTACATGAAAACTTATTGCGGTTTTAAGCTGTTGAAACGCAATCAGCAGCAAAAGAACTCATTTTGCTATATGTGCGAGCTGTCTGACAGAGTTTCTGAGCGCTGTCAGAGAGATGCGCACACGTGAAGACAGAGCGTGGGAGTATCGAACCGAGTTATTTTTGCCGCTTTACAGGCCTTGAATGGTTACATACACGCTCTTAAAGTGACAGCATTCTAATATTCCTGCTGTCTGTCATTCAATTAAAACAACAAAAGAGAGAAAATCTCTCACTGCTCTTGACTAAATCACTTTTGTAACTTTAATAAAAAGAAATATAAACTTTATTTACACAGTGAAGAATATGCTGTTTTTATTCTAGGGATGCTGTACTTTATTCTAGGGATGCATGATATTATCGGACCGATATCGGAACTGGCCGATAGTGGCTTTAAATGTAAATATATCGGCATTGACCTGATATGAAAAATTATACCGATACGTTTTGCAGAAAAGAGGAAAAGCTCACGTGCTCAGGGTTTGCTAGCAATTAGATTGCGTCAACAGTGTGGCTCATTCTTGAAGCAAAGTTTTTCCTGAATAATGATTAGTTTTGGATCACCACACGTACAGAATGATCCGTTTGGTAAGGAGTTTTAAGTCCGTAGGGGGCGCTGTTGGCCTACTTATAATAAAATGAACATTTAGACTGAGTTTCTGATTAAATAAAGCAGTAATTGATATCATAAAATCATGAGTATGTGTTGATTTTAAGGTCAGAAGCTATAGCTAAATTAAATAATTTTATATGCTGATTTATTCATTAATGTGTAACATGTTACATTTTTTGAAACAAATTATGAGCTCTAAAAGATTTTCAGAATTTTTACAACTCTTTTGCTTTAGACCATCTACTTAACGTTAAATCCTAAAATAAAATGTTAAGGTGACCACTGCATTTTTCTGGAAACAAATAAATAAATAAATGCAGCGATTGATATATAGTTTATAGTTATTTTCAAAGCTTCAGTGTACTGTCATTATAAAATAACTTCATTATTGTTTAGGTTCTTGTTAAAAACTAACCAAAATTTAAAAAAAAAAAAAGTGCTTAAAATTTCCACACAAGAGAGACTTGGTGTTGTCCAAATAAAAGGAAATATATTGGTATCGGCATCGGCTATTAGCCAAAATGAGTTGAAAAATATTGACATATCAGATATTAACAAAAATCCAATATTGTGCATCCCTACTTTATACAATGAATGTAGCATTTCTTATTTATTTGTTTTAGTGTAGTTTTTTGTCCTATTGCTTATAATTAATTTCTTATTCTTATTTAATTGCTCAGTGTTTACTTTTCTTCAGTGAGCCTGAGTTTTTTTCTTTTTTTTTTTTGTGATATTGACACTTGTGTCAAGAATTATGAAATTTCTATGGTATGAAAAATTTTGATATCATAAAGTGATAAATATCGTTACCGTGAAATAAAATTACTGTTATCGTGATAGATTTGGATCATATCGCCCAACCCTAGTGGGGTCCAAAGCATATTTCTGAAAGAACACAGTGACACTGAAGACTTTAGTAATGTCTGCTACAAATTCAGCTATGTCATCGTAGGTATAAATTACATTTTAAAATGTATTAAAAATAAAAAAAAATCTCTAAACTTGTAATAATATTTATCAATATCACTCTTTTTACTGGATCTGTAATATATAAAAGCAACCTCGGTAAGCATAATAGACTTATTTCAAAAACATAAAAAAAAAAATCTTAATTATTCCAAACTTTTGGCTGGTATTTGACAGAAACATTCTTCAAACTATCTTCACAGAAGAATAAAAGTTATACAGGTTTGGAACCACATAAGGAGTAAATGATAAAAGAATTTACATTTTTAGGGGAGGGATCACTTTTTCGTTTATATAGTTTAGCTTACCTTTACAAAGCTCATGCGGATGGTGCACATCTTAGTGAGTTCATAAACGGCTTCAAAACCGTGATTGACGGACTGTGCCAAGAGCTCGGCAAACTCCTGGTTGTTGAAGATCTTTAGGCTGCAGCGGCTGGGGATCTTGCATACAGTGGTGGGGTGGAAACCGTGGTGATAGTTGCAGTTGCGGCTCTGGACAAAGATACTGCTGTCGCTTAAACATTCGGCGTATACCTCTCCTCCCACATAGTACAAATGGACTCCTGCAAAATATATAAAAAGGTAATTGTAATTTTACATTATAAATATTTATTTATTCAGCTTATTTTTTGAGACAGGCCATGTATTTAGTATCATGTTCAACTTTGGCAGCTACTGTAGAATCGTTGTTTTATATAGAAATCACTTAAGTGACAAGTCAAACCTTTTCCGATGTGGCGTCGAGTGTTCTCGATGGTTGAGTTGCGGTTGACATTCGACAGCAGACCAAGGCAGAAGCGGTTACGGTTGTTGGAGGGGTCGGTAAAGCCGTCCACCAGTACGCTTGTTGAGGAGGCCTGGAAAGCCTCTCCCACACGATTATTCAGCTCATAGTACACAATGGAGCACCAGTGTTTGGGTTCTGCATACGCCACAGGCTGAACATCTGCACAGATGGTTAGGAACTCATTCAGCACAAGCACAAATACACTTACTGTATTAAAGCAAAGTAGCATGGTGTAAAAATTTAAACATAAGGAACTCTCAAAGGGATAGTTCACCCAAAAATGAAAATTACCCCATGATTTACTCACCTTTAAGCCAAAAAAATTGTCCTGGCTCTTTCAAGCTTTATAATAGCAGTGAATGGGTGCTGAGATAGAATAATCCATAGAAGTCTAATAAAGTGAATTTATCCATCATAAAAAGTACTCCACGCAGCTCTGGAGGGTTAATAAAGGCCTTCTGACGCAAATCAATGCATTTGTGTAAGAAAAGTATCCATATTAACAACTTTATAAACTGTCATCTCAAGCTTCCGCTAACTGTCGAACGCATGTTCACAAGAGAGTGGTGTTCCAGTGGATGACTTAGGACGTAGCGTAGATATAGCATAAGCGCTGGTTAGAATATGCTAGTCTCGCAAGAACCAAGTTTTGTTTACTGAAGCAAAGGAAGCAAACGAAAACCAGTCTCTTCTTGGCTTATATCAAAATCCTCTGACATTTTTCTTTACAAATCCTCATTTTGTACTTTTAAATTGTGACCTGTGTTTTGTTTTGCTCTCTCCTCTGCACTT
Source organism: Cirrhinus mrigala (assembly GCA_036247105.1). NCBI lineage: Eukaryota > Metazoa > Chordata > Actinopteri > Cypriniformes > Cyprinidae > Cirrhinus > Cirrhinus mrigala. Next base: position 21,109,163 of record CM070007.1, on the reverse strand, counting down.
CTGCGTTCATCACTTCTTCTTTTTTTTTTAAAGATTTATTTTTTGGCTTTTTGCCTTTATAATGACAGGACAGATCAGAAGTGACAGGAAGCAAAGTGGGAGAGAGAGAGATGGGGGCGGGATGGGGAAAGGTCCTCGAGTTGGGATTCCAACACGGGACGCCCGGAGCGCAACAGCGCTGTATGTGGATGCCGCGTTCATCACTTCTTACCGGAGCTTACACTGTACACGTACAACAGTTAGCAGAAGCTTGAGATTAGGGTTTAAAATATGGATATTTTTCTTTAAAAAAGTGCATTGATTCTGTTCAGAAGGCCTTTAATAACCCCCTGGAGTAGTGTGGAGCACTTTTTATGAAGGACTATCGCACTATTGGACTACTGAATCTCAACACCCATTCACTGCCATTATAAAGCTTGGAAGAACAGGACATTATTTAATATAACTCTGATTTTATTTGTCTGAAAAAAGAGAGTTATATACACATAGGATGGCTTGAGGATGAGTAAATCATGGGGTAATTGTCATTTTTGGGTGAACTATCCCTTTAAGATCACCAAGGTTGTTTTTGAAAAAAAAAAAAAAAAAATAGAGTTCAAGAAAACTGCATTTATTTGAAATAGAAATATCTTGCTGAATAAAAGTATTATTTAAAAAAAAACTGTTCAACAACAGTGTGTATTTTTAATATTAATATATTTATATTTGTCTTTTTAAGACAAGTTGGCAATTTCACAGGTTTAATAACTTAATATTATTTTTTTAGTATGTTTTTGACAGTATTGACACAACCCCCAATGTCTTTGAATGTGATTAAGCAATATGATTAACAAATTTAGACTTGCATCTCATCTCTTACAGCAGAGGGCATATCGATTTTACTAGGGTATTTATATGAGGTCACTGTTGCTAGGCTATTAATGGTAACACTTTAGTAACAGGCTGCAGTGATTGGTTATTACCCTACACCATTCAAGGGCCAACAAAATACAACCAAATCAGCATAATACAAGTGGGATAGCTGTCCGTATCAAATCCCACACCAGTGCAAGCAAACGTGTGGTTCCCAGTCATGAAAATGTCCTCTTTCTGATATCCACAGCTCATTTTTGCCAACTGTACAAATCCCAAAGAGAGGGTAATTTGTTTATCTATGGCATATTTCTACCCAGCTTCCTGTGGTCTGTGACACTGGGCCACAGGTGTGTTTTGTCTGCTCTTTTCCATTAGCCTATCACAATAGAAGTGAGCACTCCACAGGATGCAGCTTGAGTGTGCATCCCAAAACACTGACAGTACCACAATTTCCACAAATATTTCAACTGCTCATAATCTCTCAGTGCAACCCCCTCACCTCCTGTGCGTCACTATGTACAAACTGTACATTTAATGTGCTGAATAATGAAATAATTGGAATCATTGATTCTGAAGCGCAGGGCTGTTTTCATGTAATGAACACAACTTTGTGTGTTTTAAACACTGTGTTAAATGGAATGTTCACCCATGTTGTTCAAAACCCACAAGAATCAAAAATATCTTTGAACAAAGGTCTTACGGGTTTGGAACGACATGAGGGTGAGTAATTAATGATGCAATTTTACATTTTTGGGTGAACTACCCCTTTAAGACAATTTTTTCAAATACAGGATGCTAAAAGAAATAAAAATGGGAAAGTAAAACCTGTAAATAACGGTGTTTACAGCATTCAGGAAAGTAATGTACAGTGTTCATTCAAGTTTTTGCTGTCAATGACTCACTGTAAATAATAAGCCACGGCAAATTCTAACTCACAGCCCAACAGTGCTGCAATAACTAATGAATAACAGAAATAATCAACGACAAATTTCATTATCAATTAGTCTGGTCTGCGCTGTACACTTTAATTTCTATTAGTCATGGACAATATGCAGTCTATGGACAAAACACACTAAAAAAACAGCGGAGGGCGCACAAACCTGAGAATGCTGTATATTATATGTTCTTTAAGCACATATATATACTCACATAGTTTACTGGCTTGCATTGGCAGATGTCTTTGCTATTTAATGCATTTCAGGCATGTTTTCCCAGCACATCATTTACATTTTATGGTTATATTTTCCTGACAGCAAGCAAGTCTCGGTTAAACTTTACAGACGTCACTGTATGAGTGGAAGCACACACATGGGTTCCAAACAGACAGAACAGAATGAAGAATTTAAGTACAACAATTCTGACTGAATATTGTTGTTGAATGTCCAAAAGAGTCTATTTAAAGGGGTCATATGATGCGATTTCATGTTTTTCTTTGTCTTTAGAGTGCTACAAGCTGTTTGTGCATATATAAGATCTGTAAAGTTGCAAATTTCAAAGTCTCAAACCTCAAGAGATCTTTATAAAAGTTAAGACCCAGCCACGCCTTCCTAAAAAGCTAATTTAAACACACCCCCACAAATCTATCATGGTGTCACGGTGTGGAAGGATTTGCATAACAATGCCCATATGTATATGCAAAGAAAGAAGGTGTAACTTTTATTCTCACTGTAGTATTGTTGCAGTCGCCGCCATGTTGTGGAGACGCTGTTTTATTGTGAAAGCGAAAGTACTTTGTTTGGCCTTCCAAATGAGGACACAACTAGAAATCGGTGGTTAAGTTACATTTACAACACTGTTCCAGAAAAGTACAATGCAAATATTTGAGTGTGTGCAGCGCATTTTACAGAGGACTGTTTCCTCAACCTGTGAGAGTAGCCTAAATGCCGGCTGTACACACTATTAAGTGAGGCAATTACAACTTTGCAAGGACAGTCTGGCGCTTCTGACTCACAGCCTGTAAGTACGTTTTCAAATTTAAAGAATTTGCTACTGACTATTCAAATGCGAGTTTTGAGCAGTGTAGAGTAGTGCCTGTTGCGTTTCATTTCTACAATCACAAATGCAGATATGGTGTTCTGTTTACGCGATGCGATGCAACGCAACAACGCTACACATAATAAGACAGTATGAGTCATTATAATCAGTAATTGTCCCCACTGGATGCAACAAATGCCTCATTTATAATGGGTTTTATTGGTTTTGTCTCATCGTGCTGGGACACAGCATCACAACATGGTAAGGAGCGTACCATTTCTGTCACACACTTGAGGTATTGGGCCAATCACAACACGCTGAATAGCTGGCCAATCAGAGCACACTACACTTTTTAGAACAATGAGCTTTGTAAAAATTGACGCGTTTCAGAAAGGCAGGGCAGAGACAAGCAACAATAATGTACGATATGCGGAAATAATGTTTTTTGAAACTTAAACCGTGTAAACACATTGCATTACACCAAATACACAACATAATGTTCTTTTTAGCAACATCATATGACCCCTTTAACATGCTACTAACGCAAATAATGGTATTTTTATAAAAGCAGTAACTGTACAGTTATTGTAATGAAAATAATTGGATATAAATGTAAAAATCTTACATTTACAAGTTAATTATAATTTTTTGTGGTTTTAAACTTCCTTCTACTTCAAAACTGTGCACAATTTTGTAACATTTACATTTCAAATCTTTCCTGCACAGCCTGCAAATGTACATCCACTTAATTTGTTTCATCGCCTTCAATTTGAACATTGTTTGGAGGATGTGGAATGAATACAGAAAATGAATTCCTTATTAAAGGTACTGTTTACTGTTATTCAAAGAACAACATTATTTTCTGGTATTGTATAACTGTAACTTAATGTATGTAATTTTGTTCATAATCACATGACATACTTTGCTGCAAGATTAACCAGATTTAAAGAACAAAAAGTCAGACTGTCTGTGATTTTGTGTGTGTGAGAGTATGTTTGTGTTTGGACTTCCTGCACCTGCAGTGTGGGCAGGCAGCTGCTGATAGCTTTAAGCAGCCCATGTAATGCAGTAAGGAAGGGGCAATTTCTTTGCCAGAGTGGCTGAATCTTAGTATGGTGTTTCATTTTGGTGTGACTTTAAGAATTTTAATGGAGTGTACCTGGTTGGTTGTTGAGCTCCAATGGGAGGTTCTGACCTAGCAGGTTAGTGTCCATTGGCTGGGGACAGTCCTGTGTCATTGGCTCCTCAGGGGGCATATAAGCAGGCGGAGGGGTTTCTTTTGAAGCAACAACCAAAAAAAAGAAAAAAAAAACAGACAAAAGAAATGTAGATAAATAAAAATGATAAATATTATCCCACAGAATACAAATAACTCTAAATATATACAATATAAATATACCTATAATAAACATTTTTTACTTTTCCAGGTTTGAAAGTCTGAAGTAAACTATAGTAGTGTAAATTTCTATAGATGCACAGGAAATCTTATTTTTTTGATTCATATGCTTAGCAGTCAGAAGTGAGACAGATGTGCAATAGTAGCAGTAGAAACACCATGGTAGCAGTGCTGTACATTTTAAAATATAAGAAAAATACAATTTAAAAAAAATTGTAATTGTAAAAACTTTACAAATAATTCACAATATTACTTTTTTGTTGTATTTTTGATCTAATAAATAATAAATGCAGCATTGGTCTGTGAAGTGAAGACACTTAAAAATCATAGTTATTTTGATTGTTACCGTAAATACATTGAAAAATGAATATGATCAGTGCAGTTCACCTGGCATCTGAAAAGGGCTGCCTGGGTCCGAGCTGGATGGTGAATGGGGGAAGGTGGCTGTACTGCCTGTGCCGCTGTTGGGCGAGCTGGGGTAGCTGTTGGTCGGTGAGCTCGGTGTGAAAGGAAGGGCGTTCGCTGGCTGCTGTTGAAAGGAGTCGGGGAAGGTGGCGTTCTGAGGCATTGGGGGTTCCGTCTGGTGGAGTGGGTTCCGGAAGCGTGGCAGCATAGAGAGTTTAGCATTGAACTCGCTGTTTCGTGGTACCAGCACAGGTGGTAGCACTGTAGGAAGAGAGGAGAAACATGCCAATCATAAGCAATCAGAATGGAGTAGGTGGCACGAGAATCCGTCAGACTTTGACATATGAATTCACATATGGCCGTACACACACTAAATACTATAAACAATATAAAATACAATAAAATAAAATGAAATAAAAAACAATAAAATAAAAATAATAAAATACAGTAAAAAAAATATATATATATAAAATACAATAAAAAAACAGTTAAAAAACAATAAAATAAAAACAATAAAAAATATAAAATACAATAAAATAAAATGAAAAAAACAAGATAAAATAAAATAAATAAATGATAAAATACAATAAAATTAAAAATTAAAAAATAAATACAATAAAATAAAATGAAATAAAAACAATAAAATAAAATAATTAATATAAAAAACGATAATAATACAATAAAAGGAATTCAAAAAACAATAAAATAAAATGCAACAAAAACAATAAAATAAAATAAAAAAGATAAAATACAATAAAATGGAATAAAACAATAATAAAATTAAATAAAATTAAATTAAATAAACACTGAACTTACAACTAAAGACATACCAATGAAACAATAAAATGACAGTTCACCCAAAGTTCTGTCATCATTTACTCATTGTTACAAACCTCCATGACTTTCCTTTTTTTTGTGGAACAGAACAAAAAAGATATTTTGAAAAATGTTTCAACTGTTTGTGTCCACACAATGAAAGTCAGTGTGATCCAAAACAACCGTCATTGTATGGACAGAAAACACTGAGATATTTTTCAAAATACCATCTATGATTCACAGAAGAAGAAAAAGTGATTTGGAACAACATGAGGGTGAGTAAATAATAACAGAATACTCATGTTCAGGTATACTATCCCTTTAATTATTTATGATTATCGTTTGTATTGTTTTGTTGTCCACTATTTTCAGCTTTTTTGTAAAACACACAAATTGCATCATCGAAAAGTCATATTCACAGTTGTTACACACGCCTGTATTCTCTAAAAATAGCGGAGCAATAAAATGTGGTAACTGGCGTTTCCGCCTATGTTGCCCACATAACTTTTTATTTATACAATCTAATAGTTTTAGATGGTCAAAACGTTTGCAGTGAGATTGGGAACATGTATTTCAGCGAAACAGCAATGAGTATTGTTAAACAATAGATGTGGACGGCGTGCTGCCGTTCTGGAAAGGAGGGGAAAGACAGGTGTCCAGACATTCACAGGCCTGCACTACACAAGCGTGTGCAAGGCGGGCAACCAGTCTTTCCTGCTATTGTCTGTGTGGGTGACAGGAGTTCCTGTAAAACTCTTCCTCTATACAGCCACATGTTTCAGCCTCCACACAAACACACACACACACACAGACCCTGAACAAAGCCCTCATTCTGCCCCCGCCTGGAATTTCCTGCTCCTGCTCTCATAATGTGCACACACACATACACAGACACACACACACACACGCATACTGTGGACAGCTGTTTCTGTGTTGTCAGCTGACCCTCATCTTCTGCTTAGCCAACAAAAAGGGGGCTGTGCTTTTGAAGTCCATTCTTTCACCATAAGCAGAGGTAAAGAAAATGTTCTTGTTTCCCATTAAGACACACACACACAAACACATAAGACCACAGAAGGTTTTTAGACTCCACAGTTTTTCTCTCAAACGGTATCAGGATCAAACAAACGAGAAAAGCACCTGGCAGAGGCCGGAGAGAGATATGGAAAGGGAAGAACAGAAAAAGAAAGAGCCCATCTGCAGGAACCATGGGAAAGGAAAACTCAGGAACATGCATGGAAAACGGTACATATGGGCAATATAAGCCATATGGGATTCACTGACAGTGATTTGGCTCACTTGTTCTTCTGAAGGTAAATATTACTAACAGGAAGGGAAATGAATTAAATCTGCATACCATTTTCATACAAGCTGATATCATAATACATCAAATGGACACAATCTCCTAGCTGTAAAAACTGACTCAAAAATATGTATATTTTTATGACTTAGACATTTTAGTAATTTCTATGACATTTCCAGACCATGACATTTCAAATATTTGATATTTAAGGTTTTCCATGACAGTGAGAACCATAGATTGTGAATAAATCTTTGTTTTTGAACAAATCTGTAAAGAGAAAAATCATTCTTGTTTCTTTCCATGCATCATCATTTTTGTTCACTGGAGTCTTGCCCTTTTAAAGCACAAGCACATGACTGCTTATGAGCACAAGCCAACATCATTTGAGTGATGATTGTGAAGGAGCAATTCATCAGTTTGACCTACTGAACGAATACAATCTTTCTTAGAACGAGTCTGCATTTTGACAAAATGGCTCTGACTAAATAGAAGAGACTAATAGAAATTATAGCTCTGCTGTTGTCATTTTTGGAAAAACAGCTTATGATGCTTAAACACTCTTTCTAGAGTATCGAAGTAGATTTTCTGAAAACACAAATGTTAATAAAGGGACTTTCACACCAAGAATGATAACTATAACTATACTGTCCACACCGACGCGCGAAAGTACTTTATTTATTATGAAAACGCGCTGTCATCTTGAGCTCTTTAGAGTCAAGTTAATGCCGAAAGCTGGGTCATCAGCTGGGTCTGAAAAAAAGCTCTAAAAATGTTCTTATACAATGTGAATGATTATTAAAATGCTACTATTATAAAGTTATCGTCTTTGGTTTGAATGGGCCTTGAAGAGATAGTTCACCCAACAATGAAAATTCTGTCATTAATTACTCACCCTCATGTGGTTCCAAAGCCGTAAGACCTTTGTTCATCTTCAGAACACAAATTAAGTAATTAATCCGAGAGCTTTCTGACCCTGCATAGACAGCAACGTAACTAACACGTTCATGTGTTATGGTACTCTTGCGAACGCGTATCAAAGACTGACACGAAATAGAAGAAATTGTTGAATAAAGTCATTGTTTTTGTTTCCTTTGCACACAAAAAGTATTCTTGTAGCTTTATAACACTGCAGTTGAACCACTGATGTCACATGGACTATTTTAACTATTTTAACTACCTTTCTGGGCCTTGAATGTGTCAGTTGCGTTGCTGTCTGTGCAGGGTCAGAAAGCTGTCAAATTTCATCAAAAATATCTTAATTTGTGTTCCAAAGATGAACAAAGGTCTTATGGATTTGAAACGACATGAGGGTGAGTAATTAATGACACAATTTTCATTTTTTGGTGAATTATCCCTTGAAAGAGCAGGTCATATGGTATTTTAAAGTGTCCTAATATTGTGTTGGAGTCCCCTACAACAGATTTAAGTGCATCTAAGGTCAGAAAACATTGTAATTTTCTCAGAATATACATTTATACATAGAGTCATTTCTCAATGTTTTGAAACTCCCTTCCTTACTCTTCTCTGATTGGTCAGCTGGCCAAGCCTGTTGTGATTGGTACAGAGAGGAGTACTTGAGCAAGTTAGCGAGCGCTGTGTTGATCTGTGTTGCCAAGTCTGCGGGGTGAAGCAACCCCAATGATGTCATATTTAGCTCCTGGAATGTGAATTTACCAGGGAAACCGTAAAAAAAACGTGTATTTTGCACACCGGAACATGATTTTTAACAGGGACCCCCTCGAAATGCGATTGGGCTAGTTTAGGGCTAGTTTTTAGTAGTAATTGGGCGGGTTTTGTTGTGAAAACTTGGCAACCCTGGCTACCACTGACAAAGCATGCCATGCACCTTTACATAAAACAATAGTACTCCAATCCGTTCTTAAAATAATGACATAAAAACATTTTGCTTAACACTTATGCAAGCGAATTGTGCCCACAGCTAAAGTTCAGCTGCTAAACTGTAAACACTTAAAACAATAATGGTGGATACGTTAGCTGAGTGCTACTTGATTAACTGCTGAAAGAACACAGTTTGTAAACCAAAATATATCTACATTCTTTATTATTACATAAAGTAAGTACAACAACGACAGTCTACATTAATCAACACATTCTTAGGAAATAGTGGATTCAGAGCCGACTCACTCTTTTGAGAGACATTATCTTTATTTATAATGCACTTTTTTGATTAAGAACTTTGCAGACTGTTTACATTGAATAATAGCTATGTTACAAACTGCAAAAATATATTTTCCAAAAACCCATATGACCTGCTCTTTAAGACACTGATTGAATCTGAATGAACAGATTCAAAAGATTCAAGTCACTAGGATGAATCAAATGAATCCCAACCACTAGCCTAAATTACCAATCAGCTTCTAGTATGTAGCGCTCATGAACAACCGGCTCAAATATGTTTAGTCACTCACCTGGACTATCCACCCTCTTGTAGTGGTAGGGATTGATGCACACATCTTTCTGCTTAGATCCAAAGGGGAACTCGCAACACTCCAGGGCCTTGAGCTCATGGTGTGACTGCAGGTCCGGCCAACGCCATACGCGGCAGTAGATGACGTGAGGCAGCCCTTTCCGGTGTGACACCTGAAGCCTTCCATCCAGCGAACGGGGGATAGTGACACAGTTGCTTGGCTGACCGGGACAGCTGAGTGCCCTCTCCAGCTCCTCCATAGCACCCTTCTTCTTCTTCAGCTTCTTAACCAGAGCATCCACCGCCTTCTCTGCCCATTTCTCTTCTTCGTCGCCTTGCTTCCAGCCCAGCAGTCGCTTGACTGCCGGGCTGGTGAAGGAGAAGAGCGAGGTGACGTTCATAGTGGCGCCACGTGCGCCCCAGCCAAAGCTGTCACAGTTACTCCGTAGGATTCAGCCACACAGGAACAAGGAATTTCTGCTCTACCTCCTCCAAGAGAGCTCCAAAAACTCAACCACAGCGACACATGGACAGGGGTACTGCTGAAAGCTGCGTTGTTCCAGAGCTAGGTCAGACTATCAAGTGTACCTGTAAAGAGACAGACAACTCAGTCAGACATTTATACTTTGAGATGTGTTTAAGACATTCCACACTAAAGGCTGGAATACACTACATGAGTTTTGCCCAGATTTCTGGCCTTACTGGGAGTCTGCACAAGTAAAGTTTCTGGTAGTTGTTGAAAGTCAGATATAGACTGCAGATACAGTTGAGGTCATAAGTTTACATACAGTGCACTAGAGAAAGTAATAGAAACATTTATTAAAACAACTCAAATTCAAAAGTTTACATACACTTGATCCCAATACTGTGTTGTTACCTGAATGATCCACAGCTGTGTTGATAGTGATAGTGATACGATAAGTAATTGTTGTTCATGAGTCCCTTGTTTGTCCTGAACAGTTAAACTGCCTGCTGTTCTTCAGAAAAATCCTTCAGGTCCCATAAATTCTTTGATTTTTCAGCATTTTTATGTATTTGAACCCTTTCCAAGAATGACTGTATGATTTTGAGATGCATCTTTTCTGAGGACAGCTGAGGAACTGATATGCAACTATTATAGAAGGTTCAAACGCTCACTGATGCTTCAGAAGGAAAAACGACGCATTAAGAGCCAGGGATGTAAACTTTTGAACAGAATGAAGATGTGTACATTTTTCTTTTTTTGCCTAAATATCATATTTTTTTTCATTTAGTACTGCTTTTCAGAAACTACAGAAGATACTTACATGTTTCCCAGAAGACAAAATAAGTTAAATTTACCCCGCTCTTAATGCATTGGGTTTGAGCATCAGTGAGCGTTTGAACCTTCTGTAATAGTTGCATATGAGTCCATTGGTTGTCCTCAGTGTAAAAAGATGGATCTCAAAATCATACAGTCATTGCTGGAAAGGGTTCAAATACACAAAAATGCTAAAAACCAAAGAATTTGTGGAACTTTAAGAATTTTTCTGAAGAACAACGGGCAGTTTAACTGTTCAGGACAAACAAGAGACTCAACAACACAGCATTAATAATCAAACTTTTTGAAATGGGGTCATTTTTATAAACTCAACTATTATTTTCTCTTGTGGACTATATGTAAACAGGTCAGTACTAAATAAAAAATAACATGCATTTTGTATGATCCCTCTTATTTTGGCAATATAATTAACAATTTGCAGATTCTGCAAGGTGTATGTAAACTTTTGACCTCAACTGTATATTCTTTGTTGCCTATGATATTTCATTTTCCTGTGCATTCAACAGCTGAATTAAAAAATAAAACAGTGTTTGAAAATTGAGGTTGATAGTCATTTTGTGTGCAAATTAATGTTTTTGAACAACTTTTGATTTAAATTTTAGCTATTAAATATTCACTGAAGTTTTTCACATTTTGCTGTAGATGATTTTACCGTTACGCTGCATTAGAAGCCTTTCTGAAATCAGTTCAGTTGAGGTATCCTCATGCACAAACGCTTCAATGCCACCAATCCAGAACAAATGACGCAATACATCATCTAGCCTGAGATCACTGTGATGATGACATCATTCTGTTATGGCTTCTCGGAATGGCTGCCTTCAGAATCACAGCGCAAAGCTTCCAATTACATCTGCACTACGGTAAGTTCTCAAAATGGCTTTCAGCATATGGGAAGTGGGATGTGTTCATACGGCACGCTAAATGATACTGGTGTGACACACTACCGAGTGATGCTGTACAGCACTGAACAATGTCCTGACTCATATCAGTTTCCTCAAACATAAAGATGCTGCAGCTTACAACAGGATGCCATTCAGGAGACTGAAAGTTGTAGGCTTTGAAACATATTGTAGGTTCTAGTTAACTATACACCCGGTCCAAAAAAAGCGTAAAAAATTTAGGAACGGGAGCCTTTCCACATCCTGAGAATAGAGAGGAAACGCATTTGGGATAAAGATAAAAGCATCCATTCAGAGAGATCCCAAAGCAGCTATTCACTAACCAGCATTAAGGGAAGGGAAATAAGAGTGCACAATGAGAGTTCACACTTCTTTTGAAGTTACCAGATGGTTCGGCATAGCATCCTCACTGGAATAAAGCATGAGGCCTGAAATATGTTTCTTGGGGTGGGACACTTTCACATCCAGTATGATAAACTGAAACACTTCTGAACTGCATAAACATTATTATTGCTCTTTCTAGACAAAACATATTTCTTTTTTTCAATTTCCTTCCACACATATGAAAGGTCTAAGGTTATTTTGTTTTGCCAAGGACTTTCCAGTCTATCAGAGTCTGAGAGGCAAGAAAGTTTTTTTTTCTACTGATTCTGTTTTGGCCCATCAACACTAGATAAGTAAGGTGACATCAGATAGCAGCTATTTGAACTATGCTGAGTGCTAAGAATAATGTTGTCCTCGGTGAGTGTGACTGCCCTCAGCTACTGTTTCACTTTAGAAAGCTCGTCTGATGTAGGTTACAATCAGAGCAAAGTATCACAACACAAACACATATTTTAATTCAAAGAATTTTTACACACTTTCTGCAAAAATCTTAACAAAATCACAAAATATCACTGGCTTATAAACTAGCATGAACTCTGCACATCACAGTTGGAGTCAATGAAAACAGTTGCTGTTTTTTAAGTACGGAGAGAGTTGTAGCTGTTATCGTTGACCACACCAAAAGGTAGGCTTAAAAGTTGCTGCTATATTTAGCATCATCTCGCAGCCAAATATTTATTTAAAAGCCTGGGACCTTAAGCTGTTGTCAGGGAGGAGATGAGCAAACGGCAGGAAGCGCATCACTTATAACCTGCAAGATAGAATATATATATTTTGGTTGGTCTTCGGTTGGTTGGTCAAATTTTTATAGTCTTCCATAATAGAACCTAACATTTCTGTGGACAGGAAGCAGGAATTTATGACAAGTTCTTTCTTCTTAAGACAAGCTAAGAAAGATAACAGATGGGTTAAAGATAAAAATGTGGAGAATTTTCCATCTGTTCTCGTTGAATAAGCACCAGGTGAGCTTGCAAAGACTTCATGCCATGGAAGATCTGTCAGTGAGTCAAAGTGTATCATGGATTCTTCTACTGCTTAATGCTTTTTCAGATTAACGGTGAGACAGATCTTTCAGTTCATCTCAAGATCCCAGCTTAGGTGTAATGTTATTAGGGATGCACGGAAATTTCAGCCGAAACGTCTTGTTTTTGTTTGCAATAGCACTACTGTGCTGCAACCCGCTATGCTCTGCTCTTATGCTTTGATAATAATATCTTTGTAGGACTATATATTATTTGGATAATTAATCAAAAAAGTATATCTGATTCTGTTGGATGGAACTAGATGAAAATAATATATTGATGTTTAAGTTTATGGTGTTACTTTCAATAAAGTGTTTAAATTCAGTATCATTCAAATTATTGAGTTAAATTAAAAAGTCTTACAAACTTACTTTATACTATTTAATAAGATAATAAATAATTACTACAAAGCATTTTTGGTTTCGGTTTTATGCATCCAGAATTTTCGGTTTCAGCCCAACATTTTCATTTCGGTGCATCTCTAATGTTTATAGGCTTAATATACATTTGACCACCTACAAAATAGTAGCCTACTACTACTACTAGTAGTAGTATTAGTAATAACAAACCTTTGAAGAGATACATTTAAAAAAAAAAAAAAAAAAAAAAGGAAAAAAAGCATGGGAATCAAACTTAGCAAATGCACTAATACTAAATACACACCATTGCATTTTTAAAGAGTTTTATTTTAACATTATAGCCATTAATATTTTTATTTGTTAACTTTTAATCTCTTTTGTATTTATTTATTTATTTATTCTCTTTTTTTATCCCACAAAAACACTTTTGGACTGAATTTTAAGAATATGAATGCCTTTGCAGCATTTAAGTTTGTGCAAAATGAACAAATGAACAATGATTTTGTTTGAAAATACTGTAGAGTAATATTAATATTTTGATGTTGTCCTGTTAGAATATGAATGGACTGTTTGAGTTGATACTGATAATTTTCAGATTATATGTTCTCATAAATTTCATATGATGATGATGATGATATATATATATATATATATATATATATATATATATATATATATATATATATATATATATATATATGTATGTATATATTTTAATTCTCAGGATTATTGAAAAATATATTTTATTTTATATACATTGCCACTCAAAAGTTTTTGAACATTAAGATTTTTAATGTTTTTTTTTTTAAGTAAGTCTCTTCTGCTCACCAAGCCTGCATTTATTTGATGCAAAGTACAGCAAAAACAATACAATTTTAAAATATTTCTACTATTTAAAATAACTGTTTTCTATCTGAATATATTTTAAAATGTAAATGGACAAATGGAGAAGGAGGGATGAAGACAGCATTTATGTGAAATGGAAATCTTTTATAACATTATAAATGACTTTATCATCACTTTTGATCAATTTAAAGCATCCTTGCTAAATAAAAGTATTAATTTCTATAATTTCTTTCCAATATATATATATACTGATATACTTACATTCCAAGCTTTTGAATTTATTCTATTGGTATTTGTATAACGCCTTTAATTTAACTTCTAAAATATATTGAAATAAAAAACAGTAAAATATTTCACAATATTACTGCTTTTGCTGTATTTCGGATCAAATAAATCTTACTGTCCAAAAACTTTTTTCTCCCATCGTTCTTGTTTTTCTGTAGTTCAATGTCAAATTTAAAATAATTTCTCAATTTTTAATTAATGAAAAAGTGTAGTAGTAACATAGTAATGGCAACAAATCATACGGTTTAAACCCAATAATAACGAAAAATGACAAACTTTGAAATGTAAAATTAAGTTACTAAGAACATCTGAGGTTTTGATATCAAAGTGGCAATGCAATATTACAAGGAACATATTATGAAACCCTAAACTCTCTCTATAGGGGCGGAGCAACTCTTCAACACTTTTCCGTGACTGTTACAAGTATCTCCCTGACACATCAAGAGCCTCTTTATCTTCACGTATCACAGGCAGCCAGGGGCTTCTCATTGTCAAAGGCTGTAGGCCACTTCAAACTCAAATACACATGCAGCTGTTCCCTGAGGGAATCTGTCATACATGTTGAAAGCACGCTTCCCGAACCCAAACACCACACAGATTGGGTATTCCCACAGCAGGTGCTGTCTGAACATCCGTAGATGCTGTTCTCACACCAGACCTTTGGGTTTGGTAAGATCTTTTGCTCTGTCTGTTTAGAGCTTTGATGACCTCCAACAGGTCTCAGAGTTGCTATCCAGCTGCCTTGTTTAATTCAATTCCACGTCATTTGGAGAGGAACTCCACAGTACAAACATCTAGGCATACAAAGGCTGTCGGAGTGATGGGAATTGATACATATTATTGAGGATTCATAAAATCTGACCACTCGTCTGACCACACACTTACATAAAAGGTCAATATACCATCGTATTGACTCAGACAATGTTAGTTTGCACTGTCTCGAGTCCAGTCAAAACAACCAATGCTTAAAGGTAAGTTCAACTGCCTAGAGATGCAAAAATTGGGCGCAAGATGAGCGTAAAGGGGTCTTGTCGGTGAACTGTGATTGAGCACTTGCTGCTTGAAAAATTGCGCAAATGGAAAAAAACGGCAGTTTCGGTTGCACATTTGCAATGCAAGAGCAGCCATTAAAATGCAATCACTGCGCCTTCAGCTAGTGCTCTCCAGGCCTGAGTGCATGTAAATATTAGCATTAGCTTGAGGGTTGGTGCAGCGGGCAGAGCTAATGTGGCTCCCATCACGCAACTTTGACAGCCTTGACCCCCCGCATCATCTCCATGTATCATTTTGCGCTGGTTCAGTGCCGTTAATCAATTTAGGAGGCAGTAATGATGCTCTCTCGGCCCTCCCAGGGGACTCTGCATTATAAAGAACTTACATTATTTATCAAGGGCTGGATCTGGGGCCCTCCATTAAGCGCCAGCTCTATTGCGATGTTCTCTAATAAAAAAAAAAAAAAAAGGGTTGGGGGTTGGACAAATGGAGAAAGAAGGGATGAAGAGAAAGTGAGAGTGAAAGAGACAGACACTCGAGAGCAAGTGCGTTTCAAACTCCCTGTGATGCCACATTTAAATCAAACTGGCCAAAGGTTCATGCACAACAGCTAATGCTCTGTAAACTGATGGCTAACTGTTTGTTCTCAGTATGCTGTGAGTCACCGTGAAGCTTCGCTGATTCTATGAGGCAAGAAACCACTAAGATTACAAAAGAAGATTGACCTGTTACACTTCTGGAAGTCATTTAAAAGGCATTTCATATTTAGACACATGAATACATCATATACGTTATATCCGCACACAGACGGATGCTTTCACTTTACACTTTGCAATCAGAAACAGAGACACTATGTTGGTCTGTGAATAAAATTCCTGTCATATTTCCTCATGTGATATACAGTTGTGAATATAGTTACAGTAGTGAATATAGTTTAATTATTTTTAGTTTGTTTATGTATTTATGTATTCATTTATTTATTTATTAGATATCTGCCCCTTTCTCACAATAATAACACCACCACCAACAACAAAACAATATTAATGAATGAAAACATCGCTTTAGGTCTGTGAACAATATGTCCGATATGTTATATTAGGATATACAGATGCGATAATTTCCAGTTACAGTAGACAGGCAGGATGATGATGATTATTATAATGAATAATATTGTTTACCAACAACAACAACAATAATAATAATGACCAACTTTTAATACAGTAAGGCTGTGAAGCGATTAATCGCGATTAATCACATCCAAAGTAAAAGTTTGTGTTTACGTAATAAAAAATCTGTGTATAATGTATTTATTATGCATATATAAATACACACACATGCATGTATATATTTAAGTGTTATATTTATATTATATACATATATATATATAAATATAAATATTTTAAAATATATGCACATATGTTTATTTACATATACATAATAAATATGCACAGTATATTTATTTTTATACATAGTTTTTATACAAATATATATAGCATATAATTTTATTTACACATATATATGTAAACACAAACTTTTATTTCATATGCGATTAATCAGGATTAATCGTTTGACAGCCTACAACAAGCACAATGTAATTACTCTTATTTTTCATTTCTTTTATTAAATAATGAAGAAAAATAAATAAAAAGTGTTCAAACCTAGTTTAAGAGTTTGAAGTTTAAGATTTAATTTTCAAAATTTGGTACCATAGGGGGTCTGCCAATTACTGTTAATTACTGCTAATTACTGTTTGATCCCAAACGAATTTTTTTGACTAAGATTAAAAGGTGCATTTATCAGAATTACAATATTTAATGAGCCAACATCAAACACTAAAGTTTAGCTCAATGTTTAATTGCCCCACCTGTTTTAATGTATTGAAAATGTATGTCTCTATACAATCAATAATGATTATTTTAATGGCTTTCCAATGTACTGTACACATGTAGTTATAGCCTAGCCTTAAAATGCAACCCTCAATTTTATACAATGTATAAGAGGGTCACTTTTCATCTCAGTCCACCAAGGTAACTCACCCAAACAATACAGTAAGTTAAATGCTGATATAAGACAATCACACGCACACACACACACACACACACACTCCTTTTCTCTGTCTGTCACAACACACACACACATACACACAATGTGTGAGAATAAAACAATCCAAGCAAATCATGGACAAGGACAAATTCTTGTCCTTTGAGTAATCTGATATGTCATCTTCAATGATGTCAGGAAATCTGGTTCAGGTCTCACAGGCTCTGCATGCATCATGTACGGGGGCAAATATTCAATGTAAGTGACGTGTATGATTTATTGCCATTTTTGAACAATCAAAAAATCCCCTCCAACTGCACAAAAAACCGAAGTGGGTGGTAAAGCACGAAATGAAGCATAATGGAATGAGTAATACAAAAAGGAATGACTAAAATTTGTGTGGATGTAATAACAACCAAGGTCAACAGTTATAAAGTATATAAACAAACACAACACTAAAATAAAATATTTTACTATATTGTTAAAACTGACTGCAAACATCTGCAACAGCACAAACATCATGTGACAGTCAAACAAAATTGCATTTTATGCACTACAAACAGCAAGACTATGAAAACAACAAGCTGATGTGCAGACACACCACATGAACCATAGCTAATACTGAGTGATTTACTCTCTTGAGTTGTTCTGAACAGCAACCAAGTTGGATGCTTCATTACTGCTCTCAATGCGCGATAAACACTCGATAAGAAGTTATAAATTATGCGTTCCTCTAAAAACCATTTACAAAAGTGCCGTTTGTGATTTCACAGTTTGTCGACGCGTTTAAATAGAAAACTAAAGTTTACTGTACCTTGTGCGCCACCTCGACGCGATCCTTCACAGCATTCATACAACCAGACTCGCTGTGCTCGCCTGGCGTCAGTGTGTCGCGAACCGCCGCACCCTCCGCACTAAACTCGTATCACGCCGCGGGATATAGTGAGGGGCGGTGCGCAAGTCCTAACAAGTCCTACTTTTTTACACATTCAACGTTTTCAAAGTACTGTGGAATGAATTATGTAACATTGTAACAATGTAGCCTACTTTTCTAGAGCCCGAGGAGGCCAATCCGTGGCCCATCATGGCACTGTCCTGGGTAGGACCGCGGGCAAGCCATGTGGTGCAATGAGCGTATCAAGTGATGCTGTGGTAATTCAACTCAACATGCAACTTCTGATATGATTCATCATTGTGCAGTACAGTTGGGTGAATACAAGTAGCGTGTGACAAAAGGTAAACAAACCTCTATTACTTATAATCAGCATTAAGTTTAACCCAGGGACAGAATGAGATAGGGATATAATGCCACTTGGATTTGCATATTTACATAAAAACAACGCTTATGGCAAATTTTCAAGACATTTTCCACCCAGCATTTTGTTTAAGGTATGATGATATTAGGTGATTGATTGATTGATTGATTGATTGATTGAGACTGCCAATATGAAAATAAAATGAATGCACAAATATTTGTCTTGAAAGTGATTTATTAAATAATATGGTTATTTATTAAAAAAAAAAAAAACAATGAAACAACCAAAGTTACATTTAATTGACTTTATAAATTATATATAAATATATGTGTGTGTGCGTGTGTGTGTTATGTTATAAATCAAATTTTTAGTTGCTAAAGTGTTAATTCACAGTTGCGCTGCAAAAAAAAAGTTGTCTGTAACAACGTGAAGACGAAAAACAAATCGAGAAAATTGCAATCCATCATTACAGAAAATTATATTTTCCACAAACAAATGCACAACTAAATCAACGAATGTTATTTAAGGCAATCTTCACGAAACCGTTCAATGTTAGGTTGCTAATGTCAAGAATCTGATTAAATTTGAATATATTAACGTTTTATTATTCATTAATAACCCAGCTCCATATGTTTCTGAGTGCGAGAGCTCATGGAACTATATTATCCTGTGGCGGCGGTGGCGGAGGGATACCATCGAGAGTAGCATCGTGCTCACGCAGATTACGTCACGCGGTTGGCGACAGAATGTCTGAGTGAGGCGCGAGTAAGCTGCACGTGAATGTGAAATCTGGGAAAACACTGCGAGCTGAGAGTGCATTTCAAGAAGTGTGCAGAAATATAAAATAGTTATAATATGTCAGAAATTTGTCGTCCTTATTATAGTTAGCCTTTTTGTTTATTTTCGTTGATTTTTACCTTTCAAGTGTCATATTAAATAAGCTGCAGCTTACTTATTTTCACTTTATTTATTTGCATAGCTTCCTATCAGCCAATTTTTCACAGAAGTTACTGCATTGGATTAATTTTCATATCACCAGATTTTTCTTCAACGTAAATAAGTAATAATTGCATATAAGACCAACTCGAAATAAAGCTTTCCGATCACAGCATGCTAAAACATGAGTATAAATTCATATCTAGCAGCTGTGCATAATGTATTTATGCAATTATTTTATAGAAATGGACTAGTTGGATGTCTTACGGAAATGTTTATGCTTAATGACATACACCTAAGTTTAAGGATAAAGTCGCCTCCTAATGAGCAGGGAAACTACAATGCTCATCTTGTCTCCCACTGGGTTGCTGTCAGGTGCACTTTCAATTTGAGTCCTTTTGTCTTAACAGTATCACCCACTGCTGAGGAGGGAGGAGAGGTCGGAGGAGGGCCTCTCACCTCTGTCACTGAGCCTTCATTCACCCTCATCACAATGGAGCCGGACGGTCGTGCCATGGGAATGTGAGGTAGTGCTGAAAAACTATCTGCTTATCAAAAAACAGTATTGTACAAAATGTAAAGTTGGACCTGAAGAAATATACTCTCTAAATCCGTGGTATTTTCATTTCTTTTTGGAGAGCCAAGCTGTGTGCTTGCTTACATATGCGACTCATTTGTGCTTTGGTGCCATCAGCGGTCTTTGGCACAGCACTGGTGTTTTCAGTAATGCTAAGCATGATGGCAGAGAATCAGGCAGCTCGCATTTCAAACAGGCGCCTCCATTGACACCGTGCTCCTGCTCTTCTAGAAATAATGTCTGGAGTGGTAATATTTAAATACTGTCTCCAAGGGCTTTTTTATTTATCCCGTGGACCTTCATATGCCACGGATCATTAGCTCACCTGCATACACTACCAGTCAAAAGTTTTTGAACAGTAAGATTTTTAATGTTTTTTTAAAGACGTCTCATCTGCTCACCAAGCCTGCATTTATTTGATCCAAACCACAGCAAAAACAGTAAAATTTAGAAATATATTTACTATTTAAAATAACTGTTTTCTATTTAAATATATTTTAAAATAAAATTTATTCCTGTGATTTTAAAGCAAAATTTTCAGCATCATTACTCCAGTCTTCAGTGCCACATGGTCCTTTAGAAATCATTCCAGTATTTGCTGTTCAAGAAACATTTTTTATTATAATTATTATCAATATTTAAAATAGCTAAGTACATTTTTTTCAGGATTCTTTGATGAATGATTTCTGAAGGATCATGTGACTGGAGTAATGCAAAAATTCAGCTTTGAAATCAAAGGAAGAAATTACACTTTAAAATATATTACAATAGAAAAGAGTTATTTTAAATAGTAAAAATATTTCAAAATTTTACTGTTTTTGCTGTACTTTGGATCAAATAAATGCCGGCTTGGTGAGCAGAAGAGACTTCTTTAAAAACATTGACTGCTAGTGTAAGTACTGAAAAAATATGAAAAATTGATAAGACAATACTTGTGGCATGTTAATTACAAAAAAAGTCTAAAATTTGATGTAAAATAAGCAAAAATCAAGGTTACTGTAATACACTTACAAATGAATGGGGCCAAAAATAAACACTGGAAAAATATACTCTTAATGGGGCAAATTTTGTAGCTTTTAACAGCAGAAATCTAAAACTTATATTAAAATGCACTTGCAACAATTCTTCTGGAAAAACGTGTATTATTTAAGATATAAATGCATAATGTCACCATTGCAGCAAAGCTGTAATATTGACATATTAATATGAGTAAGTTTCACAAAATCATGTTTTTTCATATTGTTTATGTATCTTGAGCAGGGTTGTTACAGTAAAAAAAAAAATACTATAAAACATATAAAAGTTTTTTTTTTTTTTTTTTTTTTTTTTTACTTAAAATAAAATGAACATTAACTGAAATTACAAACTTTTTTAACTATTTGCGATGTGGTAACATTTCTCATTTTAATTGTTTAACTTGATGTACAAAAATAACAAAAAATAAAACTGAAAAAAAAGTAAATAAACTATGTAGACACATAAGAAAAAAACAACAAAACAAACAAACAAACAAACAAACAAACAAAAAAACAGAATTACTACAATTTATATATGTAAATGAAAATGTGGTTATTCTGATAAAACAATTAATATTTTAAGTTTTCCATACTGGCCCCATTCACTTCAAGCGCCACACTGTAACCAACGTTTTGCTTTTGTTTTGTTTATTTAAACAAAATTAGGGCAAATCAAAAATTAATTTTTGTGGTTATATTAAACTCATAATATTCCTTAAAGGGATAGTTTACCCCAAAATAAAAAAAAAAATCTGTCATTAATTACTCACCTTCATGTCTTTCCAAAGTGGTAAGACCTTCGTTCATCTTTAAAACACAAATTAAGATATTTTTGATGAAATCCGAGAGCTTTCTGACCCTGCATAGTCAGCAATGCAGCTGACACATTCAAGGCCCAGAAAAGTAGTAAGGATATTGTTAAAATAGTCCATGTGACATCAGTGGTTCAACTATAATGTTATGAAGTTACAAGAAGACTTTTTGTGCACAAAGAAAACAAAAAAAACAACTTTATCCAACGATTTCTTCTCTTCCGTGTTAGTCTTTGACGCATTTTCACAAGAGTTAAATGTTTATTTTTGGGTGAACTATTCCTTTAAGGTTGTTATACCTTGAATGCCTTAAACATACTATAAAAAATACACTTTCTCTCTGTGAGGGTTTGAGTTTCTAATGAACACCTAGAAACTTCTTGAAAGCACATTCTGGAGGTATGTTTGTTAAAAGATGAGAGAGCACAGTGGCCTTGACAGCTGACCGTGCATGCCTCCTATTTTCCTCTGTGATAGGATAACAACTTTGGTGACTGACATTTGTTCAAATGGACAATATGTTATTTGTAAATGGGCGGCGTGTAAGATGAAGCTCCCCACCCTGGCCTGGCTAGAGTTAACCCCTCTCCCCACCATCAGCAGTCCCCATGGTTGCTAGGAGGGTGGTCTGCCATACCCCAGGGTGGAGAGAGGAATAAGAGGACAATTGTGGGGCTTTGCATAAGGCTCAAGAGGCTGGAACAGCTGCCATGGTCACTTGGTGGAGGGCTTGCATACTGAAGACCACGCTAGTGTAAAAGCATTTGCCAAGGTCGTCCTTGTCATTTGTGATAAAAAGCCCATTGAGTCTGGTTTTGTGAACACACTTTTGATATACTGTTAAAATATTAAGAGGAAATTGGTTAACACATGCATTATATGACAACTAAACTTGAGCCTTACTGTACAAAAATGTTTGTATTTTTGGTAACACTTTACAATAAGGTGTCATTTGTTAACATTAGTTAATGTATTAACTAACATGAACAAACAATGAAAGATACATGTAAGATACACTAAAGTAGTTGACTAATGTTAACTAATAAAAAACCTTATTGTAAAGTGTTACCGTATTTTTATTTTAAAAAAAGGCGTAAAAACCTCTTAACTGGTTGAATATTGCATTACATGTAATTTTACTGTAAAATAGCATCACATTTATGGCTTTGGAAAGTAAGAACTATGAATTACCAAATAATTGACATTGAAGATAAGTAAAAGCACATTCTCATAAGGGAATCACACCAGTATATGATCATTTGGCAATTATATGTATCAATTGCAATGGACCTTTCTCACATTTCTGGGTTTCTCATAGCAGAAGTCATCATAGTTGGGTAAAATCCAAGAGCAGTGAATGGGAGAGTATCACAAATATATTTTTTGCATTCCCATTTGCTCAAATATCAAAAGAAAAACTCCACGAGAATGTTTTCATGAATTTCAATCATAGGAAAAAAAATTGAGAGAGACTGATCTCAGCAGTCAGAAGAGAGAGCGATGTCAAATTTATTGTTCCTCCCATAAACACGGCATTAGAAACACCCTCGTATTAGCGTTAACTCGTTTTTTTGTGACTTGATGAAAAGGTAATATAATACAAAGTATAGTATTATAAATGTACAGATATTTTTTTAAAAATCAAAATATGGAAAAATTTCAAAGATTTATGATGATGATGATGACTGTTAAAATGCGTCATCACAGTCTTGTGAAAGGGTATTTTGTATGTATCAAAGGAAATAGCAATTATCATCAATGACTTGTTAGTTCCAGGAGGTAATATATACTCAATTACATATATACACACACTAATAAGAACTCAATTATATAACTCAATTATACAAAGACAGATTTTTTATTTTTTAACAATTTTCAAAAAAAATAAATTAATTAATTGTGCATCACAATTAATCTCAATCAAACTGTGGTTGGGTTATTTTGATTAAACAAAAAAATTACTAAAAAATCCAGCTAACTAACACAATAAAACAATAAAAACTTGATAACATAATACACTACATACTTACATACTGCATACAAATATAGCACCTCCATACCATGGTAAAAATGTAATATGGTTCCTAGGTATTTGTATGAAAAACAGTCTAAATACATTTAGTATAAATGCATATATGCTACAGCTTACTTACAAAAATAAATAAATAAATAAATAAATACTGTAATTACATTCCATTACTCCTCCTTCAATACGTTTACATATTTACATTAATAATATAATAAAATGCAACACGAGTATACCCACATTTCTGACACAACACCACTGTGCAGTTAGTGCTACTACAGTAAATCTATGGTAAATGATGGCGATTTGTACATTAAAATGCCTTCTGACTGTATCGTTGCGCACAGTGTTTCTCCTGTTTGTCAGCGCTGTTTCACCTGGCTATAAACCAAGTTATTTGTGGTCTTCACTAAACTCAAGCGCTTCACACTGGCGCTGTTTAGCGACTGAGACTCAAGACCAGTGAGTGAAGGCATCTAATCTAGTAAATTCGCGCCGTGCCGGTTTGGCGTTTGAACTTTGATCCGAGCGGATAAACGGTCCGATTGGCGCGCTTTGACTAGCGCTCTTTTGTTCCGCCTTTGCCGCATAAACATTATATTGAACATTTATAGAACTCTTGTTATCGTTTATCGAGGAAATTTATATCGCGCGATAATTATCGTTATCGACTTGTCGCTCAGCCCTATATACATATATATCCCTATATATAGCCCTATATATATTTTGTTGCCTTAAATATATATATATATATATAAGGCAACAAAATCTTTGATGCTCTTCAACATTACAAATGGAAATTCATTTTCACAGTAAAAATTATTCAAGTTTATAGAAAGTAAAAAATATATATATATATATTTCAAGTAGATTGGTATATTAACATGAAATTACTTAATAACAATAAAATTGTACACTGGTCATTTGTAGAACCTATTTGCCATACAATAACTGAAACATTGTCACTATCTGGCAACCAGTCTTTTTTCTTTTTTTTTTCTGTATATATATTTAACAGGATTTTTTTACAGTGTAATTTAAAGGCATCTTGAGACACATATGCTGTCTGCTCTGATTGCTCATGTTGTTTATGTAGTAGTTCAAGTATAAGTTAATTAATCCTTGTTTATTTCCTGATATGCAAACATGCAAAATTACTCGCATAACATTCTCTCTGGTGACTCTAGTGAGTATTCAAACATCTCTTTTAACTCTCTCTCTCTCACACATAAACTCAACTGAGCAGTTGACATTTACAGTCCTCATTCTGAGTTTTAATGATGGTCTTTTTGCAGTAATAATGACATGACGTCAGATAGTAGAGCGGATCACTGGGTCAATTACTCAACCAGTTAATTGACTTTCCTGGGACCACAAGACCCCAGACAGAACAAATGAACTCTACACATGAGCAATGACTTAATATTTTAGACTAATAAAACAGCAAAATCCAAGCCATCCAAGATGTAGGTGAATTTGTTTCTTCACTGGAACAGATTTGGATAAATTTAGCATCGCCTCTTATGGATGCTGTGCAGTGAATGGGTGCCATCAGACTGAGGTCAAAAAGTTGAACAAACAATACAATTCCTCTATCCATACTGTTGCTTTTGGCAATGAAAAAGTTGAATCAGGACATAAATATGCACAAATCAAGCATCATTTAACAACCCCAACCAATTCTAAATAAATATGTTTGTGGATTTTTGCATGAACTATTCAACACTCATTTGTGTTCATTTGACAGGTGTTGGTGATGCTATTGTTTGCATGTTCAGCAAATATAACTCCAGCATTACATCATGCAACTTGGAAGACGGAATGATATTTTTATTCCCATATCACAGATGTTCCTTCAGTTCAACACTGTAAGGTCATTTCTCATGAGACGAGCGCTGTGGTGCTGCGTCCATCTGGAGATATTGTAAGCGATAGTCCTCTGACATCATCCTTTCCTGTGGTGTATTCCAAACAGAGTTCTGTGTGGTGAAAATAGCTCTGGCTGTAAACAAAGCTTCCATGTCTGATTTGCTTTTCTTAGAAAGGAATAATAGTATATGAACTTTAATGCCAAAGAAAACATAAGAGGGAAAACTAACTCAGCATTTACACAATGAAGCTTATATTACAACAAAAGCCAGGTCCACCCTAAACTCATTTTAATTTAAACTCACGTTAAAGACTTATACAGTGCAAATCTGTGCGCTGTCAGCTTGAGTTAAAAACATCCCACTAGACCATTCAAAATATGTAGTGTAATGTGCTAAATATAGAAGAAAATCTACAAAGTACAAATAAGGCTTATAGAATCTTAGCTGCAGGGTTTTCCTTGAATTCATCAGTTGTGAGCATGCAAGACATTGT
This sequence comes from Cirrhinus mrigala, assembly GCA_036247105.1. Lineage (NCBI taxonomy): Eukaryota > Metazoa > Chordata > Actinopteri > Cypriniformes > Cyprinidae > Cirrhinus > Cirrhinus mrigala. Next base: position 21,082,871 of record CM070007.1, on the reverse strand, counting down.
GTGCAATGAATGATGTCATCCCCGTCGCTTCATTGATCGTAGCTGCCATGGCTACCACAGTGCTGTAACTGTAGCGGCGGTAGGTCAAAGGTTACAAAGATAGCCCAGCAATTGAATTTATGGGAGGGCTTGTAGGTATCAGGTTTTCTCATTCACCCCCACACCACTTTGTTGATTCTGAAGCGGCCTTTCCTTTCCAATCCTCCTCATTCTCTCCGTCCTTCATCCAATTAGTGGCAATTAACCACAGGACCCGACCAGCTACCTTTCTGATGATAACCTCTGTCTAATGCAGATTTCTGTTTGCAAACATTTATGCAGGAATGTTTTTGAACACACAATACTGATACGCTAAATATGATAAACATTCAGACATCACTGAGAACATACAGTGGAGGTCAAACGTTTACATGCACTTTGCAGAATCTCCAAAATGTTAATTATTTTACCAAAATAAGAGGGATCAATGCTGTTTTTTATTTAGTACTGATCTGTATAAGTTATTTCACATAAAAGACATTTGCAGAAGGAAAAACATTGCATTAAGAGCCGGAAGGTAAAAGCGTACAGGGTAGATTTAACTTACTTTGTCTTCTGGGAAACAAGTATCTTCTAGCTTCTGAAGGGCAGTACTAAATGAAAAAAAATATCTATGATTTTTAGGCAAAATAAGAAAAATGTACTCATCTTCATTCTGTTTAAAAGTTTACACCCCTGGCTCTGAATGCATTGTTTTTCCTTCTGGAGCATCAGTGAGCGCTTGTGTAGTATTAATAGTTGCTTATGAGTCCCTCAGTTGTCCTCAGTGTGAAAAGAAGCATCTCAAAATCATACAGTCATTGTTGGAAAGGGTTCAAATACACAAAAATGCTGAAAAACCAAAGAATTTGTAGGACCTGAAGATTTTTTCTGAAGAACAGCGGGCAGTTTAACTGTTCAGGACAAACAAGGGACTCATGAACAACTATCACTAAAAAAAACAAATGTGGATCATTCAGGCAACAGCACAGTATTAAGAATCAAGTGTATGTAAACTTTTGAACAGGGTAATTTTTCAAAATTCAATTATTATTTTCTCTTGCAGACTATATGTCAATGTCTTTTATGTGAAATATCTCATTTATGATCCCTCTTATTTTGATAAAATAACATTTTGCAGATTCTGCAAGGTGTATGTAAACTTTTGACCTCAAGTGTATTTTAGAGGAATACTGAAAATGAAATGTTGCTGAAAAAGTATGCTCCCTCAGGTCATAAAATTTGTAGATGAGAACAGATTTGGAGAAATGTTACATCACTTGCTCACCAATGATTTCTCTGCTGTGAATAGGTGCCTAAATTCAGAATGAGAGTTAATACAGCTGATAAAAACATAACAATAATCCACAAGTAATCCACACGACCATCACGTCCATAAATTAACGTCGTGTGAAGTGAAACGCTGTTTGTTTGTTTTTTTCAAAACAAATCCAACGTTAATACGCATTAAAGATGAATAGGCCTATACTTCATATCAACCCTATGTTTATTTTTTCCTGGGCTTTCACAACTCTCAAACCTTGCTCTTTTATAAAATGTCTGTTAAACCTAGTCTTGTCGATACCGAGATATATTTTTAAAGGTGAACCATATGTTTCACTTTATTAAGGTCTTTTCTTAACTTCCAACGTATTACATTTATAGCAAGTTTACAACAAAAACTCTGTGAACAGCTCCCTCTAGTGTCCAATCATAATCAGTTCACACATTAAATCTATATATTCATTAATATTAAATGCGACAAATCTGCAATTAGTATTGAAAAGTTTGAATATTAATAGTAAGTAAAAGTACTTTAAACTTTAAGTACTTTTTTACTTTAAGCAACCTTATTTCTCAAGTCTCATTTTTCAGGCACAAAAGCTTTCCTCTCCTATATAAAAACAACCAGCTGCTTTCCTAATTCATATAAAACATTTAATAAAACGTTTTGCATGTCCTTAATACTTATATGAAGTTATGCTGTTGGCCATTTGAGTCAACACAACATCTATTACTGTATAAATACAACTGAGTCCCTCAGTTGTCCTTAGTGTGAAAAGATGGATCTGAATTTGTAGGAATTGAAGGATTTTTTTTCTGAAAAACAGCGGGCCGTTTAACTGTTCAGGACAAACAAGGAGATCATGAACAATTATCATTAAAAAAAAAAAAACAGCTGTGGATCATTCAGGTAACAACACAGTATTAAGAATCAAGTGTATGTAAACTTTTGAACAGGATCATTTTTCAAAACTTTGTCTTTTGTCCTAGGCGGGGGCCAGGAAGACAATCATGTAAACAATATTATTATTTGTTGTTTGAGTTTAATGTGGAGAAATTGGACATGGGTTAAGGGAAGAAAAAAAACAGGAGGGAAATCATACATTATCTTACATTATCATCTGTGTGGGGAGCAGGATGTTTGCTGAGGGGATGGGTGAAGGTCAAAGTAATGCAGTATGTTACGATGAAGAACCTAAGTTATAGAATGACATAACAGCTTTTCTTACAGCTTCTGCTTAATCTGGTGACCCATTTTCGTAATTTAGGCTAAGGTTTTTGAACTCTGGCCATCGAGGTATACACTGTACTGATAAGTTTAGCTCCAGCCCTTATCAAGCAAACCTGCCTGTAACTTTCTAGTAGCCTAATCCTGAAGAACTTTATTAACTTGATCAGCTGTGTTTAATTAGGGATAAAACTAAATTCTACAGCACAACAGTCCTCAAGGTTGAAGGAAAAAAAAGCTGTAGGCCAACTGCCATCTCGTACAATACAAAATTTAACCATGAGGTTGTCGATAGTATTAGTTTTAAACATAAACAGAATATTTAAGATATAATGTCCTTTGATATGACACAACACCCTTTCGTGTGACAGAGAAGTTAGCAATAAACTTCACTGTAATGCAGATTTCTAATAATAATGTTTAGCAGTGTTGACTGATATAGTCATTAAAGAGATGACATAATATAAAGATTTTATTGACGATATTGGTTGATCCTTGAAGCAATCGCGGGCAGCAGAGCAAAGTCGATTCTGTGCTTACTTGATCTTGATCTTACTTTGATGTTTTTAAAAATGTTGTAGATTTAATTAGCAAATGAGAATCGCTAAAATTATTAAATATATCTTGAGACAAATGTCTTCTTAATGATTTTCAGTTTTGTTTAAGAATATTAAAACAGCAGTTTTTAAATAACGAAATAATATGTAAAAGTATGGTATTTGGTAAAAAGCATCCCTACTGTTGGGGCTAAAAGGCACAATATTAAAGGAACTTTTTTTGAAAATAGGTTCATTTTCCAACTCCCCTAGAGTTAAAAAGATGTGTTTTACCGTTTTTGAATCCATTCAGCCGATCGCCGGGTCTGGCTGTAGCACTTTTAGCATAGCTTAGCATAAATCATTGAATCCGATTAGACCATTAGCATCTCACTATAAAATGACTAAAGAGTTTCGATATTTTTCCTATTTAAAACTTGACTCTTCTGTAGTTGCATCGTGTACTAAGACTGGCGGAAAATGAAAAGTTGCGATTTTATAGGCCGATATGGCTAGGAACTATACTCTCATTCCAGCGTAATAATCAAGGAATGCTGCCGTACCATGGGATTATTACGCCGGAATGAGAGTGCTATGCTATTTATGCTAAGCTATGCTAAAAGTGCTTTCCCCAGACCCGGCGATCGGCTGAATGGATTCAAAAATGGTAGAACACATCTGTATAACTTTAGGGGAGTTGGAAAATGAACCTATTTCAAAAAAGTGGAGTGTTCCTTTAACATGAAGCCTGACTTTTCCATTTGTTGACATGACATTGTTAGATTTAGATGGTAAATATCATATATTATGTTGGATGTCCATCTTAGAAATAATCACCATGTTTAGAATGAAACCATCATATTTAAAAACATGCTGTTAATCATATCATATAATAAAATATCATTTGTTGTTACTACTGTAAATCTATATTAAATTATTATGGGATCTTCTTTGATTTTTTTCAGAATCTTTACATTTTGAAATTATTTTGTTTCTGTATTTTAAAATATATGTTTTATATTAACATATTTTAAAGTATATTTGAAGAGTTCAGATGCAAAACCAGCTAAAAGCCATCTCGGTCAAAAATGAGATAATGATACTGAGTGAATGCAGTATTAAAATGAGGTATTTGTATCAAAATATGTGCCTTTAACTCCATGCTCGTGGGCCTTTTACCCCGTGTGTGGGGTAAAAGGCCCCCCTTTCCACCTCATACATTTATGAGATTTTTTAACAAAATAAACAACTTGTATGATTTATTTTCACACAAAATATGTTGCTCCATAAATATTCAATACAAACGTATGTATTTTTCTGCAATCATATTCTTCGGGCACAGTGAAAAGGACATTTTTTTCTTAGGGGGTGCCTTAAGCCCCGTTGTACCCTAATATTTAGGCAAAATAAGAAAAATGTATCTTCATTCTGTTCAAAAGTTTACACCCCTGGCCCTTAATACATCATTTTATTCAGGTCAGTATTAAATAACATGTATTTTGTATGATTTCTCTTATTTTAGTAAAATAATTAACATTTTAAGTGTATGTGTAACAAGTATATGTAAAATTTTGACCACAACTGTATATTATCTATATTAAAGATCAGTGCTTCCGTACGGATAATTCCGTAGGAAAGAGATAGAGAGAGGTAAGTGCTTCTGCCATGTTTTAATCAACATGCCCCTTTCAACGTCACAACTCAGCAACTGCTGTATCATCTAGAATTCCAGGTTTCCCACTTGTAAATACAACTTCACTTGGTCATTCATGTACTCTGAACTGTTAATTACAATATTTCTGACCTCACTTGAAGAGCACATTAGCCTAATCAAACACACCTCAACCAGGTAATAAAGGTGTTCAAGATTACTAGAGGAAAAAACAACAACAACAACAAGAACCAAGTGTGTTGGAGAAGGGTTGGAAGTTAAGTCTGCAAGAAGGGAGCCTTTCATGAGACATAAGAAAACTTCTGCTAGAAATTTCACTAAATTATGAAACAAACAAAATGCTACAATTTATTTCTGAATGTGTGAAGATGTTCCCTTCTGGAGTTTTTTCCAGTCATTCTAGGGCAGGAATGAGGAACCTCTGAGGCCTCTCCATGACAAGGAGATCTGCTACCTTGTTGGCTTTAATAGTCAGTCTTGACAGGGATTTCAAGAACAGTAGCAGGTTCTGGAGTTACTGTGAAAAAAAAAAAAACATCTTGGGCAGCCACAAAGGGAACCTCTGGTGCAATGGTGACAATAAAACTGGCTTGACAGGAACCACTGGGGCAAAACTTGCAGGAACCTCTGCAGTGTCCATAGTAGAAACCTCTAAGATGGATGAAGTGGCCAAAACAGGAATCTTTTGGACTGGAGTGGCCATCAAATGAACTCTGGGACTGGAGAGGCAGAGACAGGAGAATCTGGAAATGGCATGGCGGATCTGGCTGATGAGGGTCCAACTTTGGAGATGGCCGTGGCAGAACTACTACCTACTACGGTAACCAAGACAAGAAGCTCTGGGAAGCTCTGGGGCATCTTTAACAGGAAGCTCTGGATAGCCATAACAGACCACCTGGAACAAGCAAGATGGACATCTGGCACTGGTGTGGTTGAGACAGGAAGCTCTAGCACTGGGCAGCAGCTCTGAGACTGGGATGTCCATGACAGGGAGCATCATTAAAAAAGTGGCAAACAAACAAACAATGTCCAAAAAAAATACAAAAACAATGTACACATCCCTAGGCAGCAATATCCGAAGACACAGATATTTCTGCCTCAAGCCTTGGCATCTGATGCTACCAGAGCTTGCCAGCTTCGCAAGATGCTTAGGACTGGAGGGATGGATGGGCCACTCGTGTCAGCACACCAGATGCTAAACTGACTAAAAAGCACTTCCTGGGTGGCCGTTATCTCCACAACTTATGGGATGACCTAAAACAGAAACAGAAACAAAATCAGGTTGATTGACTAAATACATTACAGAACAGATTTGACTTGACTTTGACTTTTTTTAAGTAGGTAGTTTTTGTTTTTGTATGATACTGTTGGCCTTGTTTGTGAAAATCTTTTGTCAAGCTGGGCAGAAATCACAGCCAGTCCTTGATCTTGAACAAATCTGTGTGGTCTAGATACTCCCAACCAAAGTGTAAAAAAAACGACATCTCCTAATATTCGGGGGGCAGCACTCCCTTGTGCCTGGAGAAAAGAAATTTGTAGGTTTGAATTGCCACAGCATGTTTTCTCTGTTTCCATGAGCATGTGCAACATGCTTGAAAGTGAAAATGCCACTGAAAGTGCTATATGGCATTTCACACAGCATGTCCACGCAGCCGAAATCAGTCAGTATCACATCTAGGGTGTCTGTGTTCACTTACAAGTTCTCCAGTTTGATGTCTTTGTAGAGAACTCTGTGGCTACAGCACTTGTTAGCAGCCTCAGTGACCTGCTGCATCACATGCCATGCGAACTCTTCGTTGAAGATGCCCCCACACTGCTCTGAGAAGTAGAAGAGATTTTCACAGGCGAGGGGCACTGCAAGACCATAACATAATGGTCGGGGAGGTCCTGCCAGTCCAGCAGCTCAATGATGTGACCTGGGACCTTTACTGGCAAGGACTGTCAGGCCGATTTCCAGGGGAACAGGATTGGGATGATCAGGCTGGAGGAAAGACCATTTTTATTATGGTTAGATGGAAGCGGTTTCCTCAAATTGTTGTCAAAGGCAAAAATAACTTGCAGTCTGTGATTAAAGTTAATATAACATTTAAAACAGAGACTGACAGGAGATAACATAACAGTGTTTTCTGTTTTCCTGTCAAATTTCAGTGCCACCTGATCAACAAAATAAAAAAAAAATAGTTAGAATTAACATCTCCTATCACTCAGCTCATTGAGAGACATGTACAGTGTTGTCAAATCCAAGTCCAATCATTAATTTAAAATCATGTAGATGATCATGTCAGCTGCTCTAAATCATGTACATAAGACAAAACATTATACAAAAAAACAAGGTCGGAAGGCCGTCCTTGCATCACACTCCCTTAAAAACGGCACCTCCTTCCCCTAGTTTATCGCTGCTCTTGTAGCTGGCAAGAATGCATTATTAAATATAAACAGTTAAGGTGCTAAGATATATTTATATGTTACTAAATTAAAGGAGAAGTCTACTTCCAAAACAAAGATTCACATATAATGTACTCACCCCCTTGTCATCCAAGATGTTCATGTCTTTCTTTCTTCAATCGTAAAGAAAAGGAAAACATTTCTGCATTTTTCTCCATATAATGGACTGGTTTGGTGTCCCGATTTTGAACTTCCAAAATGAAGTTTAAATGTTCAGTTCAAATGATCCCAGCCGAGGAAGAAGGGTCTTATCTAGTGAAACAATCAGTTATTTTCATTAAAAGAAAATACAATTTAAATACTTTTTAATCTCAAACGCTTGCCTTGTTCTCACTGAACTCTGTGTATTCTGGCTCAAGACAGTTAGGGTATGTTGAAAAACTCCAATCATATTTTCTCCCTCAACTTCAAAAATCATTTCAAAATCATCCTACATCACTGCAGAAGTATCGACAAGAAGTCTTTGCAAAGTGAACATGCAAAGAAGATCAAACACCCTTAACAAAAAAGGTAAAACAGTGATATAGGACGATTTTGAAGTTGAGGGAGAACATGAGATAGGAGTTTTTCATGTTCCATGAAGATATTTTGTAAATCTCCTACTGTAAATATATCAAAACATAATATTTGATTAGTAATATTCATTGCTAAGAACTTCATTTGGACAACTTTAAAGGCAATTTCTCAGTAATTTGATTTTTTTTTTTCTCCCCTCAGATTCCAGATTTTCAAATGTTGTCCTATCCTAACAAACCATACATCAGTGGAAAGCTTATTTATTCAGCTTTCAGATGTATAAATATCAGTTTCACAAAATTGACCCTTATGACTGGTTTTGTGGTCCAGGCTCACATATTACCACAGACATTGCCCTATACCTCACACATACGGTGTTAATTTTATTTGAGTGGGTCTTACAAGGTCTTTAAAAAGTCCTAACTTTTTTTGGGTTTCTCTAAATTTGGAATATCTATTTTCCCCATTCTCTCCCTCTTGTATTACTGAAACATCATTAGCTAATGGTTGCGTTTTCTCTCACGACCACACGAGGGCGGCAGACATGTACATGTGTTAGTAATATCCCTATTTCATTTAATATTATTTTATTCATTTCATATTCTATTCATTCTTAAAAAAATTAGATTTTTTTGTATTAAAATTAATGATTTATTGAATGACTGAATCATGTAATCAGCAATGGCGCATGATTAGCCTATGTTTGTGCAACGTGACAAAATGCATTTATATTATGAACAAACAAAAACCCCGATATCTGTTGTAAATAAATCAAAAAGCTATGACCTTTTTACAACGTGGAAAAACGCTAATACAGCGTAATTGTGGTTACTGCATTGATAAAGACGATTTTAATAGCTAAAACTAATATATTTTAACAATATGACACCTTCCAATACAATCATCTAATCTGAGAGGAAAAAAAAACTTTCGATACCTACAACATCATTATCTAGTTTTTGAAGCTGGGAATATTATTAGGATGCTTTGTTTTGTGTGAATGGTACTTTAATTTTGAAGAGTGAACACTTTTATTTTGAAAAACATTAACGTTCCTCACTTACACGACCTCGGTAGCATTGGTGATAGTGTCAATAGTATCACGGCTGATTTGGAGAACCCATGAGATACAAATAATTTCGTTATTAATCAGTGCCCAAATGAAGACGGAACCTAAACTGTAGACCTAAACTACAGATGGGTTTAAACATCTAAACATAAACAGACGGTTTAAGGAATCTTGGTGAGCTTTAATTGATGATTTCTGTTTTTGATTTTCAGTTACCTGTCAGTCATGTCTGATTCAATGAACACGCTGTCATTTCTTTGAAATGATGATCAGCGGCTCCTATATGATGTATAATTTAGTCTGAAAATTATCAATAGTTTTCGCCAAAATATCCTGGTTGCTACAATTTTTGTTATCACTGCGAATTTATAATGAACTAATATGGCATTTCCATATAGAAAAAAGCCTTCAGAAGCTATCATCTCTGTATTTCTGTAGTGGCTTTTACCAAATTACTACGTTATAACAGCAAGTGTACAGGTGTACGTCTTTGTACCTTTTTTGAACTATTATTCAAATGCGCAAAATCTATGCTTTTAAGATAACAATATTTGATATGTTTAATAAAGTAATATATAACATAAACATAAAATCTAGCATCAAAAGCCGCTATTTTCGAAAAGTATCACATATCTGTCACCTAAAATGTTGGCCCCAAAAGTTTCAAATCAAAGGTCAGTTTAAAAAAGTTAGACTCTACAACTTTTAAGTAACTACAAGCATTTGATTCCAAGCAGGCCTAACGACTTGCTAAGTTTGCAACCTTCTTATTTTTTTTAACTGCATTATTTACATGTTAGAATTATTATTTTTTTTTTTTCTGTTTTTATTTCTGTAGTAGTCAATAAGTAAATTAGTGTTTTAAACTCTTTGCCAAATTTTGGTATTACAGTTTTACCTCATTGAAAAGTTCTCATGTGATATTTTGTTAAACACCTCGGTTTACTTGTATAAGAAACAAGACCCTGTCTTGTACATTATTCATGGAACATGACATGATAATTTGCATACACTTGTGGTTACCATGGTATATTTTAATAAAGCTGTAATGTTTACCATAGCTATTCACATAAATGTTCTTTGCTATTTTCACAGAACGAGTTGAGTTGTACTCAACAGAAAAAGGAAGATGGGTCCAACTAGAGTTTTTCCAATTCTTCATCGTGTTGCTGCTCTTTCTTCTATACGCAGTACAACGGCATTAAGACATTCTCTTTGTAAGCCTACTGTAAAATTGTGCTATGCCTCCCTCTGCACCCTCCAACAGATGAGATCTGTTTCAACAGAGACTGCCTTCAGCCATCACATTTCAGACCTGACTGACAGGGAGAAAAGACTACTGACCAAGCTTTATGATGGACTTATCGGGGGTCAAAGGGCAGCTCTCGCTGAATCTATAACCCTTGTGGAAACCCAGCATCCAAGGAAGAAAGAGTTGGCCCAGGTTCTGCTTCAAAGAGTGCTGGCCTTCCGTCAGCAGCAGGAGAACCGCAATGGTGGAAATCCAGTGGCCTTCAGAGTGGGTCAGTAAGGTGACGTGAACTGTAGGAGTGAAGCTCAACCGTATTGCTGTTTGCATGATTCCCTCAGTTCCCACATCTTTGTGCATGTGACTTCAGGACTGTCTGGTCCCCCTGGTGCTGGAAAGTCTTCATTCATCGAGGTTGTTGGGAAGATGCTGACAGGAAGAGGACATAAAGTGTCAGTACTGGCTGTGGATCCTTCCTCGTGCACAACTGGAGGTGAACAGACACTCAAATGTTTGAAATTTTGGTACCAAAAGATGATGGTGCCAGTTTTTTCCTTTGTGCTTTAGATGTTGGCATATGTACAGTTGAGGTCAAAAGTTTACATGCACCTTGCAGAATCTGCAAAATGTTAATTGTTTTACCAAAATAAGAGGGGTCATACAAAATGCTTGTTATTTTTATTTAGTACTGACCAAGATATTTCACATAATAGACGTTGGCATATAGTCCACAAGAGAAAATAATAGTTGATATTTTTATAAAATGACCCTATTTGAAAGTTAACATACACTTTATTATTAATACTGTGTTGTTACCTGAACGATCCACAGCTGTGTTTTTTTGTTTTGTTTAATGATAGTTGTTCATGAGTCCCTTGTTTGTCCTGAACAGTTAAACTGTCTGCTGTTCTTCAGAAAAATCCTTGAGGTCCCCCAAGTTCTTTCTTTCAGCATTTTTGTGTATTTGAACCCATTCCAACAATAACTGTATGATTATGACTTGAATCTTTTCACACTGAGGACAACTGAGGAACTCAAACACTCACTGATGCTTCAGAAGGAAGCATGATGCATTAAGAGCTGATAAAACTTATCTTGTCTTCTGGGAAACATGTAATTATCTTCTGTAGCTGAAAACTGCGCACACTACTAATCAAAAGTTTGGGGTTGATAAGATTTTCTTTAAAGTTTTTAAAAGATATTTTGGATGTTATGGTGATCAAGGCTGCATTTATTTGATCACAAATACAATAAAAACAGTAATATTATGTATTATTACCATTAAAAATAACTTTTTTTCTGTTTGGATAATTTTTAAAATGTAATTTATTCCTGTGATGCAACGCTGAATTTTCAGAAGCCATTACTTGGGTTTTCAGTGCCACATGATCCTTCATATTTTCATGGAAAATGATACATTTTTTTTTTTCAAGACTCTTAGATTAATAGAAAATGAAAAATAGCATTGTTTGTATTTACTGCTACATTTGATCGATATAATGCAATATAAAAACTTTTTTAATCAACAGTTAATCTCACATTTAGCTAACTTTGTATGCAGGTTCACTAATGGGGGACAAAACACGAATGACAGAGCTCTCCAGAGACATGAACGCTTACATCCGACCATCTCCCACATCAGGAACCCTCGGTGGTGTGACGAGAACCACCAACGAAGCCATAGTCCTCTGTGAGGGTGCAGGCTATGACATTGTACTAGTGGAAACCGTGGGTAAGCCTTTGTTCCAGTTTAATTTTGATGCAGTTTTTAATGCTTATCCTTAAAAAAAAACATGTACATATGCAAAGTAACTCTGCAGTGTCACTTAAGTTTAAATCTTTACACAGGTGTTGGTCAGTCTGAGTTTGCTGTGGCTGACATGGTGGATATGTTTGTGCTGCTGATCCCACCAGCAGGGGGCGATGAACTACAGGTATACACACTTTCCTTCCATGGAGGCCTTAAGATGACTTAAATGTTTAGTTCACCCAAAAATGAAAGTTCTGTCATTAATTACCCACCCTCATTTTGTTCCAAACCCGAAAGACCTCTATTCATCTTCGGAACACAGATTAAGATATTTTTGATGAAATCCGAGAGCTTTCTGACCCTGCATGGACAGCAGGGGGCCTTTCATGTTCAAGGTCCAGAAAGGTACCAAGAACATCGACAAAACAGTCCATGTGACCATCGATGGTTCAACTGTAATTTTAAGAAGCTATGAGAATGTTCTTGGTACCTGTCTGGACCTTGAACGTGGAAGGACCCTTGCTGTCTATGGAGGGTCAGATAGCTTTTGGATTTCATCAAAAATATCTAAATTTGTGTTTTGAAGATGAATGAAGGTCTTACGGGTTTGGAGTGACATGAGGGTGAGTAATTAATGACAGAATTTTCATTTTGGGGTGAACTATCCCTTTAATATTTCAATTTTAACTTCAGTTTTAATTCATTTTAAATAAATATTTTTATTGGGGAGAAATTGTGAGTAAAACATTTAAAAAAAAAAAAAAGAACATTAGAAAATAATATATATTTTTAAATGTATTTAAAACAATGCCTTGGAGTCAAAAAGATTTCTAACTATTGTTATAGAACATTATCTGAATTATCTGGACTTACGTTTTTTATAACTTATATTATAGGTGTTGTTTGTTTGTTTGTTTGTGAAAGTCTCATTGATAGTGGATTGTGCTTGTATTTTCAAAAAGGGAATCAAAAGAGGAATTATTGAGATGGCCGACTTGGTGGTGGTTACGAAATCAGATGGCGAATTGGTTGTTCCAGCACGGAGGATACAGGCAGAATACACAAGTGCCCTGAAGTTACTTCGAAAGAAGTCCAAAGTCTGGAAACCAAAGGTGTGTGATTTTATAATCATGGTTTACATTCACAACTTGCGCATACCCAATGAGAGAGCAATTGTAATTAATTTCATTTTGTTTTTTTATCTAGTGAAATATAATATGACAATTAGATATGTGAAGGCCCGTCTTGTTTAATTTTGTTCCACAACAATAGTACGCAGCACAAAAGTTTTCAACACATAATAAGAAATGTTATTTGAGCAGCAAATCAGCATATTAGAATGATTTCTGAAGGATCTTTTGACACTGAAGACTGGACTAATGGCTGGTGAAAATTCAGTTTTCCTATCCCAGAAATAAATTATATTTTAGAATGTATTTAAATTAAATTGCAGTGTATAAATGAAGTGTATAAATTGCTTGTTATTCTAAAGAAAAATGGCCAAACAGTTTTAACAATGAGGTCATATGAGAGGAGGCAATGCCTTCATTGCGATACGATTGGATATGACTGGTTATGATTGGCTGTGATTGGTTAATATGATAAAAGTGTTCATGCGCGTTCTGCGTTTGTGAATCGGTGAAATGAACAATGTAATGGGTAGACTAATTTTAAAAAGTAAGTAAACAATTCACACGCTTAGATATAACCACCATCAGAATAAGACTTGAAATTACATGAAAATATGATCTGTGGGAGTTTTTAGTGAGTGATCAGCTTGGTGAAATGTAAAGAAGTTCACTTCCAGAACAAAAATGTACAGATAATTTACTCACCCCCTTGTCATCCAAGATGTTCATGTCTTTCTTTCTTCAGTCGTAAAGAAATTATGTTTTTTGAGGAATCCAGTTCAGGAGTGTTCTCCATATAGTGGTCTTCAATGGTGCCCGTGGGTTTGTACTTCCAAAATGTAGTTTTAATGCAGCTTCAAAGGGCTCTAAATGTTTCCAGTCAAAGAAGTAGGGTCTTATCTAGTGAACTGATCGGTTATTTATTTATTTTTTATTACAATTTATATACTTATATATTTTTAACCTCAAATGCACATCTTGTCTAGTTCTGCGTGTACTCTGTGTATTCTGGTTCAATACAGTTAGGGTATGTCAAAAAACTCCCATTCATTTTCTCCTCCAACTTCAAAATCGTTTTACATTGCTGTTTATTTGTAAAGTGCATTTAATCTTCTTTGCACTTTGACACTGGGTCAGTACTTCTGCAGCGATGTAGGACGATTTTGATTTTCCAGCCTACCCTAACTGTATTGACCCGGATTACACAGGCTACGCATGCACATCGCAGAGCTAGACAAGACAAGCATTTGAGGTTAAAAAGCATATAAATTGTAATTTTTTTAGAAAATAACAGATTGTTTTGCTAGATAAGACCCTTCTTCCTCAGCTTGGATCATTTAGAGCCCTTTGAAGCTGCATTTAAACTGCATTTTGGAAGTTCAAACTCGTGGGCACCATAGAAGTCCACTATATGGAGAGAAATCCTGAAATGTTTTCCTCAAGAAACATAATTGTGAATTCACCTGTAAATTTTTGTTCTGGAAGTGAACTACTCCTTTTAAAAACACTAACTTTAATAAAAAGAATATTGATTACATTGTTAAAGGAGAAGTCCACTTCCAGAACAAAAATTCACAGAAAACGTACTCACCCCCTTGTCATCCAAGATGTTCATGTTTTTCTTTCTTCAGTCGTAAAGAAATTGTTTTTTGAGGGAAACATTTGAGGATTTTTCTCCATATAGTGGACTTCTATGATGCCCTGAGTTTGAACTTCCAAAATGCAGTTTAAATGCTTCATACGATCTCAAATGCGGTTGTAAACGATCCCAGCTGAGGAAAAAAGGTCTTATCTAGCTAAACAATCAGTTATTTTCATTAAAAAAAATACAATTTTAATACTTTTTAAACTCAAACGCTCGTCTTGTCTTACTTTCCCTAACCTCTGTGTATTCTGGCTCAAGACAGTTAGGGTATGTCGAAAAACTCCAATCGTATCTTCTCCCTCAACTTCAAAAATCATTTCACAATCATCCTACTTTGCAGCAGAAATACCGACCCAGTCTTTGCAAAGTGAACATGCAAAGAAGATGAAACACCCTTAACAAAAAAGGTAAAACAGTGATTATAGGGCAATTTTGAAGTTGAGGGAGAACATAAGATTGGAGTTCTTTGCCATACCCTAACATATCCTAACTGTTTTTTTTGTCTGAACCAGAAAAAAACAGAGTTCAGGCAGAGCAAGACAAATAACCGATCGTTTTGCTAGATAAGACCCTTCTTCCTCGACTGGGATCATTTACAACCGCATTTGAGTTCGTTTGAAGCCGCATTTAAACTACATTTTGGAAGTTCAAACTCGGGGCACCATAGAAGTCCACTATATGGAGAAAAATGCTGAAATGTTTTCCTCAAAAAACATCATTTCTTTACGACTGAAAAAAGAAAGACATGAACATCTTGGATAACAACGGGGTGAGTACGTTATGTGTGAATTTTTGTTCTGGAAGTGGACTTCTCCTTTAATGTAAAAATATAAAAACTTTTTCGGATAGTGTAAGTAATCTTTATTTAACAAAGAAAATGGGACATAAATGTACATTTATTTAAAAAACAAAACAAAAAACAGAGGACTTTGCAACCTCATTTCAGAACACCACTGCATGCCACTAGTATATATATGTATTTATATATCTTCATTCTCTGTCTTTCCTGGCCAGCGGAGTATTCTGTGGTCTTTTCCCATCATGCTCTGCTCTGCGTTGTCAAGTCTTTCCTCTTTGTCCCTCACCCCCAGTATTACTTCTACCCGCAGGGCACTGAGCCAACATAGGCAGCCCTTTGAATGGCCAAATGCTGCCTCATGCGTTTCACTGATTAGAGGCCACCCACATGGATGAAAACCACTAAAGCCTTTGTCTCCTCTCAGCAGCATGATTTCTGAACTCCATCCGTGTACCGAAGAATGCGACGGTCATATTGATTTTTTTCGCCCTCCCTAAAGACTCTAGTATATAGGTCTTTCACTGAAAACGAGGATAGAGTGACGTGTGTGGGCGAACACCCTTTACATTTCCAGTCTGCCTGCTTCCGTTCTGTCTGCTTATTTCTTCCTCTGCTTTCTGTTTTATCTATGTTTAGCTCTCCACATCTACGCCAACACATTTTATATGCTTTCTCTCTCTTTTCCACTCTTTTGCACGTGTGGTCAGGTGGTCCGCATATCTTCTCAGACGGGGCAGGGTGTGCCTGAGCTGTGGGATACCATGCTACAGTTCCGGGATGCAATGCTAAGCAGTGGGGAGCTCAGAGTCCGGCGGCAAACTCAGCAGAAGGTGTGGTTGTGGAATCTGATCCAGGAGAACGCTCTACGCCACTTTCAGCAGCATCCAGCGGTGCGTGCCGAGCTCCCGGAGCTGGAACGAAGGGTCACGAGTGGAGATATCTCACCCGGTCTTGCTGCTGACCTCCTTCTGAAAAT
This sequence comes from Cirrhinus mrigala, assembly GCA_036247105.1. Classification (NCBI taxonomy): domain Eukaryota; kingdom Metazoa; phylum Chordata; class Actinopteri; order Cypriniformes; family Cyprinidae; genus Cirrhinus; species Cirrhinus mrigala. Next base: position 21,066,554 of record CM070007.1, on the reverse strand, counting down.
CTTCTCCACTGTACAGTGAAGGAAGGCTGTTCCATGGAAAACTACAAGCCAATAGAAAGAAAGATCATGGAAGGATAGAGTCGTACTACCTTTGATATCTTAAATCTTATATCAATGAGATAATTGTGATTCACCTGGTTTTAAAGGATTTTAAGAACTGATGACATTTGATAATTATTGCAGATGAGATTACTGTGGTTGCAAAGTAAAATTGTATTTAAAGAAAAGGAAATTGAATGATTAATAACTTCTACACCCTATGACCTGAAATCTGCTACTTTTATGGGACTCAATAAAATATTATTTTCTGCCAGCCCCCACTGGCCAAAGATTTTTTTTTTAAATTAATTATTAATTAATTAATTTATATATATATATATATATATATATATATATATATATATATATATATATATCTTTTTTTTTTTTTTTTGCTTGCCTGCAAATATTTACATTGATTGATCTCATAAAATTGATTTATTGCAAAAGAATTCTTAAAACAGCAATATATAATGTATACCCTAATATATATATACACACACACTGCTCAAACGTTTGGGATTGGTAAGACTTCTCTTATGCTCATCAAGGATTTATTGATCAAAAATACAGAAAAAAACAGTAAAATTTTATTACAAAATAAAATAATGTTTTTTCATTTTTAATATATTTTAAAATATAATTTATTCCTGTGATGCAAAGCTGAATTTTATCAGCCATTACTCCAGTCTTAAGTGTCACATGATCCTTCAGAAATCATTCTAATATGCTGATTTATTATTTGAATTTTCATTATTATTATGTTGGAAACAGTTGTGCTGCCAAATATTTTTTTGGAACATGTTGTTCTTTTTTGCAGGATACTTTGATGAATAACAAGTTAAAAAGAACAGAATTTATTCAAAATATAAATCTTTTCTTACAATGTAAATCTATGCTATAACTTTTTATTAAATTAACAAACTTTTGAACAGTAGCATATATTGTTAGAAAAGATTTCTATTTTAAATAAATGCTGTTCTTTTTAACTTTTTATTCATCAAAGAATCCTGAAAAAAGTATCACAGGTTCCAAAAAATATTAAGCAGTTTCCAGCACTGATAATAAATCAGTATATTAAAATGATTTCTAAAGGATCATGTGACACTGAATACTGGAGTAATGATGCTGAAAAAATTCAGGTTTGGTCACAGAAATAAATTAGATATTTAATATATATTACAATAGCAGAATGTTGTTTTACATCATAATAATATTTCACAATTTTTTCTGTATTTTTGATCAAATAAACGCAGCCTTGATGAGCAATAGAATTTAAAAAAACAAAATTATATATATATAATTTTTTTTTCCATTGAACATTTTCTTTACGAAAGATCTCTATTTTTAGTTCTGAAAAACAAATATTAATTCAATTCAATAAAATGCAATGCAGTCATTTTTTTTATACAGTATACAGTAATATATTATTTAAAAAAAAAAGTCTTTCAGCATTACCTTTTTTCAAAGAAAAAATTAAAGAGCTATAATATGTAAACAAATGTTGGAAAACATTACTGTTCATTTTATTTGTACATCTTTATATTTGCACTGATTCCATAAAATACATTAATTTCATTTTTTCCTCAATACAGTATCTTACTAATACATTGTAAAGTATAAATATCTTCCAGCTTTACCATTTTTGAAACATTTAAACCTTAAGCTTTTTTTTAAATTCTGAAAGATAATATATAAACACTTTTGTTGGAAATCAAAGGCATTTGATGGAAAACGTTCATTATTTTATATTCTATATATTTTAGTCATCTTGAGAATGTTATCCTGTCCACATATTTCACATATCTTGATATAAGATGTATGATCAAATGGCTCTGTTATCTGTTTTTGGGGGACAAATACTTTAAAAATGAAAGATTTAATTTAATGACCTTTGACCTTTCCAACAGTATATTGTTTTATGTAATTATGTTTTTAAATAGAAGTCCTATATACTGTACAAAGATGCTATGTAAACTACTAACATTACTGTAGTATACTACAAAATATTTCCCTGTGGGGGAGTGATAAAAAAGCAAAACGCTGATGTTTAGTCTTGGGGTATTTGTTCCAAATCACCCAGAAGCAGAACAGTGTTTTTACAATTATATTCTCTGCAGGTCAGCAAATGATATTGCTGATCTGACATCATAGCTCCATTACGTGAATGTAAATGAGCTCATACAGTAGAGTGTATTCCAGTAGTTGATGTTCTCTCAGGCTGACACTAGATGGACCTGTAGACCTGGAGAGATCTTTGTCCATTATGTAAATAGGCTCCTCTGCATGCCACTGCTGTTTGTCTCAGCCTACAATAGTGTGCTGTTGGCCTGCCCCTTACAGACTCCGAATGTGCTGACTACGATTCCAGTCCTGTTCATTCCTGTCTCGATGTTGTACCGCAACTGAGATTTACAAACTCTTAAGAGAATAAGCCACGTTGAACGCTGCCGTGTTGTAACCCAGCATTGTTCTGTTTCAATAAATCCCAAGTTCCTGTGACCTCATCTCATCGCTTTTGTTCTGCAAGCTGCGCGTGTTTGCGTACAGACACGTTCTGCCTCCTGTGCACATGCTTTCCAGTCATTATGCCTTGTGCTTCTGTCTTATGACTCAGACTGGAATGCTTTGTGAATACTGATGAACTCCAAAGACCTGAGGGCCGCCCTCTCCATCAATCACGAATAAAAGCTCTTGGCCTTTCTCTGTAAACGGAGATACGTTAGATCTGAGAGTCTGGACTGTACCCGCAGAGCCCAGAACTGTGGTTTGTCTGGTGGAAACGTTCTTCAGTTCGTGATATCATGTTGCAGCCTAAACAGTACTTACATACACATTTAACATTTAGAAAGATTGGATTTGTGTAGGAACATCTCCTTAGCATGTTTAAAAATATGCAGTAATGTTCAGAAGTTTCTGGTTTGTATGTTTTTTAACGTTTTTTGAAGTCTCTTAAGCTCACCAAGGCTGTGTTTATATGATCAAAAGTAAAACTGTGAAATGTTAGTACAATTTAAAATAAGTGTTTTCTATTTGAATACATTTAAAAATGTAGTTTATTCATGCGATGCAAAGCTGCTCAAGAAACAATTTGTAAAATTTGTTGAAAACAGTTGTGTTGTAGAAACATGCTTTTTCTTCAGGTTTCTTTGGTAAAAATATAATTCACCAAAAGAGCAGCAATTATTTGAAATAGACTTTATTTGAAGTCACATGACTTCAGGACTGATTTTGCTGACAAAAGTTTTTAAAATAGTAAAAAGCAGAAGGCAGTTTCGTTACTTTTTCTAGAAAAAAAAAAAAAAAGAATAATATAGAATTGCACCAAACAAATAAATAAGACTTTATTTTCAAGAATTTTGTTCTTTTTAATATTGTTGTCTTCATTATGATATCAAAATAGCTGTATACCCTGTTGAAAAAAAAAACAGCATATACTGATTAGGTATGTTTTTAAGTATGGTAGCTGGTTAGAGCTGGTTCAAACTGGTCCAGAGTTGGTCTTGAGCTGGTTATGAGCTGGACCAGCACATGAACATCTTAAACCAGTTTATGACCAACTAAGGACCATCTTAAACCAGCTCAAACTAGCTGCCATGCTTCAAAGCATACCTAACCAGCATATGCTGTTTTTTTTTTTTTTTTCCGACAGGAATGGACATGGCAAAAACAATCAAACTTGATTTTAATATATAAAAATCCACATGATAACAGATGTATTCAAGTAATTGTAAGAGTAAACTGCATGTTTATACAGCAGTCTAATATAATATAAAATTTTATCTGGGATCAGACAACATTCACAGCCATGCATGCTGAGATAATGTTAGCATTCAAATAAAAAAAAATAATAAACAAATTCGGGCCCTATTTTAAGGGGTCATTGGATGCCTATTTTCCACATGTTGATATGATTCTTTAGGGTCTTAATGAAAAGTCTATAAGATACTTTGGTTAAAATTTCTCAATGTAGTGTAGTATAAAGCAACACCCTTTTTACCTTGTCAAAAACAGCTCTGTTCACAGCGAGCCGTTTCGGTGCATGTCCCTTTAAATGCTAATGAGCTTTGCTCACCCCGCCCCTCCCTTCTGTGGGGTGACGAGCAGCAGAGACTGGCCGTATCTGAAATCGCCCCCTATACCCTTAAATAGGGCAGTATTTAAGGGGACAGACATTTTTAGTGGTGTCCAAAACCATAGTGGACGTTTGAGTGCACTTATTCAATCCCACAATGCACTACAAAAATGAGTGTACAACTAATGTAGACTCAACGGCTAGAGAATACCCATAATGCATGCTGTAATGCATTATAATACGCTGAATGAATGATTATTATGATTATTATAAAACTATGCAAAAGCGTCAGTCCTTCCGGTGCACTCAGTGTCTGAATTTACTCGTTTTCATTCACTCCTTCAAGTGGACTAATGTAGGGAATAGTGAATGAGGGTATAGGGGGTGATTTCAGATACAGCCATTGTCTTACTATAGGGAGATGAGAGGGTCTGTATTACTTACCAGAGATGGCAAAAGTACACACATCCTTCACTCAAGTAGAAGTACAGATACTCATGTTTAAAAATACTCTGGTAAAAGCAGAAGTACTGACTACACTTTTTTACTTGAGTTAAAGTAAAGAAGTATGGGCTCAGACATGTACTTAAGTAAAAAGTACTCATTACTACTACCTGTTTTAGTGTCACGCTGGTAACTGGACCTGACATCGTATTGACACATTAATACAAAATAACTTGCATTTAAAATTTGTTAGCTAATGAATGTATCAAGGCTAAACATCCACCATTCTGAAACCATGGACAACACTGTTTTTTGTAGAGCCATCACATTTAAATACATTTTTAAAACCTTAGACTAGGGTCGTGCAAAATAAGAAAAAGGCTCTCTCTTTAACTGTGCCTTCACTTTCATTTTCCTTTTCAGTCTTTTCATTATCCATGATATCTCTCTGCATCTCACTTTGTGTGTGTTTGCTTTTTTCACTAATTTTCTTGTACCTGTCACTTTTCCCATCAGCCATTTACTGTTATGAGCAGAACTGTCTCCAACTTGTTGCAAAACAACCACCTCATTCTATTTGCAGTAACAAGTTCAATTTAAAGCATCACATCATGACCAGGTGTTGTTGTTTTATCTTAAAATGGCTTAAATAGTATTTAGGAAAACTATATTTTCTAAATTGCCTACATGTCAAAATTAGTACAATAATGATTACATCATGACAGTATATTTACAGAAAAATCCTAATACTGAATATGTCATTGCAATATCATGAGACATATTTTTCTCTTACCAAAATTAACCATGGTTTATTACTGTGAAGGTATAGTAACCATGTTTTAGTTTTTTGTTTTATTTACTTATTTTATTTTATTTTTTTAATTTACAACCATAGTTTTAGTTTCTACACATCTCATGGTTAGACTATGGTTAGTGTAGCAAAACCATGGTTCATTTGTAGTTACCATGGTTTAACTATAGTAACCATGGATTTTGGTTTTGGGCCTATGTGATGTCACACAGCCAGGAATCTGAGAATGGCTTGATTTGAGAAAGGGGTTATAATTTATAGGGATTTAAAAAACTGGGTGGATTTTTATCATTATAGGGTGGTTGTGTACACATACCAACACACATTTATGTTCAAAAAGTGAATTTTGCATCTGATGACCCTTTTAAAAGAAATGTAGCCCACCTATAAAGCAACAGTTCCTTGTCGTTTTACTGGTCTGAGTCTCTCCTTGCTGCATTTGTGCTATCTGCCTCGCTTACATCTACACTCACATGTGCATGTGCTCGGCTGGCTGCCTCGCTGTCTCTCTAGTGACTGATGAGTGCGTAAGGCATTTCCTTCAGGGCTGTGAGCTCGGTTGCTGCAAAACGATCCTATGAGTGACAAACTAATGGGACAAGCCTGGAAGTGTGGAAGGGAGTAATACAAACTCCGGTTGGCACATTTAGATTAGACCGGCAGTCCTTTCAACTGTAACTAAAGTGATTTTAGCCCTGTTGCGATAAGCCTTTTGTAATCCCTCACCACATCTGCAAATTACAGTATCATTCTTAGGGTGTTCTACTCTTGCAGAATAAGTATTGTGTTTACAGTAGCTTAAAGGGATAGTACACCCAAAAATTAAAATTCCAAGCCTGACATTGGAACCCACTGACTTTGACACTGGACTTCAAAAAAAAAAAAAAAAAAAAAAAAAGAAATAGTTCACCCAAAAATGAAAATTCTGTCATTAATTACTCATCCAAATGTCGTTCCAAATCCGTAACACCTTCTTCATCTCCGTTCAACATCGTTAAAATAGTCCATGTGACATCAGTGGTTCGACTGTATTTTGAAGATACGAGAATACTTTTTGTGTGCAAAGAAAACGAAAATAACAACTTTATTCAACAATTTCATCTCTGATTCAGCTCTCGGATTTCATCAAAAATATCTTCATTTATGTCCTGAAGATGAACAAAAGTCTTACAAGTTTGCAACGACATGAGGGTGAATAATTAATAACAAAATTATTTTTTTTGTGTGAATTATCCCTTTAAGACATTTTTATGTTCTACTTACAAAGAAAAGTCATGCATGTTTGGAATGACATGAGCGAGAGCAAATGATGACAGAAGTTAAATTTTTTGGTAAATTATCCCTTTGAGAGCTTTATTTTTAAAATGTAATGGTTGGCAAATGAAAAATTTCATATTACAGGTACTGTTTTGTGTGTGTCCCAATAGACAGCTCCCTAGGCTACAACTCAGAAATGTTTTTAAAAAGAAAACTCAGAACTCAGAAATGTTTTTAAAAAGAAAATGTCTGTTTCAAAATTAAGGAAAGAGGAACTCAATTGACCTGTGGTAATACATTTGAGTGAATAATTATTCTTAGCAGCTATTGAATGATGATATCGAATAGAGGTGAATTCCTTTGAATAACTCGGTGAAAAGCAGGCGGCCGCCAGTCTTTGCCTAATGAATTCCATCTGGTACCTGTCCCAAAATCAGGGTTTGATCAGGCCATGGTCCCACTGGTTATACTATTGCCTCTACAATGCTGATGTCAAAATCAACCTCTTCAGATACAAATGTATTTCCTGGCAGCACCGAGTGGCTTTTTTCTGCCTCTACCCTCAAGCGGAAACTCAGCATGGCTTGTGTTCTTGATGGTAATGGAGTGTCTCGAGATGGCAGGCAAACTCTCCTCAGGCCTCTAAACTCAATCCTTTTTAATCCCGGGTCTAATTGCTCGCTTTGCCAGCCAAAGTGAATTCAGCTGCTGGCTGTCTGTGAGACCAACAGTCCCTCTAGAGCACAATGTAATAACATCATAGATTTACAGAAATTAAAAATTTAAACAAAAGACAGCAATGTGGCAGCTCGCCTGTCAAAGAGGCCAGCGGCCTTCGTACTCCTGTTAAGACGAAAGAAAAAGAGACATCAAGAGAAGTGTGCCATCCATCTTTCTTGGTGCTTTAGTGGGTGTGAAAAGAACAAATCCACTGTACTCTCCTTCTACCTTTCCTCTTATATTTTATACATATTATTCTAATATAACACTGCATTGTCATGAGCAGATGAGGAGAGTATTTGAGTCAGGCTGACACAACACCCTTCCACTGTGGTGCTGAGTTTTATTTTCCACAGGAAACATCAGAATCTAGTCTTATTTTGCTATGGTTTTGTAATATGCATTTTTAGTTCTATGTTTCATTTTAAAAGAATGAAAAGTAATAGCCGATATGATTACATTTTACAGTCTTGTTGTTTGGAAGTCTATGCAGGGATGTATTTCTTTTTATTCTGTGTTTTTTGCATGCCATATTATGTTGAGAAAAACAGAACTATATTTGCATTTTCAGAAGGAAATGCTTGCAAAGCAGCAACAGCACGGAACTAATCAGTACCTTCTAAACCCTGAAGACAATTAGCATTTTCGAGACATGGATTCCCTAGAGAATTTTCATTGTTGAGCTCTGAATTTTGTTTTAAACTAAAATCTGCATACGATCACAACTCAAATATGAATTATGAGCCGCTACTGTTTTGAAGGGATAGTTCGGATCAAAGTACGTGCATGTGGTACTCTCCAAAATGGAGCTAGGGTGACATGGATGAGAGATTGTTGAATAAAGTTGTTATTTTAGTTTTTGTTTGTGCAACAAAAAGTATTCTCGCAGCTTCATAAAACTTGAACCACTGATGTCACATGGACTGTTTTGTCGACGTTCTTGGTAACGTTACATTTCTCTGGACAGAGAGTGGTGGGATCCTTGCTGTCTATGGAGGGTCAGAAAGCTCTTGGATTTCATCAAAAATATCTTAATTTGTGTTCCGAAGACGAACGAAGGTCTTACTGGTTAGGAATGACGTGAGGTTAAGTGATGACAGAACTTTAATTTTTGGGTGATTACCTTTAACTCAAGCGATTCATTGAAAAGATTCGGCTCAAAAGAACGGTTCGTTCACAAATCAAACATCGCTACAAAGACCAATCAGCCACACCTGAGGATGGACTAATTAAAACACTACCAGCCGGTGACGTTGCTAAAGTCCTTCCCAGTTTCACAAATGCTACATACTTTTGTTGAAACCAGATAATCTTTCTCATACCAACTTTGTCCTCTTCTTTTCTATCTTCTCAAAAAACCTTTGAAAAATGTTGTCAAATCTTTTCGTGTCACAGATGCTGAACTCTACAAAAGATAGAGAAATTGCGTTATACTGACAATCCAACAGCTCACAGAGTATTTCGTGTGCGGACAGCTCTTATGTTTCCTTCCACAGCTCTCTTCGATGAAACTGATTGTCCCTTCCTTCAATGGGGACGATGCAAGCGACCTTATTGCTTGTACAACCACGGCAAAGATAATAGGTCTGGCGAAATGACAACGACAGGTAAGTGAAGTTGATTCACTATTATTTTAAAATCAGGTTTGGAAACTCGCGTTGTTGACTGGCGAACCGTTCATTATGGAGCAAAAAATGGGCAATGTGCGAGTTTCAATCACTAATGTAAAGTTAACACAATTGTGCCATTACATAAAAAGACTGCTGAGTAACCTAACGTTAACTTTTAACTGATTCTTAGAACTAGCTGAACTAACCTATTCCCAGAAATTAATGGGATTTCTAGATGTAAGATCTTATATTTATGTCATGAAGCTGCAGGAATATTAAAAAAAAAAAAAAAGTTTTACGCCAATACAATTAGTTGATTTACAGTGCATTTTTTTTTTATTACACTGACATTTTGATAAAACAAGCTCTCTTTTTCTCTTTCATGATTTCCCACTCATAAAAATATTTTTCTTACCTAAATATTCTTGAACTGAACGAAATTCGCATTTTTTGCTAATTATTGCTGCTGAAAATAGTCAGTTATTGTCATGTTTTGGGCTGTACTAATAGGTTGGACCGTTAAAAACATTGAGTATAGACTGCCAAAAGTTATAACAAATAAGTGTACTAAAAGACTGTCTGAGGAACAAAAGGCATTTGTGGTTGGCCAAACTGAACCAGGCTTTCCAGGGCAAGAATCTTGACAACATTCATGCTTACCATTTCCAGGTAAACTATTAGGTTAATAATTTAATTAATACAGTTGGCATGTATCTTTACTACGTATTAACTTTAGTTTGTCAAAATATTGCACCCTTTCCTTCTCTATATGATTTATCAGCTTCCACACATTTTCTGTGGTTTAGACAGCATAAATTAGCAGAACAACATATTCAGTAGTACATTAACTGTGCAGTCAATGCTGTTGTTTACATCTGAGTTTCTTCAGTATGGCTATGCAACTGGGTAACTGACCAAACCGTGGCGTGAGTGCAAACACTTTATATTTCCCAACTCACTTATGAAGTTTTTTGAGTTCTGCCATCACAGCATGGACAGATAACCGATGAAAGGGGTGAAAAACATCTGCAGTGCGCTTTAAAGTATTGTTTTTGGGTTTTTAATGGTAAAACTCTTTCTCTGCTTCGTATTTAGATTTTGGAGATCTGGAAGTCACTTCTGCCAATGGAGCTTCTCACACTACTGAAGACAATTATGCTTGCCTTGAGGAATTGGAGAGGATCAACAAAGAAATAGAGGCAGTAAAGTATGAGGTGGAGAAAGAACAAAAAAGACTGTCTCGATATCAAACGTCGCAATCACTCGCCCAGACAGATAGTGCAGGTCTTTGTTCTGATAAATATTTGAGAACCACTAACAGTCAGGTTAAAGACCAGAATGGAAACCATTTGAAATACAAAAACTCAACCAGTGGTCTTAAGTATGTGGTTGATCGTGCCAGACCCAAGACCGATTTGGAATATGACCCTTGTTCCAATTTCTCAGCAGACTTGCTTTCTAGCAGCTCAGTAGACTGTAAACTAAAGTCAACCGATAAGGCGGATACTGAACATAGCCTGAAGAATAACAGAACAAGAAAAAGCATTCAACCTATGTCCTGTCATTTTGATGACTCTGATGATGAAGGTACCTTGGTCATTGACATTCCGCTTTCAGCAAAAGACCAGAGAAAACGCAGGGCCAAACAGAAAAACAAGAGTACACCACATTTACCTGAGGGGAATTGTGCAGTTAATAATGATCTTCTCGCAAATGCCCAAACAAAACCCAGGCAGTGCAAGGAAACCTTGTCTTCTGATAGACTTCCAAGCCATGAAATTAAAAACAGGGTGGGTGACCAAGAAAATCAAACAACATCTGTAAAACCTGTGATGATCCCACAAGAACAAGAGTCTTCTGAAGGGGAACTTGTCATTGATGTGTCACCTCTAGAAGATGAACATAAGCTTTCAAAGCAGTTTGGAACTACAACTAAGGAACTACCCAGATTATGCCCTATTAGCGATGCCCCAGCTGAGGGTGGTAAAGAGCCTAATGAAGGGCCCTTAAATAAACAGGTAATGACTGCAATGAACTCTATAAAAGAAACCAAACCTTTTCTGGAGGAACTAACAGAAGAACCTGTGGCTGAAGCAGATAAGTCTACAAATCTCAGTATGGAACCGTTTGTTACACAAAAAAAGGAAAAGCCTCACAACATGGTGAATGTTCTGGATGACATTTCTACATGTCTAGACAATCTGAAAAGTGAGAGTGAGAGGATCAAATGCAATCAAGATGTTCTTCCTGTAAGTTCTGTTTATGGAGATGAATACGTTTCCTCACAATCTTCTGCAGTTGTACAAGATGCAACTTTTGTGGCAGAACCACAAATTGACATTTCAAGTTATACTCAAAAGTCAGAAGTTATTTCTTCTAACAAGATTTCGCAAGAGCAAGCACTTCAGCAGTACTTTCCCATGGTCTCGTCTCAGTCCTTTCCTTCATCCTTACCTAAGGTAGAAGAGCACAGATGTGCTTCACACTCTCAAAACCTGCCTGAAACGCCTTGGCTAACTATTCCAAAAAGTCCTGTTGAACCATTTGTTCAGAATACACCTGCATATGTTTCGGGGATTGACACTAGAACTGTTATTGCACCAGCAGCAAGTCAACTAAACCTAAGAACAACTGTGGAGCAAAAATTACCGACATCAGTTGCATCATTGCCTGTTCCTTGTCAAATACCTGTTCCTTCACAGACCTTTGCATCCACAGCAGTAGCAGGAAGTAATAACGAAACCATTGTAATTGACTCCAGTTCAGATGAGGAGCTCAGGTACTCTGACTTAGATCTTTCAGAATCAGACCCAATGGAAGAGTGCTACAGAATCTTCATGGAAGCCAACCAGAATGAAGGTCCTGTGGTTCAATGTGATGCACCTGTAAGTATTCACCATTATGTATTATTTTTATTTATTTTTTATTATATGTAGATCTTCTGTTGTGTGGCCACACTACTGTTCAAAAGTTTGAAGTATTTAATTAATTTTATTTATTTATTTAGTTGACCAAAAATACAGTAGAAATGGTAATTATCTGAAATATTATTAGTTAACTTTAATATTTTAATACATTTTAAAAAATGTAAAAAATTTACATTTGAATTTTCAGCAGCCTTTACTCATTCTTCAGTATCACTTGATTCTTTAGAAATAAACAAATTTTGAGCTTAAGAACCCCTGTCGTTGTTTGTTGCCATTGGTCAGCACTTGTTGCTGATAGAATAAGTTGAATCTTTGACGGGTTGTGGAATGTCTTAGTGATGTAATATAGTTAGTCAATTTAATGTATTATTGCCTAATATAGCTATTAATTTCTTTTAAACCTTTTTCCACTGACCCCAAAGTTTGAATGGTGAATGTACGCACCTTGTATTTTTTTATTTTTTAGGAAGAAGTATTAGAGACCCAGGAAACTCAGAAGTCCAATTCAACAGCTGTGATGAAGAAAAGGGTGGCACATGTGGCAAAGTTTGAGGTATGAGATAAATCATCCTCTGTGTAATATGAAAAGTACATATTGTATTTAAATTAGTACAGATGAGAAAGTTATTTCTTAAAACGCAACCCTAGATATTAAGACTTGTATGGCTTAATATAACGTAAATTATGTATTTTACTGAAATATATCATGGAAAACCCAATGAAAGATTTGCGTTATTTAAAAAAAAAACATTGTTTTATACATATTTTGGACTATGAGGGGCGCTATTATTTCGATGACATGAAATGGTTGCACTCAGTGAGGCACTGGCACTACCTGTTTTTACCGCAACACTGATACGACGCCATATTGTGTGGCTTTTGGTTATAATTTTCAGGCAAAGGGCAGCAAGAGAAACAGTGTAAATCTTCACTGCTTTCCTAGCAATAAGAAGAGGAGAAAAGAATAGGAAAATGCTTGTGGACGAATAAAACTTCCTAAAGACCTGCGTCTTTGTTCTCTCCTCTTTACCCCTGATGCCTTTGAGGCTTTTAGTAGATAACAGCTACTGAAAGAGACACTTGTCATGATGCCCCAGCCACTGAAGGAGGTTCTCAGTGCGCATTTCACTCAATATCTGGGGGCGATTAGGTTCCTTGTTGGGGAAAAAAATGATGGTTAGGCATTTGGTTTAAGCCTACGCTTATATTCACCATCTGTAAGCTCTTTCAGTAGCTGAGGTCATTGTATTAGTATTTTTTTTATTCCAAGTTATTGTGGTAAAAATGGCAACAGGTAACGCCTGTAGCTAACAGAGTGCAACCATTTCACGTCATTGAAATAATGGTGCCCCAATAGTCCAAAATATGTATAAAGTGATGTGGATTTTTTTAAAATAACAGAAATCTTTCATGGGATTTGTACTACATATTTTAGTAAGAGACATCATTTACGTTGCATTAAGACATACAAGTCTTAATACACGGGGTTCCCTTTAAAAAAAATATTTTTTTTTTTTTTTTTTCCAACAAATTAATAATCTATCAGGTGTTTTTTTTTTTTTTTTTTTTTTTTTTTTTTTTTTTTTTTCTCAAATGTCAATCCAAAATTATGTTTTTAGTAGAAAAAAATACTGAGTATAACAAAGCTGTTTTTGTCTTTGTTTATTTAACAGCCAGCCAGTAAAAGCAAAGCACAGATTATCATCCCTCTTCGAGAGGGAGGCTCCCAGTTGACCATTCCCTCCAGAACTCAGTTATGCCAAAGAAGGGCATCCATTTTGACTGCTGCTGTGAAAGGGTGTCAGTCCCAGGCGACAAGCACTGTTCCAAAGAAGGTTTATACATCCAGTGTCATCCATTCAAGTACACTGCAAAACCGTAAGCATCATACACAGTTCCTTATCTTATCAGATTGGTTATAGTTTAGAGAGATTGTGTCTTTACTTTTGTTTGTTTGTTTTTAAGCCTGTGTTGGTATTATTCCGGTTGGTGCTACTGTACAGCTGGGGGCAAACTTGCACCTTATCGTACCTGAAGGAAATTGTGCTTTACCTCTGACACTGATTCCAACCACAGTGTCCATCCAACGGCCGCCTCAGCCTCCTCCATCTGTTCAGCTTTCACAAACTCTACATCCTCCACAACCAGCGAACTACACACCAGCTAAGGTTTACTTTGCTCTGCTAGTCTGTTTGTGTTGTTTTCTCCTGAGACCCTTTCCTACAAGCCAGGTTTCGTATAATGTAACATGAATTTTAAAATCTGTTTTGTGGCGTTAAGACATGAATATTTGTATGCACTGTATAGGCTATGGGTGTCAAACGAAAAGCAAAAGTACGTCATGAGGTCGGGGCGAAGGTGCCACATGATGTTCGTCAACGCTACGTGAACCTCTTTGTGGAGGAGTTCCTGAAATCATCTGTGACAGTGCAAGATGCGTTTGAGAAGGTCTGTGCGTAAGCTTTTTTTTTATTTTTTATTTTTTTAGCGCTCTGGTTATGTTTTCTAATGTGTTTTTCTTCAATGCATCTACTGTATTTCAATGCTCTAGGCTCTTGCAGAAGAAAAAAATGTTTATGACCGCAGTATCAATAAGCTCAAGTATCTAAGCATAGCCGTCAATGCACTCAAGAGGCTTAAAAACCAAAACATCTTGCCTGCCAAAGGTACGTTTGTTATATTTATGCATGTGCTTTTGTTCAAATTACTGCAGCCACTTTTGTTTACTGCACTGTACACTCCTATCAGGTCACCCTCCTTATATGTACTTACAGCTCCCAGTGAGAGAGATCAGCATGTGTCTAGAGGCAATGTACCACTAAATACTCAAGCACTTCAGGGACCCGGTAAGAGCCGGCTCTCATTTCAGGGTCAAACTAGAGTGCTCACCTCTGTCGCTATAATTCCATTTTTTTTTTTTTTTTTTTTTTTTAGAGGGAGTTTATTAAAATGCACAGTAGGCGGTACTCTGTTTTCATATTGTGGTAGTAGATACATGGTAGTAATTAAAAATAGATTTTATATTTTCCTAACCCCGGCTAAGGTGCTTTAGGGAGTTGCTTTGTATTTGATTTATTTACTTAATATGTATATCAATCATAATATTATTTATCTATCTAGCTATCTATCTATCGCCATTCAAAAGTTTGTGATCAGTAAAATTATTCGTTTTTTTTTTTTTTTTTTTTTTTTTTAATAAACATATACAGAAAAAAGGTAATATTGTGAAATATTATTGAAATTTAAAATAATTGTTTTCTATTTTAATATACTTTAAAATTTGTTTCTGTGATGCAGAGCTGAATTTTTAGCATCATTGCTTCAGTCACATTATCCTTCATAAATCAGCTTATAAGTGACTTAATTTATTATCAATGTTGGAAAGAGTTGTGCTGTTTAATATTTTTTGGAACCTGTGAAAGTAAAAGTATTGATTTTTATCACAGAAAGAAAGAAATTATGACCCCAAACTTTTGAACAGTAGTGTATATTGCTAAAAAAGATTTCTATTTTAAATAAAATGCTGTTCTTTTAAACATTTTATTCATAAAAGAACCCTAAAAAAAAGTTTCACAGGTTCCAAAAAAACAAAAACAAAAAAAACATAAAAATAAATACATAAATAAATAAAATTAAAAATTAAAAAAAAAAAAAGCACAACTGATTTCAGAATTCTTTCCGAAGGATCATGTGACACTGAAGACTGGAGTAATTCAAGTTTGCATCACAGAAATACATATTTTAAAGTATATTAAATTAGAAAACCATTGTTTTATCACAATAATATTTCACAATATTACTTTTTTTTTTCTCTCTGTGTTTTTCTGTGTTTTCAAATAAATGCAGCCTTTAAAAAAAAAAATTATATAATGTATAATTTATATACATTTTATAACATTAATAACTTGCATATAATTTTTATGTATTGCTAGGCTGCTAGGCATTGCTTCAGTCTTTAGTGTTGCATGATCTTTCAGAAATCATTTTAATATGCTAATTTGCTGCATATATAGTGTTTCTTATGAAAAATCATTTCCACAACCAGATACATTTCAGGATTCTTTGAATAGAAAGATGGAAACAGATTTTTTTAAAACAACGTTTTTCAGTCTTTACTGTTACTTTTGATCAATTAACTGCATTCATGCTATCGGTGTATTGCTATTACTACTTGTGTATGTGCCCAATGTGTAATATTTATTATTAAATAAATATTATTAAATATTACATTTTATTTATTTATTTTAACCATCTTTTTCCATGTCATTGCAGATGTAATTATTTAGTTTGAGTGTTCGTGAATGTAAGTGTCTTGTTTTATTGATGCAGGTGATTTGACTCTTTATGAGCAACTGAAGGAGCATGTTTTATCTGAGGACATGTTGCGAGTAAACAACTTCCCTCGTAAACACAAGGATAAAGCTGATTTTGCTATCCAGTATGGAGATACCAAGAAGGCCATAAGTGACCGTGAGTTTCATGGTTCATACTGCAAATGTTTGAGTAGTAACTTGTTAGGCTTGTTAGAGTTTTTATTTTATGATTTCAGCAAAAATGATTAACTTCAATATAGATGAAGCTATTAGCCTTTAAATAATTAGGAATACAATGGTAACAGATTTGAAGAGAATCTGCTGTCGATGTGGAGCAACATTTTCTGTTGACAAAAGTGGAAAGCACACCCGCAGAGAGGAGTGTAACTACCATTATGGAAAACTCATAGAGAATCGAGGTAAGAACAGCTTAGAATGTCTCTAAAAGTGAAAATTTCTAGCATTCTCTATTATCCACTGTGTTTTTTGCTCTGTCATAGTGCCGGGAGGTGTTGAGACGCGCTACAGTTGTTGTGAGAATGCAGTTGGGTCACCTGGATGCCAAGTATTCAATGTATTAAGATTTGTGTTGGAGTTACTCATGCTTATACTTTGTTAGAGGGGCTGAAAGCATTTCACCTGCTTTGTCTCCACTCCTGTATGCCATCATCTTTCCTTGACCTGGGTTTTCAATAGTGATATTGTTGCATTTTATCAAGGCTTTAACCTAATGGCCTTTTAAGTGTTAAGTTAAGTGTTCACTATATTTTCTACTGTACATGTTCACAGCTTCATGTCCATGACGCAGTAAGTCTTCAGGGCTTTGTGAACAGTCTTCCACAATCTTCAGTGGCCAAAACATGTCCAGGAGTCTTTGCGGTTGACACGCAAACAGTAAGGGTTATAGTAATCATAATTTAAGATGTAAAAAAAAAAAAAAAAAAAAAAGAACAGAGGTACATTAATGTGATATTTTATTAGTTTAAATTTGTGTTTTACCAGTGTTACACGACTCGAGGTCTGGAACTAGCAAGAGTGACTGTGGTCAACAGCAGTTTGCAAGTCGTCTTCGACTCTTTTGTCAAGCCTGATAGTGATGTCATTGACTATAATACCAGGTGGGATGTATTAATTTAATATTTTAATTAGTTTCATATTTAAATGTTGTAAACCACAACTTTTTATCCTGCTCAGGTTTTCAGGCATCAGTGAGGATGATGTGAAGGGTACAAAGTCATCTTTGCATGATGTACAAGCAGTGCTTTTGAGCTTTATTAATGCAGACACGATTCTGATTGGCCATGGCTTGGAGAATGACTTAACTGCTCTCAAAGTGAGTTCTAACGGAATGCTCTCAAGGTTTTGTAGCTGAGATTCTGATGCAAACCTTGAAAACTTGGCATTGGCCTTTAGACTAAAGTTTGTGGTTTTCATTAGAAGCTCTTAAGAATTGCCTTTTGGTTGTTTTGCCATCTTTAGATTATACACAGCACTGTGATTGACACCTCTGTGGTGTTTCCGCATCGTCTGGGTCTGCCACACAAAAGAGAACTTAACAGTCTGACTGCAGACTATCTCCGGAGAATTATCCAGGAGAGCGGTATGTTAGCCTGTTAATCGCATTTGTAAGAAATGACCATGAACAAACCTCGCTGAATCAGAAGCTATAGTGTATGTTGTTTGTTTGTTTGTTTTGTTTGTTTGTTTGTTTTCATGCCACATTTTCCATACACTCAGAGGTAAAGTAGGGGCAGTGTACATGGGGATCGTTCAGATGTTTAACTTTTCCATGAAATTGCTGTCGGAGTAACAGTCAGTAGTGAAGGGAAACTGGTCTATTGAGCACCACCACCATCATGACTTGCATACACTAAACAGTTCCTGCTTGTTACTCATAAAGAAAACAAACAAAACACATTTTTCATTTGCCACAGTGGTGGGTCATGACACACGCGAGGATGCCACGGCATGCATGGAGCTCATGCTTTGGAGGGTGAAAGAAGACTCCAAAGTGAAAAGATGGTGACCTTCAATAAAGTTTATTCATTTTTCTTTGTTCATTCAAGGCATGAATCAGTGTATTTGGTATTTTTGCTTACATACAAATCTGTGTGGAGTGTTGGGTGTTTAGTGATTTATTTTTGTTTATTATAAATGGATGTATGATATTTGGTCATAAACCATATTTTCGTTTGGTTTTACACTATTGATTGTATGTTTGTAATTTTTTTTTTTTTTTTATTATTTTTGTGGGGCTTGTACACTGTGGGAGTAAATCATCTAATGAATTCTGGAAAAAGGGAATGAAATAAAAGGCATTAACAAGAAATATCTGCATCATGTGACTTCTTTAATCATATATCATATCTACAAGTGTTGATTGGCATCCAGGTGTTTGTGCAATCATCTGTAATGAGCTAATAAGACTCTGCTGCTTAGCACCACATATTAAATCTCATTCATTTATTCAATAGATAATGTGAACAAAAGTGACTAATAAGTGGCTCTTTACCACATTTCTTTTATATATATATATAAATGTGTAGAGTGTTTTTTCTTCTTTTTCAAATGTTTCATTACTTTCTATGGAATTCTATTTCTGCCACTAAATAAAAAAGGTAAATGTGAGTTTTTAACTGACTTTTTTTTTTTTTCTACAATTGTGTGTTTACATCTTAACAACTTATTTCCTCAGAATTGCATAATACAAATTTGCAATTCTGATTTATTTTTTTTTTTCTCAAAATTGTGAATTATAAAGTCCAGTTCTGAGGGGGAAAAGACTGATATGTTCTCAGAATTGCGAGTTTATTTCTCAAAATTCAGACTTAACACCCAATTGCGTGTTATAAAGTCACAACTGCAAGATATTAACTTGCAATTCTAGGGAAAAAAAAGCACAATTGCGAGATGTTAACTAGCAATTCTGAGAAAAAAAGTCAGAACTGCAAGTTTACATTTCAAAATTCAGACTTAACTCCCAGTTGTGTGTTATAAAGTCACAATTGTGAAATATTAACTTGCAATTCTGAGAAAAGTCACAAATGTGAGATATAAAAATGAGCAATTCTGGGAACAAAGTCAAAACTGCGAGTTAATATCTCAAAATTCGGACTTAACTCTTAATTGTGTTATAAAGTCACAAATGCGAGAGATTACAGTAACTTGCAATTCTGAGAAAAAGTCACAATTGCTAGATATTAAATCTATATCTCGTATAACTATATCTCACAATTCTGAGTTTTTTTTTTTCTCTCGCAATTGCGAGTTTTTATCACTCAATGATTTCATTTTATGCAAAACCATTTATACCTTTATCCCCATTCCTTTCCTACGTGGCACTTTTTAGTATCCAGAAACATCGGAATGGTACAAAAAAAAAAAAAAAATCTATAATCTGTCCAGTGTCTTCTTTAAAAAGAGACCAAAGTGTGATCCAAAGCATTCAAGATTTATGACAGTTTTAGTTGGAAATTTCATTTTCAGGTCTATGCTTAAGTTCAGATCATTTACCAGCTGTAGATAATCAATTTAGTAGCTAACCTAATTCGTAATGCCAATAATAGTAATTTCAAACCTGAAGGGGTTCTAGATCTGGCCTTAGTCTCTATATCCTGATTGTTCAGAGTCTGACCCAAAATCAAAATTCCTGTAATTCATTCTAAGGGGACTGATTCCTGAAAAGAACTGAATCCGGGACAAGGCTACTGCTCTGAATTGACTTTTAAATGGCTCCTGGTGGAGTTTTACCTGCTGCTTGACTCTTTCCACTCTTTTGACAGGTGTTTGAGGGCCGTGGCTGCAGTGAAAAGCCAGTGTGAGGGCTGGTGAAACAGTGGGCTGACATGCCCGGGAGCAGTGCCAGGGCACTGTTGGTGCTGCCCGTTTGGGCTCACGCTGTACAAGCTGTGTGAGCGTGGCCCAACTGGCTGCTGGGAATGCCTCAGCGACAGCCCTGGACTACTGTACCAGCATCCAGACGAACACGCTGCTCTTGGCACAGAGAGAAAGAAACCAGATGCTCCCCCTTCCAGCCGGGAATGTAGGAAAATCTGTTTGCATGGAGATTAATGATTAGCTTACAGAATATTTCCAAAGACATATAATCAATATAATATCTGTGTGATTGGACTTCTTTTATTACAGACCCATACACAAATGTATTATATGTACGTGAAGTAAAAAATATGTGAAAACTATTAGAAATTGGAACAATTTTGTTTCATCATTTACATTTATTGGAATAATATCAGCATGTATTTTAAAAACTGATT
The DNA here is from genome assembly GCA_036247105.1 of Cirrhinus mrigala. Taxonomy (NCBI): domain Eukaryota; kingdom Metazoa; phylum Chordata; class Actinopteri; order Cypriniformes; family Cyprinidae; genus Cirrhinus; species Cirrhinus mrigala. The sequence goes on along the minus strand of CM070007.1, from coordinate 21,046,084 downwards.
ATAAATATATAAACATTTTATATACACTTGTTTTAATAAAGTTGCATATAACTTTATCTCTGTGTGTGTGTACAAAAATTACTTAATAGTGTTTTCAATTTTTTTTTTGACACTTACAGTTTGTGAATTAGTTCATTCTACTTAATTTGTGAATTGTGTGGAATCAGTTCAATAACAATATCACATTCTCAACATCACTTATCGCGTGAACTCGTGAAGACCACATTGCAGACGGAAGACGTTCGTCAGCCATCTTGGCAAACTTCTTCACAAAGTTTGGAAATCTCAGTCTACAAATTTGGTAAGTAAATATTTTTTAATTATTGGTTTAATATGTGTAGAAATACGTATGTTGAAGAGTTATACGTATAGAGCAATTATAAGTTTGTAAACATTCGGGATGCGCCGAAAACCTCCGACAGCCTTTACGGCTAGGGAATTAACTTACACGGATACGGTACAAAATTGTTATATTAAAAAATATTATAGATTGTACTGATTGTCATTTTCAAAATGTTCTCCGCATATTACAAGGGCTTATCACCCAGCGATAAGCACTGATATTCAACGAAATTGACGTTAGATAGTGGGATAGTCTTACAGATCCGAAACAAGGATGACGGTTTTTGTGGGCGGAGCCTATCTGGTGACAGAAAATGACGGTTTTCAAGTGGCATTGAATAAAAGAATAATAATAATAAAAAAAGTTACATTTGATTTTATATTTCAAAATTCTGACTTTATTCTTGTAATTCCGAAAATATATCTCTAATTCTAATAAGGAAAACAACTCGTCATTCTATTTTCCCCTCGGCTCAGCATAGGAGTTTATATCCCACACTTCTAGATTTATAAAGTCCGAATTAGGAGATGTAAACTTGCATTTGCGAGGAAAAAAAGTCAGAATTGTGATGTTAATAAATGTTATGTAAAATTGTTAATAGTAGGTTTAAATATTTCATGTTGTAACTGTAGGGCTAATACAATACGACCCCTATGAACAACATATGTGAATATTATGTAGACCCATTGTTTAAATCAAATTTATGCTTTAAAAGTAGAGTAATCATAGCAGTTTTCATCCATAGTATGTACGTTTAAACGTATACGTTGAGCTTCAAATGGCGTCTTTGAAGACAGTATTCTGTAAAAATTATTTGCATTCCAATTTTGACATCAAAAGGCACAAAATTATTATTATTTTTTTCTCTCTTATTCCATGGATTTTACCAATTTACTTCCACATGTTACCAGTGTCTTTCCGTAACCATGCTTGCACACCTGTAAGGGTCGACGTAACTGTGACGTCTACTCCAAATTGGTCTATATGGTTGCTACATATAATACCATATAAAATCATAGATATAACATATGTACGTATCTTACCATGGGGATTTTATAGAAATTGTAAACTTTATCTTCATGTATCACCTTATAGAACCCAAAACTAAATTTGTGAATTTTTAGTATCCATTATCTATAATACATCAGGCAAAACAGCATTTTACAGTGGCATAGCAGATATTAAGATTGTATCTTTTCCTTTAATTTGTTTGACCAGGTCTTCCCTCAAAATAGAATTAATGACTTGTTACCCAGTGTCTTAATTGTAAGACAAATGACTATGTGGTACTATGCTAATTGATTGAAGACAAGAATTCAGTTTGGCTAATTGAATGGCGCAGGAAAAATCATTCAATCTAAAGTGTGTTGCGTTCCTTGAAAACTCACAGAAGGTTAATTAGTTTTACCTTAGAATCAATAAAATGAAGCAGAAAGAAAAACCAACCTTATAACCTTTTGGTTATGTTCCTATTCACACAAAAAAGTGACAAGAGAAATTTTGGATGACCGTTTTATTTCTTATTTTCTTGGCTGACGTGATCCAGTGTTCTGTATGAAAGAATGTTTCAAACGTGATATTTGCAGAATCCTTGACTTGTTAACTTTCAGCACAAAGCTCCAAAATGATTTCTTTCCAATATACAGGCCATTCGCCCCCAAACCAGAAACTGCAACATCAGAAAATTGGTAGCAATTTCAAACGTTCCTTATTTGCTCTGAACCCAACAGCTAGCATGCAGCCTGCTGAATGCATAGGAGATAAACCAGTGTCACAAAGTTAATTGCATTACTTAAAACTGTTGGCCTGGCGTTATCAGCTGGATGAGCATATTTATGATGGATGTCATCTTTGGACATAGTTCCAACATGGTTGGTGTGATGGTAATATAATAATATTTCTTTGATTCTCACTAGTGTAAAATATGCAGATTTCCTCCCGTATTCAAATAAAGACATGTCATTTTGCTATCATTATATTGTTGAATAATTAGAAACAGTAAAATAAATATCAAATCATTAGTGTGCACTTTCAGGATCATAAATGGCATTTTAGAAAAAAAGAAAAAGGTGCTGCTGCCACCTATTGTTCTATTGTTGCACCCAGTTCCAAAATAATCACATTTCCTGCAAAAAAAAAAAAGAAAAAAAGAAAAAAGTGCAATATTGCCGTTGTAACGCTTTTCAACTCTTTTCATTTTTTAAACTCTGGATAGTATTGACAGGGAGGAGATTGTGCTGTTTAGAGTCTGAATTTGTTGATGAGCTTTTTGCTTTTAATGACAGGATCACTGAGACCAGAAAGAAAAGTTGAGGAACAAAGAAGGGAAACAAGATAAGAACATGATCCAGACTAGATTCGAAACTGCATGCCTAAGAATACAACTCACTACATTAGGAGCATGTGCACTATTCACCAAGGTAGGTGTTGTACATATTCACAAACCTTTAGGAACCCAGTATTTATATCAGAGATTTTATGAAGATTAAAATGATACCAACCTACACAGCCTTAATCACTGGACAAAGTAATGGTCAACTCAGATTTTCTTTCTTTCCTTTTTTTTATTATTATTTATTTATAAATCAATTGTCATTGTCATCAGTTTGAAACAGACTGTTGATAACAGACAAGTAAAGGTTGCTTTAACATACAATATAACATTCTGAAAATTAAAAAAAGAAGAATAATTATCTTTTTTTCTTCATCCGAAAGCAAAAAAAAAAAAAAAGATCCATATTAGCCTATATATGTATTGTGTATATATGTGTGTATATATATATATATATATATATATATATATATATATATATATATATATATATATATATATTTTATATATATGTATATGTATATGTGAATATATGTATTATAGGGGAATTAGAATTTCCCCATAAAACGTCTTTTTTACTTTTTGGTTTTTGTTAATAATAAGCATTAAGGACTATTAGTAACTATATTTCTAGTAAAAAATAGGTTACAAGTTCACACAAACCAAATCCAAATTATAAATCAATCAAATTATAGCTGTTATGTCATTGAATCACTTTTGGAGTTGTACGAGTTGTTTGCGGTTATCATAAAATGTGAATGAGCAGTAGCGTAAACAGAATATTGCAAAATTGGCTGTGATCTCTCTAATAAAACAGCAATTTTTTAATCATAAACTCTGAAATTAATATTTAATGGAAAACGCATTGAAGATTAGTGAGTTCATTAAGCGATAAGCTGTTTCCTCAGTGTACTGAAGCATCTTCTCTGAAACATCTTAAAAAAAAAAAACTCTTGTCTTCTTTCCAGTGTACCACTGTGTTATGGGTTTTGTTGGTTCTTTTTTTGGGGGCGGGGGGGCTAACCTTGAAGGCTCCCCCAAGGCAAAGGGCCCTGTGTATACTCTAATTGGTTGCCATAGCAACCTGACCACCTGAACGATAGCATCAACACACACTGTACACTCAGCTTGGTCAAGTGTGGTGACTACACAAACACTCCCTTTCTTTAAACCACCCTGTCTAGAGAGGCCAGCTTGCCAAGGGCTTGTGTATAATCCCTCTTTCCAGTGAGCGTTCCCTGTCGCGCCTCCAGATTGTCAGAATTCCCACTGAGCAACACCCCTGATACGTGGGATCATGCTATGGATGGGTGTGGCCTGTGTAATCATTAATAGATGAAACATTTCTGAATCCAACAAATGCAAAGTTCTGTCATGAAACTCTAGATTGGCCGTTAATGCAAACTGATGATATTTGCAAAGTTAAAGGGACCATATGATGACATTTCATGTTTTCCTTTGTCTTTGGAGTGTTACAAGCTGTTTGTGCATATAAGATCTGTAAAGTTGCAAAGATTGAAGTATCAAACCCAAATAGATATTATTTATAAAAGTTAAGATTCAGCCACACCTTCCTAAAATGCCTCATTCAAACACGCCCCCGCAAATCTACGTCACTGTGTGGGAAGATTTGCATAACACTGCCCAAATGTATATGCAAAGAAAGAAAGCATAACTTTCATTCTCGCTGTAGTATTGTTGTTGCCACCACTATGTCGTGGAGACGCTGTGTGTTTCATTGCGAAAGTGAAACTACTTTTGTTTGGCCTTTAAATTAGTACACAACTAGAAATCAGTGGTTAAGTTAGATTTTCAACACTGTTCCAGAACAGTACAACCCAAATATTCGAGTGTGCAGCGCATTTTACAGAGGATTGTTTCCTGAACCTGGGAGAGTAGCCTACATGGCCAGCTGTGCACAGGGGCTGTTTCTATAAAGTGGGGCAATTCCAACAAGGACAGTCTGGCGCTTCTGACTCACAGCCTGTAAGTACGCTTTCACATTTAAAGAATTTGCTACTGACTATTCAAACATGATTTTTGAGCAGAGTAGTGCTTGTTGTTTGTCGTTTCTGCAATCAGAATGGTGTTATGTTTACGCGGCACGGCGCAACACAACGTAGTGCGTAAAAAGAAAGTATGAGTCATTATAATCAGTAATTATGTCCCCACTGGATGCAACAAATGCCTCATTTATAATGGGTTTTATTGTTTTTGTCTCGTCGCGCCGGGACACGGCATCACAACATGGTAAGGGGCGTAACATTTCCGGCACATGCTTGAGGTATTCGGCCAATCACAATGCAAGTTCCTGTACTTGCTTTACAGCTGCAATAATCTACAGCAACAGCAATTCAGTAGCATAGCAGATCTATTCCGTCAAGACCAAATACATTAACATTGTTGTACACATTACCATGCTAAAATCCTCAGGGAGTTGTCATGATAGAAATGTAAAAAGTATCCAACCTGTGGATATGATAGCTTTTTTGCAACCCAGGCTCATTCGAAAAATGTGCCTGTGGTGACATTTCTGCAAAATATTATGTAGCTTATTGCGTGTTTCGCAACACTTCTGTAGATCTAACCGATAATGTTAACAAAACAACCAAATGTGAGTTAAATATGCAAACCATGCCATTTTAACATGTCTTTGTGCTCTTTTATAATAACGGGACTGTGTTCGAGTTTCGACTCGTCCTCAAGCAATGGTGTATCAGGTGAGCTAACAAGCAAGTTTACTAGAAAACCCATACATATCTAGGGCCAGATTTACTAAACAGGGCGAATTAGCATTAGAACACAATTCCGTAAAAGCGCAGATGGGAGGGGACGATATTGCGGCTGATTTACAAGGTGCACATTAAAGAAAACAGATGCAATATCTCATTTCCATAATGACCAGTGCTATTGACCAAGAGCAGTGCAAATTACAGCCTGCTTTAGGACATGCTTTTTTGGGCATTAAATAATGGTGCAGATACCAGTAATTTGTCGAACGCAAATGTTAGTATCAGTACGTGAGTCATTTTAATACTCTCCTCCAATAAATTTTGCATCTGAAAGGGAAACTCCTACAAATGCATTGGGCTAAAGGCGCCCTGGGGTAAAAGGCACTTTTGATATTATTTTCCTCTAAACCATTAGATGGTGTACATGGCATAGCACTTTCTAAAAGATCCGCGTTTTAAGATACACGTGCAAATTTGCCTGATCTTTGACGCGATCGCGGCCGGCAGCGCAAAGTCAATTCTGTGCTTGATTGACCTAACATTTGGTGTTTTAAAAAATGTTGTAGATTTAAGTAGCAAATATGAATCGCTAAAATTACTGAATATATCTTGAGACAAAGGCCCTCTTAATGGTTTTCAGTTTTAAGATAATTAAAGCAGCAGTTTTTAAATAACGAAAGAATATGTAACAGTATGGTATTTGGGGTAAAAAGCCACCCTGCTGTTGAGGCTAAAAGGCACAATAATTAACATGATAATTAATAGAAGGCTGACTTTTCCATTTTTTGTGATGACATTTGTTAGATTTAGGTAAATATCATGTATTATGTTGGGTGTCCATCTTCGAGATAATCACCATATATAGAATGAAACCATCATATTTAAAAACGTGCTGTTAATCATATCATATAATAAAATATAATTTGTTACTACTGTAAATCTATATTCAATTACTAAGGGATCTTCTTCAATGCTTACGGAATCTTTATATGTTAAAATTATTTTTATCTATATTTTAAAATATATGTTTTATATTAACATATTTTAATGACAGTAAATGTGCTGAAGTAAATCTTTAAGTCGATAATCTGTAATCATAATTTAAGTGAAAAAGAACAAAAGTCGTTGGTGTTTTCCTGTTTCTAGTGTCCATTTCACCTTGGAGCTGCTTTGAATTTAATATGTTTGGAATTTTGCAAAAATGTAGGCAAACTTTGTTGCTTTTTTGACAGCTGATGCCAGTTTGGTAATCAAGATTAGTAAAATTTAAAGTAAACCGGTAAGATAATCAACCTGTTCAGCAGTCCTGCCTCCATACAGTGATTCCGTGTCTTTGCGTGCCCCTGCTCTGTTTGTTTTCTCATCCCCGACCTGAACAGGGATCTCTCTTCACTTGGCTTGCTGCGGCTCCCTAACGCCCTCAGATCCAGCCATCTGACAGGGGTGAAGTGAGGGAGCCTGGGAAATATTGATGTTGAGACAACTTGGGAGGAGAACGTGAAGGTAGAAGAGAGCGAGGCGATGGAATGGAGGAAAAAGGGAGAACGGAGGTGGAAGGGGGGTCTTCCTGCAGACAGGCACTCCTCTAAGCAGCTTTTCCTCTGGAGGCAGGGTTGCATGAGGTCACAGAGGGATTACACTTTTGGCAAACAGGAGGGAGCTCCTCTCACTCAGGCTTTTGCAGCAGCCAAAGACTGCAACTCCCCCATGACTCGAACCCGGCTGTAATAAAGCCAAGGCCGGCTTGAACCTACAAACAAAAAAGCCAACAGCCTATCGATTGCCTGCCGCCAACTTTCACACGCCTGTGTCGAAAGGTCGCCTCGGCATAGACAAGCTCCAAGCAAGGCTGAGTAAAAAATCCCTTTACTGTTTCAAACTAGACACATCTTGGGTTTGAACACTACATTTTTTAAATTTTAATCCCTGACCCTATTATACAATTATTCAAGAGGATTACGGTTCCTTTCCTCTTAAAAAATGGATCAGATGCGATTCTGTTTTCGCTCTCTCGGCTCACTTGCAGAAATAGATACAGCCTTAAAATAAAATATGATTGCTGTATTCAAGTGTCTGTATGACTAAATTAGCCGGTATCTGGCAGAGAGATACAGTGTGACCTCATCACCCTGGAGACCCACTTAATCAACTTTCCCTTTCCAGCAGAGGTCAAGCTAAGCAGAGGCTCTCGCTGGCCTCCAGCCCTGCTTTGATGTTAATTAAGATGCGATAGAACATGGAGAGGATTCATTAAAGCCAGAGTCAATCTAGTGGCACAAAGCTGCAACATGGTGGACTTAAACCACCTCCAAGGTGACATCCTCCAGACTCGGACCCACATCAAACCACGGCTCCTTGTTCCTCTCGGTAGAGCGACCCATAGTTCATTGGCATTTAAACACGTGATTGGACGTTTGCCATTACCTGGGGTGTTGAAAGCATAGCAGCACATAACCCACCTCGGTCACATTAGCCACTTAGTAAGCGATAATACACTGTCAGCTGGTCAAAATCTGTAAAGTAAATAAATATTTATTTTCATTGAATGCATCAGTTGGGTTCTGGAAGTAAAAATCCCATTTGTGTTCTCCATAGGCAAACTGATTTTGAATGGTAACTTGTAAATCTTTGTAGGCAGATCTACTGTGAGCTCTTAATTGACCCTTCGCAAAAACCTGCCCTCCTTTGTTACGGTTGCTATGTCCGACAAACAATTCTGCTCTTATACTACACATCATGTTCTCACGCAGTGAAAAATACATTGCGAAACAAAGAGGAAACTGACAACACACCGACAGACAAGACAAAGCAGGTTACTTCTGGTATGAAACAAGGTCTCAGCTTTAAAATGTCTTTTTTTTTTTTCTTTTAAGAAATTCAAACAATAAATATCATTTTGTGGCTCTTTAATGTGTTGTGACAGATGACTGTATTGCCTTATTAGATCAGTTGACACAAACCAAACCTCTTTTCTTTTTTACAAAAGCACGAAAGAAACATGAATGAACATCAGAATGTATTTGATTTCAGCCATGAAAGACGTCAATACACACAAATTTTCAAGTTTAGGGCAAATAAAGTTTTGCGAAGGGTCAATTGATAGTACAAGCTTTTGTAGAAGCTATCAGTTTGCATTATGTGAACCTATTTTTTTTAATAATAGCATTTAACATTCCAGGTAATTCCTGGTAAAAACTACTATGATTCTGAAACAAGCAAATCGCACTAAAAGTATAATCTGTAGTCATTTTTAATCTCATTGAAGCTTTTGTCTTTTTGTCCAATTTTCAAATACTTTTGCTTCAAAATTTTGTAATGTTGTGACTAACTTGATAGCTATTTGGTATGGTTTATGGCTTATAACTCTTATGATACTTGGCTGGTGATAGTTCACCCAGAAAAGTAAAATCTATCATTAATTACTCACCTTCATATTGTTTCAAGCCCGTAAAACCTTCGTTCATTTTGGGAACACAGTTTAAGATATTTTAAATTAAGTCCGAGAGCTTATATACCCTGCATATACAGCAACTCAACTACTACATTCAGTGCCCAGAAAGGTAATAAGGATATTGTTAAAATAGTCCACGTAACATCAGCGGTTTAACCTTAATTTTATGAATTTAACTATTTCTTCTCTTCGTGCCAGTCTTCGACGCACATTCACGAAAGTACCACGACATTATGGTGCTGTCATGAATGCACGTCAGAGATTGACATGGAAGATGACAAATCATTGTATAAAGTTACAAAAAGTATTCTTGTAGCTTCATAACATTGCGGTTGAACCTCTGATGTCACATGAACTATTTTAACAATGTCCTTACCACCTTTCTGAACCTTGAATGTGTCAGTTGCATTGCTGTCAATGCAGGGTCAGAAAGCTCTCAGAATTCATCAAAAATATCTTAACTTATGTTCCAAAGATGAAGGTCTTACGGTCTGAGTGTGTGTAATTAATGACAGAATTTTCACTTTTAGGTGACCTATCCCTTTAAATCCTAATAGGAAAAATACATCCAGAAACAAGGCTGCTGAAAATGTGGGCACCACTGGTGCACTCTGTAAAACCTTATATCAACCTTTTACAGTTCATTATGCAGACTTTTTCTCTTTGCATTTGTGCTATTCATTTTTCAAATGGAATTTAGACCCTAACTGAACCTCAAGACAGAATGACTTGTAATAAATCAATCAAACCTCTGGCTGTATACATGGATGTAAGGGAGGAAATCCATACAGATTGCCTGCCTCCACCAGCATTACGGAGCAAGCCTGAGAGGGAGAGATGCCGTCCAAGGTGCTCCATAGCTCCGGGGCTAACAGTGATGAATGGAGCTCTTAATGTCGGCAAACACTTTATCTCTGCTTCATCTGTTTTCATTAGGCAGGACCAACCTTTGGCTTGGACGGAGCGCTCTAGCGCTCCCAGGACTGCTGAAGGCAAAACTAAGGTGGCGAGCGCTTCGCTTTTTTCGACACAGGCAACCTCTCTTTTGGATGCCAAGGGTTAGAGCCATGATCTTGCTGTAATCAGGAATTCAGGAAGGTTTTGGGACTTAAGTTGAATTCTAAGAGGCATCTGAGGGATATTTACACTAATCAGCCACAACATTAAAACTACTGACAGATAAAGTTAATAACATTGATTATACTGTTACAATGGCACTTTGTCAAGCGCTGAGATTTATTAGGCAGCAAGTGAACAGTCAGTTCTTGTATTTCAGTGTTGAAAGCAAGAAAAATTAGCAAGTGAAAAGAGGGACTTTGACAAGGGCCAAATAGTGATGACTATGCAACTAGGTTAGAGTCTTGTGGGGTGTTTCTAGTATGCAAGGGTCATGAGTGCTCAAGGCTCATTGATGGACTTCCAATCACACAGAAGAGCTACCGTAGCTCAAATAGCTTAAAAACATAATGATGGCCAGTCTAGAAATGTGTCAGAACACTGTGCATTGCAGTTTGCTGCGTATGGTGGTTGTGTAGCTGCAGAATGCCAATTATGACCCCTGTCCACTGGCTGAAACAACTACATAGGGCATGTGAGCATCAAAACTGGACATTGAGCAATAGAAGAAGGTTGCCTGGTCTGATGAATCATTTCGTTTAGGTCAGGTGGATGGCCAAGTGTGTGGGATTTGATACCTGGGGAAGAGATAGCAGCAGGATGCACCATGGAGGATTTATGAAGGTAAATGTAAGACTTAAAAGAAAAAAAAAAAAAAAAAAAAAAAAACCTTTTTAAGGCCCAAGAAAGAAAATTTTAAGAATACACTGAAGAGAAAATTTAAGGAATAAACTGAAGGTAGCACAATATGTCAATTAGGAGTGTCGCGATATACCAGTATTGACGATATTTAAAAATGAATAGTACACATAGGACAATATGACCCATAATAGTCCAGCATCTGCGAAATTATGAAACGTTAAATTTTCAAAAGTAATTTGTTTCATTCATACTCAACACCGGAGGGCGCCCTTGCACAGAAAGTCCACAAGCAGGACTCGTCGGAGTAATAGTAGATAAGTAAAATGCAGAAAGAAATGTTTTATTTGATGAAATGTAAAGACAGTCAACACACGATTGCATAAGTATATAGTTTATCTGTGTTCTTCAAGCCATCTCAGGTATTTTAATAAGGACATGTATGCTAATCAACATAGCATTTATCACTGTATAAAATACTATTAAATATCTGTTTTATTCTGCTATAAGAATCAGGTTACAGAAGGGAGTTATTTCAAACGCTTGTTTTAAATAGGTTTTATTCTCATAAATTGTTGTACTTTGAAGCTGTAGTAACTAAAACGGTATTTTAATGACCTTCTGTTTAGTGTGATTGTTCTTTTTAAAAAGGAAAAAAATCTGATTTTGACTATTAGCATGATTTATTTATTTTTTTAAGATTTATGTCACGATATATCATTATTGTGAATTTTTGTGGCCATGTTAATCATGTAGTGAAAAATATAATATCGTGACAGCCCGTTAAAGGAGAAGTCCACTTCCAGAACAACAGTTTACAGATAATGTACTCACCCCCTTGTCATCAAGATGTTCATGTCTTTCTTTCTTCAGTCGTAAAGAAATTTTTTCTTGAGGAAAACATTTCAGGATTTTTCTCCATATAATGGACTGATACGGTTCCCCCGAGTTTGAACTTTTTAATGTCAAACGCTTGTCATGCTTCCTCAACTTCAAAATCGTCCTATATCATGACCTATATGTTTTACCTTTTTTGTTGAGGGTGTTTGATTTTCTTTGCATGTTCAAGACTGGGTCGGAACCTCTGCAGCGATGTAGGATGATTTTAAAATGATTTTTGAAGTTGAAGGAGAAAATACGATCAGAGTTTTTTGAGTTCAGGGAGAGCAAGACAAGACGAGCGTTTGAGTTTAAAAAAGTATTTAAATTATACAGTTTTTTTAATGAAAATAACCGATCATTTTGCTAAATAAGACCCTTTTTCCTCGGCTGGGGTCGTTTGAAGCCGCATTTAAACTTCATTTTGGAAGTTTAAACTCGAGGCACCATAGCAGTCCATTATATGGAGAAAAATCCTAAAATGTTTTCCTGAAAAAAACCACAATTTCTTCACGACTTAAGAAAGACATGAACATCACATAAGAATACTTTTTGTGCGCATTAAAACAAAAATAATGATTTTATTTAACAATGTATCGTCTTCCTTGTAAGGCAACACGCATTCAAAGAGTACCACGACACATGCATGTGGTGCTGGTGACGCAGGAGCCGGCATTCTGATGTAGAACCCAGATGCGCTGTGCCTTGTTTACAACTGACACAGAAGAGTAGAAATTGTTGAATAAAGTCTGGCCCTTGAACCTGGTAATTTAGTTGACATGTTTATTTAAAAAATTATTTCAACCAACATAACACAGCCAGAAGGGATCATGTAGTGTGGACCAAGATGTAATTTTAAAGCAATATTCATTTTCACTACATATGAAAAATAAAAAGTGTTTTGGTAAGTCATAATAAAATATTAAAATATCAACATTTTCAGAAACTAAGTCATAATTATGAGGTAGAAAGTCATAACAGTAATGAAAATAAGATCACTTTTATTTTGTCATAATTTCTAGGGCTGCCCTTGACTAAAGATTTTTCTGGTCAACTAGTAGTCGTTCATTCTAAGCATTAGTCGACTATTAGCGTTCAAGCGCATGCAAAAAAGCTTGCCACAGCGCACCGGCAGATATAATAATTATTAATGTGTCAGGGAAAAACAGCAAGGCGACTGCATTCATGTTTTAATAATTTATTGATCAACTATAGTGCTTTCGATGTTTTCAGCTAAAGAGATGAAGTCATGAGACGTCAGAATGTGCATCCTGTTGGCTTTCATTATTTTAAAAAAGCACGTTTCGTTGTTATTCTGACTGCACACAAATAAACGTAGTCTTTACAGATTCGAAAGATGTATTACTCTTATCTGTATGACCAAAATGACAGTATTTTAAGAACAAGTGACCGCACCGGCGCCTTTATCTGTCAGTGAGCGCGCTACTGTTCAGCTTCCACACTCGCACAGACGCTTCAGTAGCGCACATTTTTCTAGGTTAACATTAGATTGAGCTGCCATGTAAAGTTGCTACTATATACATCTTTCGATGAAAAGCCATATTTGAGGATGAATGATAGGTGAGCATTTGGATGTCTTGCCCGATGTACTATATTACCACATAGACCAGCCGTCAACGATCTGTCCGTCACGGACTGCGTGACTTTTCCACTTGCTGTGGATTTTTTTTTTTTTTTTCTGCGACCAACCAACTTTTTGTTCGTTTTTCCTGCAACCAACCAACCAAGGCTGTTCTTGTCGACTAACGTTTAGTCAACTATTAGGAGGCAGCCCTAATAATTTTGACTATATGATTTACCATGATTTTCTCTTATTCTTATGTGGTAGAAATGGACTTCCATGCAAGTCCCAGCTTACCTGGTACAGACACCTTGGACTGATGTCACTCCCTGTGTTGTCATATATTTTTCTCCATTTTAACTACTTTTATTTCATACCTGAATAAAACAAATGCAGGTTATGATATCAAAATGAAACATGCATGGATAAAACAGACAAGGAGACCTTTAAGGTAATATGTGATGTAAGCTTTACTTTCAAATCCTGTTACATTTAGAACTGGCAATTTGAACATAAAGAATGCAAAACCAATAAAACCAAAATACAAAACAAAATAAAAAGTACAAATGATCTAATTACCAGTTATTGTCACAAACAACCCTGTACAGCCTTAAGAATGAAGTAATAAAAAAGCTTTATACAGCACATAACAAGTTTACTGGGTGCCAAATAAGAAAGAAAACAAAATGATACTTGAGCCTTATTGAGTTGTAGAGTACAGCAAGAGATAAAGCAAACAGATTGTGCAGAATAACCCGCAAAGCTAAATGCAAAACGAGTTGGTCTTTTTTTTTTTTTCGGACCCAAAAAAAAAAAAAAAAAAGAAAAGTAAGTGCTACAAACTAGAGATCAAGAGCAATTCATGCATCTTTTGAAGTGCTAAAAAGGTAGTCAGTCTTGTTTGATGCGCAGTGACGCTAAAACAAAAAAATGCTGCTCCTTGCGAATAGGCATAACAGAACGCCAAGTATTAAGTATTTATAAATACTGGTATTGGAACAGAGAGCGATCCCTGTTGCGCTCCTCTTGCCCACACAACTGAGCATGAAAGAACAGCAGCCATGTTCTTCTACATGATGAATACATGGTGTTCCAAGGCAGACGGACAAAAGGATGTTGCCCAATGGACATTCCGTTTGAATTCATTCTATCAAAATGGGTCCTGAGGATCAGTTTCACTTCATCTCAGGCTCTCGGGCCACTCCTTGCCACCAAGTGGCACTAGAGCATAAAAGATAATGGGTTGAGCAGGAGCTTTATTAACAAGCAAAGAAGCTCCACTTAAAATACAACATACCACTAGACTGCATGCTGGGCATCTACATGAAGAAAAAAGAAACGATACTATGAGAGCAAAAAATACAAGTATAAAATAAGGATACTGTGCGGGGCCAAGAAACTGTCTGCCATCATTTTTAATGGCCTGCGTTTCACTTATAAACTGGCCTTAAATACAGACTTTTTAAATTTTTTTTTCATCCGAATCCTCTCAATGGGCAAGTTAGAGGAGAACAAACTTAAGAAGAATTATCTCTTTGCAGTTCAAGGTTGACCTATCAAAGTAATGCTGCTACTTTTTCCTTTTAAAACGTCTAAGGTCAGCTGCTTTCGAAAACTTGATTGATCTTAACAGGCCACGTTTTTATCCTTGTATCTTACTTGCATGAATAAAGACGGAAGAGCATTGTACATCTATGATGGACAACGTTCAAATTATCGATCAGATTCTGTTGGCTGGACAAAAAAAAGACTAAATGCATCAACTGTCAAAGAATAACATTTCTTTAGGACCTCAAGTTTGAGCTTTGCACGTGTTTTCTCACGACTAAGTTGAATTGGTTCATTTAGACCAATATATTGGCTAAGCCAATTGGAATTGGCCATATAGAGCTTATGCGCATCAGCTGATTGGTGTTTGGTTACTAAAACCAAACACATGCTAAGTTACTCTTTTAGCACCAATTAAAGTTTCCTATATTCTAAATTCTTAAAACATCTCCATCTATCCAGTAACTAAGCAAAGTGCTCTTCAAAAATCAATCTGTTACAGTTTATCTGTTTTGAACATGAATTAAACTGTATTTGGATCAAAAAATGATTTATTCAGAGCTCGCCAATATTACGGCCAGTAAAGCCTATGGATGTTTTCCACTTTAGAGCGTTAAATAGAATAGCGTTCTGATACTTTGTTTAGAAAAGTGCAATTTTTACAGCGCTGTGCAAAACCGCTGTTAAAAATTTAGCCTGGCCCTTTGGTGTCCAGGGTGGATTTTGAACTCAGCCGTCCGCGTTACGCATGCCGTACGATCCCTCAAAACAGAGCAGTCTGCTGTTTGGCAAATACCTACAGGAAAAGGCTTAGAATTTGTGTTTTCAACCATCGTAGCAGACAAAAATGAAAAACAACAACACTAAAGGAAATATTACTTAAGTAGCATTGAGGCTGTTTGACGAGGCAGTCGAAATAATTGGCATCGAGAACGTTTTCTATTGGGTGTAAGTGCTTTTGTTTGAAACATTTCAAAATTTTAAGTGCAATTAAAACTCAAAACACCGAGAGGGGAACATATGGTACCATGTTTGCCCACATATGGAAAGCCATGCTTCCAAAGATCCTACTCAAAATAATGGCTGCCTCCACATTGCACTTGAGAGCCATTTTCCAATGGGGTTCTCATAATAGCTTGTTAGTACAGGATATATATTTTTATATATATATTTGTATTTTACATTTCAAAGGCTCTTTCAAATGAAAAGTCATAATAATAATAATAAAAAACAACTAGAAGAACAAAAATTTAAGACACAGAAGGCCACCGAGATACCATTGTTTTTCCATGATCTCACTTACCACAGTCCAGCTACCTCTGTATCACTTTAACATTAACCAACAGAAAGTACATTCATTCAAGTCATTTTGGAACAGGTTTTTTTTTTTTTTTACACACAAAATTACAAAAAAGCTCCAAAAAGCACCATTGAATCGGCCTTAGTGACAGAATAATTGGGTCTTTCCCAAAAACCCGTCACCTCATACATCTTGTTAAACGTACAGGTGCGCATTATATACGTTAGCTATGCACAGGGCGCTTGACTGGTCATTTCTATCTCATGCCTACCGGATACGGCCCACCTCGGTCAGCTATGGCACAATCTGTAGCGACCAAAAGGATGGTAAAGATATTGAAGGGCTGCATCGTGGGTTGACGACCACTGCGGTAGTGGTAATGATTGCTTTTGCCATTAGCGTGCCCTGAATGGCTTGTATTAAGAAACGGCATCAGCTGCGCCTCGCAGGTGTCGTAAAGGGCCTTATGCTCGTTGCCGAGGCGAGATTAAAATTTGCCGACGGTCTCGCAATTCAGCAAAACCAGTCAACGCCAACAGGCGTGAGGGGGAGGAGAAGAGAAAAGAAAGACTACAAAACTATGTACAGCTTGATAAATTAACAAGTGCGTGGTCTGAGGCTTTGCTTTGGAAACAAGACTCGAAAGATAGCAATCCGTTTCATTGGTTTTTGTCGTGCCATATACTGATACTGAGCCCCTAAATGACTTCAAAAAACGATTGCAACACATAGCGAACATGCTTTCGGATTCCTGACAAAATGCACAAAAAAGCTTAGCGCTTGCGAGCTAATATGTTTCCTTTCGCCCATCAAAACGAATACAAAACTTGTA
Source organism: Cirrhinus mrigala (assembly GCA_036247105.1). Taxonomy (NCBI): domain Eukaryota; kingdom Metazoa; phylum Chordata; class Actinopteri; order Cypriniformes; family Cyprinidae; genus Cirrhinus; species Cirrhinus mrigala. The sequence goes on along the minus strand of CM070007.1, from coordinate 21,029,330 downwards.
ATAGATAAAGCACTGTTATCGGATCTTCCGGGTCATTCACGATTCGTAGAGGAAAACGACTGCTGAAGAGTAACTCTTAGAAAAGAGCGACGGTTGGATTGCGATAGAACACAAATCGAAATGCCTTGAGCGTGAATAGCTTTTCCTCGGATAAACGGATGGTTTACTATCGTCACTAGTTTTTAGGGCAGCGTTTTAGCCTGCCTGTGGAACAACAGTTAGTGGCTTCGGTGACTGATGGTACAGGAGAAGAAGAAGGGACGAGGATGGTCAAATGGTCTTAGCTCTCTCTGTCAATCCCAGGTATGCCAGGAAGGAGTGTTTGAGTGACGTGGGAGAGGGCGGCGACTGCGAGGACGAGTTGGACCAGAACGCCGAGAAGGGCGGAGAGGAGTTTGAGGGCGAGGGGCTGTGGAATGTGAAGCGGCGGGCCGTAAAGAGCGTGGTGAGGGGGATGAGGTGAGCCAGGTCACAGTTCCTGTACTGTTCCAAGTAGCGAGCCGCCAGTGTGGAGAACGTGCCGTTGGCCGAGAGGTAGCGCGTGGTTGGGGTGCCGTCTTGCTGCTTGCTGGTGATCGACAGGGCGACGGACTGCAAGGCTTGAGAGGCGGACAGGTTCATGAGCGGACTGGTGCTCCCGCTGTCCCCGCTCCCGCTGCTGCTCCCACCTCGCTCCAAAAGGCCCGGACGTGGCGTGCCTGGCCGAGCCTCACCTTCCTCGGCGCTCCCCTCCCCGCCTTGGTGCTTTTTAACGTGGCGGCTGTAGACGAACGGGTGAGTGGTGGTGAACGGGCACTGGGCGCAGCCGAAGGTCTGTCTCGGCGCATGCTTGAGCCGCTTGTGGAGGTTGAGATTGTCCTTGCGTTTGCAGCTGTAGCTGCAGCGGTCGCAGTGGAAAGGCCGCTCGCCCGTGTGCACGCGCACGTGCTCGATGAGCTTGTTGGCTGTTTTGGAGAGGTAGCCGCACTGCTCGCACTTGTAGTGGTTGCCCAGGCGGTGAGCGCGCGTGTGCCTTTCCAGCTCTGCCTGATTGGCCCACACGGCTTGGCAGATGCGGCAGCGATACTCCATCTTGTAGTGCGTCTTCAGGTGGCCCTCCATGGCGGCTGGCCTGTTGGTGGAGTAGATGCAGAGAGGGCACCTGGTCAAAGAGACAGGAGGAGCAGGGTGTAGGACACAGAGGTGGAAGACATTTAATAATGCGCCTCCCGAACGACAAAACACACTCTGTTGTCTTAAATGAAATGAAGAACACACAGAATGGACAAAGGGAAGGGATGAAGGAGGCATTTAGTGTGTCTTACCCTCTGTCGTGTATAGAAGCTACAGTCTGTGTGTGTATGCACTGCTACATGTGAGAGAGGGTGTGTGTGTTGTGTGTGCGTATGGCTGTGTGGTTGCGGACAGGTTGGAACGGGAATCAGATGAAGGTAAATGAATAAATGAGTGGCACTTACATTTAAATAGCACCTTTCATCTGCTCAGGGCCCCAAAGCGCTTCACAAACCCTGCAGAACAGAATGACCTCAGAAAGCACACTGTGAAGGGCGCCTCGCTACCTCAACACTGAACTAGAGCGCTGTGAAACTCTCTTGCCCTGACTACAAAAAAAAAAACAGTTGGGCAGCCATAATACAGCTAGAGACCTGTCTGCTGACAGTGAGCTCTAAATGTATTTGGTCACTATTGTGCTTTTATTTTTTGAATCTGTATTGAGCAAAGACTCTGAAGTTTGTTTAAATAAGTAAAAATCAGTTCAGAATTTGGGAACATTTTGTTAAACCCCAAGCAGACACTGCATCCAGTCTTGTTTTTTAGTAAAATACCTAAAAATAAAGAAGTTTACTTGAGAAGCAATATGGAGCTAGATTCTTTTATTTTAAGTTTAAAACGTTTATTTTTGGCACAAAATGTTTTCAGCATAAGTCTATGGAAGCATGCTTCCACCACTAAATAAAACATAAAAAAAAATGTTATTGCGACTTTTTATCTTTTTATTTTTTTTTCTCAGAATTGCGTAATACAAACTTGCAATTGTGAGTTATAAGGTCAGAATTGCGTGATATAAACTCACAATTCGGACTTTTTTTTTTATCAGAATTGCATGATATAAACTCACATTTGCGAGAAATAAAAATTACAATTGCAATTAAAAACTCGCAATTCTGACTTTTTCATGCTAACGCAAGTTTATATTGCAATTCTTTTTTTTTCTTGCAGATATAAACTCAAAATTGCAAGTTATAAAGTCAGAATTCTGATTTCTTTCTCAAAATTGCGAGATATAAACTCAAAATTGTGAGAAATGAATTGCAATTGCGATTTAAAAACTTGCAATTTTGACTTTTTCTCGCAAAAGAGTTTATATCTCATAATTCTCGCAATTCTTTTTTTCTGAGAAAAAAAGTCAGAATTATGAGATATAAACTCAGTTGTGAGTTATAAAGTCCAATTTTGAGAGAAAAAAGACTCAGAATTGCGAGTTTATATCTCACAATTCTGACTTAACTCACAATTGCATGTTTTAAAGTCAGAATTGCGAGATATAAACTCACAAGTGCGAGAAATAAAGAATTGCAATTAAATTAAACTCACAATTCTGACTTTTTCTTGCAAACATGAGTTTTTATCTATATATATTCTCGCAATTCTTTTTTTCTTGGAATTCTGACTTTTTGTCTCAGAATTGAGAGATAAAAGTTCTCAATTGCGAATTGCAATTCAGAATTAAGATTTAAACATACAATTCTCACTTTTTTTCTCAAAATTGTGTGATTTAATCAATTGCAAAAAATAAAGAATTGCGATTAAAAACGTGAAGTTCAAATTCAGTTCAAATCTTGCAATTCTTTTTTTCTTGCAATTCTGAGATATAAACTCACAATTGTGAGTTTTAAAGTCCAATTTTGAAAATAAAAAAAAGACTCTTCTCAGAATTGCAAGTTTACGACTTAATAACTCGCAATTGCATGTTGTAAAGTCAGAATTGTGAGATATAAACTCGCAATTCTGAGAGAAAAAAAAAATACCTTTTTGAAATTTTTTATTCAGTGGTGGAAACTGCCTTCTGTATAAATCTAAAACACTTTTCTGCGAAGTTTATGCATGTAACTAGTAGGCAGTAAATTAAATTAAAAATTAAATAAATAAAATATATACTATAAACAACTTATCTTTTTTTTTTTTTTTTTTTTTTAAGTAAAACAGTACAAAAATACTGAGTAAGATTAACACCAAATTGACCAAATATGTGCCAGTAGAAAGTATGACATCATACAACATAATCCACTGGTACACCTAAATTACAGACTAGCCTGGTAATTGTTGACTTAAAGCATTATGAAGGCTTCACCATCAGATGAATACAGAGAAAAGGGACTTTAAAGTATAAGTGCTTGTAAAAAAAAAAAAAAAAGAAGTTGGTTGTGATCAAAAGCAAGCCATTTAATCTAAGAAATATTAAAGTAATGTTGAAGACTGTTTTATAGAGAAAAAAAAAAAATATATATATATATATATATCTTTAAAATCATAGCTCTGTAGTATTTTGGTATGTCTCAGAACAGTTTAAGACAAGGTTGCTACAGTTGCTTCAGCAAACTGCAAATGAATATTCCATTGAGTTATGAAAAACCAACCTCTAACATTTTCCTATGGGGTGTATTTACTGCTGCTTTTCTTGGTTACATCTTATATGGGATTATGTAAATAGCATAGAATTAGCAGAGAATCCCCAGAGACTATATGTCTAAGATAAGGACACTTAAGTACAAGTATTTATATACAAAAATATACAGTCCAGTTCCAAACTATGACACCTTGTATGGAATATTCATAAGCAGACATTAATCCAGCCAACTGGAACCCTGCTGTGGGAGAAAGATCCCGTGAAAAAAAAAACATGCAGTGATTTGTAAGCAGTCAGCTGCTATACATATACTGTAACATTAATGCCGACCACACACACTTAAACCTCAGAGTCATTGAACCATTACAGATTCAAAATGTAAGAACACAGTCAAAACAGGACTTGTTTAAGATATTGACCAAAAAAACACTCTGGGAATATTCTGGGAATACGAAATATTAAAATGGAGGATTGTTTTTCCAGTGGCTTTTATATAAGAGCTAACAAATAAAAAGAGAATAATAAACCATAGATTACATGCTGAGTCCCTTTCAGATAAGTTCCCATCTGATACATTTTTAAATAAAAGGCAGAAAATAGATGGCCTGACTTTACTCACAGTCATGATATTTAAAGGCGTATCATCCTTTAAACTGAAAATTTGGAATAGAAAATTCTCTTGTTCTGCTACATAAATGCTAAATAAGACCCCAAGTGTGGTACTGTCTGTCCCTCCAAGTTAGTTAAGAATTGCTACTGATTTTTTTTTTTAAGTTTATTTCCTCCTTTACCTGTGGTAATGGCTAAGCGCTCTAATGAGTGATAACTACAAACTATCAAATGTGACTAGCATGGGAAAGCATAGCCATAAATGACAAGATGAGGCAATGAAATCTGAAATACATGACCTTAAGACATGAATTATGTATGTCAAACAACTAGACAAATACAACAGAAAATATCAAAGACTGGACTTTGTGTTAAGTTGCAAAAGAAAAATAAAAAAAAGCCCCAAAACAAAAGATCTCAACTTGGGGGTCAGTGTGTCTTGTAAGTGTTTGGAAATCGAGTGTCTATTTGCTTTCAGATGAGTATTCATTGTGTTTAAATGTGTTGATGTAACTGTGGTGGCGGTTATGACAGGCTGAGAAAGAACAGTGTGAACTGTAGCCTAATGGTCTTGGCAGTGGAGCTGCTCAACAGATGGACAAGTGCTGACTGGCTTGTTGTGATTTCTTCAGATATATTTTCACATGCGGGCCCAGACCTTTTGCAGTAATGTCTAACACAAGCGTTCCAAAGGAAGGGTCTCGTTCCTGAATGTGCCTGTGATTTGTGTGCTCACCTGCATAGTCAATAACACTTGTAAAGTGTTGGGGAGCCCTACTTCCCTAAACACTGATAAGTGAAAAAGGAAATTATTCCTCTTCTAAATCAAAATGTATTTTAATAAATCAAAGGTTTGTAGAACTTTTTCTTCTCTCGTTAATGGCGGCAGACTCCCCCAGCAGAGAAGAAATCGTTGAATAAAGTCATTTTTTATTCTTTGCGCACAAAAAGTATTGTCGTACCTTCATAAAATTACAATTTAACCACTGATGTCACATGGACCACTTTAATGATTCTGCATGCAGGGTCAGAGAGATTTCATTAAAAATATCTAAATTTGTGTTCCGAAGATGAATGAAGGTCTTACAGGTTTGGAATGACATGAGGGCGAGTAATTAATGGGTAAACTATCCCTTTAAAAAGCTTATACAATATTAAATTCTTAAAACACTTCAAAAAGTATGAAAACTAACAATAAATGTGGTCTTTATGACTTGTGCTATTTTCTTCTATAGTCTTCTAAAGCTATGTAAGGAACAGACCAAATTTGATTTTACAGAATATCTTTCCCTTCAAAAAAGCTGTTAACTTGAGAACTGCTACAATTAGATCATGAATCATTCTGATCTGTTTTGTGAAGCAGATGAACGTATTCCTTGACAAGATTTAGACTTTCACTACTACTCTTATGAACTCTCATAATAGGAAAGCTAGGGCATGTGTCAAGATCTCCATAGAATGATTACTAAAATGATGATCTGCTCCTGACAAAAAACATGTCTCCAAAAGACTAGGAGTACAGTGCATGTTGTATGGACAACTTATGATACTTTCATGCCGTTTTCACATTCTCTTTGAAACTTAAAAGTGAGTTTCCATTTATGAGTTTCTTTCTTCTGTTGAACACAAAAGAAGACCATTGACTTCCATAGTATGGAAAAAAGTACTATGGAAGTCAATGGTTATCGTCAGCTGTTTAGTTACTAACATTCTTCAAAATATGTGACATATATGTGACAATTCAATAAATAAATAAGCTTTTCATTGATGTATGATTTGCTAGGATAGGACAATATTTGGCCCAGATGCAACTATTTGAAAATCTGGAATCTGAGGGTGCAAAAAAATCTAAATATTGAGAAAGTCGTTTTTAAAGTTGTCTAAATGAAGTTCTTAGCAATGCATATTACTAATCAAAAATTATGTTTGGATATATTTACTGTAGGAAATTTACAAAATATCTTCATGGAACATGATTTTTACTTTATATCCTAATGATTTTTGGCATAAAAGAAAAATCGATAATTTTGACCCATACAATGTATTTTTGGCTATTGCTACAAATATACTTAAGACTGGTTTTGTGGTCCAGGGTCACATATATTCTTTCGTGCGCAACAAAGAAAGAAAGAAACTCATACAGGTTTGGAACAACTTAAAGGAGAAGTTCACTTCTAGAACAAAAAAAGTACAGATAATTCACTCACTCCCTTGTCATCCAAGATGTTCATTTCTTTCTTTCTTCAGTCGTAAAGAAATTATGTTTTTTGAGGGAAACATTTCAGGATTTCTCTCTATGTAGTGGACTTCTGTGGTGTCCGTGAGTTTGAACTTCCAAAATGCAGTTTAAATGCAGCTTCAAAGGGCTATAAACGATCTCAGCTGAGGAAGAAGGGTCTAATCTAGTGAAACAATTGGTTATTTTCTAAAAAAAAATTACAGTTTATATACTTTTTAACCTCAAATGCTCATCTTGTCTAGCTCTGCGTGAACTCTGCGCATTCCGGGTCAATACATTTGGGGTATGTCGAAAAACTCCCATCTCATTTTCTCCTCCAACTTCAAAATCGTCCTACATCACTGCAGAAGTACCGACCTAGTGTTTACAAAGTCAAACACCGACCGTGTTGGACGATGTAGGACGATTTTGAAGTTGGAGCAGAAAATGAGATGGGAGTTTTTCGACATACCCTAACTGTCATGAACCGGAATACGCAGAGTTCATGCAGAGCTAGACAAGACGAGCGTTTGAGGTTAAAAAGTATATAAATTATCTTTTTTTAAAAATTTGTAATTTTTTAGAAATTAATCGATTGTTTCACTAGATAAGACCCTTCTTCCTCGGCTGGGATTGTTTAGAGCCCTTTGAAGCTGTATTTAACCTGCATTTTGGAAGTTCAAACTCGCTGGCACCAGAAGCCCACTATACATTTCTGAATTTTATTCCTCAAAAAAACATAATTTCTTTACGACTAAAGAACGACATGAACATCTTGGATGACAGGGGGGTGAGTAAATTATCTGTACATTTTTGTTCTGGAAGTGAACTTCTTTAAGGGAAAGTAAATGATGACAGAATTTTCATTTTCATTTCTCCTTAAAGGAGACAAAAAACAAAAGAAAGCCAAAATAACCGTGCATTCGTGAAAGTACCATGACACGTGTGTGTGCATTCCTATGTCAGACCGCCGGCTGCGTCAGCAGCATCACACACATGTGACGTGGTAATCTCTCTTCATCAAAAATATCTTAATTTGTGTTCTGAAGATGAACAAAAGTCTTAAATGTTTGGAACGACATGAGGTTGAGTAATTAATGACTGAATTTTTATTTTTGGGTGAACTAACCATTTAACTCTTCCTTTAGTCCCTTTAGTAAATTCAAATCTCTGACTCAGTCGAGTGGTGTGCTCATACATGTTTCAGGCACATTCAGGAACTGTGTCTATAACATGCTTTTACTGTATGCAACTCCACAGAGAGGTTACCCTAAAGCACTGATCAATGAATTTCGCTCATTTATTTTGTGAATCCAGCCTGATCCTCGACCAGTGCTCCTGGATAGACTCTGTTTAAATCCTGGGCTGTGTCCTGTCTTAGGGGGTAGGGGCTGAGGTAGGGTGGGGGCGGGTTTTGTGAGGTTGTGGGGAGGCACGTGCTGTACTTGCTTTCCTTACTTGAGCCCTCCAGCGGGGACGGTGTGGCACTTCTTGTGCTCCAGGAGCTGCTCGGGTGTCTTCATGAACTTGTGGCAGACGTCGCACTCGAACATGCGCGTGATCAGGTGGATCTGTAGGTGCCGCTCATACATCGGTCGAGTTTTGCACACAAAGTTGCAGAAGACACATTCAAAGCCTAAGGGTTGGGTCAGGAAGAGAGAGAAAAAAAATTTATCATCATCTCTATATATTATGTTGTGTCAGCATGCGTTGGTTATAAGCAATTGGATCGTCAAAAATTAGACATTTAATCAATTATATAACTCAGTGATTCTCTTAAAGACTACTATATATACACACTAACAGTAAAAAGTTTTTGAACAGTAAGATTTTTAATGTGTTTTAAAGAAGTCTTCTGCCAAGCCTGCATTTATTTGATCCAAAATACAGCAAAAGCAATAATATTGTGAAATATTTTTACTATTTAAAATGTTTTCTATTTGAATGTAGTTTAAAATGTAATTTATTTCTGTGATCAAAGCTACATTTTCAGCATCATTCAGTGTCACATGATCCTTCAGAAATCATTCTAATATGCCGATTTGCTGTTCAAGGAACATTTTTATTATTAATATCAATATTTAAAACAGTTGAGTACATTTTTTGTCAGGTTTTTTTTTCAGGAACATTATACACTATACCATTCAAAAGCTTGGAGTAAGGTTAATTAATTTATAGAAATTAATACTTTTATTTAGCAAGGATGCTTTAAAGTGATGATAAAGACATTTCTAATGTTACAGATAATTTCTATTTCAGATAAATGCTGTTCTTCTGAACTTTCTATTCATCAAAGAAACCTGAAAAAACTCTACTCGGCTGTTTTCAACAAAATGATGAATGTTTTTTTTGAGCAGCAAATCAGAATATTAGAATGATTTCTGAAGGATCATGTGACGAGTAATGATGCTAAAAATTCAGCTTTGAACTCACAGGAATAAATGAAATTTTAAAATATATAAAAATATAAAACAGTTATTTTAAATGGTAAAAGAAATTCTAAATGTCTAAATTTCACAGTTTTTGCTGCTCTTTGGATCAAATAAATGTAGGCTTGGTGAGCAGAAGAGACTTCTTTAAGTTATATATATATATATATATATATATTATATATATATATATATATATATATATTATATATTTTTTTTTTTTTTTTCCATTGTAACACTGTATAATAACTATTAACTTTCCTGAACTACCATTATTACATTACAATGGTTATGATAATGTTAATATCATAAAAATTCTGTTTTTTTTTATTTATTTTTTTTTATCTAGACTACCATTCAAAAGTTTGGGATTTCTTTGTTTTTGAACTTTTTGTTTTTTAATATTTTTGAAAGAAGTCTCTTATGCTCACCAATGTTGCATTTATTTGATCGAAAATACAGTAAAAACAGTAATATTGTGAAATATTTTTTTTTTAAATTGGAATATAATTTAAAATGTAATTTATGCAAAGCTGATTTTTCTACATCCTTCAGAAATCATTCTAATATGCTAATTTGCTGCTCAAGAAACATTTCTTATTATAATCAATGTTGAAAACAGTTATGCTACTTAATATTTTTGTGGAAACATGATATATATATATTTCTTTTAAGATTCTTTGATGAATAGAACAATGCAACAATGTAACAATGCAAAACTTTTTATTGTCACCTTTGATCGATTTAATACATCCTTGCTGAATAAAAGTATAAATTTATTTTAAAAAAATAATTTAAAAAATGTCAAACTTTTACAGAGTACTACATAAAAGCCTCACCTTTCTCTGCTTTTTCCTCTGTTCCTGGGCCTGAGCTTGATTGACTGCCCACAGAAGAAGGCGGGGCCAAAAGGCTTTTTAGTTCTTCGTTACCTTGGGCAACATCTCCACCTTCAGAGCTGTTGAGGGAGTCGCTGAGGGCTGAGAGAGAGGAGGAAGTACTCTTGGTCTCACTGAGAGGGCTTCTGGAATTGAGACCTGTGTGGGATACAAAAAAAAAAGAAAGAGAGATATTATGGGTCACTTCCTGAATATAAGACAAACTCCGTATTTGAATGACATGATGGTATCAAAGACTCAGCTTAGCTTAAGCCATCAGAGAATTAGGCGGGAGCATCTCTCAGAGCTCAAGGTTTGATAATGAATTCTGTAATGAGTAAAGCAAAAGGCAGAAAAATCCTCCAATTGATCGAAATCCACCCAGTGAGCCGGGCTGGAATATGTATGCCTAGAGCAGTGCAGTATTAAGCCTTAAAAGTCGGGAGGCGGGCTCTCTTCCCTAAGAGGCACTCTTGCGGGTTTAGCCTGACTTCTGTATCCAAGCAGCCAGAACACTCAAGCCTGCGCTCTTATTGATCTACGCTGTGCCTGAGAGCGGTAGGGGAGGGGGGCTGCCTAGGTCAGGGCCGCCACAGCTAAGATGGCGGGAGCATCTCAGGCCACGGCTCTCCCCTAGGGCTCTCAGAGCTCACGAAATGGCCGATACCAGCTCACACGCGCGCTTCGCTCACATGTTAAGACTGCCGTTCCTTTGAAAGAACGCATGCGGAATACAGAGTAGGTGGTCATGTTTAATCTTTTGTCAGCTGCAATGACATCTTTGAATACAGATGCGCTGTGTGACTCGTATGCGTTATGAAGAGCAGGACTTCATCTCTGCGAATGAACTCGACGGCCTCTGTGAGACTACTGTACGCGGTGGAGGTGGGACGAAATATCAGGATGAATTAACGTCCAGGTTTAGCCGAACACCTGCGGTGTAAAGCAAAGCATGTGTGATGGAGAGAACAGCTGCCAGGCGGGCACCCCGGTGACAGCCACAACTCTCAGCCACCTTCCTAAGCAGGAGACAAAGAAGTGCGGGCTGGTAGGCGCTGACCCGAGGTCAGCCAATCTGCAGCAAGGGGTGTCTCTGGCAGGGCGCTAAATCGCAGTTGACAAACCAACTTGTTCTTTTGCTGTCACTCTCTGAGCTCACTGTCTTGCTGAAAGTGGACTCAAGCTCCGTGGTGTGAGGGTGAGTGTGGGAGACATGGCGGTGTTGGGCTACTTGGATGGTTAGTCGTGAACGACTAGGGCTATCGATTTTTCAGCCTCCTTGGGTCTAATAACACAAGGCCTCGCAGTTAAATATAAACTCACACGCCCACTCAAATGTGAACCCTCAGTCGGTTCCACGACTGACTAAAAATGAACCCCACGCAGAACCTGAAGATTGAGGTGTTTGTCTATAATAACTATGGTGAGTTTCTGTGTCAACAAGAACCACCCAGTGATTCAGACCTTAAAGGGATAGTTCACCCAAAAATGAAAATTCTGCCATTAATTACACACAAACATATAATTCCAAATCCTTCGTTCATTTCTGGAACACAAATTTAGATATTTTTGAGGAATTTCAAGAGCTCTCTGACCCTGCATAGACAGCAACGCAACTACCATGTTCAAGATCCAAAAAGGTGGTAAGGACATTGTTAAAATAGTCCATGTGACATCAGTGGTTTAACCGTAATACTGTGAAGCTATGAGAATACTTTTTGTGCCAAAGAAAACAAAAATACTGTCTTTATTCAACAGTTTCTTCTCTTCCATATCTGTCTTTGCCTTGTGTTAAGGTGAGTACCACGCCACGTGTAAAATTACGGTTGAACCACTAATGTCACATGGACTATTTTAACAATGTTCTTACTACCTTTCTGGGCCTTGAACTTGTTGCTGTCTATACAGAGTCAGAAAGCTCTCGGATTTTGCTAAAAATATCTGAATTTGTGTTTTGAAGATGAACAAAGGCCTTACTGGTTTGGAACGACATGATTAATGACTGAATTTTTATTTTTGGGTGAACTATCCCTTTAATGGTGTAATTTCTGCATCATTAGCACCACCAAATAGAACGTTTAGACCAATTTGCAGAAAATGACAGTTTTCAAATGGCAGTCAATGGAAGCCATGGAATAAAAAAATAAAAAAAGGTACATTTGAGTTTCCAAATTCCAGAGTCCAAATTCTGACTTTATTCAATTCTGATAAGAAAAATAAACTCGCCATTTTCTCTTTTGAGTTTATATCCCATACTTCAGACTTTTTTCCCCTCAGAATGGACAAACTCGCTATTGTTGAGGTTAAATCGAGCTATAAAGTCAGAATATGTGGAATAAAATAGGTTAAAGCTAAAATGTTAAAGCTTTAAATAGTATTTCCTGCTGTAACTGTAGGACTAATATAATATATCCCCTATGAACTGCATATGTGAATATTATGTAGAACTATTGTTTAAATCAAATTTATGCTTTAAAAGTAGAGTAATCATAGCAGGTTTTACCCATAGTCTGTGTAAATGTCTGCGTTTCAAATGGCGGTTTTGACCACAGTATTCAATAAAAATGATCTGCATTCCGATTCTGACATCCAAAGGCACAACAATACATTTTATCTCTTATTTCGTGGATTTTTCCCGTTTCTCTCCACTTGTTACCAGTGTTTTTCTGCAACCACTATGCGCACGCATCCGCAAGTGATGTAACTGTGATGTCTACTCCAAACCGGTCTATAGAACTTAATAGAAAAATAACTATCAGGCAAGTCGATTTAGCGACCCCTTAAGCGACCAAAGATAATTGTATAGCAACAAATCTAGCAAATCTGAATCCAAATCTTTCTTGGACAAATCTTACTTAGATTCTAGCAACATTTAGCAAGCATGCTTTAGCTGCTTTCCATTGAATGCAGTAGGCAACAAAAAGGCAGGTTTCCCAAACACTCCTACCACTCTTTGACTTCGCACCAGGTTCAGTGTTCGGTCAAATGGGAGATCCTGCTTCAACCCAACTTCTTGCAAGCTGATAAACAGATTTTAAAATTATTTATGCTAAAAGGCCATAATCTTGTAAAACAGAGTAAATATAAATACAATAAAATGTAATTATATAACGTAACATAAAATGCTCCTGACAACAATCTAGTTGTGCGACCAAAATCTAGCACCACTGGCAATAGGTGGGGAAATATTTGCGATTCGCGCAGTTTGTGAAGTGGCACTAATTAATTACGTCTAATTACACAATCTGTACACAACAACGAATAAACAAATAAATAAACCAGTTCTTTTTAATGAGTCAGTCATAAAGGTTCACAAACTAGTCTGAAACCTGCGAGTTAGCTGCGTTTACATTACCCTTCAAATTGCACAAACTGAAATTGCGAACACCTAATGGAAAAACGTCAATTTAGCAAAAACTCCCTTATATCGCAAAAAAGTTTTTACGATTGCATGAGGTGGTTTTTCAGGCAATTTGAAAAAGGAATATTTTGCAAAACTGCAATGGAAACAGTCTTTTCACGTTTACAGGTCACCTTGTCTACATAAAAGTCACATGATCATTCTTTAATGTACTATAACCTCAAAAAGCACCTTATATGTGGCCACTTACACAAGCATTGTGTAAGTGGCCACATATGTGTAGTCACAGTTCTTGCCACTTCTTGCCAGTTCTTGATACTTTCACTGAACTGCAAGTCATTTTTGGTCATGTCCCATTTAAAATTTGTCAACTAGAAAGTTTTCTTAGTTTTTAGCTCCAAAATCTTTCATTTTAGGAAATCATGACTCTACACTCACAACTTACCTAATTACAACTTTAGAAGAAGCAGTTTGACTTTCAAAAGAAAAATGCAAATATTATGATGGACTTGCGCCAAGGTTTACCAAGTGTTTAAAACAAGACCAAGAAGGTATGTTAGGCACCCCTGCTAAAAAAGACCAGGCTGGACTATACTGTGTAGATGCTAGTGTAGCTGGAGTACCAGCACTGGCGTGATGTACCCGCAAAATTTAACCAGCATGGTCTGTCTGCAAAAGCTGGGTGACCAAGATAGTCATGCTTGTTGAACTATTTAAGTGCACGCACCAGCATCTAAAGATTTCAACAGGTAATGTGTAAAATGTATGAACGGTGAGACCTTACCTGCATGCCCTGCGCTGATGTGAGCCTTCATCTCGGCCTCGTCCACACCCACATACTCACAGGTGCTACAGCATAGAGAGAACATCCACTGCTCTTTGTCCACATGAAGAGACATATGACTGACAAACTGAGCGTTAAACTCTGTCTGGAAGCCGCAGACGTGGCAGCTGTAGTAGTAAGGGCAGTTTTTGAGCTCTGGGCCATCGTTGGTAACAGCGGTAACGATCTGCTCGGCATCTGTGTTCACCAGTTTGACCGAGTGGATGGTGAGGTGCTGGTTGAGGTTGGCTCGGCACTTAGCCGCGTACGGACACAAATGACACTTATACTTCCTCTCTTCTGCGGAGACAAACAAGAGAGCATTTAGAAAGAAAACAAACAACATATACTCCTTAGTTGATAGATGATGTTAATAGGTGTCCCATCTCTTGTCCTGTCCTGAGATCTTGCCTACTCTTGAGGCTGACTGTTCCCATAGGATTTTGTATTTATTTATTTATTTGTTTTGTAGTCCAGACTGAGATGTATTTGAATGGACTGTTATCAGATGGCTCATTGATGCTCCTCAGGGACCTGCGGGATGCGATTGTTCAAGGATCAGGCAAGGCTAGTCATGGTTGTGTGGTGCTCCAGGGGAGCTTAATGCTTGGGGAGACTTCTTTACAGCTTAGTAATTACTTAGGTACTTTTCCCACCAGGACTAATCAGTAGCCTAATCTCTTTAAAAGAAGGGTAATCTAGTCCAGTGAACCTTATTTACTTACTTAGAGAATTAGTCGTCCTAATGACAACATTCAACGTTGTTGGACATGTATGTGTACATGTGCAAATATAACATTTAACAGTGCTTGTTTTTTTATTAACTTTGTATAACTGAGCAGATGTTCTTAAACTGGTCAACAGATAAAAGCTGTTACCCAGGTAAATTAAAGGGGATATCGTATGCAAAATGTACTTTTACATGGTGTTTGCATATAAATGTGTCTTAGCAGTGTGTGGACACAACTACCCTACAATGATAAAAATCCATTCACTATTTTTGTTTAATCCCCCCAAAAACCTAAACAGTCTCAATTATCAAGCCGTGTTGATTTTCTGAGCAGTATGATGTGATATTGCTCAGGCCCCACCCACGACCAGTGACAGACCGTCCTGTATTTGTATATTTCCGCCCTCAGCCACTTGTAAGCAATGCAGGTGTTTTGTAGATGGATGTTAAAGTGAACATAAGAGTCTACATTTTCTCTCAACATCAGAGCCACTGAAGATGCAGTGGGGTTAGTTTTGTTTTTGATGGTAACGCGCCACTGAATACACCTAATTTCGCCTAAATACACCTAAAGCTGGACCAGAAAAATGTATCTGGTTGAATGTTGTTTGAGAGCATGTATTCTCACCTGTGTGTAGGGAGAGATGCCTGGAGAGAGTCTGTTGGCGACCAAACACTTTGCCACAAACAGGGCAGGGAAAGAGCTGTTCGTTGAGTCTCCATTGGGCGAGTCCATTTCCTGGCTCACTACTCACCTTCTCTGGATCTGGACAGATTAAACATTAGATATTATACAATAATTAGTTCTGGTTTTCTAATATAGTCCAACAGCACTGGAATGTTTCTCGGGCTGCCCCCTAATAGTTGACCAGAAGGGGCTTGGTAGACCAACATTTTATACCACAGGAAGTGGCGAAGTCACACAGTCCGTGATGGACAGATCATTAACGGCTGGTCTATGTGGTAATATAGTACATCAGGTAGGACATCCAAACACTCACCTATCATTCATCGACCTCAAATATGGCTTTTCATCTGAAAGATGGCCGCTCAATCTAATGTTAACATAGAAAAATGTGCGCTATTCAAGTGACTGTGCAGCGTGTGGAAGCTGAATAGTAGTTTTGGTCATACAGATTAAAGTAACATCTTATTAATCTGTAAAGACTCCACATTTATTTGTGCACTCAGAATAACAACGAAACGTTGCACTTTTGTAAAATAAAGCAATCACGATGCGCTTTCTGCCATCTTGGTCTCTGTGAACTTGTGCGCGTCTACTTGCCTTACAGACATGAAAAATATTTGTATAGAGAGTGAAATGTCTACTGTTAAATGAACCAATTCAAATAGAAAACAAATATCCTCCGATTATGTAATTTGTATGAAACGTGCATACAGGCACAGATGTGCACTATTGCGGAGATGACGAGTCAGTGTTGCCGACCTTCATCTCTTAAGCCGAAAATAAAGCGCTAGTTTATTAATAAATTATTAAAGCATTAATGCAGTCTTCTTACTGTTTTTCCAGATACATTCATAATTATCATATCTGCCAGTGCATTGTGGCAAGCTTATTAGGCTATGTAGGCAATTAAAGGCTCATTATTATGATTTATATGGCTTATTAATAAACGTGTGACTAGTAGTCGACTAATACTTAAAATGAACAACTACTAGTCAACTACTAGCAGCCCTAAATGTTTCACCATTTGTATCAATCTACTTGTCTGTGCTCCCAGTGTTTCAGACCAGACTATTGCTCTTGTAATGCTTCTTAAAGGAATAGTTCACCCAAAAATGAAAATTGTGTCATTAATTACTCACCCTCATTTGTTCCAAACCCGTAAGACCTTCATTCATCTTCAAAACACAAATTAACATATTTTTGTGTTTGAGATTTAATTCAGAATTTAGTTCTTAAGATCGAGGTATTCGTAAGAACGAAGGTCTTACAGGAACGACATGAGGGGGAGTAATTAATGACAGAATTTTAAAGCTATCCCTTAAAGCGATTCACATTTTGTCTCATTCCAGTCTGAAATCTTGGAATATTACAGCTAAAAATTCTTTGTGTGATTGCTCTAGACATCCTTGAGATCACAATACACATGCTACAGAAGAACATTTACTTCCTTAGATGAATTTGTCTGAATTCTTGACATATCATACTCTTGTGAGACATGAGGACTACTAATTGCAGGTACAACTGGGAAACCAGGAGACTCGGAGGTTGGCAAGAGGTCAGTGTGTGTTCTGTCCCTGTGTTGGATAATATGTTGATGAGTCTATACATCCAGATCAGGGAGCCAACAAGGTGTTTTTTTTTTAATCTTGACATTGGACTGTGTGCTCCTTTTTCACCTTTCATTAGAAGAGCGAGAGAGGGGAAGAAAGAGAGTAAGCGAGAGAGAGAGAGAGAGACAGCATGCCACACAAGTGGAGGAGACCGGCTGAATTAACCTTCTGATGAAGGTGGTTGGCTCGGCGTCAAATTAAAATGCAGCGCCACGCCTTTTCTCTCTCCGGAAGGAGGCAGAGAGAGATAAATAAATGAATAGATAAATAAATATATAAACCGAAGGGAAATTCCGTCATCATGCAACACGGCCCCTTCAAATAGATGTCTGGTGCAATATGAACGCCTGGTCATAATTCTGTACAAAACAAAAGGCAGAGAGGTTGCCAAATGTTAAGCAATGTTTCTTTACGAGCCAAAACGGAACAGAAATATGTATACCTATTAAAAAAAAGCCTGCTGTTTACAACCGAAAGGGTCTTTAATCATGTCAAGGCATTCAGAGATGCATGTTTTGGGTTTGTAGTTCATATCAATGACTTGAGGGTTTTTTTGTTTTTTGCTTGTGCATGTACCGATGCATTTTGATCCATTCAATAAACATTCAAGGGGCTTTTTGGATATGCAGTGGGTGTGTGCCCGTCCCTTTGGACTTGTGGTTTGCTCATAAATAGGCACATTTTTTACAAATGCTGTCATAAGCAATGCAGCCTCAGGATTGATGGGGGCATGGCAAGGAAAAGGGGGGCAAGTGGTTGGGGAGAAACAGCATTTTTTTGGCATATCAGAGAGGATTTAATGGTGGCAATTAAAGAGCAGATGCACTGGCCTTGGACGCAAGACCTGAAGGACATTTTCATGAGGCTGCTCGTATCTTCTGCCAGAGACCAAACCCAAAAGTCCTGACGGGAATAGTGTCTCAGAGTGGCCCAGCGGGAGGGGTTGTCTGACTTGTCGGAGTCATAGGGAACGATGCTTAAAGTGCCCCTTTACTCCTCACGGTGATCTTGGATGAAAGACGCTTCTGCGTTAAATATATACGTCTACAGGGCAATCTAATGTCAGGGTGTCAATTTCATTGTTATCATGCACAGGGATGCCAAGGTTTTTATTGGTCCTAAAGCACCCGTTAAAACTAATGTAAGCCATCTATCCTGTGGTAAGTTCTGAAATCCATCATTATTTTAAGAGACATGAGGATAAGTGATGTCTTGCTTGCCTGCTCGATTTTACTGCTGATGTATTACTTACTTGAGAAAAACGAGGCACATTACTTCGGTTTTAAGCCAACGGGGGAAAAGTAGGGAAATTATGACCCAGAAGAAACTTTCATTGCTCAGACGCTACTCTTTTATAGATCAATGGAGTTCTCGGTTATGTTTTAAATAAGTTACAACTGTTTCTCAGATTTTTCTTTTAAAATTCCTTAGGTGAAATGAAAACAGACACAAATGAGACAATTGCTGATATCCGTAAAACTCCTACACTGCCAAAAGAGGTTGTTCGCTTGCAGATTAAACATTTCCTGATAATTTTACTCACCTCTGTCATCCAAGATGTTCATGTCTTTCCTTCTTCAGCTGAAAGGAAACTCCAGGATTTTTCTCCATATAGCGGACTTCAATGGTGGCCAACAGGTTGAAAGTCCAAATTGCAGTTTCAGTGCAGCTTCAAAGGGATCTACACGATCCCAGCCGAGGAACAAGGGTCTTATCAAGCATTTGTGTTTTATTTATTTATTTATTTATTTATATAAAAAGACATTGTTTTGCTAGATAAGACCCTTATTTCTTGGCTGGGATTGTTTAGAGCCATTTGAAGCTGCATTGAAACTGCAATTTGGATCTTCATCCCATTGGCTCCCATTGAAGTCCACTATATGGAGAAAAATCATGGAATGTCTTCCTTCATTTCTTTTTTCGACTGAAGAAAGAAAGATATGAACATCTTGGATGACATAGGGGTGAGTAAAATGATCAGGAAATATTTATTCTGGAAGTGAACTAATATTTTAATGTTAATAATACATCAAATCATTTGGGCTTAAAAGAATCTCATGAGAAATATTTCAGAAAAGAAAGATGATGACGAGGCAGTGTGTAGCTACTGCTGTCACACAAAATCATGTTGGAGGAGATGACAGGTGAAAGCGAGATACTGGAGGGAAAAAAAAAGAGCATGCCAGGGTGTGAATTTTTTAAATTCCATCAAAAAGCAGGATGTTAGACATCCCAGTTTGCAGGAAGTGTAAAAAGCATTTTTATACAGTTATGATTAAAAACTCTCACTGCCTCCTTACGCTGGTGTTTGCAAATCATTTGCCAAAAATGAGAAAACGCAAAATAAACAAGATGATGAATTTGACGGGTAGCTTTATTTAGTTTCTATAGATATCACGATAATATTGTCTTTTAACCATGATAATCATGTAGTGAAAAGCTGATATTGTCACAGTCTGTCTCTACAGTGACAACAGAGAATCTTGCCCTCATTTGGCTTAAAGGGAAAATTCACAATCAATCAATCAAACAATCAATCAATTAATAAAAACCTTCAAGTTGTTTCCAATTTTGTAAATCAGCAGTGGTCACAAATATTTTTTAATATATGTGACCCTGGACCAAAAAAACAGTCTTAAGTAGCACAGGTACATTTGTAGCAATAGCCAAAAATACATCGTATAGGTCAAAATTATCGATTTTTCTTTCATCAGGGTTTCTGCAGGGTCTAAAAAAGTCTTATATTTAGTTGTATCAAATTTAAGGCGATAATAAGTCTTAAATTGTACAAGAAAGTCTTAATTATGATTTCAAGAGGTCTTAAATTTGGGAACGGAAAGACCAGAATTGCAATATGGCTTAATGTGATGATTAAACTAAAAATGGCAATGATTTCATTGAATATGTGCACATATCAAAAACAGGTGCTGTGCTGAACAAACAGTTATATTTCTACCGTTCCAAAAGCGCCACCTGCTGGCAGAGAATGAATGTTGATTTTCAATAAGCCTGTTGTTTTTGTTCAGTCCAGTGTGAAAATCGACCCACGTTTTTACCCTGCAAACAAGCAGAGCTGTAAATGTGAACTGGTGGATTGATAAGAAGATAATACATTATAAAATTATAAACAGTAAAATGTTATTTAATGAATATAAAAATATACTGAAAATATATTGAGAACAATTGATTAAATTAATATAATAAATACTTTAGACTCATCCATTTTCTTAAAAATGGTTTAAAGGCTGAAATGTGAAGTTCATCATTTTATAAAACTTTTTGTTTTTGTGAAAACTAGTATCTGAACTGTAAATCATGCTTTTTTACTGTTTTTGGTCCAGGGTCACCTATCTTCTTATGTGTTCTATGAATGGAAGAAAATAATACAGATTTGAAACAGCACGAGGATGAGTAAATTACACCAGAATTGTCATTTCTACACAAAAATATTGCTTTATCCCTAAGCACCATCACCTTATACCTCTGACACCTTTAAGCACCTGTTGATATCAAACTTAATATTATTGGCTGCTGTTTTGACCATATTTGAATCTTAAAGACTCAACTTGATTAGTAGTGCCACACTACCGGCATGAATTAGCATTGCTAAAGCGCATAATTAAACAAGGGTGCCATGTGTGTGCCATCTCCCAGCCGTCCCCCGCGCTGACCTGCACTGCATAAGAGCTTTAATTAAAACTACAGTGGGTGTTTTGCCCTCTGCTTCAATCTATGAGCGAGTTTAGAAAAGGCAACACACAATCAGACACAGGGCCCTGAATCAGCCTCGTCACCCCGGGGCCCACGGTTCCACTGAGTCACAGCGCTCATACGAACCTGTGCGTCTGACTCACGTCCAACCAAGCGGCAGTGCGCCGTGATGTGGTGCTGACAGCTCTGGTGTGACACAGAGCCTGGGGACTGCCAGGGAAAAGATGGCACCTTCCCACAATGCCTCAGTGGGGGGACAAGAGCGAACGAATGCCTGTGCAATGCTTATGACTCTCACCTAATACCTTCATTTTCTTGTTACTGATACGTTTTTCTCTTTCCTTCTCTCCCTGTTGAAAAGACTGGCATTGCTGGAAACCAATGTTGTGTTTTCACAACCAGGCTTCTCAACAAACTTAAAGAGATAGTTTACCTAAAAATTAAACTTCTGTCATCATTTACTCACCCTCATATCCAACGTGTATGACTTACTTGTATACACTACTGTTTAAAATTTGGGGTCAGTAAGACTTTTTGATTATTATTATTTATTATTATTTTTTGGAAAGAAATGAATATTTTTATTAATTAGTTAAGAAATTAGTCAGATTAGTCAAGTACATTTCCTGTTTCAAATAAATACTCTTCTTTAGAACTTTCTTTTCTTCAAAAAATTCAAAAATCTAAAAATAAATTATTTTAACTGATTTCAACACTGATAATAATAATACATTTTCTTATGCATATTAGACAGATTTTTTTAAGGATCATATGACACATAAGAGTGGAGTAATTGTTATGCCATTACAGAAATAAAATGTAAAATATAAAATAAATGCATTTTAAAACAGAAAACAGTTATTTTAAATTGCCAACATATTTTTACAATATTATTTTTTTCTGAATTTTTGATCAAATAAATGCAGCCTTGGTAAGCATAAAAGACTTCAGAACTACATTTAAAAAAAAAAAAAAAAAAAAAATATATATATATATATATATATATATATATATATATATATATATATGTAATACAGTTATATTAAATGAACATATTTTTACAATATTTTTTGTGTGTATTTTTGATCAAATAATTGCAGCCTTGGTAAACATAAGAGACCCCAGAAACATTTTTTTAATATCTAAAAATAGAAAAGTTATTTTAGATAACTTATTTTTACAATATTATTTTTTGTATTTTTTGATCAAATAAATGCAGCCTTGGTAAGCATTAGAGACTTCAGAAAAAAATTCATTTTTATATATATATATATATATATATATATATATATATATATATATATATATATATATATATATATATAAAAGAAAACAGTTGTTTCAAATTGAGAACATATTTTTACAATATTATTTATTTATTTATTTATTTATTTTCTGTATTTTGATCAAATAAATGCAGTCTTGGTATGCATACGAGACTTTATAAATAAATTTGAAAATGTATAAAAATAGAAAAGTTCTTTTAAATTATACATATTTTTACAATACTATTTTTTTTTTCTATATTTTTGATCAAATAAATGCAGCCTTGGTAAGCATAAGAGACTTCAGAAATACATTTTAAAATATTTTTACAGTATTATTATTTTTTTCTCTATTTTTGATCATAAATGCAGCCTTGGTAAGCATAAGAGATTTCAGGAAAAAAATAGAAAAGTTATTTATATAAATAAAATTATAAATATATTTTTATGGTATTATTTTTTTCTATATTTTTGATCAAATAAATACAACCTTGGTAAGCATAAGAGACTTAAAAAAAAAAAAAAAAAAAAAAAAAAAAAATCCCCAAATGTTCGGGTGGTAGTGTACTTTAAAAAATCTTTCTTTCTTTTTTTTTTTTTTTTTTTTTTGGTGTATGCATGAAAGTCAATTGTTTTTTGGACACCACTGACTTTCATAGAATGGTCAAAAAAGTTCTTTTAAGTATCTTTCATATTCCAAGTGAGTTAATAATGACAGAATTTTTATTTTTGGGTAAACTATCCAGTTCCTTGTTCAGTCAGCTGGATACAGGTTAACAATGCTACATTTGGGGTCAAAATATACAGAGTTCATGACTCTGCAATAAAAAATAAGGCATTGACGCTTAATTGAGACACTAGAGCATCTACATCAATGCCTTGAAGTGGTTAATGGTTTAATTAGTGTTATTAGAGAGAGAAGAGACAGCCTCCGCAGTGATGCTGAAGATGACTCGGGGCAAGAGACAAGGATAGAAGAGGAGTGTTACACACACACACACACCGAACACACAAAGGATGACACAGACGCAATGAACATAAGTATACTCATGTAATTAAGTGAAAATCTAAAAGTAAGATGTAAAAGCAGACAACGCCATTCATCTGATGCAGCCAAGAGCAACATAAAGGCAATTTTTATAGAAATGCTCAAATTGGCCATACAGACACACACACAAACAAATACTGATTCAGTTTATCTTTTTGGCATCCATACAGAACTATTTTAGAGCAATTCATTATTTTTCAACCACTGATTGTGCTGTTAAAAATAAAAAATTAGAGCTCTTTGTCTTAACTAAGGAGTGGGAGTTACTACCCACACCAGGTCAGAAGATGTTAGACACTCAGCCATGAAATGCCAAAAACACAGAGCGAGAGAAAGTATTTGAAAGAGAAAGCAAGAAAGAGATGAAGAGGTAGACAAGGGTCATGGCCGCTCTTATGTGATTTGTGTACGTCCGCTTTGTGTCTGTGCGTAAGAACGAACGCATGTCTGAGTGTGTAGTGAATTAACTTTCACGCACCCTGGACACGAAAAACCCAATCATTTTTTCATTAACTGGTGTAGGGAATCGGGCCAGGCGAGCGCAAACTAATTACCCTTTGCCAGAGGGGCCAGTAGAGGGAGGCAGGGAGTGCCAGCTGCCCAGTGCAGCGGTCTCAGAGCTGGGTGGGAGCACGTGGGGCCTCTGTAGCCTCGCATTAGATGAGAGGGGCGGCTTGTATGCATAGATCTATGTAGATGTGAGCAGGCTCCAAAATGAACACCAAATCAGCATAAAAATGACTTGTTAGTGGACAGTACCACTGAAAGGAACATAATGTAGTGCCTACATCGAATTGTACAAACTGTCATCTGAATATGAGGGAGACCATGTCAGAGACATACAAGTGTCTACTAAACACAGACGTTGCAATTCCTCATGTTCATTTTTTTTTTCCTCAGCAGAAATGCATGTGGGATATTCCTCACGTTAAAGCACCAAAACATATATTAGAAGCAAATTAACATATGGGTCATTCTATAATTAGGGGTAGATTTAGAATTTGACATTGTGAAGAAAAAAGTTTTCCTTTTTCCCAAAAACCCAAACATGACCTTACGTAGCTGCTTTGAAACAATCTATACTGTATACAGTGTTATATAAATTAAGGTGATCTGTAGGAATATGTACATAAAATACAGTCTATGTTTGCTACTGTCCACCATGTTACTGGGTAACACAGTTGACAGGTAACTTAGTTGACATTTTTAGTGTTTTGAGCCTATACTCAGCATGAAAGCCTAGAACTACGGAGCATATGGTATGTTTAGAAATATATTTTCATAAACAAAACATAAGTTTTAGTTTAATTGTCTTTACAGCAAAAATACTGTTGACAGTCAATTAATCCACTCTTGACACAGGTTTGCTAGTTTAACCAATATTAGGGGAAAGAGAGAGAACATAACTTCTAGCGTTTCATCCATGTGCTTCTAAAGGAAATATCATCATACTGTGCAAATTATGTGAGAATGGGTCAAACCATTCCTTTTTGAAGGGGGGTTTTCTAGTGGGTAACTTAGTTGACAGTGGTTTTTCTGACACAAATAAAACAAGTTATATCACAATAAACACTTATAATTTTTAAAGCGCACACCTAAATTTCTTGATAACATAATCTAACTGAAGGCAAAACTATTAACTTCATTTACATTTGAGGTAATTTTCATGCTTAAATGCAGAGTACAATGAGCAACTTTACAAATTCGGAGAGCTGAATACCAGGGTTGTATGTGATATGAACATGATATTTGAACAAAAGAAATGGCTTTTTCAACATATAATAGTGTGATTGGGAAAAATATAATTGTGTACTAGAAAATTAAGCATCAGGGCTTTATATTGATAAAAATATACTTCACGGACATGAGATGTACCCACAATTATAGAATGACCCACATGATCATCAAATGATGTGTGCTTTTTTTTTTATTTTTAAAGGGGGCAACGGATGTAAAATTCACTTTCACATTGTATTTGCATATGTGTCTTAGCAGTGTTTGGACACAACCACCCTACAATGATAAAAAACCCATTCACTCCTTTTTTTTTTTATCCAAAAAAACCCTAAACAGTCTCAATTATCAAGCCGTTTTGATTTTCTGTGCAGTATGATGTCATACTGCTCAAGCCCCGCCCACCACCGCTGACAGTCCTGTATTAGCATACTTCTGCCCTTAGCCAGTTGTACGCTGTCTGCCATTTTCTCTGTGCTCGAGCAGCTGTAACGGCAGTATTGTCACAATGCAGGTGTAAGCAATGCAGGTGTTTTGTAGTTAGATGTAAAAGTGAACATAGTCTTAATTTTCTCCTGACATCAAACCCACTGAGGACGCGTTGGATTAGTTTTGTTTTTGATGGTAACACACCACAGAATACACAAAAAAACAAAAGTAGCTCATTATAATTTAAAGAGACATGCACCGAAACAAGTCGCTGTGAACAGAGCTGTTTTTGACAAGGTATAATGTTTGTTGTTTTACATGACCACTGAGCAATTTTAATCAAAGTATGTTGTAGATATTTCACAAAGACCCCAGAGAATCATACCAACTTGGGTAAAATGGGTATCCGATGTCCTCTTTAAATATTAAAAATAATG
The DNA here is from genome assembly GCA_036247105.1 of Cirrhinus mrigala. Classification (NCBI taxonomy): domain Eukaryota; kingdom Metazoa; phylum Chordata; class Actinopteri; order Cypriniformes; family Cyprinidae; genus Cirrhinus; species Cirrhinus mrigala. The sequence continues at coordinate 21,003,732 of CM070007.1, read as the reverse complement.
AAATATACATTTTCATGAACAGTAGAAAATACTTATGACCGGCAACTGTCATAATGGCAATTTTGGATGCTGAATGTGAGTAAGCAAAGGTTGAAGAGCAGTTAGTCTTACCTTGCTGGGCAACCCTGCTTGAAGATCCGGCTTCAGCTGGGGAAGAGCTCTTGGAGCGCGTGCTGAAAGGTGATTGTCTAAAGCGGTCGTCTAGGAAAGGGCTGGAAAATTACAAGCTACTATTAGATTTGATAAATGTGATTCATTAAATTTTAGTAGCATAATAGTTGCACAACAGTAAACCTACCTGTGTATACCGAATGACGCATTGTCTTTGTTTTCATTAGCTTTACTTACTTTTTCTGAAAAAGAAAAACACAGTGGCGTTAAAAATAGGTTTGTTTTTGTGTTGTACTTACAAAAAGCATATGCCACCAGTAGGTATAAATAAGGCAAACTTTTTGCTAGTAATAAATCTGACCATTAATCCATCCCTGATAAAAAGACAATCATTGCTGGTCTCCATGTTTCACTGTTTTGTATGTTTTAGATGGTGGTAGCATGGAATGCAGTTTTGCTGGTAATGCAAGATCAAGAAAAGAAGTTTTAGTTATTTAGTCATTTTAATGGTTTCAGTAAAATAAAACAATAATAAAAGTATTTTTTAGTAAAAAAGTTTCAGTGACTGAAATGATTGTGCTTGTCCATCAGCTAGAACAGAGTAATCCAGCCAGAATGGATTTACCAGAATGGAATTGTTATTTTCCAGTAAAAATATAAACATTAAATTGTTGGCACAGCTGTGATTCATTCTGATATACATCATTAAATTTACATAAAATATAATGTAATGAGATTTTGCCCTCTGCCAAAACTATTTGCTCTGGAACAAATAATTGAGACTAAAGACCGCCCATTAGATTTTCCCAAAATGAATTTTATCTCATGTTTAACCGAGACATCGGAGCCAGCAGCAAATTCCAGAAGATCTGGCCGAGGTAAGGCTGCTCTCTGCAGGTTCATAAGGGCTGAACGACCACCGACGCCATGGAGCTCACATCTTCGAAAACATCAAAGCAAATTTTCAAATAGACATTGTCAAAAAACCGTATTATTTATTCAATCATATTGGATTTTGGAGTCCGCCATGACACTCGCTGTGAGAAATAGCACAAGCCGAGTGATGCAAACGGTAAAACGGTTGAGTTCCGATATCACTAGAATATCACACTCCTCTCAGCCAATCAGGAAAATTTAGTGAGTTTACTCTTTAAAAACAATTATTTGCCAATGGGGGTAAAAATTAGGATAAATATTAGAATTTAATACATTCAAGATAAATTCACTAAAAAATATATTATATTACACAAAATTATATTACACAAAAAATTATATAATATATTACACAAAATTACTCAAGTAAATTTACGTTAGATATTTCTACTGGGAAAAACAGGACAAAAATACTAAATAAGGGAATAAATCAGCCAGGATGGAATTAACAGAATGGAATTCTTGTTTTCCAGTAAAATTATAAAGATGAAATTGTTGGCACGGCTGTGATTCGCTCTAATATACAGCATTAAATTTACATTAAATATAACGTGATGAGATTTTGCCCTTAGCCAAAACTATTTTCTATGGAATAAATAATCGATTAGTGAGACCAAAGACTACCAATTAGATTTACCCAAAACTAATTATATCTCATGTCTAAACACTATAGAGACATCGACGCGGGCTGCAATTTCCAAAAGATCTGGCCGAGGTAAGGTTGCTCTCGGCAGGTTCATGAGTACTGAGCGGTCGCTGATGCCCTGGAGCTCACATCTCCGAAAACGTTGAAGCAAATTTTCAAATAAACGTTATCTTTATTAACAAACCGCATATGTGACCATGGACCACCAGTCATAAGTCATAAATTAAGATTTATACATCATCTGAAAGCTGAATAAGCTTGATAATTGATATATGGTTTGTTAGGATAGGACAATATTTGGCAGAGATACAACTATTTGAATATCTGGAATCTGAGGGTGCAAAAAAAAATTGAAATATTGAGAAAATTGCTGTTAAAGTTGTCGAAATTAGGATTTAGCAATGCATATTACTAATAAAAAAATTAAGTTTTGATATATTTATGATAGGAGATGTACAACATATCTTCCATGGAACATAATCTTTACATAACATCCTAATGATTTTTGGCATAAAAGAAAAATTGATCATTTTGACCCAGTTATTGTATTGTTGGCTATTGCTACAAATATACCCATGATACTTACGACTGGCTTTGTGGTCAAGGGTCACATATTTAAAATTTAAACAAGTACATTCTCTCCTAAAAATTTCTTAAAACTACATTCTGTGACACAAAAACAGTATTATTTAGAAAAATGTAGTGGATTTGGGTGTCTGCCATGACACTCACTGTGACAAATACCGCAAGTGGAGTGATACAAACGGTAAAACAGTTGAGTTCTGATATCACTAGAATATCGCACTCCTCTCAGCCAATCAGCAAAATTTTGTGAGTTTACTCTTTAAAAATAACTATTTGCCAATGGGGGTAAAAAAAAAAATACAAAATGCACTTCAATAAATATTAGAATTTAATAAATTCTCTAACAAAAAGGCTTAATATATTACTCAGGTAAATTTATGTTAGATATTTCTACTGGAAAAACAGGACAAAAATACTAAATAAGGAAATAATTCTGCTACGCATGCTGATTTAAGACGGTCTTTTCAGCAGGGATTGCAGTGGTTAGATTTTTTTTTAACCATGTTTTGCCAAACTGCTTTTAAAATCTCAAAAAACAGAGGGCAAAAGAGAACAGTGTCTCGTGACTGTCTGTCTATCTGAATGTCTTTCTCTCTTCTGGTGGTCTGGTAATGACCTTGCTCCCTGGGTGGCACTTCCTAAGCCCCCTCTCCCTGACACCCTCTCGGTCACACAGCTCACAGAGGATGGAAGGGCTCTCTGCGTTGCCATGACGATGCTGCACAGGAGCAAGAGGGAGAGAGAGAAAGAAAGAGAGAGACAAGGGAAGTGTGTGCAACCGAGTGTGCTTGAGCCAGAATGTTTGAGAACAATCTGAGGGAGTCGAGGGTTGAGGGGTTATACATACACACTGTGCAGCTACACACCACTCCCATGGGGTAGGGGGGGAGGTGGGAGGGTGCGAATGGCGTGCGTGTGAGGTTCGTGTATAGATATATATACATGTGTGTGTGGGGGGAGGTTTTTTGTGATCGGCTTCCGAGGTGCTAGATGGCATTTAAAGAGAGCCGTAGCTGGCAGCGAGGAGCGCTGGGGGCAGGTTTGTCTCTGCTAATCCTCAGAACGCTCTTGGAAGAAAAGCTCAATCCTGCCATCATTTAACACCACAAATATCCCTCCACTCTCTAGTGTGTCAGTGCAGCAATCAAAGACGGTGAAGAAAACCTGAAGACTGTCGCTGCAGAGAGCTTTTTTTTTTTTAAACCCACAGTCTGTCCTTTGTTTCTTCTGTCACAGAGACTTACCAGACAGTTTGAAAAGCAGCTCGGAGGCCATTTTGACTGATATGTCCTGGGAGAAGAGGTCATTTTGGGGGCGGGGCAACGGATCTGGGAGGTTGACCATTGGTTCCTTCTTCTCACATGCCCCTGAAGTGCTGAACCCCAGTAGATGGGAGGAGGGAGGGGCCAATTCCAGGGGCGGGTCTACTTCCATAGGCTCCGCCTTCACTATGACGTTCTGGTGGCAAGCTTCTTTGTTATTCTCTGAAAATGCAAATGAAAGTGAATGTTAATTCATTGGGAAACCACCATTATAAGACTGATTCTAATTAGCAGTGCATGCTAAGGAGGGAGATTTCAACAAACTTCTAAACCTAAGTGTTACACTTCTGCTTCAGGCAAAGATTTCAAGTAATGAAAGCTTTTTGCAGAAGTAGCCATTGCTATGAGTATATTTGGAAACTGCCTTGATGGTTTGAACATGTCTAACTTGAGACTAGAGTGGTAACATTTGTGTATGTGATAGTCAGTTGCCGTCCTGAGGCGAAAACGGCATAAGGTGCTCGGATGCCTCCGGATGATCCTTGGAAAAATTTACTGTTCTGAATGAGAGTAAGAGAAATAGAGCGGCACAATTCCATAAAAATTGCCGCAGATCCACCACAGGTGATAGGGAAATTCTAAAACGCTTAATGTGAAAAACGCTCAACGTGGTTTAATGCATTAAACGAATGTTTTTAAAAGACCAAACTCAATCAACACATTATTAATAAAGCATACCATGTACAGACAAGCTGATGAGTCCAGAATAAGAACGCAACACAAGAACTCCCACAAGGAAAACGCATAACAGCTTAATGCAATAAAACTGTGTTTTTTAAATGACCAAACTCAATAAACATTGTTAATAAATCATACTATGTACAGACAGGCAGATATGTGCCACAATACGAACGCAATGCGTTTAATTACATGTTAAGCGTTTTCCTGCTATAGAAAACCGTTAAGGAAAATGCTTAACGTGGCTTAATGCATTAAAGCAGTGTTTTTAAAAGACCAAACGCAAGTTTGTCTGTACATAGTATGACTTATTAATAACGTTTATTGAGTTTGGTCATTTAAAAACACTGTTTTAATGCATTAAGCCATGTTAAGCGTTTTAGAATGTCCCCAGGTAATACTTCATTTTTTTTTACAATTAAAAGTAATTCTGTTTGTAATCCACAATTTTACAGATTGCAGTTTGATTATGTAATGTAACTGTAATCTATTGGAGTACATTGACACTTTTTAATATAACCTATTGATTATGCAGTTTCATTTTTACCAAGCCTGAAAATGAAAGACCTGAAATCATGTGGTATATTGAGCAGCAGTGTTATTACAACAGATGCACAATAATATGGTACCATATTGACTATTAGTTTATTGGTAACATTCGATTATTATTATTTGTATTTATTTATTGCTATATAGCACTGCTTGAAAGTAGTTTTGAAAGTTGTCTCTTATGCTCACCAAAGTTACATTTATTTGATCAAGAATATAGTAAAATAGAAATATTGTTAAATAATATACCTAGTTCTGTCAGAATTAACGCGTTAACGCAGGCGATTAATTTGTTCAATTTAATGCGTTAAAAATATTTAATGCAGTTTATGCAGGGGGTGGGGCTAGGGTTGGCTGCCCCACTCACAACTGCTGTCTTTGTCCCATTTTTTCTTGACAAGAATTGCATTTATTCAGTTGCAAAACATCTTTGTCACGTTCAGCAGTGGCAGCTCTTAAAGTAATAGGAGCCAAATAACCTAATAACCCAGCTGCTGTGATGTCTGTTAACCAAAGAACAAAAGAAAAAAGGGGAAATCAGTAACTTTTGTAGCTTTTAGGGCTTCATCTATATTTAACTTAGTGTTTGATAACTTTATTCAATTTCTGTATATTTCCTCCTTGCTGAAGGGCACAGGTAAATATGACATTTCTTTTAATGGGTTTATGTGGAAAAAAAATTAGAAAAAAAAATTCCTAGAGACATCAGTAGTAGTATTGGTATCAGTAATACTCACCTTCACACATAAAAAAGATGCCATTGACAAATATTAAAAATATACTGTCTTTATTTTGTTTCTACATTAATTTGAAGAGTGTATGTGAAATTATTGCATTAATAAAGTATATTTAAAAAATCTTAATGTTAGGTGGGATTAATCACGATTCATTTTGGTTATTTTTTTAAATCAACTGACAGATTAAACAGACTAACTCTACTGATATAATTTCTTTTTGAATAAATTTAAAATTGTAATTTATTTTTGTCATGCAAAGATAAATTTTCAACGATCATGTGTGACCCCTAGACCACAAAACCAGTCATAAGGATCAATGTTGGTATGGTTTTTCAATATTTGTACAATATTTGGCTGAGATACAACTATTTGAAAATCTAGAATCTGAGGGTGCAAAAAAAAAAAATAATAAAAATTGAGAAAATCGCCTTTAAAGTTGTCCAAATGAAGATCTTAGCAATGCATATTACTAATCAAAAATTAAGAAATTTACAAAATATGATCTTTACTTAATATCCTAATGACTTTTGGCATAAAAGAAAAAACAAAAAACAAAATATTTGACCAATACAGTGTACTGTTGGCTATTGCTGCAAAAACACCTGTGACTGATTTTGTGGTCCAGGCTCAAATTTCTCCAGTTTTCAGTGTCACATGATCCTTTGGAAATCATTTTGATATGCTAATTTGCTGCTCTAGAAACATTGCTTATTATCATTAATGTTAAAAAACAGCTGTGGTGCTTAACATTTTTGAGGCAAAATTTTTTCAAGAATCTCTGTGAAAAAGTTAAAAAGTACAGTATTTTTTTTTTTAAGTAGAACTTTTTTGTAACATTAAAAAAGCCTTTACTGTTAATTACTTTTACCATTATTAACGTTACTTTTTAACAATTTAATGTATTATTGCTAAAGAAAAGTATGAATAAGCTTAGAATGGTAGTGTGTATCTTTTTTATATTTAGAGGATTTTATTTATTTTACATAACAATAACCAATAATACATATAAGTAAAGAACCTAGGTACAGTAAACACCCTGGCAATTGCCTAACAATGACCTGGTAATCACCCATATTTACTGCATTGTACAAAACCAAGAAGCAATACTTTGTAACCCATAAGCCCCATGGCCAAAGGAAGCACAAACGTCAACTCACTGTCATGTGAAACATATTTAAATTTAAGCCTTGTTGACTCATTTGAGTTTTAAACTGCTACAGAGACAAGGGCATCATTGAGATAAGGCTTTTACCAAAGGCGGTTAAAGCTGAAGCAGATGTCTATAATTTGGCTTAAAAAAAAATAAGGGATTGAAATCTGGTCAAAATGACTCAGAATGGGTTTTTTTTTCTTACTCACTGCTCTAGGCCAAGCCAAAGTCAAAAAGAAAGAGCACAAAAAAACCAAAGACCTCTTCCCAATACAATCAATTCCTAGTCCATCTCTTTTAAAAAGTGAACTAGAAAATCTCATTTGTGCAAATCAAACAAATTCCAAAACTTTGGCACAAATTAAGACAGATACCTAGCGAGTTGTTTTGTTTTTGTACATTTGCAGTTATAAAGCGCTGTGGTGTAAAGCAGAACAAAACAATAAAAGTTGAACTCGACAGTACATTTACAAACTTTTAAAAGTTTCAGGAACTTTCTATGGTTAGCCTAAGCGCCACGACAAGACAAAAAAGACAGACAGTCAGTCAGTGAGCTCATAGGAACGCCACAGCTCTTTTAATCAAAACCAGCTCTTGTAAACTCACTGAGCCTTTCTGATATAGAAAAACAAAGAGGTCCGCTCCCAAGTTTAGACTGGAGAAAAAATGAGGGTAGAAAAACGTTTAGCCTGTTCCTCTTATCAGATCAGACGTCTGACAGTATGTACAGCTGAGCGGTAGATGGCATATGTTTCTCAGGGGTGACCACGCTTGATCAGACAGCTGGGGAGGGAGGCCGAGGGGGCGTAATCATATGAATTTAGTCTGGCCGGAGACGAGGGAGCAGGAGATTGTGGGTAGGCCGGGTGACCTCCACCCCTCCCGTTAACAGCGAGCGTTATTGGGCAGGGTCTGCTGGAGTGTTGTTGTCTGGCTCTGACCTAGATTGTGTGTGAGTACAGTGTATGTTTACAGTGTGTGCGAGTGTATGTGTATGTGGGGGGGGGTGGGGTCAGTAGTGTGCCCAGGTGTCAGGAGCTGGAGGAGGCAATGGCACACGGGGACACTGACAACCACTAGCCCGTTAATCCCTAAATAAAGTGCCTGGAGCCAGATTGAGGACCGGGGTCATTTAGGGGACACGCAGTCTCACAACACACGCACAGAGCAGTGCACTCTCGCCTTGGGTTGAGTGACGTCAGTGACTGCTTTCAAATACATTTGTACAAACGTATGTAAAAAAAAAAAAAAAAAGAGTGATGTAGAGAGCGGGTCACTATGAGGAAGAGAGCGCAACCCTAATCAGCAGTGTTTTGAAAGCATCTAAAATAGCCAGTGCGTTAGATATGCAAATTATCATGAGTAAATAAATGTGCAAATACAGAAAGGAAAACACAAACAAACACACACTGTAAGCGCAGGGAGGTTAAACCGAGGCTGACCAGTGGCAACTATCTGTTTAGCCATCTGGTCTATCAAAGATTCCTGCCTTTTAAACCTCTCGTGAGCTTTGAGAGTTATACACCAGTGCAGATTTACAGAAAACAAATAGAAAACACAGGGAAACCAAAGATGTGGCTTAGCGACTGATGCATGTGCTACAGACATGTCAAGCTTTGGTGCTCATGTGGGAAATGCATGTTTGATCTGGATTGTGTCCTGACTTTGCCTGTTTCTTACCAGTAAGCATGTTTACATGCACACCAATATGCTGATAACTATCAAAAATCAGCTCATGACATTGGACTAAAAATCAATAGCCTGGCAATGCCAAAAAAACTGCCTTTACAAGACTTTAAGTGGCATCACAACATAATCATTGTGATGTTCAGAAAAAGCATTATAACCACCAGGGTGTTCCAAAATATCAGCCGAGATGTGTTCAGAACTCATATTCTCCTTTGATGTTTGCAGTTTCTATGACTGTACTACTTTTCCTTCTTTTGTATGAGATGAGAACACATTTTTATCATTTTTTGGGTCAATAAAGATACAGTGTATATTATAGTTCCTCCTCCTCTGACACGTACTATGGCTGTGTGTGCTTACTGTAAATCCACAGTAAAGGACGCTTGTCACATATCACTCATGCGTAGGTTAAGCTGTTTAACTTAACAGGCAAAATTGGGGTAATGGACAACGTCGTATGCGTTGTGAATGCGTGTCGAAGACTGACATGGAAGAGAAGAAATTGTTAAATAAAGTCATTATTTTTGTTTTCTTTGTGCACGAAAAGTATTCTCGTAGCTTCATGACATTACGTTTGAACCACTGATGTCACATAGACTATTTTAACATTTTTCTTACTACCTTTCTGGGCTTTGAACGTTTTAGTTGCGTTGGGGTAACTATCCCTTTAATATGGAAGCCCATTTCTCCCACGTAAGAAAAAAAATAATTCCTTAAAAAGTCAAAATTATGACAGTGAGTCGTAATTATGAGAGAAAAAGTCAAAATCATGACTTTAAAAGTTGTAATTATGAGATAAAAGGTTGAAATTATGACTTATAAAGTCCAAATTATGACTCAAGTCATAATTCCGAGATAAAAAGTCAAAATTATGACTTTAAAAAGTTGAAATTATGACTTTACAAGTCGACATGACTGAAAAACACGTTTGTCACAGGATAGTGGTCTAATGATAAACGGGACATTCTAAAACAAATTATCTTGGCTTAAAACAGTCTGAAGGACCAAGTTCAAGTCACACCTTATTAATAAAGCATATACCACTTACGGACAAACAGAATATACCCCAGAATAAAACAACACGCTGAGTTGCACTTTAAGTAATTTCTTAGGGTAGAATGTGGATTAAATCCTTTTTAATAATCTGAATATTAGATGTGTTTTTTTGGTGGTAACTGTCTTAAGCTGTCTTAACTGTCTTAAGCCAAATGAATTAGTTTTAGAATGTCCTGTTTATTATTAGACCACTATCCTGTGACAAATGTGTTCGTAAAGTCAATTTCAACTTGTAAAGTCATAATTTTGACCTTTTATTTCGGAATTCTGACTTAAGTCGTAATTTCGACTTTTTAATCTTGTAATTACGACTTAAATCATAATTCCGACTTTTCATCTCATAATTTTGAGTTTATAAGTCATTTAGATCTTTTTTTTAATCTTTTTATCTTGCAATTACTACTTTTAAAGTCATAATTTCGACTTCTTAAGGCATGATTTTTTTTTCTTACGTGGCGGAAATGGGCTTCCATACTTTAAGACTGTTCAGCACAAGGTAAACACAGAGATAATAAACACTCCAATGTATGAACAACTGTAAATTAAAAAGATTTGGTAAGTGCTTTAGTTTTAGATTTGATTACTCAAATTCTGTAGTATTTCTTACTACTGTAAGACAGTAGTGATACTGTTAAAACCAGAGGACCTGAAAAACTGTACTGTTCATTAAAAATCCAAAATATAATGATTAAAAGATATATATATATATATATATATATATATATATATATATATATATATATATATATATATATATAAATGATATATATATATATATATAAAATGATAAAAATCCACCCAGTGGTATTTTTTAAATCTTCATAAGTAATATCCCCTTTTTCAAATCAAGCCATTCTCGGCTTCTTGTCTGTGTGACGTCACACTGACCAAGGCCGCTCCCACAATAGTTGATTGACATGACCGTCTTACCTTAGACCTGCCCTAAATGAGCAGAGTGAGCTGTAAACAGATTGCCATTGTGTTGACTCTGGTGCAGGGGAAGACAAGAATGTCTCTGATTGAGCAATTGAGGTGTTTTGTTGTTGGATGTAATAATGAACACAGCAGTCGCCATTTACTCCCGACATCTGAGCCGCTGAAGATGCAGAGGATTAACGTTACTTTTGTTTTAGAAAGAAATGTGCCCGACGATCTACCTAAATGCATCTATGTTCGTGCAAATCATTCATGATCAGCTACAGCAGAAGTGAGTATAAAGGTTTTTTAATGCATCTTTGCAAAGCGCCTATCTTAATAATGTGCTAGTTAACAAGCTTTGCAGCTAAATGCGGCTAAAGTAAACATTACGGCTCATCACCCCATGGAACAGAGGGGCGGGGTGAGCAGAGCTCATTAGCATTTAAAGGCAAATGCACTAAAACAGCTCACTTTGAAGTATTTTATAGACTTCTCATTAAGAATTAAAGAATCATTTCCACGTCAACTTGTGGAAAACGGGCATCCGATGACCCCTTTCAAATCATCAAAACATATCCATGCATTTTTTTTTAATTAGCATCAAGATTTTAGGTGAAAATTCACATTATTTTAAGTCACCTTTTTGCTTTTACTCTTCATTGTAAATATTCTTCCGTTGTGATGAATTCATTTTTAAAAGCATAAATATTGCATGCAGTTCCTCAATTAATCTGGGCTCAAACAAACTGCATGTATAATAAAAGTTATCTATAAAATTAAGAAAACTAGAAAATTGCTGCTAAAAATAGCTTCAGACAGCGTAAAGCATGTCACACCACACGACATGCCAGCTTGACAAAAGCATGTCATGTCAACTACCTATAATTATATTATGTGACTGCATTCACCCACCAGTATTTCTACGTCAAACATCTCAGAGGCGTCATATAAGAAGCTGCTGAAGGTTGGTGACAAAGACAAGCGCTGCAAACTTCACCCTCATTTAGACAATAAAGGCATGAATCAACCATCGTTCCCACCGCATCCGTTTGGCATACTAAACAATCTGACAGCCTCAGAGCATTAGTCATTCAACACATGCAAACCCCACTTGTCACATGCACTTTGATGCACTGTACAGTAGCCTGAGAATGTGAATCTGGAGGTGAGACAGTGAGAGAGAGAGAGAAAGAGGCAGAAAGGAAACCAGTGCACAGAAAAGATGCAAATAGGAAAGAGGAGGGGGGAGCAGAGAAATGAGGAAGAGAAAATAAAGATCGAAATCTGGGATTGGTTAGACAGGAGAACAGCACATTAGTTGGGTGGACTAGTTTATCTACTTTTATTTCATCTCTGAAATTTTCCATTTTTATATATTTTAAAAATATTAATTAATTTTATTATTTAACATTTCTTGTTTTATTTTTTATTGTGTGTATATATATATATATATATATATATATATATATATATATATATAAATGATTTAAATAACATTCTTAGATTAAAAGACATGCAACAGTGAGGCAGATGCACTGGAGAAAAAGCTAAGGTGAAGAGGATGGAAAAAAAAGAGGGCGAAATGGAGGTGGAGGAGAAAGATAGAGAACGAGGTTGTCATTCTGTACTACGTCTCCTCTGGCCCGACGGAAAGGATGACCCGCTTAGACACGGGGTGAAGAGTTCAGCCGCTTCAAAGAGGTCCAGAGCAACCGCAGCCCGCAAAGAGACAAGGGAGAGCTGATCCCAGACCAGCGGCTGAACAGCCTCTCAATAATTCAACACATCATGATGCAACGCTCACCTCAGTTGGAGAGCGAAAGCAAGAGAGAATCAGTGCTCCACATGCCCCTGAAGAGTCTACTGAAGGGATGCTGCGTTGTGTGTGATGCAGGAAATGGTCAAATGGCTGTGCAGGCTTCACAGTGGTTTAGTTTCATGGGGAGGAGTATCTGCACTCTAGATTGGTGAAAAGGCTGTTTTTCTGCAGTTGTAAAATATAACTGGGGAAAATCTTTTAAGCTGGGGATGGGTGAGGATGGTCTACTCGCTTAACATCCTTGTTTGGGGGTTTTATTTCTTGTTTTGGATATTTTCAACAGGCATGGCAATGAATTGATAAATGCAAGCTCTTGGAGAAAGTTAGTGTGATATTGCTAGTTAGCTGTTGGACAATTTGTACATTAAAACATGAAGTGTGTAATGTAGCTTTTTGTGAATGTAAACAATCTGTTAGTAAACAATCGTTAGTAATTCAAGTCTCACTTCTGTGATAGCTACACATCACTGGGTAACACACTTAAATAATTCCCATCTATGATCTACATTGGCTGGCCACAAACAACTTGACCCGCCCTCAAACACGTCATTTTACAAACGACTGCTTCTTGTGGGTTTCACAAGAAAGACTTTCTCATGAAAGATGGCTCAGTAAACAGTTTATTTAAACAACCCGGCTTCACTGAATCACAACCTGTAAGTATGATAAATAACGGTACGTTCACACGGGGCGTTGGCGTCAACACCTCTCATTTAGCTTTGCCTAACTGAATTGTGGGTCCGTTAGTCGCCTCACTGGCGTTGCTCGTGGCAAAGTTGAAAACTTTTTAACTTTTCAAGCACTAATGCAGGCATCAGCCAATCAAATTGCCTTATGCAAATACCCTGGTGCAGGCCCCAGCCAATCACGTTCAAGCGACACCAGAAAACTAATGTGATTGGCTGTTTTCACTATGACGGTCACGTCAGCCCCAAGCTTCAGACACGCCCTCCATCAAGCATCAACGCTGACATCTCGTGTTATTGTATCGTAATAGATGTTTATATTTTGTATCGAGCGTTCAAAATACAGAACTCTGGCACTGGGCATATTGTTTCTGACATGCGATGTACACGGTAGACCAATTACAGCAGACTGGGCCATCTGACCAATCAGAGCAGAGTAGGCTCACGAAAAGGAGGGGACCGAATCTTAGAACTGCTTCGAATGAATCTTTTGAGAATCGTTGGAAAGTTAGGTGACAGTAAGGGGTTAGTTCACCCAAAAATAAAAATTCTGTCATTAATTACTCACCCTCATGTTGTTCCAAACCCTTAAGACCATAATTTGTATTTGGAACACAAATTATGATATTTTTGATGAAATCTGAGAGCTTTCTGACCCTCCATAGACATGTTTAAGGCCCAGAAAGGTAGTAAGGACATTATTAAAATAGTGACATCAGTGGTTCAATTGTAATTTTATGAAGCTATGAGAATACTTTTTGAATTCTAGAATTCTTCTTCTCTGCATCACCCTAGGGCAATTTTGTAGAGTATCACAACGCATACACAAGCTTTCCTCGCATGTAAACAACGCATGCTGCTGACAATTTGTTTACATCTAGAGGAAAACACGCCCAATCGCAGTGATACTCTCCAAAATGGTGCCAGGCTGATGTAGAGGAGAAGAATTGTTGAATAAAGTTATCTTGTTTTTTTGCACACAAAAAGTTTTCTCATAGCTTCATAAAATTACGATTGATCCACTGATGGACTATTTTGTCGATGTTTTTGGTACCTTTCTGGGCCTTGAATGTCGAAGGCTCCTTGCTGTCTATGCAGGGTTAGAAAGCTCTCGGATTTCCTCAAAAAATATCTTAATTTGCGTTCCAAAGACGAACGAAGGACTTGTGGGTTTGGAACAACATGAGGGTGAGTAATTAATGAAAGAATTTTCATTTTTGGGTGAACTAACCGTTTAAATACATATTTTGAGAAAACGTTTTTGACCTTGCATGCATGTAAACCTATCATAGAAGACTCCCAAAACAATATTAGGAACCTTAAATGGCATAATAGGGGCAGTCTAATCTTTTTTACAGCCTTAAAGCCAAACTTTTGTAAGGAATTCACAATCAACAAATCCATCGCACTTACAATGTTCCTATTATTATGCATAATCCATGGGTTCATTTTTCGAGAGAACTATTATGGGCTAAATCTAGCCCATTTGTAAAAAATATCTGTCAGTTACTCTGTTGGAGGGTTATTAAATGTTCTTGCATTCAAACTGTGCCATTTCCTAATAATTACTGAAATATGCACACATGCAAATGAACGTCTTTGGCCAATGTGGTACATTTCATGCCACAACCCTATACAGGACTTCCTTTGGAACATCAAGTCCAGAGGTTGTGTTCCAAGTATCACCATTCAGGCGAGCATTATCAATGATTCAATTCAGTTCAATTCAAATTTATTTGTATAGCGCTTTTCACAATACATATTGTTGCAAAGCAACTTTACAGCAAATTAAAGTTTTTACAATATAATGATCACTCAAACAAAAGATTTCCGCATTGGTCAAATAGAAATCTTTTTAAGTTTAAGGAATCTAAGCAATATCATAACATCATAATGCTGCTGCAAGAGCCTCAACCCTTGACAGGCCCTTCGTAGTACAAGAGCCCTTAAAAAACTTGTACATTTATAGGTTCTCCAATTCTGAAATACTAATACTTAATAAATAGATATATTTATTCATTAAAGCAATGGAATCTCAAAACTTCTCCCACCTGTTTAAAAGTACTTGAACTGTCTGGTTTTATTGATATCATGATCAAAACATTGCTGCATCCAGAGTTTATCAGTGAGTCAAAAACAGACCGCTCAGCAGCTCTCAGACTTTGACGGCAAACAATAATATCTCTCCTTTTTGTTGATTGCCTCAGTTTTGGCTGTTTCTTAATACGGCACAGGAATAAAATATCAGATATCAGTGCAGTTAGACCATCATGTAATCTATTCACATCCTGCTCTGCCGATGTAAAAATGTGGGCTATGCATGAGTTTAACACATGCAAAAGTACAAAATATACAATTTAAATATTTATATAAAAAGAAGTCATACATTGGTAATGAAATGACTTAAAGGGATAGTTTACCCAAAAATAAAGATTACACCATGATTTACTCATCCATAAGCTATCCTAGGTGTATATGACTATCTATAGGACATATATTAAAAAATGTCCTGGTTCTTCCAAGCTTTATAATGGCAGTGAATGGCTGGTGAGATTTTGAAGTTCAGTAAAGTGCATCCATCCATTATAAAAAGTGCTCCTTATGGCTTTGGGGGTTTAATAAAGGCTTTCTAAAGTCAACCAATGTGTTTGTGTAAGAAAAATATCCATTTGAAGTTTTTAATATTTAAAACAATCTTTAGATTCTGGCGTATGTGCACAGGAGAGTGGCGTTCCAACAGATGACGTAGCATATAGGCGTAGCGCAAGCTCCGGTAAGAATATGCTAGTCTCGCGAGAAGCAAGTTTTGTTTACTAAGGAAAACCAGTCATCTCTCGGCTTATATTGAAATTCTCCAACATTTTTCTTTACAAATCCTTGTAATTCGTGACCGGTGTTTTGTTATGCTCTCCCCACTGCGCTTCTGCATTCTCCATTTCCGCTTTTGTCACTGTCATCCGCCACTCTCTCGTCTACACATGTACGACAGTTAGCGTAAACTACCAATTACGGTTTATAAAGTTTTAAATATAGATATTTTTCTTACACAAACACATTAATTTATTTCAGAAGGTCTTTATTACCCCCCTGGAGCTGTGTGGAGTACTTTTTTTGATGGATGGATGCACTTTATTAAACTTCAAAATCACAACAGCCATTCACTGCCATTTATAAAGATTGGAAGAGCCAGGACATCTTTCAATATAACTCCAATTGTATTTGTCTGAAAGAAGAAAGTCATATACACCTAGGATGGCTTGAGGGTGAGTAAATCATGGGGTAATTTTCATTTTCAGGTGATCTATCCCTTTTAGTATAAAAATACTAAATATATTTCAATGTATATATTTTGTTTTTAATAGTGCAAATGTTCAGGGTCATGCTGTGTACCATCTAAAGGAATTCCACCATCTGAGAACCACTGCACTAGTCAAAAAGAAGTTTTTCATAACTCTTTCCACTATAGACATTTACAACACTAAAAAAAATTTTCATTGCTTGTTTATTGAAGGCCATCCACTGTCAAAACATTTCTTGAGTAATCAGTTTTATATTTCAAACTAATTTCACCTCATTGGAGTATGATTCTGAGGTGGGATTTTTGAGGTCACGGCTACCCAGCAGCCTACCGCAGCATCTCTGGCTGGCATGGCTCATGTTGTCTTATTGCTGAGCTCTGTGATGATGCCTCTAATTGGCTTTGGGTAAAATAAAAAACCACCAAGAACCTGGCAGAGAAAAGGAAGAGATGACCAGGTCAAGAAATAATCCCCCTGAGAAAAAGCTCCAATTGGATGTATCTGTATCGGTAGGAACAAATACAGGTTGCGCTGTGGAGGATGAGAGGATGCCAGTCCTCTCTTAGGTCCTGTGTGCCCCCTGGTGCAGCGCCGCATCAGGGTCCATCTGTTGAAACCCAGGAACCATCAGTGCGGAGGGACTAACACGGCAGTGGTAATTAGCCCCAGGATGCAAACAGCTACCATCAAACAGATGTGGGGGAAGTCGACACATTGTTAACTGGTTTGATGGGGGGTGGGTGGGGGAGGTGACCTACTTTAAATCGTGTGATGCAACACCTCAAACCGGGAAAGCTGCTATCCACACCATGAAACAAACTAACAACAATTATTTACTGATGTCTTGTCAGTGCTTAAGACCAAATCGCTACACGCCAACCAGAGCCACTGGTCAGGTATATCATTTTTTGGTAACTTTCACACAATGGGACCATGAACTTGGGACCATTAATCACATGGACAATCCCTCGGGAGCAACCTAGAGATAAGTGTTGTGAAGGTACATGAGCAGATGCACTTGTACTTCTGTGGCAGAGAAGAACTACAGTGTTATGTACAATTTGGTCTGCCTGTTGAGTTGAGTATACACAGGACACTGGTTGGTAGTGATTTTTTGGTATAGGGAACACATATTTACTATTAATTAAGAGTTTTCCCTCTATAAACTCCTAATTTCCTGCTTATTAATAGTTAGTAAAGTAGATGTTAAGTTTAGTTATAGGGTAGGATTAAGGTATCTAAAATATGGCCATGCAGAAAAAGTCATTTTACTGCTTTATAAGTATTAATAAACAACCAATATGCTAGTAATATGCATACTAACAAGCAGCTAGTTAATAGTGTGAATTGGTCCTTAAAATAAAAGTATACCAAAAGTATTAAAATACATATAAATATAAATACAAAGTTCTGTCATGAAACTCTAGACAGCGCAGGCCGATAGGTTCTAACTCAGTCTGATGACGCAGTTGATTGGTTTCTTTTCGCATCAGCAGCCAATGAGCTTGCTGCTCAACATTCAAATACTTGGCTAGTGCTTGCTGTAGCATTTGCAGTGCGCTTCAGAAACCCTTCACCTTCCCCAGCTCCACCTGTATAGATCTTCTATGGGTAATTTCATGTATGTTATACCCGTAAGATGTAACCCGTGAGGTGTTTGTTTATCTTTGGAACACAAATTAAGATATTTCTGATGAAATCCGAGAGCTTTCTGACAAAGCAATAGACAGTAACGCAACTGACAAGGTCAAGAAAGGTAGTAAGAACTAGGGCTGCCCTTGACTAAAGATTTTTCTGGTCGACTAGTAGTCGTTTATTTTAAGCATTAGTCGACTATTAGTTGCACGTTTATTAATAAACCATATAAATCAGTCTACATAGCCTAATAAGCGCTCAAGCGCACAAAAAAAGCTTGCCACAGTACACCAGCAGATATAATAATTATGAATTTGTCTGGGAAAAACAGCTAAGAGAATGCAGTAATGTTTTAATAATTTATTGATAAACTAGCGCTTTCTTCGTTTTTTATCTTAAGAGATAAATTCGCCGACACTGACTCGTCATCTCCGCAGTAGTGATGCGCCTGTATCCATGTTTCATATGGATTACATAATTTGGGAATATTTGTTTTCTCTTTAAATTGGTTGATTTAAAAGTAGACATTTCACTCTTTATAGATATATTTTTTCATGTCTGTAAGGCAAGTATGCATGAAGTTTCACGCTCAAGTTCACAGAGATCAAGACGACAGAAAGCACTTCCCGTTTGCTTTAATTATTTTACAAAAGCGCAACATTTTGTCGTTATTGTGAATGCACACAAATAAAGTTAGAGTCTTTACAAATTCAAAAGATGTATTATGAAGTATTTTAATGAATAATGAATGAGTGTTTTAAGAGCAAGTGACCGCACCGGCACCTCCATCTGTCATGTAGTGAACATTTCAATAGTGCACATTTTTCTTAGATTGAGAGGCTATGTGAAGTTGCTACTACTTACATATTTCAGATGAAAAGCCATATTTGAGGTTGATGAATGATTGCCCAATATTATCACGTAGACCAGCCTATAATGATCTGTCCGTCACGGATTTTGTGACTTCGCCACTTCCTGTAGAATTGTTTTTCTGCGACTAAGCGACTAAAAAATTTTGGTCGACCAAGTCTCTAACAGTTAGTCGACTATTGGGGGCAGCCCTAGTAAGAACATCGATTAAAATAGTCCATGTGACTTCAGTTGTTCATCCGTAATGTTACGTAGCTAAGAGAATACTTTTTGTTTGCAAAGAAAACAAAAAGCACGAACAGTATTCTCATAGCTTCATAACATTATGACTGAACCACTGATGTCACAAGAACTATTTTATCGATGTCCTCACTAACTTTCTGGGCCAAAAAAAAAAAATAAATAAAAGTTTAAGTTGCTTTGTTGACTATGCAGGGTCAAAAATATCTTAATTTGTGTTCTGAAGACGAAAAAAGGTCTTATGGTTTTAGAACAACATGAGGGTGAGTAATTAATGACACAATTTTCATTTTTGGGTGAACTAATCCTTTAATTTCAAAGATGAATCAAAGTCTTAAGGGTTTGGAATAACATGTGGGTGACAGAATTGACATTTTTGAGTAAACTATCCCTTTAAATAATTGCCATGTGGGAATGATGTAATACAATGTGGCTACAATTTAACTAAATAAGATAACAAATTCATTTGTAGGAACAAGTTCTCAATTTATGGCCAATATATCTTGTTTTTTCCCTTCTGTCGTGTGGAGGGCTCTGTAATTTGCAGGAATTGACAGGTTTTGTTGTCTGTTATGGCCAGGCAAGTTAGTAAGAATTATTATTAATGCTTGTTTAAAAGTGATTTTATCATCTAGACACTTAAATATTAGCACTAAAATGCTAAACTTCATTGCTTAAGTGCACAGTCAGTGTAGAAACTAGCTTCATATGGACATAATATCATACCACAAATGCTAAATGTAAAGTTCTACCTCTTCTCACTGTCGTTTCAGCTAATATTCTGCATTGCCGGACGTTGTTTTTTAAAACAAAGCAATGGCGAGCATGTCAAGTATAAACACTGAGCGCAGTGAGTTTGCGTGCGCAGTCTGCGGAGGTTCGCACGACAGTGCCAAACGTCACTATAAACAACCACTCCGGTATACAACCCACATTGCATGTCATGTAAAGCCATGTTAGATGGCCTTAAGAAGAGCGAGGGGGTTGTCAAGACATCCTCGGTCAGCGGGGCAGTGCGCTTATGAGCATATGAGCCAGACGGAGACGACCTTCCCCCAAATGACCTCTCAAGACTGCACCACTGCATCACACACAAGACCACAGACGATGTCATTGTTTCCATGGCATTGATCCTCAGCCTGCAGCTAGCAGAGCGCGGCTCTTTAGATCCACTTGGTTGCATGTCTGCACGCCGCGGTGGCCGCGCTGAGACGGATCTGCGAGGCCATGTCGTGTAAAACTGCTTCAGCTTGACAACAAACAGGCTAATTGGTCCCTGTTCCTGGCCTCTGGAGACGGAGGGAGAGAGAGAGGCTGAGGAAACACATCCTGGAGGTGGGGTGAGCGGGAAAGAGGCTCTCGCTTGTAGTAGCACATGGAGAGTTTTGATGTGGGAAGTCACGGAGACCTCTCATTGAGCTTTGCGCACACACATAACGCTTAGCGACAACGTGAGTGAAGCGTACTTGGTCCTTTTCTCACGTCTTACTACGTTCCATACTCATGTACGTAAAGACTTGGTTCTCCAGTTCCTGCGCACACTTTCACTCGCTCTCTGGGGAAACGTGACCTGGGGCTGTGCAGTCAGGAAGCACACGTGTTAAAACCAGCTCTCTCTTGGTGCGGCTGAGTCACGCTGAAGTGTAAGGCATCATGGGGAGGGAGCAGCAGCAGCTGGTGTGTGGTGCCCGTCAAATACGCTGCTTTAGAGTGAATCACTCCCTATCATCCTCTATAATGGACTACTCTAGATCTTGCTCTCTCTCTCTTTGACAAGTGCTTTTCTCACTCATTTTCTGTTTGTCTGTCTCTTTCTCCAGCTCTTTTATTACCTTGTGAACACGTCTAAAATCCCACCTCTGTGATCTCACAATTATTTTCTCAAGATCAGATGTATAAAGGACTGTGGCGTTATACACAGAGAGAAAAATGTTATCTTATTTCTGTTACTTTAAAAAGGATTAATTACTTTTTATTAAATATTGTAGTGTTTTTCACAAAGTACAAAACTCAAAGTATACTTCAGCCATCCACATTCCGCGATGAGATTTTCGTCAGTAAGGTCCACGGATATTTGAACGAATGTCTGCGTGCAACCCAATTTTTGTGTTTGCACAGTGTGTACAACAGCAACATGCACAAGGAGAATGTTTCTAAAACAGGAGAGTCCACTAAGGGGCCAGTTTTACTAAACGGGGCAAATTAGTGTTAGAGTGCAATTCCATAAAAGCGCCGATGGGAGGGGAAAATTCTGTGTGATTTACTAACAATGCGTACATTGAAGAACACAGGCACAGCCAGATCATTTACATAATGACCAGCATAATCTACCAAGAGTAGCGCAAATTACCCCCTGCTTTAAGACTTGCTTTTTTTGGGGCGTTAAAGAATGGCGCAAATACTGGTAATTTGACAAACGCAAATGTTATTAAAGCGTGTTGTGAAGCTGAGTGCCTAAAACCCCCTTAGCTGTTATAAATTCACTGTAAACTACAGCTTCATGGGGCTTATTGCTTTTATAAAACGGTTATTCCATATACGCAGTTGGATTTCACAAAATAAAACAGAGCAAATGAAGTGTAATAATATTAATATAAAACATTCTTCCACCAAACAATGTAGTTCCTCAGAAACGGTTGTGGTTGCAACAAAGTGGTTGTCGAGCAACACACAGAAGTAAACAAAGGTGTATATTTGTAGAGTAATTTACAACAGAATCAGAATCAAGGACTGGAACTATCCATTTTATAAAATTCATTTTAATAATCTCCTCCCATAAATTTTGTGTCTGAATAGGAAACACCTACAAATTCAATAAGGTCAGGTGGAAAAATAACTGTGTCCGCACCGTTTGAGCGTCTTCAGTAAATCCTGACAGTACTATTTTAACACCAAAAGATGGTTTGCGCTGATGCAAGCTGTTAGTAAAACTGGCCCTAGGTGTCAAACTCATCCATACACGCTCATCCATGGTTGAATACATTTTCAAAAGCTATGCAGACACAGCTGTGCGCGAGACGGAGTGGAACACAGAAAATAAAGTATATTTGGGCCTCAAAATTGTCCAACAGTGTTTTACTTATTACCTATTAGCAAGCTTTCACTTAAACAATCACCACAATTAGCAAATGACAAAAATTCAGTCCAAACAGCCAAAATCAAGTCCTATCCTACATTTTTTTGTTGTTGTTTCACTGTTTCTTGTAGTTTCACATAGGGCTGGGCGATTAATCGTAAAGTAACCGGAACCGAAATTCAGAACCTCCTACCAACGTTATTTTCCTATGTTGGTTGGCGCCAATAGCCTTGTGGGCAGTGCGCCAACATATGGTGCTGTTGTGCTTTGGGTGTCTCGCGTTTGGATCCCGCCTTGTTGACCTTTCCCAATCCCATCCCCTTGTCTCTCTCCTACTCGCTTCCTGTTATATCTCAACTGTCCTATCACGAAAAAATGCAAAAATGGCAAAAAAAAGTTTCCCATGTTGGTTATTTAGTTTTTTTTAAATCCTGTTAATACTTTCCCATTGAAAACATACTACCGCATGTGTAATCTGCGCTATATGGACGTGTATGATACTTGCGCTCACGTCTCGCATGTGAGTGTCAAGTTAACAGAATTTAAACTTTAACATGCAGTGCCGCTCATCAATATCAAAACAGTGGAGCAATCAGAAGACCATGAATGTGGGGCAAGCATTGCACGCTTTTGTTTATAGTAGCAGGTTGGCGTGGCAACTTTTTTTTTTTTTTAAAAACCATTCCTGAGTGCTGTCTCGCCTTTTAGATGCAAAGATGTGTTCTGTGTGAATAATCATTAAGCACTCAAATTGTTTTAAATTCCAGTGCTGACTGCCCTGTTGAAAAATCAGCATATGCTGGTTAGGTATGTTTTGAAGCATGGCTGCTGGTTTGAGCTGGTTTAAGATGGTCCTTAGCTGGTTTAAGCTGGTCATGTACTGGTCCTAAACTGGTTTAAGCTAGTCATGTACTGGTCCTAAGCTGGCCCTAAGCAGGAGCTACTGTAATTGCTTAGAACCAGCTTAGGACCAGCACATAACCAGCTAAGGACCATCTTAAAGGAGAAAACCACTTTCAGAACAAAAATGTACAGATAATGTACTCACCCCCTTGTCATCCAAGATGTTCATGTCTTTCTTTCTTCAGTCGATAAGAAATAATGTTTCTTGAGGAAAACATTTCAGGAAGTATCTCCATGTAATGGATTTCAATGGTGCCCCCGAATTTGAATTTCCAAAATGCAATCAAAATGCAGTTTAAATGCAGCTTCAAATGGCTCTAAATGATCCCAGCTGATGAAGAAGGGTCTTATCTAGCAAAACAAGTGGTAATTTTTTTTTAAACAAATTGAGAATTTATATACTTTTTAACCTTACTTTTTATTCCCCAACTGCATTGACCGCATGAAACCGGGAAAAAAAAACAGAGTTCACTCAGACTTAGACAAGATGAGCGTTTAGGGTTAAAAAGTATATAAATTGTCAATTTGTTTCGAAAATGACTGATTGTTTTGCTAGATAAGATCCTTCTTCATCGGCTGGGATCATTTAGAGCCATTTGAAGCTGCATTTTGGAAGTTCAAACTTGGGGGCACCATTGAAATCCATTATATGGAGATAATTCCTGAAATGTTTTCCTCAAGAAACATAATTTCTTATCGACTGAAGAAAGAAAGACATGAACATCTTGGATGACGAAGGGGGTGAGGGGGTGTACATTTTTGTTCTGGAAGTGAACTTCTCCTTTAAACCAGCTTTAAACCCTGGCTATTAAGAATTGTATGGGGTAAATACAATGTAAATGATGTCTCTTACTAAAATATGTAGTAGAAAACCCATGAAAGATGTGTGTTCTTTTAAAAATCCACATCATTTTATACATATTTTGGGTTATGGGGGGTGTCATTATTTTGAGTATGTAGAACAGTTGCACTTGATGAGCTACTCTATTTCTACTGCAACACAACTCAGAATACGCAATTTGGAAAATAAAATACAGATACGATGCCACATTGCCCGGTCAAATGGCAACAAGAGAAGTGATGCAAGTCATCATTGCTTTCCTAGTGATAAGAAGAGGAGAAAAGAATCAGAAGATGCCTGTTGACGAATAAAACTTCCTAAAGACCTGCGTCTTTTTTTTTTCCACTTTAGCCCTGATGCTTTTGAGGCTTTTAGTAGACCACAGCTACTGAAAGGGCAGTGAGTTTAGGGCAGTCCATTCGTAGCTCTGCTTCAACTGTGCGATAACTTCATGAGGGGTGACCAAAATTCCTGTCAGAAATTCATCCAACCATCCGTTTGGTGCTTGGGAGATATTAATCGCCACTTGGATCCCCCTGTACACTGCACATCAAAAGACGCACCACAAAGCTTAAGACTCAAAAAAAGAGTTGCACAAGTTAGAATTCGGCTCAAAATCAGACAAAAATCGTAGTGTATGCCAGCCTTACACAAGTTCAAGTCTGGCTTGCAACACTACCATGTTTGGCCAGCTTCTCCCCATAATTTCCTACCCTCTCTTTACTTTCTTATCAATAAGCCATTTTTTCTTCCACAAATAAAGTTGCATCTTTGTGGCGGTGAGTCCATTTCAACCGCATTTAAACACAAAAGTGTACACAAAGTGGATGTGACATAGAATACTTTTTAGACCTGAACTTTTTCAATCCCCTTGTATTGTAGAGTTCAAATAGAGATTGGACCAGCGGTCCAAAACAGCAATCAATGGGTTTATTTTGGCAGAGGACTGCCCAGGATAAAAAGCACATTGACTGAACAACATGAAAAGGAATTGACCCTTTTCCTTCTGCCCAGAACACATGAGTGAGTGGAATGGACAGCAGCAAGTCAGAGAGACAGAGGAAGTGCAAAAGAAAAGAGTGAAATGGCAAAAGAAAGAAAGAAACATAGACAAAATCTACAGACGAACACAAGCAAATAAAAACGACCGCTGGATTTTATGACCTGACAGCGTTTTACATAATGTATAGACATACTTATAATGCAAATATACAAACTTTAGCTTATTCTATAACCTTAGTAGTACTGTTGCATTAAGGGTCTTCTAAATATGACCTTAGCAATGTGTCGAAAAAAAAGAAACACACCCACTCACTCAATCCTCTGGCCTTTGAGTTTCCTCAACAGCATTCATGAATTCAAGTCTGAAAATACACACACACACACACACACACACGAGTGCATGCACCAAAATACATCTGCTGACCTGAGAGCTTCATAAGCAGTTCAGAGGCCACTTTGACGTTGATGTCCTGACTGAGCAGACTGCTCTTGCCCAACATCGGGCTCCCCTCCTCTCGTGGCTTGGTGGACCCTGGGGGTCCTTCTTGGCAGAAGCTATAGCTTGGTCCCCTCTGAGAGCTCAGGGGCTCTTCCGCCTGGGGCTCCTCCTTGACACAGAATGGACCCTTTAGGGCCTCCTTCTGGTTCGCTGCTGTGGGGCAAGAAAAAGAGAAACAAGAGTTTTAAAAACTGTCCTGAAGCCCATGTTTTTGTTTACGGCAAGGTTTAAGGGTATGTGACTGTATTCCACGTCTTCTTAAGCCGTATGATAGCTGAAGACGACGTGGGACAGACTAAAAATGTGTGTTCTGCAATAAAAAATAAATCTGTATAGTTTTGAATAATAGATAATGACAGAATTGTTCTTTTTGGCTGAACTAAACTATGGTTTGTTAGTTTAGTTAAGTCTGAATCAATGCAGAAGACAATTTTGGGGGGTTTAGTATTTGCTTCTGTTAATAATTATTTGGTTAGCAGTCTAGCTTTGGCTCCATGTTAAAAGAATGCAAACCTTTTGTGAAGACAAGATAAATACATTAGGCTAAACTGTCAACTTTGGTGGATATGATGAGCCTTCTGGTCTAGACCGTAAGCCCAGCGGAAACAATTTCACAGGCGGTTTTATGGAAAATATGGACAGTGTTCTTTCTGAATCATCTAACAGTGTGAACATCTAAAAGTGTTTTTTGCTGACTGTCTGTAATTAGACAGAAAATTATTGGTGATGATATATTTCTGCCCAGTTCAGATGTGATTAAAACACATTTCTTTTCTCACTCAATATGCTGTAAAAGTGGGCCATTTCTAATCAGGCTTCAATGAATAATTAATATTAAGACATGGAGCCCCTTCTTATCAGTGCCAGGAACAGAACACAGGCCACTGGTTCTTTCCGACACAAACACATGTTTGTTTTTCTATAATGGTGATGATTTCTGTTGTTTTTATACTCATCTAACAGTATTTTCTACGGCGGCGTTTTAGTACCACGTTAAAAACTAAAAAAAATCGAAGATTACGAGATTAAAGTCGTAATACTTTGAGAAAAAAAGTCAAAATTATGAGAATAAAGTTGAAATACTACTAAAATAAAGTCAAAATACTACGAAAATAAAGTCGAAATATTTCAAGTGTAAAGACAAAATGTTTCGAAAATTTAAATTGTAGAATTGAAGTTACAATATTCTGAGAGTATAGCCTATATTGCGCATGCAAATGGAATTTATTTGAATATTGTGCGTCCGAGCGGCCACACTGACTTTTTTAATATAACACAGTTCAGCTTTCAAATTCTGTCAATCTGATCATGAAATACACATTATAAATGTGTTTTTCCTTTTTATTTTAAGTTTATAGCAAGATAAAAGTAAAAGGAACATCGGAAGGCATGAAAAAAAAAAACAGTATAGCCTAATTTAATGAAACAAATGTCTCATTATTGTAATCGGAAAGATGGTTCACATGCTGCTAAAGAGCGTGAAAAAACACATTATTGTAATAGACATATTGTTTGTATTTCGCTATAAAACTGACAAAATTTGAAAGTTGAGACTTTGGAATATCTCCCAGTGCTCCCAATACTCTTAAAATATTATAACTTTAATCTCGTAATTGCTACGAATTAATTCTCGTTATATTTCGACTTTATTCTCATAATATTTAAACTTTTTCTCTAAATATTTTGACTTTATTCTCGTAGTATTTCAACTTTATTCTCATAATATTTCGACTTAATTCTCGTAATATTTTGACTTAATTCTCGAAGTATTACGACTTCAATCTTGTAATCTTAAGATTTTTTTTTTTTCAACATGGCACTACATGTAATTTTTTTTCCTATATTGCTATTTTTTTAAATTGGTAAATTTTATTTAAAAAAAAAAAAAAAAAAGCGAAAAAAATAAATAAATAAATTCTTCCATGCCAAAAACATACACTACCGTTCAAAACGTTTGTTGTCAGTAAGATTTTTTAAATACATTTTTAAAGCAGTCTCTTATATTCCCAAATGCAACGTTTATGTAAATCAAAAATACTGTAAGAACAGTAATATTGTTAAATTTATTGATCAGTCAAATGCTAAATAAAAGTATTAATTTCTTTCAAAGTGTTTGAACAGTAGCATACATAAGGTAATGTTTGAATGAAATCTACACAGCTATTATGCAAAATAAAGGTAAAATCAAACAGTCAAATGAGTTGAAGCGAAAGGTTACAGTACAAAATATATACCCTAGTAAAAGTAATATATTTAAAATACGTTTATTTCGTACTAAGTATAGTTCAAATCTATTAGCATATTTACTGACATCTTGCTCGAAACTTACTGATATAAAAATTATAATTAAATG
This sequence comes from Cirrhinus mrigala, assembly GCA_036247105.1. NCBI lineage: Eukaryota > Metazoa > Chordata > Actinopteri > Cypriniformes > Cyprinidae > Cirrhinus > Cirrhinus mrigala. The sequence continues at coordinate 20,976,135 of CM070007.1, read as the reverse complement.
AATTAATTATAATCTTGATTTGGAGTACTACTTGTGCACAATGCACATTTCTTAATATTAAGCCTAAAATATGTTTTTATGTCACTACTGATAATGATTGTTTGAGCTTTGAATAATATCGGTCTTTAAATGCAAGATAATTAAAGTGTACGTAAAGTATACTTGCAATAGTTCCACTTTAAAAAAATCAAATATACCTCGATATATCTTTGATCAGACTTCAGTACTACTTCTGCACAATTAAACGTGCATTAGGTACAAAAATAGTTGTTCCAATTTAGCAGACTTTAAGTACACCAGTTTAGTATACTAAAAATACAACTGCTGGGTGTTTTATTAAGTACATAATATGTAAATGTATTTGTAGTATATTTAGCTTGAAAATAAATGTATTTCTAATATATTTTAGTATATTTATTTTTGCATATAAAAAAGGTAAAAGTGATTAATGGTTTAGACTGAAAGCCTCGTGTTCTTTTGAATTTGCAATCTGGCTAGGTGTGTGGATTCCTTTTTGTTTCTGTTTTAGATTTTAATTAAAACATGATTTAGTAAGTTCATTAAACTGTTCTCCTTGTGGACAGTGTTGGCTGGTACCCACAATGCAGGTGATTTCAGGTTTTAATAACCTTTTAGAAACATTTGTTCTCCACAATATAGGTAAAACCTGAACTACATGGAAAAAAAAAAAAAAACTTACCTTTTTCTTATTGTTTACCAACATGACATAACTAAACAAAGATGAATGCCATGAAACTGACATTTCTTGACAAATCCTACACAAAACCTTAAATTATAAATCAAGTTTACAGTAGTGAATCAGCACAAGGTAAGGAGGCCATTTTCAACAAAAACTTTTCCTCAGTAATTGATTTTTGTTCGTTTTTAACCATTTGGCAAACTTTTTTACTCAAAAATGTCATAAGTCGGTCTTCCAGTGAAACAATTTCTCACTGGTGACGTATGGCAGATTTCTCTGATCAGATTTCTCCTAGTAGTCTGCTTAAAATTGCCCCTTTCTTACAGCTAACCTCAAAAATTGCATCCAGATCTGCCTCCATCCAAACAAGCAATGAATAAACTCTGAAACTCTATTACAGAATGAAAGAAAAACCTCTCATTACTCATTTCATTGCGACTTTAAGTAACAGAGCCTTTTCACAGAATGTGAACATGCATTTTCACAGTTATTAATGGGATAGTTCACCAAAAAAATGAAAATACTGTCATTAATTACTCACTCTCATGTCGTTCCAAACCCGTAAGACCTTCGTTCATCTTCAGAGCACAATTTAAGATATTTAATTTGCAAGCATTGTGATACTCTTGTGAACGCACGTAAAAGACTGACATAATAGAGAGGAAATTGTTAAATAAAGTTGTTATTTTTGTTTTCTTTGCACACAAAAAGCATTCTCGTAACTTCATAAAATTACAGTTGAACCACTGATGTCACATGGACTATTTTAATGATGTCAGGGCTCTACAGTGCGACCATTTGCGACTGAAAACTACTGCGTGCTACCTTGAAAAAATATTTAGGAGCACCATGTGTGACTGACCCAATCAGCATATTTGTGTTTGCGCTGAGGGGAGCTTCAAAGGTTTCTATGTGTTTTTGCAACGCTGAGTGATGTATCACAGACAAAGTGTAGAGAGAGTGTAAATAAGAGACTCATTGTGCAGTGCAGAGAGCTTCGTTGATTATAATGGAACTATTATAATAGAGTTTGTAAATGAGATATTGATTTAATGCAACAGTTAAATAAACTGGAAGTTAATATTAAGTGACTTACATTGTCTGACTATAACACTATTGCCTGATTTTGCTCTATTTCCTCATCAAAATAAGTCTGAAACAAGTCACAGCTGAGCGGTGAGCATCTCTATTCAAACACAGCGCTGTTTAGTTTATGAATGAATGTGCATTTTTAAACAAATCTAGTGAGTCAATGATTCAATTCCCCATTCATAAAGGCAGTCATTTGCTTCATTCCTGAATGAATCAGCCGTTCGAACGAATCAAATGAATGAATGATTCAGTAATTAAATCAGTGACTTGCCGCCACCTACTGGCAGATTTAGTTTCATTTTTAAGTATCTCTTCAGTTATTTAAATCATTTAATATTTCTGCATTCAAAATGTTATATTTAAAACATTAATCTCAACATGACTTTATGAATTTGATTGTGCTCACGCCACCTCTGAGCCTCATTAAACATGCAAATACAGTTACAAGCCACTTTTGTTCTTCTGTGCCACCTCTGTACACTCTTAGAAATAAAGGTGCTTCACGATGCCACAGAAGAACGTTTTTTGTTTAAATGGTTCCATAAAGAACCTTTAACATCTGAAGAATCCTTCTGTTTCACCAAAGGTTCTTTTTGGCGAAAGAAGGTTCTTCAGATTATAAAAAGGTAAGAAAGAGATGGTTCTTCAAAGAACCTTTGACTGAATGGTTCTTTGTGGAACCAAAAATGGTTCTTCTATGGCATCACTGTGAAGAACCTTAGTAGTAGAGTAGTACAAATTAATTTGAATACTCATATATTACTCATATAATACTCATTTCATTTAATTGGTAACTTATTCTTATTCTACTTGCTCTTATTCTGTTTTAATTAGAAATTTTAAAAAGAAGGCCTTATGGGTTTGGAACAAGTAATTATTGACAGAATTTTCATTTTTGGTTGAACTATCCCTTTTACATTGTACATCTACCAAAGCTTTTTATATTCTTACAGAAATATTGTTTACAGAAAACTAGATTAAAGGGAATACAACGATTATATTTGTTACAGTTTCCATTCATGGTGACTTCAGCTTCTGAAATCCCCAGTAATGTGAAAAGGCTCCATCTTCAAAGCAGTCCTTGTGGAGACCTTTGGTTGGTCCCTATAATCTAGCTGATTTCAGGTTTTACTATCATTCTGTGGACATTCACTCTAAACACACCTTTTCCATGTTTTAAAATTCATTAGCACACACTGTATGTCAAATGTCAAAATTGTTCTACCCATCTCTGATTTCCATATCACACCTGCTCTCCTGTTCTGTCAGTCTTTTCCACGCAAGTGCCTGCCCATCGTCTTCCCTCCCTCCCTTTCTTACCGTTCCTCCTTTCATCTCTCTTACAGATCAGCAGTGATCACTCACACCTCCTGTCTTTACCACACTCCCCTCAGCAGTCATCTGATCTCCCCACCACCCCAAACCCGAGAACATACACCATCCACAACGCCGCTGACTCTTCTCATCAATCTACGCGAGCTGACCACCGCCTCACTCCGATGACTCTGATTAATGGTGACGTGCATCCGCGACAGCATCGAAGGTACAGTCAGGTTAGGGGACAGGACACGACTACGAGGTAAAGATCGTCGAGAGCCATTGGGAGAGTTTATGACCTTCACGTGGAGAGTGCAGGCGGTGAACGAGGTGGCGGCGGGGGTGGTGTATGTGGTGGCACCGGCTTGAAATGTCACCAGTCAGATGTCAGCGGACGGACTTAGCGTGGTCCGGTCAGCACCTGGAAGGGCATCCTCTAATTAAGAGCGTGTCGGGTCGCGTGTCCTATCAGACAGGGACAGGGCGTGCGGCACGCGCACACAAGCGCCCTCTCTTTCGAAGACATGCAGAAAAGTACAAGCTGGAGACGTGAGCGCAGAGATACAAAGTCACACCACTCTGGTGACCTTTCGGTTTGCAGCTAAAAATAGAGCAAAATTTCCATTCGAATTCATGTTACAGAGAGCGCTGAATAATTTATCAGCTTAATCCGCCAGCCAAGTTTGTTTTTTTTTCCTCATAAGGCATGAATGTCTTCAAAATACCAAAATTAAGCTTGACGAAAATGAGCACTTTCTGTTTACTGACTGTTTTATTAGACTTTCATAAAGGAGTAATCCCAAGTGCCTATCTTGATCTTTCAAATCCCGACCTGTCATCAAATCATCTTTAGCATAAATTTTTCTACTTTGGAGGTCTCATGTGGAGGCTGCCATCTTTCTAGCTCCATTCACACGGTCAGTGTATGTTATTGGCAAAGTATTTACAAACAAACAGGCGTGACTCTTAAATTGTGCTGTTCACATACACTATACTTTTCAATACGGAAGTAAGCTGTTTTTAGTAAATATGCGAGACTTCCGGTTCATTAGCCGCTGTAGGGAAATAACGAGAACAATAACAAAGTGCTGTAAACAGTAAAAATGTTTGCACTACAAACTAGTGTTTTCATGATTAACATAATACATTAAAATAATATAGTAAGATACACCAGTTTGTGATATCAAGCAGCAAAACGAGTTGTTTTGTACAGCTAAAAATAGCTGGAAGCGAATGACACCCGGAAGGCAGACACATTCAATTTACAAATGGCCCACTTGTACTGGAAAAATAAGGTGGATACATCATACAAAAATGGCTCAAATACTGCATGTATGAACAAATAACTGCAGTCAAGCCCCTTCTATTCTCTTCATAACTTAAATATGAATGTAACCATAGTGACAGTGTCTGAATGATGTATCAAAGATACATAAACTGCAAATTCTTTGAGCTGCATCCATTCACCAAACACGTTGTTCCAAACACATGTGACTTTGTTTCCTCTGTGGAACAAAAAAGAAGATATTTTGAACAGTAACTACTGACTTTCACGGATTGACAAAAAAACACAGACATTTCTCAAAATATCTTCTTTTATGTTCCACAGAAGAAAGTAGGCCATACAGGTTTGGAAAGACATGAGGGTGAGTAAATAATACATATATTCACATTCATGTCAAAAATGTTTTAGCTATGTCTAATTACTCCATATTAGCGATTAGGACAATAAAATCCTGACATTTTTAGTCTTTACATGACATTTAATGTTCTAAAAAAGGGTATTTTTTCCATAATTAGGAGCACTAATTTGGACCTATTCAAGATTACACAGGATAATATACAGTAGAAATCAAGTTAAAATAATCAAGGCATGTTTTCCACATTTTTCACTAAATTAGCTCATGCATCTTTAAATCTATTTATATCTACCAATATTAGAGCTAGGTTTTGCTATTCGATTCCAATGTTATTCCATTCAACACTGATTATTTTGGATATATATCAGGCATAGTACATGCCAAACTTCCTCAAGGAAAAAAAAAATCTCTCAGCTAATGCTGTGAGAGTCAGTTGGTTCTACATTACTGTAATATTGTAGGTTAAAACGAGCTAATTTGTAAACAAACACTTAATTAAGTTTTTAGAATAATTTATACTTGCATAATTTGTACTCCAATTCATTTTTTTTAAATATAAACATTAAAATTTTGTCTGTCACAAAAACTTGACGGATTTATTCAAACATAAATTAAATATTGAAGAACAGTAAAAAATGATAATGAATATGTTATATGATGCATATATTTAGCAAAATGCGTTTTTTCTGAGGTAAATGTGACTTTGTTTACGATCTTTCCTCGGTAGAAACACTAAGTAAGCGATTACATGAGACAGGTTACAGATTTCAGTAAGTTGAACTCTTTCTTTTAACATATCTTCGATTGTTTGTTCATGTTTATTTCATGCTGTAACTGGTTAAAGCGGAGGAGATGATCAGTTCATGTGCGCTTCGTGCTGCAGCTTCTCCTAAACTCCTAAAGGTGCTACAGCAATCAGTCACTCCACATTAAACAGCGCCAAAACAGTATTTATCATTTGAATATTGTAATAAAATCTGAGACTTTCATATCAAAAGTAACAAAGCACAAAGCTTATTACGATTAACTGGATGGGAGGTGAGCTGCAATGTTCTGTTCATTAACTGAAAACAGGCTAGACTAATCGATTTTTGGGTTTTAAGAATCAATATTGTTTCATAAAAATGAGAATGGAAAATTGAGAAATCAATCTTTTTTACCCAGCCCTGACCAATATAACAATATTCATTCATAAACAGCAATATTAAACTAAATGAAATGCCATATGGAGAAATGATGATGAAAAATGACTGATGATTCACTCAAATGTACCCTAAAAAAAGAACTTCTGACCTCAACAAACAAAATTTAAGACTTTTTTGGTTTATTCAGGAGTTTTTAAGTGATTTCCAAGACATTTTTATACTTTTGAACATTTAAGTGAATCACTTTGATTATTGAATACAGTTGTCTCTCATTTATATCACTCAAATGTGTGAACGTAATCACATTTAGTGCTGTAAACAGCTTCTGTCTGAATGCAGCCTCTCTCTCACTGTCTCAGCTCTCTCTCTCTTGCTGTGACTGGAGTGAAGCCCCCGGTCAGTGTTACATCAACACTGGGGCTATCTGTGCTCTCGCCGGTGAGGCTGTCATCTGCCGTTGCTGTCACCTGGCCTCGGTTTTTTTTGCTTCCTCCTCTCTGTGGGCTGATTCGTTTCTCTGCTGGGCGCTTGTCCAGTACCCTGTCACCTCTCACTCTGTTGCGGCTGCCCACTATTGGACCACTTCATTAGCTTTCCACCTCTGTCATGCAGCTCTGCTCCCAGCTCTGACAATTGGTCAGCGCTCCCGCCGAGGATGGCTTAACGTGGCAGGTTAAGGGGGCAACAACAGCCAACAGTCCGCTACGGTAGGAAGGCTTTGCTACATGAAGCAGCAACGGTGCAGCTACACATCACTGGACGCTGGATGCAGCAAGGGTCACTTGCGAGCGCAAGCGCAGGACGGTGGATGTGGGAAATGGCTGGCAAACCTCTGTGCTGCGAGGACTACAAGGAACAAATGAATGAAGAGCGCGCAAAAACAACGCGGATGGAGAAAACACTCCAGCTTCTGTTCATTCCTTGGATTCGCCAATTTCAACACCTCCCACAATCGTACAAAGCAATTATTCACCCGTGACCAGAGTCACACCCAGTGTCACTTTCTCTGAGAGGAAGAGGCAACGTGTGAACTGTCATTATTGAATTAGGTCCAGCAAGCATGTGCAGGAGCCTGCATTTCAAAGCATTTCCCCAGCTTTCATCTTCAAATCAAAATGTGTATCGCAACTGGATGGCTGACAGTCGTGTCAGCGTGGAGGAAAATCAAAGCGGATTGGTCTGAAACTCAGAGGAGAACCAGGCAGTCCAAAGAAATGATAGGCCAATTATGTCAGAGGTCGGCGAGAGTTCACCTCATGTGTGAGTGAGCATGTGTGTGTTTTGCCTGGGGAACTCTAAAAGCACTAGTCTGCTATTTTACACTTCATTCTGTCTCTAGTTCTCTAATTCCCTTCCCATTTTACATTCTTTTGTTTCTCCCTCCGTTTCCCTTTCCCTCATGTACCCCAGGTGGGAGTATGACAACAACAGATAACACTCAAGAAACTACTTAAAGGGATTATTCACCCAAAAATGAAAATTACCCCATGATTTACTCATCCTCAAGCCATCCTAGGTGCATATGACTTTGTTGTTTCAGACGAATACAATCAGAGTTATAGAAAAAATTTCCTGGCTCTTCGAAGCTTTATAATGGCAGTGAATGGCTGTTGAGATTTTGAAGTCCAGTAAAGTGCATTCATCCATTACAAAAATTACTCCATATGGGGGGGTTAATAAAGACCTTCTGAAGCGAACTGATGTGTTTGTGTTAGAAAAATGAACCAAGTTTTGTTTTCAGCAAAGGAAAATCAGTTTCCTCTTGGCTTATATCGAAATCCTCCGACAATTTTCTTTACAAACCCTCATTTTGTATATTTAATTTGTGATCTATGTTTTGTTTTGCTCGCTCCTATCTGCTTTCGTGTTCATCACTTCTCATCGGTGCTTACACTATGTCCTACATGCTATGTCATCCGCTGGAACGCCACTCTCTCATGAATGTGCGTACGACAGTTAGCGGAAACTAGAGATTACAGTTTATAAAGTTTTAAATATGGATATTTTTCTTACACAACTGCATCGATTTGCTTCAGAAGGCAAGCCTCTTGAGCTGTATGGAGTACTTTTTATGATGGATGGATGCGCTTTATTGGACTTCTATTTGCTTGTTAAGTGATGACGTAACGCGTTCAACGAATGCTTTTTCCGGGTCCGTGCTCACAGCGTCGCAAACACAAATAATATTTATATTTATTTATACATATATATTTTCATTGTCTGGCTATCTGGGATTTCAGTATGGAGTTAAAGGGGAGGATTATATATATTTTTTGGTAGTATTACATCACGTTGTGAGTGTATATTAGCACCGTTTTGTTTTCTCATGGCATCTGATAGAGTGTTTGGACACGGAAGTGGTGACGTGTGATGTCAGACTTAAGCAAATTGGACAATTGAATCTGAACAGCCATTCACTCCTATTATAAAGCTGGTAAGAGCCAGGATATTTTTAATATAACTTCGATTGTATTTGTCTGAAAGAAGAAAGTCATATACACCTAGGATGGCTTGAGGGTGAGCAAATCTTAAGATCATTTTTATTTTTGGGTGAACTTTCCCTTTAAGAAATATGGAGGATGTGCACAAATACTTTGCCACATTCACTGGTGTAAAACAAGTTGCAGCCCTAGTAAAAAATACATTTGCAAATCCCTAAGTGGTATTATAGCAGAATGAATCATAAATGTACACTGATGATTACTTAATCAACTATTTGCAAAAAAATCACATATAAGCATATACACACATACATTTCTGTCAATTTCTGGGCTCTACAGTCCCAATTAGGCAAAAATGGCATAATTAAACATTTAAAAATCTATTATAAATGATAAAGAAACACAAAAGCACAAACAAATGTAGGTAATTAATGCTCTTGAGTACATGAAGTTTCACAGAGACTCACTTACGGTCAGGATGTGTCTATTTTTTGCTTAAATATTTGTGGATAAGAATAACCATCTAATCCAAGTTATGTGCCACGCGCAAAAGAAAAAAAGCCTCTTAAGTGCATTAAACAGCACAAGTTTATGAGTGTAATAAAGTACTCTCCCATTTTTGACAACTTGGGTCATGCACATTTCCTGCAATAGCTCCCTGACTGCTGCCATTTTTCATGTTTTTTTGTTTGTTTGTTTGTTTTTTCCCCATGTAAATAAATGTGTCATTGTAAAGTGATGCCACTCACAGATTCGACTAATCAATAATGACATTTGAACAGTTTTTAAAATGACACATAGCCTCAAAAACCAAATGCTACAAAACACTAAGCCAAAGTCTTCGAATTAAAATGTATTATTAAAAGGCTGTGAACATGTTAGAAAAGCACTGTTCTGATAGCTGTAAAGCACTGCTTTAATGGAGATGACTTAAGAGACGCAACTTCTCAGAGACCTGACAGTTTCAGCACACTAAAGCACAGCACATGAGAAGAAGTGCTGTCACTTAAATCATCCCTGTTAAAGCACCACTGCACAAATTATTAAAGGTAAAGCTGAAATTGAAAAAAATAAATAAATCCAGACAAACTAGTTGACTGAGGGCTATTCTAATCCATCCCTAATCTTTCTATCCAAAGGTTAACTTCTGCAGTGCAGCATATCTCCTACTTGGAACATCTTGCCTCAGTTTAGCAGGAGTTGTCCACTATATGTTAACTCCAGTTTTGCATTGTTGAGGAGTCTATCTAGTCCTCTGGGACTTAAACCCGTTTGTTTGGGAGTCCAGTAACACAGTGCCATAGGCGACAAGGGGGCGGCAGTGCAATGAACGCAGACTCTGCACGTTCCACCAAGACGGAGATGAAGTTAACTAAGCTGGAACAGTCCCTCTGCATCCAGGCAAGAGGTCACACGATGGAGCTGAGGGCGCTAATCATTTCCAATTACAGATTCCTTTTTAATTATGAATTATGCATGAATTTTTAATTAATCTAATGTTCCGAAGGTTTTCCTTTTTTTCTGTTCCGAGATCTCAATCTAATTACTCTGCATTAAGCGAGGGAGCAGCGACCCTGTTGCCGACCTTCTGGGTAACCCTTGGTCAGCCCTTTCGCATCAATCTCGCTGCTGTCTCACAATTACCTATACTTTCGACTACAACAACATGTATTTAATGGTCTAAAGTTTGGAGTTTGATTACATTAACAAGTGTAATTGTGAGTTTTGTATTTTAACAACTAAATTTCCTTTTGCCCCATCAAAATTATTAATTGATACACTCAGTATTAGCATAAGCATTAACTGATTACAATATTGCCTGTAATATTCTACAATTAGGGTTAATTTGTTCAAATTAGTTAATATATTATGTATCAATGAACAATATTGCACAGCATTCGTTAATGTTGCTTAATGATACTATTAGAATTTTTACATATATTAATATACAATTGAGGTCAAAAGTTTACATACGCCTTTCAGAATCTGCAAAATGTTAAATATTTTACCAAAATATGAGGGATCATACAAAATGCATGTTATTTTTTATTTAGTACTGACCTGAATAAGATATTTCACATAGATGTTTACATATAGTCCACAAGAAAAAATAATAGTTGAATTTATAAAAATGACCCCGTTTTAAAAGTTTACATACACTTGATTCTTAATACTGTGTTGTTACCTGAATAATTCACAGCTGTGTTTTTTTTGTTTGTTTGTTTTTTTATAGTGATAGTTGTTCATGAGTCTCGTTTGTCCTGAACAGTTAAACTGCCCGCTGTTCTTCAGAAAAATCCTTCAGGTCCCAAAAATTGCATTTTTGTGTATTTGAACTGATTTTGAGGTCCATCTTTTCACACTGAGGACAACTGAGATTCATATGCAACCATTGCAGAAGGTGTAAACACTCACTGATGTTCCAGAAGGAAAAACAATGCATTAAGATGCCAGGGGTGAAAACTTTTGAACAGAATGAAGATGTGTACATTTTTCTCATTTTGCCTAAATATCATATTTCTTTTCATTTAGTACTGCCCTTCAGAAGCTACAGAAGATAGTTACATGTTTCCCAGAAGACAAAATAAGTTAAATTTACCCTGATCTTCAAATTCAAAAGTTTTCACCCCCCTGGCTCTTAATGCATGGTTTTTCCTTCTCTAGCATCAGTGAGCGTTTGAACTTTCTGTGATGAGTCTCTCAGGTGTCCTCAGTGTGAAAAGATGGATCTCAAAATCATACAGTCATTTTTGGAAAGGGTTCAAATACACAAAAATGCTGTAAATCCAAAGAATTTGTGGGACCTTAAGGATTTTTCTGAAGAACAGCAGGCAGTTCAGGACTCATGAACAACTTTTTTAATTAAATGTAAATTCATGTCCCAGTCACATTTTCTTGGTTTAATAAACATTACTTACACTACTAGAATAAAAAAATCTATATTGTATTTTTACATTAACAATGTCATTAATAGGTTACAAACACGGAGATGTACCATTCATTTCAACACGATGATTACTCACTAAAAACCCACAGATCATGTTTTCAGGCCATTTTAAGTTTGATTTTGACTTGACAAAGTAGTGATATAAAAGTGTGAGTTGTTTACTTACTTTTTAAAATAAGTCTTCCCATTAACGCCAGTATATTGTCCATTCAAGCTGATTCGCAAAAGCGGAACACGCACAAACATAAGAGGTGGGATTTATCGTATGAACAAATCACAGCCAGACATAACCAGTCATATCCAATCATATCGCAATAGAGGCATTCTTTCCATTCACATGACTTTTCCCCACTCATTTTCAATTACCCCCCACCAAACTCACGGCACACTTTAGGGGGTCTGTTAAAATGCAATGGGTTCAGGGGAGGCGAGAGAGACGCGGACTCCTGCTGTAACTTTTCCCATCCAGTTTTTTGAGGAGACACTGCCTCCCTTGCCTCCTCGGAGAAAATGCCCCTGGTTAATTGCTAAAGCCAAGTATCCTCTGTTTCAAGAAAAATGGCACTGATACGTGACTGAAAAAGTCAGTGAAAAGTCACTGACTTGTGATATTTTTATGGCAGCCTTACACGTGTATTTTAAACCTGTTAAAAACCTGCAGAACTAAAAAAAAAAAAAAAAAAAATCAGGTATCAAGATGCTATAGTACAGCTATAATAAACAGGCTCTCCATGGTAGAGCGGTAACTGAGGTTAAGAATTAATCATGCAGACACAGTCCTGCAGGATCTTGGCTTTGGGTTCCCATCCAGCAAGCCGAATTCGACTGCCTTTGCCAACCCATAATTATATTAGCAATTCATTCATCCTAAATACAAGGAATTATGGATAAATCAAGCTGGTTTACATAATCAAGCATCTAATTCCATTGCAGTGTAGTTTTAACTGAGATTTCTTACCTGAGAGCTTTATGAGAAGGTCCGTAGCCGTCTTGGTGGTGATATCTGGACTGAAGAGTGAAGCAGCTGTAGGTCCAGGCCCTGGTGGACTGGATTTAAGCCCAGGCAGATCCAGAGAACTGCTGCTGCTGCTAGGTCGCTCCCTACACAGGGCAAAGGGAGACATCACAGACAGATCCCTCTCCTGGGGTTCCTCCTTGATCTGGACGTGGTTCGAGGGTTCTGCAGGGGAGGCCAGCAAACGGCCGTCGGGTTGGCTCACAGTGGGAGACGTGGAAGCATCTGTGTTCATGACCTGATCGCCAGCGACTCCACCGTCCCCCATGAGCAAGCCCTCGCCCTCCTCCGTGTCTGTGCCGGGTTCTTCTTTGACTTTGAGGTCGGGACGGGGGAAGTGCTGATGGCAACGCATGTGCAGCTTGAGGCTAAAGTGGCGGGAGGATGTGAAGGGGCACAGCTCGCACTGGAAAGTCTCTCCTCGGTCTTGGTGCTGATGGACCTGAGATGAGCAATGGAAGAAATTAGAAAAAACTGTGGAAAAGATGGAAATGAGTCTTCAGCCTCTCTAATTAAATTCAACTTTAAATATCTTTTTTAAATGATTTAAATAATATCATTTTAGTGGATTAATTGTTATTAGTTTTTTGCTTTTTAATAAAAAAATAATGCAATAAAACTTGTAAAAGACCGTCTTGCTGAGTTGGCCTCTCACCTGTCTCTGATTCTGTGGGCTGTAACATCCAATCATATGTAAATAAACAATTTATCGAATTCTAAAGCTAGTTTTTAAAATGTAATAAATTACTTTTGAATGATCTTAATTTAGAGGCTTTCCCCTACAAATATTTATACATGTGATTAACTGTGATTAGTTTAATTATTTGGTATATTGTGTAATTCATTTCATTAAAGATATGAATTGACAGCCCTAATAATTTTGCATCATAAAAAAATCTGCATCTAGGGATGTTAGGATAATTGATTTGTTATGATTTATGGCACCAGCTGTTTTTTTCTCTGAGCGACTGAAGTCACCTTCATGTGGGACTTGAGATTGTCTTTACGAGCACAGCGAAAGGGACAGAGGGGACACTGGTGACTTTTTAAGCCCGTGTGGATCACCATATGTCTCTTCCAGTAGCTCTTTCTCTTGATGACCAGACCGCACACCGGGCACTGAAAGGGCTTCCCTCCATCCTCAGGAGAACCTGCGATGAGTAAATAAATAAAATTTAAGCATATAAATGCATATAGACCATACTTGCATGTTTTTGTTATCATTTATGTATATTTGTTGCTAGTGCTATAATGTTTAATGTCTAGTATTTACATAGAACCATTATTGGACAATGATGCCCTTTGTCATGCAATAACATGTAGGCTAAATATCCTTTCTCTCTTGTCAACCTCGCATCTATTCGTGTGAATGAGATAAAAATTGTGAGCTATGATTACACCGATCAATGCCAAAGACTCCTCACAAAGGAAGCCAAACACAAGGATGTTTTTAGTAAGCCGATTATTGTTGTTGGCTCCATATCCGGTGTCCATTAGGGCTTAATTGGTCTTATTAGAAGCTGGCATGATTGCATTACAAATTCTACGAGGGCCTGTCAGGATGGCTTCATAAGTATTCCAGTCGTGTTCCTCGAAAAACATCTGGTAATCAGTGTTTGGTGAAATTACCGCGCTCAGGCATTCATTGACCCGGGGTGTAAAACTTCGAGACTGCCTATTTGCAACAATAAACCACCATCTGTGGCTCAACCTCTCCCGGCGAGATCACTGTGGAAACTGCTCGTGAGGTAAAAAGACTGAAGGTCCTTGGTATCAAGGGAAAGGAATGAGAGCCGTTAGCTGGTTTCTCAAATTTTAATGTCCAGTTGCTATTGTTTCATTACCAGGCTTATACTCTTCGTGTGACCCTCTTATATATCTCACATTTACAAAAACAAGCCAGGTGAAACTCAATTATGATTTTAAGTGAGGTGTTCTTATTTAGCATTTAAAATCTTGTGATCACGTCTTTAACATTATTCTCTGTGTCTGCAGCTCTTTTTGGTCAATCCTGATTCCAAGTCATAAGTCTGCGAATTAGCAAAAGATCAGCCATATCTCAGGCGCTCAACCCCGGGCCTGTGCTGAATGGAAACTCTGATGGTTGTGCCGGCTCTGGAGCCTGACCTAAATTCCGGGGGAATCTGCTGAGATGGTCTCCGACTGTTCGGGCTATGGGGAGCACACACACTGCCGGCCTCCGTTTGGCAGGCTGCACATCCGCGGGAGATGAGCTGGGTCTGGGAACGTGCCGCCAACTCCAGCAAACCCCCACTGTGCTAACAGACCTTTCCCAGATTCTCCAGCCAACCTCTTGCAGACGAAGCATGACCTTATGGCACTACTAAATCACTACACAGTGCATTCTTCAGCGGTGTAATAATCAAACATTTAGGCACTGTTACCTTAAAAAAATAATTACTGTTAAGTAAAATTACAAGACAGGTTAACGACTATCTGATTCGAAATTTTCAGCGTGACAATTTCTATTTACTTACTAATGTATTTATTTTTATAGCATTTTCTTTTTAGTTATTTTGATCTTTTTTATCTGTAGCAATAGTTAACATTTGATGTAAATGAAACATAAATATATATATTTATACCTTTGAAATTTCATCCCTATTAGATATTCCACAGTAAAGGGATAGTTCAGCCAAAAATTCTGTCATTGATTACTCACCCTCATGTTGTTCCAAACCCATAAGATCTTCGTTCATCTTTGGAACACAAATGGAGATATTTTTGATGAAACATGAGAGTTTTCTAACCCTGCATAGACAGCAACGTAACTATCATGTTAAAGGCCCAGAAAGTAAGGACATTGTTAAATTTGTCCATGTGGCATCGAGAATATTTTTGTGTACAAAGAAAATAACATTAATGACCTTATTCAAAAATTTCTTCTCTTTCATGAACGACACGCGTTTGCAGGGTCAGAGAGCTCTCAGATTTCATTAAAAATGTGAGCCTGGACCACAAAGGGTAATTTTTTTTTAATTGAGATTTATACATCATCTGAAAGCTAAATAAAAAAGCTTACCATTGATGTATGGTTTGTTAAGATTATAATAATATTTGGTTGAGAAACAACTGGAATCTGAGGGTGCAAAAAATATCCAAATATTGAGAAAATAACCTTTAAAGTTGTCCAAATTAAGTTCTTAGCAATGCATATTACTAATCAAAAATTTTTGATATATTTTGGGCAATTTACAAAATATTTTATTTATGAAACATGATCTTTACTTAATATCCTAATCATTTTTGCCATAAAAGAAAAATCGATCATTTTGACCCATACAATGTATTTTTGGATATTACTACAAATATACCCGTGCTGCTTAAGTCCAGGGTCACAAATATCTTAATTTGTGTTCATTTGTGAGATGAACAAAAGTCTTATGAGTAATTAATGAGTAAACTATCTCTTTAAGAACATGGCTGAGCAGCTGCATGGAAGCTTCACATCATCAAGTACATTGCCAACGGATAAAGAAGTGTAAAGCACGCCGCCACTGGACTCTGGAGCAGTGGAAACATGTTCTGTGGTTTGGTGAATCACACGTCTCTGTTTGACAGTCTGATAGATGAGCATGGCAGTTTGACAGATCCCAGGTGAACGTTACCTGCCTGTCTACATTGTGCCAGCTGTAAAGTTTGGTGGTCCCAGCTGTAAAGTTTTTCAGGGGTTGGGTAGGCCCCTTACTCCCACTGAAGGAAAGTCTTAATACTTCAGCATACCAAAACATTTGGATAATGCTTTGCTTCCAACTTTGTGGGACAGTTTGAGGAAGGCTCTGTTCTATTCTAGCATGACTATGCCCCAGTGCAAAAAGCAAGGTCCATAAAGACTTGATTTGGCTGGGTGAGTTTGGTGTGAAAGAACTTGAGTGGCCTGCACAGATCCCTGACCTCAACCCCATCAAACACCTTTGGGATAAACTGGTGGATAAACAGAGTTTGCGAGCCAGGACTTCTCGTCCAACATCAATTCTTGACCTTCCAAATGCTCTACTAGATAAATGGGCAAAATTTCCCACAGAAACACTCCAAATTTTGTGGAAAGACTTTCCAGAATAGTGGAAGCTGTTATAGCTGTAAAGAGGGGACCAACTCCATATCTACATCTATGCATTTAGAATGGAATGTCAGTAAAGGGTTAGTTCGCCCAAAAATGAAAATTCCGTCATTAATTGCTCACCCTCAATATGTAAGATCTTCGTTCATCTTCAGAACAAAATTTAAGATGTTTTTGATGAAATCTGAGAGCTTTCTGACCCTGCACAAACAACAACACAACTACCACATTAAAGGCCCAAAAAGGTAGCAAGGACATTGATAAAATAGTCCATTGTGTTTTTGTTTTCTTTGTGCACAAAGGTATTCTTGTAGCTTCAAAAAATTCAGGTTGAACCACTGATGTCACATGAACTATTTTAACAATGTCCTTAACTTACCTTTCTGGGCCTTGAACGCGGTAGTTGCATTGCAGTCTATGCAGGGTCAGAAAGCTCTCGGATTTCAGCAAAAATATTTTAATTTCTGTTCCAAAGATCAACAAAGGTCTCACGGGTTTGGAACAACATGAGGGTGTCTCTTTAAAGTCCCGTTTGGTGTAATTGTTAGGTGTCCCAAAGAAGGTCTGAATAAAAATGCAAATTCACTCTCTAAAAGCATGTGGTTCTTGGTGGAAAAGTTAAAATACCTGGTTTCTCTGGTTATTCTGGAACACAAAGCACTGCATTTAATGGACTCAGGTGTGTTATCAGGTGAGGCTGGCTGCAGAGTATACACATTTTTTTGCCATAATAATCACAGAATTAAAATTTTAGCTTGTGTGATTTCATTTTAGTTTTAATGTTTAATCCTAAAAATTTAAACCAGCTGGCAATTTCCCCGCAAAAGCACAAAACCAACAAAAAGGCATGCATTTATTTTAGGGAACAAACTGTTACCTGCTTGACTGCTGGGCTTGGCCCTTCCCTTGGGGATTGTTGGCAGCAGAAGATCCATGGCCTGGGTTGGGGTGGGCACCTTCTGGTTCCTGTCTAACAGGGGCTTGACATCTTCGGAGGCTCCCAGTATTAATGCGGGCTCTTTCTTATCAGCTAGAAGGTTCCCTGCTGCTCGTGCGGCCACCTCCTTTAGCAGAGCTGCTGAGGAGGTCATGGAAACCAGAGAGAGAAAGGAGCCAGCTGAGGGTTGATGCTCAGATGAGCCCACCTGCTGCTGACTTCTTTCAGACACTTTCTTTGAGAGGGCAGCAAGCGTGGAGCTGGCTGACTGCGGACTGAAGGGTGAAGCGAATGGTTCAAAGCGCACCGCGTCATCAGAGCGAGTGCCCAGGGCTGCCATTGAGGAGGAGGTGACCGAAGAGGACGAGGAGGAGGAAGAGGAGGACGAGGACGCAGAGGTGGAGGAGGCCACCGCGCTCTTGTCTTGGAGCACGGCGTTGGCGGCCGCCTTTAACTTCTGGATAGCCGAGTCTGGAGATAGGCTGCTGCCGCTGGGAGCCGAGCAACTAGTTGATGGCCATTTATCGGCGACGCCTACCCATACAAAGCCACTGCTGCCTGAGTTCGGGCCATTACTGGGGCCATATGGGTCACAGGGCTCCTGCTTGACGGTTGCTACAGACGCAGGTGATGCAGAGTTCGAGTTGCCGCTGTTGTTGCTGCTGCTGTTAGCCAACCTCCTCGCCAGGGCACTCAGCTGCTGTGCGTGATGCGAAGATGGAGATAGTACCAAGCTGACCGGGGGCGACTCTGGTCCTCTGCCCGTTCCACGCCCGGTCAGGTCCCCTCCCTCCAGCTTCAGCGAGCCAGCCTCCAGGAGACGCCGCAGGTTGCTGCTGAGGGGCTTGCCCAAAGCCTGGTTGGAGTCTCCGTAAAGAGAGGACACCTCAGAGGACAGCATGTCCTGGGTCGAGAGGACCCCACTGTCCAGCCCCAGTAGCTCCAGGGAAGCCCGCTGAACTGGCGTCGGGCAGCCCAGGGAGCTCTCGGCTGAGGTGTCGTGGTCCGGTCGGGGAACGTTGTCCGGGGAAACCCGCAGCTCATCTTGCACATCACCGTAGGACGATTCAGAGGGGCTGTCGGAGGTATTCCCAAACCAGCTGTCCTCCTCTACTGAGCCACCCTCTGGCCCTCCATCCTCTACCGTGTCCACATCTGCGAAGCGGAAAGAAAAACATGATTTATCCAAACGCTTTTCTAGCAGCTGACAATATTTCATTATCATCTGTTGTATTCTATAAAACAAGCATCTTATAAAAAAATACATATGCAGTGACATGATTATTAATAAATGCCGGAGAACAAATCTGTTAGGACATTGTTAGTCCTTACAGCCATTGATTGACCTTTTCCAAGTGACTTTTCTCATTAGGACACAAATGGACGGTTTGAAAAAATATGTTCTGAAAAGATAAGCGATATAATACAATCGAGAGCTGTCCTGAAGAGTATCTGACGCATCCCTCACAAGGCACAGTGGAATAACTTGCTTTCCATTCTTTTTTCAACCATGTTTTTTTCCAAGGGTCTAAAAGAGTGTAGTGAAAGGGTTACCATGGTGACAGGCCCTTCCGGGAGGCTAGACAGCAAAGATTAGGGTAATGGAGGTTACAGAACTGGATTAATATTCATGAGCTTGCCGATACCACAAGGGAGCCAATAAGGATAGGGTTAAGGTCAGCAAGGGTCATTAATATACACTTCATGTATCAATATTCATAAGCAAAACATTACAGCTTGCCAGACAAGGGCGAACAAAGAATGTGAATATTCCTGATACATATTAACAAACCCTCCACAAGAGCATGTCAGGAAGCAACAAGACTAGATGAGGGGGGATGTCAAAACTTATCAAGTGAGGGGTTTTTGTGTCCGTTCACTTGACCAAATTAAATCCTCACACCTCTGCGAGAGTGCGAGAGAACAAGACCTGGAGACGGCAGGAAAAAAAAAGGCCGGGGACTTGTGACATCGGAATATGATCTGTAAAAAAATTCATTTGAGCATCTTTTCTTCGCCTTTTGCTCGCACACATAAAGGCTCGTCTCACCTTGCCGACCCCAACATAAGCCTGGCGAGTAAGCTCTCTGTTTACAGGGAAAAGGAAAAGCCGTTGCCTGGCAACGGTATCCCGTCGACCCGTAGGGATCATTACAGTCAACACACATCTGGCCAGCACTGCTTACTTTGGTCCAAAGGGGTGGCAACCGCTACGACCCTGTGCGACCATGCACCATGATACCGACAATGCTGCGGAGCACGCTTCGTAACTCGAAAATCAAAGAAAATAAGATATAAATCCGACACACACACCTCGATGTGAATTCCAGAACCTTACTTTTAAGGTTCAAGCGTTTGATGCACATCGCCAGGGCGTTTCACTGACCGAGCTCTCGGTCACCTGAGCAAAACAGTGAAGTATGTGAGGCATGACCCATTTCCATGTGACACCAGGGAGGACGGGCAGTAATGGCCATAATGTTGTTAGTGAGAAATGGCTAGATTGCTGACCAGAGGTCTCTGAGGCAGTGGCAGAAACTCGGGCTGAACCCTGCTCTCGCCACGCTAGGTTAAGCTAGGTTGTGCTACGCCCCGCCACTCTTGTTCCTAGCTGCACTGGAGAGCCAGACACAGGCAAGCCACTCCGTGGGCGGCCTGACATTTCCCAAGGTCACGGCTCGGGCCCCAGTTCCGCATGGCTTTGTCTGAAACAACCCCCTGCCTCTAAAAGGCACACACGCGCATACGCGCTCGTATGTGGCTTCGAAAAATGGGAACAAAACCCTGGTAGTTAGCCGCAACGGCAACAATGCTATCGCATAGCAACAAGCTTGACAGTTTGGGACAAGGGACAAGATACTGGCCGTCTGCCTTTGAGAGGTTCGTTTAATGGCATAATGGTGAGCATGACTTTGTGTGGCCAGAAAAACAGCTGCGGGAGGCACTGTGGTCCAGATCTGTTATCAGTCACTCTCACTGAGACTTGGTGCTCGTCTCTCTTGAGGCTATACTGCGCTTATGATTGTGTGCTGCTGCGGACATGACCCTTCAACCCTACAACCACAAGTGCTAAATGCAAATCATAACCTCTACAAAACATGAAAAGAATGAAGAGCGTTACATTCAGGCTATGAAATTAACTTTTTAGCCTAGCAGACAGATTTTTCATTGCCAATTTAGCAAAAACCATATTAAAAATGAACGATTGTGTTCTCCAGAGTTTAAAACAGAACTGTTGGAAAAATAAAGGTTAAGATATACATGTCACACTGTAATCTGCGTCTAGCTTGGTCATATTATAAAAAAAGAAAAAGAAACATTTTGTTCACCATTTATAAGCTGCATGAATGTTTAAGATCACTAACAGTGTTGCGGAGCAGTGTTACGCAATTTAATTACAAAATAAATGTAACTTTAATCAGAGTTACTGAGAAAAAATGTGTAATTAAATTACAGTTTCTTATGAAAATGTTAACAATTACAAAGGGGGTTACATTTCCACACACACCCACAGATTTAATTGATTTCTTTCCTAAATTGGATTGACTGCTGTTTCAGAGACTGAATAGGACACATGCTTATTTGATGACTGTTTTATTTGCTATTTGGGTTTATGCATATGCTTTATTTTTTAAGATTAGCTGTTTTTTTCCCAAGGCATTCTTAGATGCTACTGTCTGCAAAGGCCTGATTTCTAAAACGGTATTATAGCTATTAAACTATTTCTTGTTATGTTTTTAAATCTGTATTTAACCTTAAAATTATCTCAAAGTAAAAAAAGAAGCTGAAGTGTGATTTTGTGGTGGCTGTGCTTTAAAATTAAATTATTATAATCTTAATTCAAGTGATGAAGGATTTTGAGAAGTCTGACAGTAATCAGTGTCGAGTACTACTGTAAGGTTAACACTGCCTGCTTTAAATGTTTGAAAATGATTAACAGTTGAAAACATGTAGACAAAAAAAAAAATTAGATTCGTATTCAAATGTAACAAGTTACAATACTTTCTGTAACCTATTACATTTACAAAGTAACCTTCCCAACACTGTTTATAGATGACAAAGAAGAAAAAAAATCTAAGTGTTAACAGGAATGTTCTGTAGAAACCCATTCAAATTCCCTCTTTTGGACAAAAGTATTTTATGTAAATGCATATTTAATTATTGTGTCCATTTCTCTGATGTGTTCCATCTATTTGACACACATGTATGTATGTGCATTTGCTAAGTAAAGTCCAAATCTGTGTGCTGTCAGAGTATATACTGAACTGGATGAAGAAATTCTTTACTGTTGTTGTATAAGTATGCATTTGCGTAGAATACAGTCCAGACATACACTACCCTGATAGCACACGTACATCACAGAGACGTCTATTTGACGTTTGGATTAACATCTGCAAGACATATTTTTTAGAGTGTTTTCTCATCTGCAGTATGTCTATTGGACATTTCCTATCAGATGTCAAATAGATGTCTGTTAGGTGTCTTTAAGATGTTTGATTTAGAATGTATGTAAAACTGACATTTTACAGACGTCTGTCAGATGTTTGTACACAGCAGATGCTTTCTAGATCAAGTGATCTTTAACAGACATCTTGCAGATGTACGTGTGCTATCTGGGTAACATTTAGTGATTTTTTTTCTTTTCCTTTTAAATTTCAGCAAGGATCCCAGACAGCACATGTACGTCTGCAAGATGTCTGTTAAAGATCATTTGATCTGGAAAACATCTGCTGTGTACAAACAAATGATATACATCTCTAAGATGTCAGTTTTACATACATTCTAAATCATAAACATCTTAAAGACATCTAATAGATGTCTATTTGACATCTGATAGGAAATGTCCAATAGACGTACATTCTAGAAAAATACGTCTTGCAGACATAAATGCAGATATCAAATAGACGTCTCTTTAAAGACTTCTACATTGTTGTGAAAATTATTTCCACTTCTTTTGAACTTTCTATTCATCAAGAATCCTAAAAACATATGGTTACCACAAAAATATTAAGCAGCACAACTGTTTTTGATAGTAATAAGAAATGCAAAACAGCATATTAGAATGATTTATGAAGAATCACTTGACGCTGAAGGCTGAGTAATGATGCTGAAAATTTAGCTTTGCCATCACAGAAATAAAACGCCAACATTGTAACATATTTTAAACTGTAAAGTAATATTACTGCATATACTGTACTGTGATAGTACATTTTTGATCAGTTAAATGCAGGCTTAGGGATCATAAGTGATTAGAAAATATCTTACTGACTTTTAAATTTTGAATGGTAGTGTTCTCCAAAAATGATAAATAAAGTGTCCATCAGCTGTATTCAGAATTTCTACTTTTGTTTTCCACTAAAAAAAATCATACGTTTGAAACTGAGTGTGAATAAACAATGACCAAATGCTCATTCTTGAGTGAACCATTCTTTATGTTTAAGTTAGTATTTCTACCATATTGGTGTACAGCAAATTATGCTCAGAGCATTTGTTCGTCGTATTACAATTAGACTTGGAAAACGTTTTAAGGACCTTGTTAATTCTGTTTTGTTCTTTGCCAGAGTACATGGATCTTGTGTAATTGTAGCCTATATTTCCCTGGATTTCTTTTGAACAACAGCCGTTGGCAGCTATACAGTTAATGCCACAACATCTCAGCTGTGAGATGCAATAAGCCACAAGGCCGAGGAGGAGGCTGGGAGCGTTCTCTATTAGGGCCAGCAGCCACATGACTTGCGTAAGGTTGCCTACCAATACACTGAGGCTATTCTGCGACTCAGTCGGGCATAAAAATCGGCCGGCCTGACCCAGAGGTCGCAGAAAGGGCACGGAAAGGCTGTGCTGGGTGGGAGGGTGGCTGCTTCAGCAGAGTGAAGGAGAGAGGGAGAGGCCATTAGTCGATTAAGCCGAGGTGGAGCCATCAATATTCCACTGATGCCAATGAAAAGACACACTCGCGCAGTCTCGCATGAGAGGCTCGGGTCGAATAGCTTTAACTCTATCAGAGACATTGCAGTGCCTCACAGCGAGCGCTGCTATCGAATGTTACAGGCTAACTAACCACCACTTTGGCATCTATAGTTTCCCAGCATTCTCTGTGGATTGCAGAAGCAAGTGCCGGTGGCGTTCGAGGGGTGGGGGACTGGCTTTTGGAGGCGAGATAAAAAGTGGTGGCGGTAATTAAGTGTCCGACTGGGCCCTGGCGGGGGCTGCCACGGCCGCAGGCGATGCTAATGAGCCCGTCCGCCGGTCAGTGCTACCTTATTAGCCGCCGGCCGACAATATGGTGGGAAGGACGCGCTGCTACCGCCACCAGCCACACGTCGTCACGAGTGACTAACGCAGAACCAGAGGTGGGAAGTAATTCTGTTAATTAGGGGGTTCTCCGGATGACCAGTCTACGCCTTGAAGAAAAAGAACAATCAGTCAAAGCAAAACTAAGATTCTGCAAAAATACAATCGAGTATCGATATGCTGCGATTCATTTTCAGCATTATCCTCGAGGTTCTCGTATTGATCCTTGTTCATTCATATCATTTCCTACAGTTCAATTAATGAAAAAGCAGGAAGTCTAAATTAGCATAAACTGGCAACTGGTGTTTCTCAGTGTGGTCTGAGCCACTTCTATGGTAATGGACAAAAGTGAAGGGAACCGCATGAGAGAGTTTACACTGACACCACAGATTACAACTCTCTCTCACTGAAACGCTGAGTCTCTCTCTGAGTCACAATTCAGTTATGATACCATGAAACATCACAACGTATTAAATCATGATAAATGTGTGCCGTAACGTACTGTATACCCAACCCTAGTATTTTAAAGGCACAGTTCACCCAAAAATGAAAATTCTGTTGTTAATTACTCACCCTCATGTTGTTTCAAACCCGTAAGACCTTCATTCATCTTCGAAACACAAATGAAGGTATTTTTGATGAAATCCAAGAGCTTTCTGACCCTGCATAGACAGCAACGCAACTGACACGTTCAAGGCCCAGAAAGGTAGTAAGGACATCAATAAAATAGTCCATGTGACATCAGATGTTCATCAGTAATGTTATGAAGCCATTAATACTTTTCGTGCGCAAAGAAAACAAAAATAATGACTTTATTCAACAATTTCTTTTCTTTCATGTATTCCAAATACTTTATTCTGAGTATTCTCGTAAAAGTAATTGAACCACTGATGTCACATGGACTATTTTAACGATGCCCGTACTACCTTTCTGGGCCTTGAATGTGTCAGTTACCTTGCTGTCTATGCAGGATCAGAAAGCTCTCGGATTTCATCAAAAATATCTTTATTTGTGTTCCGAAGATGAACTAAGGTTTTACGGGTTTGGAACAACATGAGGGTGAGTAATTAATGACAGAATTTTCATTTTTGTGTCAACTAACTCTTTAATGGATCACATTAGACATGAAATTACTTCAATCCCACCTCATTAAACACACAAAAACCCCTCTTCATAAAGATTGCGATACACTATAAAGCAATTCTGGTAACAAAGCAGACAAGCCCCATTCTTGCTACAATAAACCATTCAACAAATATCACTTAAACAAAAACAGTTGTTGATCACATTTGACTGAGAATGGTATAATAAAGTACTGCGAAATTCTTCTAACATGATACTGAATTCAAACACTGAAAGCAAATATTGATATTTTAATTACTATTTAATTTTAGAAATCAAATGACCAATCAATATTTGCCATCAAACGAATTTCACATGCAAATCAGTTTGCTAGAATAAAAGTCTTAATAGCCATTAGGTCTGTTACTATTGACTAAACTGGTAATCAGAAGTGATCTTAAAATAATAATAATATTAAAAAAGAAGTGAACAATAGGATAGCATGCTTAGCATTTCAGAGCATAGCATTTCAAAGAATTGAAAATGTTCAGCTGTTTTTCTTAATAGTCATCAAAGTTGGTAAATATTGGTCACAGACACAGATTTTTTTTTTTTTTTTAATTCACTAAGCTGATTATTTACTAAAAATGTATTTTGAGGTAGCCAAGTGGTTATATTTAAGTGTGTGAGTTGATTACTTACTGTTTTAAATTAGTCTTCCCATTAACGCCGTTATATTGTTCATTCAGACTGATTTGCCACAGAGGAATGCACACAAACACAAGAGGCGTGATTTATCGCATGAACCAATCACAGCTGAACATAACCAGTCATATCCAATCATATCACAATGGAGGCACTGCCTCCTCTCATGTATCTTTCCCTCATTCATTCTCAGTTACCCCCCACCAAACTCACCGAACATTTCAAAGGGGCTCTGTTAAAACTCAGGGGTTCAGGGGAGGTGAGAGAGACAGACTCCTGCTAATACTTTATCTGCTGGTGTTGACAATGTTTCTTTAGAAAAAAACAGTGATTTCTACACTTTTTAATGTTAGATTTTGGCCAGTATTGAGGAGGCTCTGCCTTCCTTGCCTCATCGGAGGAAACGCCTGTGATGTATATGAATGTGTGAGTGTTTGTATGAATATACTCTGAGTTCAAAGGGAAAATAAAATGTTTTTATAACATCGGGCTGTCAGGAACCAATCACCTCACAATGACACATTAGATGTGGTCAAATTAAGGTGCTTTCACATGTTTAGCATAAGTGTGAAACATTTCTCGACAGATTTCGCAGGTTTTTCACACACTTCACACGTGACCAACAGAATATTAGTTGCTTTGAAAGTGATTTCTGTTTTAGCTGTGCTTTGTGTAACACTACACTATTGATGGCAGACATTGCACCTTTTATGTCAGCAAAATTTTGCTGAACCGCTTTCATTATTACATTATTTTTCTAATAATAAGTAAAGTGCTCCCACACCCCTATCATTTTGAGTCCATAAATTGCAGATTCTGTCATATTTGCTGATTCCTTAAAAATTAAAATTGTAGACATTTTAAAGCAAATTACTCAAACTGACTGACCGTAAAACCTTGCAACAGTTGAGTAAAACACGGATCAACAAACATTCTATTTTACACTACATATACAAAATTATTATATTTTGTGCTGTGATTTATAGTCATTTCGATCGCTTGTACCCGACACTCATACTAAACAAATCAGTCGCCTACGGTATTCCACATTAGCACAGGTTTTCATCAGCATGTATTAGCAAAGCATACTACATATTACCATCTGTGTGTTTTCCGCATGGCCTCAGCGGTCTGTGGGCATGTTGGGCAGGGTGCCAGAGGTGAAACAGGAAGGAGATGTGTTCTTGGAAGAGATTGAGACAGTGTTGGCTTCCAGACCTCTGAAATTCCTCTTTGTAGATGAAGCGCCCTTTTGCACTCTTGTTTATTTCCCCCAACTTCCATTTATAGAGACCAGAAAAAAAAACGAAGAAGACAGCGCCTGGACTAGCAATCTTAGATGTACCATCAAAAAGTTTGTTCATAATCAACCGTGAGAGGCTAACTAATGGGATCCACCGCACACACTGATGTTGCTATAAGGGTGTAAAGTGGGGCATGGAGCCCAGAGCTCAACAGCCTTGAAGATTTTACGTTTACAGCAAGAAAATAACGAAAGTCAAATGGATGGTTCGCTGTGCCCGCACAGTTACAAAAACATAAGATAATAAGTAAGGCTCTGTGTACACACATCAGGGACAGGAAGCAGGGGTGGATTCAGCTAGGTGCTGTGACGCTAACACCACAATATGCTGTTGCTACAGCATTACTGCCGCCTACTCAGATAGACAGCATGCACACAGGTTAGAGCTGACAGGGAAACTCTCCAACTACTGTAAATCACACTTTGTCCCAGTAGCTCAGGCGAGGGATGCAGCCAAGCTTGACTAGCCAGCCACCCAGAAAGACGGAGAGAAAGAGAGGGAGAGAGAGAATATGAGGGGGTGTGTGAGAGAGTGGAGGAGGTATGTGTGCGGCTGGGGGGGTTGAAGAAAAGGGATGGCTTTTTTTACAGTGATACCGGGTTGACAGCAGCTTGGCAGTGGCGCCCACGGCACTGCCTGCTTGGATCCAAGCCTGTCACTCAAGACAAGGGCACTAATCAGGATTGGTCCCGGTTTCTTCCTGAAGAATGGGGGTGGCAGTTTTGCAGCCATTAGAGCTGGAGAGGAGAGTGGGGGATAGAGCGGTGGCACAGCAGGAGAGGCTAACCTCATTTGCATGCAGGTCCTGGAGGAGAGGGAGCTGATTCCTTTTCCAATCTCCATGTTAAACGGTGGCCGGGGCGGCCGATGGTTAGCGCCGCATTGTTCGCTCCTAGTGCTCTTTGTCACGCCGATAGCCATCTCGCTTTTGCGAAGGTAAAGACGTACGAGCGAGATAACGCCGACGGCACCCACGTATGACTGAAAACGTGCCGTGTCAGAGGAGTAAACGAGAATAGTTGTTCACCTCTCCCCTTTCGTTCGCTTCACGTCAGCGTAACCAGGTGCTTCTAATTCAACCCTACAGTATCTGGGTGACAAATGATTGCAAAAAATATGATCACTATGACAACCGTAACTGTGCCTTTGGAGAGCACGCCGAGCCAACATTTTGTGCCTAACCTTAGCGCTTCGTTTAAGAGTCTCTGCATAGACGACGACTAAATGACTACAAGGGTAAACTGTGCCCGCTGAAATACGAGTGTGACTTACAGCTGTGGGGGACTGAGAGAGGAACGGAAAAACAGTCCACTGCGAGTGCCAAATGGGGACGTCTTTATCGAGAGTATTTGGGATAATCTATAAAACCGTAATGAAGATACGCATAAAGATCTTCAGCTGAGCAAACAGCAGAATTATAGTCTGAATCAACACAGTGCTCTAAAACAATTCACTCTAACTACAATACAGCCAATCAATAGTGGTACATAAAATGAGATCAACCATAGCTGATATATGCAATATTATAAATATTAGATTTAAAAAATTGCCAACTGGAACGCAAGTAACTGGAAATAGAATAGGCTTAAGTACTATAATTGTTAAAACTTAAAAACAGTCAAATAAAGCTTAATAGAAATATTAAAAAAACACAACAAAATGACTAAAACTTCAACTAAAAATGAAAAATCGATTTAAGATATAATAATACACATTATAATATTATATAAATAATACAAGAACCACTGAAACACACACACACAAATAGGGTTGCAGGAGTAATTATGGCAAATAGATGGCCAATGGCCAATATAATATTTTGCATGAATAAATTTTAAAAATACTAAACATTAAAATCAACCATTTGATTACATTGATTACATTATTATGTACAGCAGGGAATTTCAAATGTTTTTGTCAGTCAAATCTCTGACTAGTAAATTAATCTCTAAAGAATTTAAAAACACATTACTTTTACAATTTATTTTTTATGTTTTCATCAACTTACGAACCCCAGTTGGAAAAACAGTGCAGAAAAAGATATTCATTATGAGATTTTCTAAAGATTATATTTAGCAGAGTTTTTAAGATTAACTTTCAGTGAGCGTTAGATGGCAGAAAAGGTGTAAAAATAAATACATTTAAAAGAAAAAATAGCATGCACAACTCAATATACAATATGGATATTGATACATTTTAAAAGATCTCTTTGAAATAAGGTATAAAAACTTTTTTTTTTTTTATTGCTCCCTTGGCAACTATGTGAAATAAAATAAGTTTAAGTTTTAAGTACTAAAATTATTAACACTTAAAAACAGTAAATTAAAGCTTAATAGAAATATTAAAAACACATAACAAAATGACTAAAACTTAAACTAAAAATGAAAACTGAATTTAAAATATAATATTATATAAATAAAACAAGAAACACTGAAACACACACAAATAGAGCTGCATGGATAATTAAGGTCAATAGCAAATAAATGGGCAATATAGTATTTTGCATAAATAAATAAAATCAACCTTTCAAAATCAACATGTTTGTCAGTCAAACCTCTCTGACCAAAAATATTTACTTGTACCCCCTGAGAATGTAAGTTAATATTTCAAGAATTTAACAACATACTATATTTCAACATTTTATGATTAAAAGGTTTAATCAACTTACGAACCCCAGCTGGGGAAACAGTGATGTACAGTGATGTACAGATTATATTTAGCTTTTAAATGGTTAAGATTTATCTCAAATAAGCTTTAAACAGCAAATCTAAGTGTAAAAAAAAAAATAAATAAATAATTCAAATTAATTAAAACGTTCAGTTTTTTTTTTTATTATTTATTTATTTATTTTTTTTTTTATAAATGTTCCCTTGGCAACTAAGTGAAATGAAGTAAGTTTACTAAAACTGGGGGAAATAAAGCTAAATTAAAGCTATTTAAAACTAAACAAAAACTTAAAAAAAGCAAAATTAATAAAACCTTACGAAATTACTAAAACCTAAAATAAAAAGCTAATTTTAAATATTAATAAACACTACAATAGTATATACATACTAAGCAAAAACTAAAAAAAAAAAAATGGCAAGAGCATATAAAATTACTAAAACCTAAAATAAATTAATACAATTAATTAACACTACAATAGTATATAAATAAAACTAAAATAACACTGTACCGATCGTTTCGGGGTTGTATATATTATGCATCCTTACATAACAATGCTTTGACTTATCTAACATTTTCTCATCACACTAAATAGAATTGATATATAGTTATTATTTTAGTTCTTTTTAACTCTTTTAGTTTATTCAATCTAATTTAGTTTGCATAGTCTAGTCATGTGCAGTCATGTGTTGTTTTTATTTAGCACTATTGTCCTGGAGGAATGTTGTTTAGTTTCAGTGAGTACAAGCTGTATATGGTTGAAATGATAATTACCTTTGAGAGGCTACCATCCCAGTGACAAACTGTTGTACCCGTAAACATCCAATTTTTGCACTTTTTTTCTAACAGTGTACAAACCAGTAACCTTGCAGTTGCCAACCCAGATTTTTAGCCACCATGGTTGTCCAGTCCAGTGCATTCACTCAGAGCATAGTGTGTGTAACAAGGTTTAACAGCGAAAGAACAGGTACTTCCTTAGCCTCCAACCAAAAAGCAGGTAGACTACCCAGACCAATACTAAACAGCTACCGACCTCATCGTAACAACTAAACATGAATACCGCAGCTTTGCATCAAGGTCGGGAGTAATCAAACATACTGTGAAGTCATCTGCAAATGCGAAGGACATTTTTTACACGAGGGGCTGAGCGGGTCTCAGACACTCACCTACGTTTTAAGCCTCGTAAATCAGCGTAAGACACAGTGACAATAGCTTTCACAGAGATGACTTCACATCATGAATATAATATCTCGCCTTTGTAAAGCAGCCAAACACCTCTACACTTGCCGATGATATACCGTTTCCCTTGGAGGCTGTCAATACCTCAGGGTGCCACTACTCTGTGTCTGTTTCCTTCCTGGCACTTTTAATCTTCTCAGCTATAAAACAGCCCCGTCTCCAGAAAAACCCTTGGAGCACAGCTGCTAGTCCGCTAGTTAAACTCATTAACATGCTTATGTTCTCCGCGCTGGACAGTGTAGTCTATCTTAGAGACGTGATGGAGGCGAAGTTAGCCTTCTGTTTGGCGAATACCCAAATTTCAAACCCTCATTAAGCATTTTTTTTCTTGGGATTCGGAGGTAAAATCAAATTTGACTGCGTTTCGATTATATATTAAGGCACTTTTTTCGCATTTGACCTACGTGTACCGAGCTAAATGAAATCCAACGGGTGTATAAATATAAACCGGTTCCGTTTTGAAACTACATCAATGTCCCGATGTCTCTTGATGCTAATGATGACAATGATAGTAATTACCATCATTATTATTGTTGTGTAATTACTATGATTATGATCACCGCATAATTGTGAGAGTAAATTGTCTAGTTGAGTCAAACTTGGCATTTTTAGCGCTGGTTTTTGCTGGTGTGGAATCAGCCTCCCCAATCACAACACACGAAAAACAAAAAAACATCAAGTAGCCATAATGACAACACAACTGATTGGGACTGGGGACAATCTATTAAAGCTGAACGCACTTAATAATAGTAGCCATCTGGAGTCCATTTCAAGGTGGAGAAAGAAAACAAAAACAATCCATTCCATTCTACTTAACTTCCCTTGGTTTGAAAAGAAACTGGTGTAACCAACCTCATGGCTTTAAGGAACTTTTAATCAAAAGGTCAAAATTTTGGCTGCAAATGCATTCAAATAATCAGTGACTAAAAACAGCAAAAAGGCTGTTTATAGTCTGTGTGATTCAAAATGAATACACTGCACTCTATTCTGTCTGTTCCACTGCACGTGGAGCACGCGTGGGGCTCAAACTCACAGTTCGCAGCATGTGTGCCCTTCACAAAAAGGAATGAGAAATGTATTAAAACTACTGTCAGCTAGACAAAATAAGTTTTCAGAGTCTTCAAGACTTCAACGTTTCTGACAAAACTATATCGCTATTAGTGTACAATTCAAAATTGAAGTTTGCAATATTATAAAAGTTTGTTGCTATCATTATTATTATTAGAAATCTTAATGTTATAATAGTTATATATTTCTCCCAACATTATAAAACATTTCTTTTTTATGTACTGAACAATGTTTTATATTTTGGGCTATTTGGCTATTTTGTTCAAACTAGTGAAAAAAACATCCAAAATATTGTTTATTTTATTGCATTTTATCTATTAGCATCTGTAGATTTTAATTACAATACATAAAAGATAGAAAAGATTTTTTTTTAATGAATTAGAAATCTCCAATTATAGTAGACCTACATACACCAAAATGTATTTTATTCCTATCTATATTCTGAAGGTTTTTACAGAGGGGTTTTGTTCAAACTTATATATAATTTGTCTGGTTTTATACAACATTTTATTCCATAAAAGTTAATTATCCATTCCAGATTTCTGTTTGGGAAATGTATGCAAATTAGTGTATATTTTATAAACTATTCAATAAACTGGGGACATATAGTGTCCAATTGTTACATTTTTTTTTTTTTTTTACCTTACTCACCTGGAGTGCTTTGGAATATAATAAAATTTAACATACACTACCAGTCAAAAGTTTTTTAACAGTAAGATTTTTAATGTTTTTAAAGTCTCTTCTACTCACCAAGCTTGCATTTATTTGATCCGAAACACAGCAAAAACAGTGATATTGTGAAATAATTTTACTGTTTAAAATAACTGCTTTATATTTTAATATATTTTACAATCTAATTTATTTCTGTGATCAAATCTAAATTTTCAGTGTCACATGATCCTTTAGAAATGATCTAATATGCCGATTTGCTGTTCAAGAAACATTTTGCATTATTATTATTATTATTATCAATATTTAAATAAGTAAGATCAGCATTTATCTGAAATAAAAAGATTTTGAAAAAGCTTTTATTTAGCAAGGATGCTTTAAATTGATCAAAAGTGATGATAAAGACATTTATAATGTTATAAAAGATTTCTATTTCAGATAAATGCTGTTCTTCTGAACTTTCTATTCATCAAAGAAACCTGAAAATATTCTGCTCAGCTGTTTTCAACATAATAGTAACAATGTATGTTTTTTGAGCAGCAACTCAGCATATTAGAATAATTTCTGAAGGGTCATGAGACACTGAAGACTGGAGTAATGATGCTGAAAATTCAGCTTTGATCACAGGAATAAACTACATTTTAAAAATTCTATCAAGTAGAAAACAGTTATTTTAAATAGTAAAAATATTTCAAAATGTTACTGTTTTTGCTGCTCTTTGGATCAAATAAATGCAGGCTTGGTGAGCAGAAGAGACTTCTTTAAAAAACAATACAACTCTTACTGTTCAAAAACTTTTGACTGGTCCTTGATATCTAAGCAGCAGCACCAACATATAAGGTTGCATATTTTTTCATGTTACAAATCATATTTTCCAGGTTTGTACATTATTTTTTGTTGTCATTTTTCTGTGACTCTATAGTGATTAGGCACCGCTCAGGCAACCGTCTCCAAAAACACGTGGCCTTAAACCACAGTGAGCAAGACGGCAGGTCGAGTACAGAGGAGTCACACGCCAGCCAAGCAGCCGCCATTCAGATGAATGGGAATGCTAACATATAGCTTTCTCTAGGTATTATTGACCTCCCCACTTCCAAGGCCTCCTCTAAAAAATGACAATTCAAATGCAGTTTTAAAAACTGACAGTGGCTTGCCTCTTCTCATTCCCTGTCAAGTGAACAGACTGCTCTTTGATTCTGCCCAGTAAGCCTCATCTCATCTTAAGACAGACCCAGAGTACTGACTCATAAATCAAATCACAGTTTGGCATAGCTCTGCAGCCAGGGTCTGCGTCAGACCTGTCTCTTCGATCCCTTGTGCGGTGTGGCCCAGTGTTAGCAGCCTGTTAAAGGTCTGTCCTGGAGGGGATGGATGCACTTGTGTGGTACAACAACACAGGAAAGCGCCTGGAGCTCTCCAGCAGCTCCCCCCACCCTTTCCCCAGCTGAACCAGCGAGCTGTTCCTTATGAACCACTGCCAACAGAATGCCTGCTATGAGCTGGTTATTACTCAGTGCTGGGCCGCTACTAGCCAAAGGGCTGCTCTCCGAGCTGTAGATCTCCATGTTGTGACTTGTCAACATGCGGAAAATCGTTACCCAGCTCAGGCACTTTTATTCCATACAGGATTTGATTGAGACTTGGGTAGGTGAAACACTGCGTTCAGACTTTTTTTTTTCATTGAGGCTGTAGCGCTTCATGAAACATATGGACACAAGGTGTGTCCTATAGTTAGGAAAAAATATTACCAAGTGAGCATGTTGATTAACTACAGGCTTAGAAGGATCGATGGACAGGTTCAGAGCACAACAGTTAGGGTTGTTGTTTTTTTTTCCCCACTGAAGAGTTTATTTGCAAAAACTTAGTTTTTAACCGTTTTCAAAAATCATGTTTTTTCATTGTGCATTCCAATTAATCTCAATCAAACTGCAGCTAGGTTATTTTGATATAAAGTAAAAAATAGCTAAAAAATACTGCTAACACAATAAAAACATGCTAACAATTAAAAAAAATAAATAAAAAAACACGATGTAAAAAAACAGAGTTATCTGTTTTTGCAAATAAACTCTTTATATTTTAAAATGTTGTTTATTCAAATGATGACAAAGCTGAATTTTCAGCAGTCATTACTCCAGTCTTCAGTGTCACATGATCCTTCAGAAATCATTTTAATATGCTGATTTGCTGCTCAAGAATAATTTATTACCAGCTGAAAATAGCTGTGATTTTTAATATTTTTGAAACTGTGATGTTTTTTATGATTTTATAACACACACTTTATTGATGCATTAAAATAGTTTTGTTTACTAATATACATTTTTAGTAATATTTAGCAAAAAAAAAAAAAAAAAAAAAATCTCTTTCAGAATTCTGCATTTTTTTAAACTCTTATTCATCAAGGAATCTTAAAAAATTAAAATGGTTTCCAAAAACATATCAAGCAACACAAATATTTTCAATATTATCTGAAAATTCAGCTTTGGTCACAGGAATAAATTACATTTTAAAACATATTCAATTAAAAAAAACACCTAATTTAAATTGAAATTATATTTTCACAACAGTATTGTATTTTTGATCAAATTAAAAAAAAAAAAAAAAAAACAGCAAAATACTTAAAATAGATTTTTTTTTGTATTTTGGTTTTGATCAATTTAATGTATCCTTGCTGAAAAAAAGTATTAATTTCTTTAAAAAGACCCCTAAATTTTTAACAGGCTAATGTATATTCTCAGTTACAATTTTAAAAACAAATGCTTGTCAAATTAATATTACAGTTAGATTATTATTTATTTTTAAATGATTTTAAATATTATTATACATTTTTTCACACATTTAAATTGAATTTAAAAGAAGGAAATTTTGCAATAACAGCTGGATGGTAATAATAATAGCTGTATAATAATTATATCATCCAGTAAACACCAAGAATTTCTAAACACTGATGATTATAAAAATGGAGTGACTTGTAATTTTAAACCCATTTTTACTGACGCTATGAAGACAATCCAAACCATTCTTATAATTTTGTCAAAACCTAGTATGTGACCCTGGACCACAAAACCAGTCCGAAGTCGCACAGGTATATTGGTAGCAATAGCCATAAATTTCACCTGGTTTTAAAAGTTGACAAGGAAAGTTCACAACCAAATGTTACAGAAAAGCAAATGTTTACATTTGCAAGATGTAAAAATGCACATGCATTCTCCCCTTCTCATCCGTATTGTTGAGCCCTGAGCTTGGCTTCAAGACTGTTTGTGTGATTCAGTGCTTTCATAGGCGAAAGCAGGCTACTTCGTGGCTTATCATTTTAAAGATGCACCTTCTTTAATAATATATTACACATGATGAGCCTAGTCCGTTACAATCATCGAGCCGTACAAAAATTGTCTTAATTATGTCACCGCACTGCCTTTGACTGAGCACTCACAGCTAGACTACACCTGTGATGAAAGCCAGGCGATCCAGCTAGCCAAATTAATCTAAATGTTCTGGTTCAGTATGCCTGGCTGAAGCCCCTTTCTGTGTAAGCACTTGTTCGGGAGAGCATCCACCACCCTTCCCCTGCCCTTTAATTCATTTCTGAGAGGAAAGCCTGTGTATCATTATTCGCTTGAGCTCAAATGGGCAGACACCGGTGAGAGAGCCTGATCAAGTTGGTGGGGCAGGGGGAAGAAAGAAGAGGAGGAGGAGGAGGAGGAGGAGGGGGTATTCTTGGCAGATTTTCCCTACAAATCAGATGCCAAGAGCGAAATGGAAACCTCCCCTCATTTTCCTTTCCCCTTAATCCAATGTTTTCAAGCCCAAGCCCAGCCAAGGTCATTATAATCATAGATGAGTGGAAAGGAGCCAGTGACCCACCATTACGGTAAGGTGGAGAGCCACCCAGTCGCACACACACTCTGCCGTCGGACTGTAATGGAGAGCCGAAATCCGCGCAATGCTCCAATTCCTCCATTTGCAAATGCAGATAACCTTAAAGATCATGTGTGTATAATGGAAACGGCCGGCTCCCATAGGGAGACATTTTAGCTGATGGCAAAGGTCAGGGTGAAAGAATGATACGGGCTATGTACTTGCACAAAATGGAGGCCTGCGAGTGAGACAAAGAACAGCAGAAAAGGAGAAAAAGAGCTAACCTCGGTCGACCCCTACACCTCAGAGTGGAAATCTGAGGAAAACAGCTTAACGAGACAGGAACGCTTTAACCTAGGCTCCCTTTTCGCGATTAATTTACTGGAAGTTTGCTGAACTGTGACCTGCGGTTTGAACAAAATGTAGGAAAACTGGAAAAAGCAGTGCGCAACAGTGTTATAAAGGCCGTGGTTTTGTAATCCCTGTGGTTTTCATTGTAGCACTGAAGCCAAAGGTCATATTTAACTGTCAAGAAGATCATCTGACTGAATCAAGGCCTTAATGCCCTCTTGCACGTCTTGACCCGTGCACATCGTGACGCAAGCGCTCCTGAACTTAGCTATGTATTCTCGAGAAAAGGAAGTGAAAGATACACTTACAAACGGATACGGCATAGCCTTTAGCAGATGCCTGGCAAATTACTTTCTGCAAACAAACAGTCGCAGCACACAAATTCCACTGTCCTGGACTCGCATTTTGAACTTTTCGAGGCAGCATATAGCAACAAAATAAATTTAGATCAACAGGTGTTAAAGCACAATGACCACAAACAGAACGTAATGAGATGTGACATCACTCCTCCACGGCTGCATGAGAGGGCTGTGTGGAGCGCCACCAAACTTCAGACGAGCTTTTGCTGAGTGGGTGATTTTGATACGAGGCAAACAGCAGCAGATATGTTGCAGTTGATAAACAAACATGACTGAGATAAAAATGATTAAAGTTATGAAAATTAGCAATTAGTCATACTGAGGTTTATATACCATAGCCTGAGTTTCTGTTAATGCATAACTTTTTATGTTACTAAGTTATACTTGCTTAATAAGTTTAGTTATAATACTTTATCATTATAATATTGTGGTTTATATACCATATCCTGAGCTACAATGTAATTATACATTTAAGTACTGAGTAATAACATGTACTTACTGTATGGTTAGGGTTGGTTGCATGTAATTATGCATAATTTATTGCTGTTACTATGGTAAATAAGTGTAAGGTGTAACAAGTACATCGTAAAACAAAGTTTCTATTCAGAAATGTTTCCTCACTGTTAAATTTTGTGAAACACACAAATAATTTCATAAAAATCAATCACTCAACATAGTAGCCTTCTACATTTTGTTATACTTAACTAAACGTGTAATTTGCTTTATTTTAAAGTCCGCCACTTTGAACTGCATTACCGATGAAGAACATAGCGAGTTGGAATGACTGTGACAAGTTCAGTGGATGTAAACAAACACGTCTGGGATTATGAGGAAAAACACTGTACAACGCAGCTAGAACACAAGGAGAAAATTCCAGAGAGCAGCGACAGAGAGTGTGTCAGACTTTCAAAAAAAGTCCCAAAAGGCGCCGTTTCGCTTTTGAACGGCAACACGCACAAAGATGCATTATGAGCGCTTGCTTTCGTGCACTTAAAGCGCCACCGTGCCACATTTCGCCAATTCCTCTGATCGATGTTTTCCACACTCTACGCCGTGTCCCCTCTAGCGGCCGGAACACGCAACTGCAGCCCGTTATTAGCGAGCTGATAAAAGCACAATGTTAACATCCAGCTACACAGGGTCAAATGAACAAATTTCGCGATTAGTAATTCCAAGCGCAAGCCGTGCAAAGCAGCGGAAGGCGTAAGATTTCCGTCGGCCGAGCGCGAGACGGCGAGAGCGAAGCGTGTTTTGCCTTTTGTGCGTTATTGATCGCAGATTGTCTGCAATGAATGGCTGCATGAGGCAGGAAAAAACCCTGAACTTCAGGTGACCGACCATGGCTTTGACACAGGCAGCCTGCAGACACGAACCCCACTGAACTGGGAGGGGTGGAAGAAAATACCTCAGCTTAAAAAAATCCCGCTCGCCAAACGAAAGAAAAAGTCGCGCACACATACACACACACAGACACTCGACCGCGGAAGGCGGAAAGTTGTACGAACGTGTTTTCGGTCGCGTTTTCAAGTTGCGGGCTGCTGCTCGATAGCGCCGGAGCTAAGTAAAGGCAGGGGCACGGATGGAAGGCTGAGTCTGGCTCTCAGTCTGATCCGACTGACCCTTCATTTTATTGCGGCCAGATCCTCAGATCCTCCCCTTTCCCTTCCGCGCGTCTCTGCCTCGCTCGCACGGACACATATAAGAAAAGACGCGCGGCCATAAGCGCCAAATAAGCGGCGATAACGCGAGCTTTACTGGCCGCAACCTTTAGGCGGAACGGGACCTTTATCGATTATCTGCAATTAAAGGCACCGCTAGTGCGCTCGCTCGCTCCGCTAGCCCCCTCATCGCCAACATGGCTGCCTAGCACAGACCTAAAAAAGGAGAAATAACCTCCGCCGTGCCTTTGTCTGTTTCACCTCTTTAACCCTAAACTACTGCGCAAAACACACGGAGACGCGCTAAAATCGCGGCGAACGAGAAAACGACTTACGTGAAGGCAGGCGCTTGGGTTGCTCCTGTTTCCTCCTTGGCATTTTCCCCCTTTTATCACATTCTCCTTCTTGTTTAGGGATAAGAAGAAAAAAGGTCTTTTCCCATTGAAATTTTGCGAGGGAGCCTGATGGCAGGGACTTGTCGTGCACCTGGCTGTCCTCGGTTAAGTGTATTGTTGGGAACAGGGAAGAGTAGAGGAGGAGGTGCTGTTGTTGTTGCCGTGTCTTGACTATGGCTGCTCTCTGTAAGTGTGTGTCTCCGAGCCCCTAACTAACACTAATGCAGGGATCAAAGGGCAGCAACAGCAGAGCACACACACACACACACTCACACACACACACACTCGCGCGCACACGCACACGCACACACACACACTCACTCGCTCGCTCGCTCGCACACAGAGAGAGGAGCTCGCCCGACAGAGCAACGAGAAAGGGACAAGGTGCCCCCAAGCTTTCAGGGTGTATACTTGACTGACCACGAAGCATTTTTTTTATATTCATATAGAAAATGGATTCTGACTAATGCATATTTAAAAAGCTTGGGGGGGGGGGGGGATCACCAAAAAACGTTTTTTAAAAAACATAATGTAATAATATAAAGGTGCAATGGGTTTAAAATTAATTTAAAAAAATATTACAGTCACAAATATGTATTTTTTCACAAATGCTTTTTTGAAATGTTTCAATGAATCTGAGTGGACAGAAACCCCCAAATCACTGCAATTCATTTTAAGGTCCATGATGTAAACGTAAAATGGGATTAAAAATTGACTAATTGATTGATTGATTGCTTTTTATAAATGTTTTTTGAATCTCACTTTACAGAAACCTCTAAATCAGTACATTTGTAATGCTACAAATTTAAAATAGAATTTACAGTAACACTTTACAATAAGGTCTGTTTGTTAACATTAGCACTGGTTAACATGAACTAACTATGAATAACACTTTTAAAGCATTTATCGATATTAATTTAATAATTTAATTAATCTTAATTTAATTTATCAATGTTAATTTCAACAGCTGGTAACAAAAGGTGTTCTTGTTACATGTTGCATGTACTTACTATTATAATAACAAATGATTATGCATAATTTCATGCAAGTAACCCTAAATCATACCCTAATCCCAACCCTAACTATACAGTAAGAACATGTAGTTAATTATTATTACTCAGTTACACTGTAACAAGAATACCTTAAAATAAAGTACAACCCAACATTTACTAATACGGTTATTACAAATCAAAATGTATATCTGTTAATATTATTTAATTAACCTGAACTAACAATACAGATGTATTTTTATTAACCAACATTAATTATTGATTAGTAAATACTGTAACAAATGTATCGTTCATTGTTAGTTAATGAATTTTTTCATTTCAAGATTTTATTATTATTAAGTTTCTGTACAGTTAATTTTGTAATATACACTATATACACTATACAATAATGCTTCATTTGTCAACTTTTATTAACTACTGTACATTAGTTAATATTTACTAATACATTATTAAAATAAAAGTTGTATCTGTTAATGTTATTCAATAGACTTGAGCTAACAAAAATAACAATGAACAGTTGTATTATTATTATTATTATTATTATTATTATTATCATTAAGAAGGATTAATAAATACTGTACCTAATGTACTGCATATATGTCTTTGTGTATGTGTGTGTTTTGTGAGGAGCAAAAATCTATCAAATAACACAAATAAATCTTCAGGTGTTTCTTTTTTAAAAACTTTGTTTTTATTTAATTTAATTTAATTTATTTATTTATAAATGACACTTTTTTGCATGGTAACTACCATAATGTGACTTTAAATCATAATGTGATTAACAGATTCCCCTCCACCTCCCAACACAAGCACACACGCACAAACACACACACACACACACACACACACACACACACACACAATATTCTGTTCTATGCATAGCACTGAAGCAGCCGGCTGTTCCCCACTCAGGGCTGGACTCCAGCAGGCTGCATGCTGTTGGACAAGTTCGTTCTTTCACACCTCTTTGGTGTTAGGAGGACTGTATCCTCCCTCATGCCATGCTGCCATCCTCCTCGCAACCATCCACACGTGCAGCTCGTTACCGTGGCAATTAGCACAGGCTCAAATTAGCCCACTTCGCCTCTGCACAGGTGACTGACACACACTTTGTAGCTTGCTCATTAGAATATGGCTGCCTCGCCATTCCTCTCTCTCATTGTCACCCCTTCAAGTCCACAGAGAGGCTGTTGAACTGTACACTTATGGACATCGGTGGTAGCGTTTACATGTGTACCACAGTAAAAGTCATCAATTCTATTCATAGAAGTCCAATATTGTGTTTTCCTTATTTAAGAATCTCAATATTTGCTGGTCCAGCTCATTCGCTTATATCTTGAGCTAGTGTATTTGATGTGTGATATTAGGAAACTCGTTTTATGGTAATCTCACAAAATCTCCCCTGCATGTGTGTGCGCTGCTTGTTATTGTTTAAGATTAGTTTAGTCTCCATGGCGAGGTCACGGTCTGTTCTGTAACCCCGCCGATGCCAGGCAGCTGAGGTAATGCGTGCGAGCAGACAATCTGCTGATAGTAGTCATGGCAACAGCAGCATGACCTCACACTTGGTAGCAACCTAAAGGTCACCTAACAGACATCATGTTTTGATGGGCGCTGTATCAACTGAACCTGACAGTGACAAACATCTGCGAAAGAAAGGAGACCGTTTCCATTGACATATCTTATATCATATGTTTCCATTTGATACTTTAACCCTTTCATTCTCACTGCAGCGTTGCTTTATAAATTACTCACAGACCTCAGTTTAATCCACACGTATCTGATTCAATTTTTTCCACATCTTGGATCAACATAAATGGTCAAATATTTTCCTTATGTTGTAACATTATCCTTACATTATGATCATTCACAAGTTGTAATTGCCTTTAAACACAGCTACGAGTGTATATTGTATTTGTACAACAGTTTGACAGCATGAGTGTGTAGATACTTAAGAAACAACAATGACGAGTCTTTAAAAACCCTCTTGTGCGAACTACTTCCTTCCGCCATGGATTGAAATCTTAATTTGACAGTTTAACAGTTGAGCCCAATCGAAAACATCACTTTAGAATGGAGAAACGTTGAGTTGCTTCATTGAAAGCTTATTGTATTACTGTATTAAAAACTCACTGTATTATGTAGAATATTATGAGACGGAGACTGACTGAGCGAGTGTGATTACCTGCATTTGATGCAGCATTCATTCTTCAGCTTAATCTTATATTCACAATCAGGGGTGGACTGGGACAAAACTTCAGGCCGG
The DNA here is from genome assembly GCA_036247105.1 of Cirrhinus mrigala. Classification (NCBI taxonomy): domain Eukaryota; kingdom Metazoa; phylum Chordata; class Actinopteri; order Cypriniformes; family Cyprinidae; genus Cirrhinus; species Cirrhinus mrigala. The sequence continues at coordinate 20,933,921 of CM070007.1, read as the reverse complement.
GAAATCTCACACTCATCCAGGCCATCCCAAATCATGAATACAATTTTTTTTTGTATCATCAGCATCACATAAAAAAGTTTAAATCGGCTGGGGCAGCGCAAAATAATTAAAGGTTATCTCTTGAACTTCCAATTTATTTTTTAGTCCCTGACACTCTCTGTCTCTCATGTGTGTGTTTACTTTTTTCACAAATTTTGCAAAACAACCACCTTTGCAAAACAACCACTTCATTGTAAGTTGCACAAAATTAAGTACCATGTGTTATTGTTTTAACATGCCTAAATGTCAAAATTAGTACAATAATAGCTACATCTTGAACAGAAAAATCTTAAAATTGAACATGTTTTTGCATTATCATGGGTCATGTTTTGTCCTAAGGAAAATTAACCATGGTATTATTAGGCCTATGGTAAACATAACCATGTTTTTTTTTTTTTTTTTTGGCAGATTGATTACCATTGTACAACCAGGTGTTTGTCTGTCTGCTCCACCTGGGCACTTCCACTCCACTCTTAAGTCTCACATCCTTTTGGCGGAGAGTGCGCAGGGCGAAACCCACTGGCAATCAAGACTAACCGATTCATGATTTATCAGAGTTTTATTATTGAATGGCGAATTCCGAAATAATCACTTTAGTACATTTGGCAGGCAACAACAACAACAACAACAACAACTTACAAGATGTTGTTGAAAGCAACAATAACGTCCTTGTTTACAACCCGGTTTCTGTTTCTTTCAATATAAAAGTCTTTACTCTTGTCGCCATCTAATGGCAGAAGAATGTAACTAAAATCACGAACACACACAATGTTTCCCAATACTAATTACTATTACTAAATACTACTATCATTTAAAATATACTATCATATAAAATGTAATTTATTGAATAATAACATTAAATACACAACAACAGCCATCATAAACGTTCCTAGGCACTTGAGTCAAAAGTATAAAGGTAGTGCTCTGATGTACAGCATTGAAGTTACACAAAACATAACGATGAGATTTTGCCCTCCGCCAAAACTGTTCGCTGTGAAACTAAAAATAGATTAATGAGACCAGCGACTGCATTTGGGGAACTTTGGATTTATCTAATGTTTAACCACTATAAAGTCACCAGAGTCAGCGGCAAATTCCAGAAGCTCTGGCTGAGGTAAGGCTGCTCTTTGCAGGTTCATGAGTCCATTAAATACTCTTAAAACCACATTTTAACACAAAACAGTATTACTTATAACATTCTAGTGGATTTGGGTGTCCGCCATGACACTCGCTGTGAGAAATTCTTCAAGTGGAGTGATACAAACGGTGAAACAGTTGGATTTCCGATATCACTTGAATATCTCTTCTCAGCCAATCAGATTTGAAGACCAGAAAGAAATGTTATTTAAAGTTATTACTGCCATATGCACTGTAAAGTAAGTTGTACATAAAACAAAGATTATTAGAGTATGTTTTACAAGACAATACTATTTCAGTATTTCTACTGAATAAACATTTAATTTAATTAAATATGTCAGTTGCCTTTTCTTTGAAATATTTGTGAAATTTAACAGCAATTTATGAGTGAAAAGTGTTTTTACACCATTTTTTGCGTGTATCTTAATTGGATGCACTGATAATAGAACACTTTAAGTATTTTCTGTAAATGTTTTGAAGTAATATGCGAGTATGTGTAAAGCATTTCAAATTAGCTTTAACTGAAATGAACGTAACAGCTACATTTACATGCAACGCACTTACATATTTTCATAGATTCTTTTTATGTTAATTTGCAATGGAGTTTATAGCATATGAATGCTATTTTGCTATTAAACATGCAAAATTACTTGCAAAAAAAAAATAATAGTTACCCTCAGACTGTCAATCTCATTATATTTCTTGTACGGTATTGATAATTGTTCTGCTGGTCTTTGAAAGCAACTCGTTTTGTCTGTTGGCATTATTACTACTTATTAAAATGGCTCCCCTGCAGCAGTGCAGGCTGTTAGCGAGCTAAATGAATTTCAGGTGCTTCAGTAGCGGATAAAGGAGGTTGGATAAAGAGGTATATCTCTCCCTGAGGCCAAGCATAGTGGTGTGGGTTACCTCTTTTTCAACTCGTTGCAGCCTCTTCCTCTTTGTTAGGATGTTGCAAGATTGTGTTAGGAACACTGAGTGGAGCAGGTCATTAGAGGACTGGTGACATGACAGGATTGTGTGACGAGTGAAAGTGGAAGCTTGAATAACAGAGCTCGAATAGTGTAAATAGCACTTTTAACTACTATGGTGGTTACTAAAAATGATTCTCTTTGCCCTCTGCACTGCATATTCGTACACTTATGATGCCATTAAATAAGTGTTGCTTTAAACATTTCACCTTAATGTAATCATTGTATATTTTTGGATGTGATGACCTGTGCTTCATGGCAGCAGGGACGTTTTTGCACCATTAGAAGGTGTTAATTTAAACCTCGGTTGATAAACAGAACACTTGGTTCATTTAAAGATTGTCGTAATGAAACATTAAAGAATTTGGTCAGCCATTCCCTAACTCTTTTATACCCATAACAGTTTGATACGCTCAGTGATAACTGAAATAAGTTTTAAACTCAGCAGTACAGAATTTTAAATTAATTTAAAAGCCAGCCATAACCATTTTGGTTGTGTGGAAAAGAGCATTTTATAATTTATTTTGTGTTCATTACAAAATTATTAAAATCAAATGATCTGTGTAAAGTCGTGGTCACATTAGCAAAAGTTTGCGGGCAAAAAGGTCCATTGTGTAGCTTTTTTTTTGGTCAACAAGGTGTAAAAACATAGTCAAATTATTTAACCTCAGTATCTTATTATTTTATTTTTATTGATTAATATAAAATGTTTTGTCTAGCAGTTGAGTTATACAGTGTACTGAATCTGAGTTTCTGTACAATGCATTTTGTAAGATATACAAATAGGCCATACAGTTGAGGTCAAAACTTTACATTCCCCTTTCAGATTCTGTAAATGTTAATTATTTTAGTTAGTTTATTTAGTACTGACCTAAATAAGATATTTCACATAAAAGATGTTTACATAGTCCACAAGAGAAAATAATAGTTGAATTTATAAAAACGACCCTATTCAAAAGTTTACATCCCCTTGATTCTTAATACTGTGTTGTTACCTGAATGATCCACAGCTGTGTTTTTTTGTTTAGTGATAGTTATTCATGAGTCACTTGTTTGTCCTGAACAGTTAAACTGCCCGCTGTTCTTCAGAAAAATCCTTCAGGTCCCACAAATTCTTTGTTTTTCCAGCATTTTTGTTTATTTGAACCCTTTCCAACAATGACTGTACACTGACAACAACTGAGGGTCTCATATGCAACTATTACAAAAGCTTCAAATGCTCACCGACGCACCAGAAGGAAAGACCTTGCATTAAGAGCTGGGGGGTGAAAACTTGTGAACAAAATGTAGATGTGTACATTTTTCTCATTTTTCCTAAATATCACTTTTTTTTAATTTAGTACTGCCATTCAGAAGCTACAGAAGACATCTACATGCCCACGAAAACATCAGTGAGTGTGACCGAACCTTAAGGCCTGACCCGGCCATATTTAGACATGTAAATGTAATTTGTGTCAAAGTATTTACACACTTTTAAAAACAATTATGCTTTACTTAATTGTGAAACCTAATTATCACAGACAATTTTTCTTTTTTTTTTTTTTTTTGCAAGGTAATTTAAAATACATTTGAATCTAAGATCTGTGGGGGCTTGTGGTTCTGGATTTTCTATTATAGCCACATGGGACACGGGGTCTTTCGCACATATCTGACACCAGTAAACACTTCTTGTATTGAAGTTCTTTCTAATTAGCCTATGAAGACAGTATATCGTTGACTACAATTTAACAAAAGTTGAGTGTAAGGCATGGCACAGCTCTAGGTCACTGTCTTAAGTTTCAAGATGATAAATTGTTGGTGCGTTCTGACTCAAACTGCCTTTGAAATAGAGAGAATATTACAGTGGAAAGCTGGTGCCAGCGTCGTCCCCGGCATGCCACCTGTCCCCCTTCCCTCTCTTCTCACTCCCTCTTCCAGCTGTGTGACAGAAGCAGGTGGCTGCCCCTGCACTTGCTCTCTGACCTTTTGCACTGGAAGGGATAGCTCACAAAAAAGGCAACTTTTTCTCGTCCTCCAGACCATATTCAAATACAATGACTAGTCTTGTCTCAACTTGCTGTAATTTGGGTTTAAAGGGTAACTTCACAAAAAGTGAAACTTCCATCATCAGTCGCACTTCCTCATGTCGTTCTAAACCTCTGAGATTTTCATTTAGCTTTGGAACACAAATGAAGATATTTTTAATCTTGCTTCATTCTGTCCCTTCAAAACTGTTTATTCACATATAAACATTGTTCAACACACACATAGAGCACATCAAAACCAGTCATAAGGGTCAATGTTTTGGGTCAAGGATCAGTGGTTTGTTAGGATAGGAATATTTTTGGCTGTGATACAACTATTTGAAAATCTGGAAACTGAGGGTGCAAAAAAATCTAAATATTGAAAAAATCGCCTTTAAAGTTATCCAAATGAAATTCTTAGCAATGCATATTAATCAAAAAAATAAGTTCTGATATATTTACAGTAGAAAATTTACAAAATATCTTCATGGAAAATGATCTTTACTTAATATCTTAATGAATTTTCCATAAAAGAAAGATTGATAATTTTGACCCATACAATGTATTGTTGGCTTTTGCTACAAATGTTCCCGTGCTACTTGTTACTTGGTTTTGTGGTCCAGGGTCACAAATATGGAAATAAGCATATGCTTGGGCTTGGAGCAAAATGAGGGTGAGTAAATGGTGGCAATTTTTTTTTTTTTTGTCATAGAATTTTTATTGTTGCAAATTGCATTTTACATTTTATACCACCCCACACACCATATATGATCCTACTCAGCCCCAACAAAGCAATCCCCAATTAACACAAATGACATGAAAAAAAAATTATAATTATATATATATATATATATAGCATGACTGGAATGATAATTAAACATTTACATAAATAAATAAAAAAATACAAATACAAATAATGATAATGATAAATAATATATATATACATATATATATGTATATATATATATACATATACATATATGTGTGTATATATATATATATATATATATATATATATATATATACCTCCACTTAATCCATGTATAAGGTTTTTAAATCATTAAATAATGTGATAATTTGTTACTATTTTTCAAAAAACAATTCCCCCCTACCTCTGATACTGTATTTAATTTTTTCAAGTTTTAAAAAGAAGGCCCAATCTTTGAGCCACAATGAAATAGAGGGGGGTAAATGATGGCAATTTTAATTTCTAGTTGAACTATAAGTGAACTTTAAGTAGTTGATGGCTGATGACCCCAAAGAATGACATGAGTCTTGAAGAGCAGAGCTCCTCTTCTCCTCCTCTCCTGAAAAGTATGACAGAGTCAGCTCCTTTTCTTGGCCTTTGACACTCAGCTAACTCAGTCCTCTAGCATATTACATACTGGTGCTAAGAGTCAAAAATGATGACCTTTTTATACATGTTGACAGGTTGACAGAGCATTTCGAGCAGGACAGGGTCATTGTCTTTAAATAACTGAACCTGCAAGATCAGCTATTGATGAAATATCAAATGAGATATATGGACAATATTATCAGGTAATTTGTTTTTTTGAATAATTACAAAATAATAATTCTAATTAGATTCTAACATGTTTAACTGTTGATTCACCAGCACATGTTACTAAGGTAATATCACAATACTGTCCATCTCAAAAAGACCTTTTGATTTAGTCTAAGGCCTTCTTTTGACCTATTCCTGTTGCTCTTTAAAGCTCTGTGACCAAGAATAATTTTATAAAAGACAATTAGTTTGAAGTCATTTATTGTACCTTGGAGTGTGTGACCCTTGAATACTTTAATTGCTTTAATTATTTGATTGCTGTGCCGCATTTCATGCTTCTTTTGTCTTGAAATACTTTCAGGTTGTTAGCCCCTCAGCTGAAGAAGGCATTTTACCTCAGTCCAAAAATCACCACTGATTACATGTGGCAAACATTGTATGTTTGTGCATTTAGTGTATCTGTCAGGTGGTAATACACTAATTTAATTATTATTTTATAGTTTCGCATCTACGAATATGTGTAAATATCTCTCTTTAAAATCAACAGTGTAAACAACGGCAAGTCACTTGAAAGGATGAATGTGGCAGTTTGCTAATTAAAATGAACAGTATAAATTGTAATTACATAAAACTACATAATAAAATGTTGGAAATATATGTTGCTGTGCTCAAATAGTTGAATTGCCAAGTGAGTTTTCTGTAATCCAGTTACAGAGAGATTGAGGAAAACAGATCTATAATACTATTGCCATCTATGCTCTATAGATTGTTGTTTGTGGACAATTTCATGTGCCATAAAAGTTGTACCTGAACTGCTCACCCAAGCAGAAGAACGATGTACTAGTGCATTGTGTTGTGGCAAAATTTACAAATGTAGGTAACGTAACCCTTACAAGGAAGGATCAGAGAATGATTTTTATCTAAAGTAGGAAAATGGTCATACTTACCTACATTTGTTTTGTATTTTTCATCTCTCATTTGTAAAAAGTCACCACTCACCACTGGTTCACAAACCATTTTATCTTTGTAATGTGACATATTTCTGAGTAAAACAACATATTCAGCAAGAAAATGATGCAGTGAGCTATAAAAGAGTGTGGTGACCTCATGCAAAACAGAAAGTCATTTTAGGGCAAGTTTCATGAACGATAACAAATATGATATTCATGATAACAAAAACGATATTCAAAATAAGACCATTATTGTACTTTATGCAGTATATACACTGTAACTTTATGTAACTTTTTTACCAGTTTCAACTTAAAAACTTAAGTTTAGCAGCTGGCTTAAAATTACTTAAAACTACGAGTCATTTCAACTCGCTACAATAAAGTGAGTTAAAATGACTTGTGCTTTTAAGTTGATTTAACTTATGAGTTGAAATGACTTGTACTTTTTATGTAACTTAAAATTTTAAGGCAGCTGCTGAAAGTTTTTAAGTTGAAACTGGTGAAAACTTCTTACAGTGTAGCTTCAAATTTTATTTTACATTGAATTTTAGCTTAAAGGGATAGTTCACCCAAAAATGAAAATTACTCATCTTCATGTCGTTCCAAACCTGTACGACCTTCATTCATCTTCAGAACACAAATTGCTTTTTTGATGATGTCCTAGAGCTTTCTGACCCTGCATAGACAGCACCGCAACTGACACGTTCAAGGCCCAGAAAGATAGTAAGGACATCATTAAAATAGTCCATAGTGGTTCGATTGTAATGTTATGAAGCTACGAGAATACATTTTGTATGCAAAGATAAGGACTTTATTCAACAGTTTCTTCTCTTCCATGTCAGTCTTCGATGTGTGTTTACAACAGTACCACGACGCATGTCTTTAAGTGTCTATGTTCAGTTCTCACTTCAGTTTCTATTACTTATTCATTCATTACAATGTTTAGAAAATTCATCTGTTTCTATCAGTTACAATCAATCTTGTTATTTTTATACATTCTGAATGCGATACTGGATGCTAGAAAACCTCTCAACTGTGGATCCACATCTATGATTAAGAAGCAGGGAACAATCTCAACCCATGAAACACACAACATTGACATTTAGCAGTTGAATGCAGGCTCTCTACAGGTAATTATTTTAGCATTTGCTATCCCTGCATCCCTTTGGCTTTGCAGGGAATTTAGTGCTGAAATGACATAAAATTAATAGTATTTGCAAAATAACGCTGGCATGACATTCTATCAAAACTAACATACAGTGTTATAGTAATGCACTGCAGTGCTTGTTTTTGTCAGACCATTTCTTCAACTCTTTCATATATGTCGGTGACAGTTCTTGTTTTGCATATGGGAAATACTATCGTTGGAGCCTATGGTGATTACAGTTCTCTTTTGATCCACACACTGTAACACGAGCCCTCGGCGCTTTTGTGTGGCTATGGCTTTGTCTCTGATGGGATTTCTGCCCTCTCTCCATTTCCCTTTGTTTCTTTCCTGTTCTCTCCCTCTCTTCTAGGCTCCTCCTCCTCTTCATAGGGCCCACCAATGAGAGACACTTCAGGTGCTGACCTTATCAGGTGGAGGTCAATGCCAGGTCAGGGATCTGTTGCTAGGCTACCATCAGATAAGTGGCGGGAAGACTGAGCGCTGGGTTGCGCTGTCATTCAGTGCTTGTCATGTAATCTCATTCATTTGCTGACAATTGCCTGAACGTCACAGAAGGTTATCGAGCCTATCCTGTCATAATTAAACACATTAAAATATTAAACCAACAAAGCCAAGTGCTGGCAGCTCCTCTTGGCTTATGTGGTATCAAAGATGGCCAGCTGAACAGCATAAACATGAAGTTCTTAATTTAGATTTGGTTGTGCTGGATTTGTAATGCATACCATCTGAACCATGAAAATGAACTAGGCATGAAAAACAACCAGAAAACATGAGGGAATCGCACATGATATTCCACCAAGCAGGACCAATATTGCATCAGCAGATGGACACGCTATACTATAGATAAGAAATGGTTTAAAGCAACATTTAAAGGAATAGTTCACACTAAAATAACATTGCAAACCTTTCTGAATGACGCAGAAGAGAAGAAACAGCATTTTTCTCCATATAGTAGACTTCTATAGTGCCCCGAGTTTGAACTTCCAAAATGCAGTTCAAATGCGGTTGTAAATGATCCCAGCTGAGGGAGAAGGGTCTTATCTAACGAAACGATCGGTTACTTTCATAAAATAATACTATTTATATACTTTTTAATGTCAAACAGTCATCTTGTCTCACTCTGCCTGGACTGTTTTTTTCCGGTTCATGACAGTTGGGGTATGTCGAAAAACTCCAATCTCATGTTCTCCCTCAACTTTAAAAACATCCTATATCGCTGTTTTGTGTTAAGGGTGTTTAATCTTCTTTGCATGTTCACTTTGCAAAGACTGGGTCGGCACTTCTGCAGCAATGATTTTAAAATGATTTTAGAAGTTGAGGGAGAAAATACGATTGTATTTTTTAAATGAAAACAACTGATCATTTTGCTAGATAAGACCCTTCTTCCTTGGCTGAGAGCATTTACAACCACATTTGGGATTGTTTGAAGCCGCATTTAAACTGCGTTTTGGAAGTTCAAACTCGGGGCACCATATCAGTCCATTATATGGAGAAAAATGCTGAAATGTTTTCCTCAAAAAACAATTTCTTTACAACTGAAGAAAGAAAGACATGAACATCTCGGATGACAAGGGGGTGAGTACATTATCTGTAAATTTTTGTTCTAGAAGTGAACTTCTCCTTTAAACAAATTTATCAGATTTATGAATGAATCATTCAGACAGGTTTTGTCAATTAAATCAACCAATTTATTGAAAAATGATCCCCATACAAATCAAACTGCTACTATTTGAGAGTAATCGCAAATATTTGTATCAGTGAAAAATATTATTAGTGAAAAGTGATCAGTTTAGATTCAAGATTTGGAATAAACTGTACATATTAATTTTATGATGATTTTATGATGCATTTTTAATCCTTTTGAATATATTTATTGCATTTTCTCAATTTTTGTTAGTGCAGTTTGTCACAAAAAAAGAGAAATAACAGAAAAAAGAACTGGTTTGATATGACACGAGGATGTAAAATACATAATGACAGAATTTTAGTTAAACTATTTCTAAAATTTTCCAACCTTGTCATTTTCAAAACTAATTTTCCTAGGTTATTGTGGCATGTGGTATTCCAGGGACATCATGTTCACATCTAACCTCATGTAAATGATGACGCACATCATATCATCTCCGTAGGTCTCTGTAGTCTCTCTGTAGGTCTTCACCATGACAGACTCTTCTGTCACTGTCGCTCTGAGTCCGGCGGGTTAACGGCAGGTCAGAGGATTTGGTGATCAGTGGTTCACTGAGCCGTGAGCCCTGCTGGACAAGCGCTTTGATAAGGGGACTGCTGCTTCTGTGCTTGCCCACTTCTGAAGCTTGGGTGAGACTGGCACGTTCTGAAAGGCTAAGTCTCAATGTCTGGGCACTTGCCAGCTGACATTCCACCGAGACAAGCTAAGGGAGAGAGAGAGCGAGAGAGACTAGGGCAGATTTATTGAGGCATCAGACTTGCCTCAGGAATGTTCTGTAAAACGCCATTCCTGCGAAGAGAATAAAGAAATTAATGTCAGACATTGAGCTGGGCTGTTGTCTTCTGTTACTTCCTGAAGCATTTCACTTCTTCAGTATACATGTCTATATCACCTTGTTGAATGCATCGCTATATGACATAATTCAGGATCAAGCACAGCATGTCTTCCCATTCCGATGAATATTCAGCTAGTGAAGACCACTATTTGCTTGCCTCTGAGTCACAGCTCCTCTGTGGTAGGGAACACTAGTGGTCAAAAGGCAGAGTGGGAGTTTGTGTATGTGTATGTGTGTGTGGTTGTGTTTATATGAGAAGGAGAGATAGAGAGAGAGAGAGAGAAAGAGAGAGAGACAGAGAGAAGAGATCCTCACCCGAGGAGAGAGTGTAGGATTTGAAAGGCTAGCTTCCTGGCAGCCGGGAGTTTTATCTCTTTTTTAGAACAACCACTGAGGTGTTTAGAAAGGAGAAACCGGCATACCATCGCTATGTTAGACTCACGGCTATAAAAGCAGAGATTTGTCTTTCTCCTCAGGGCCTAATGCTAGTAATGATTGTTTAAAAAATGTCACAAGGTGCGAGCATTCACATATTACTATCACAATTCCATCTCTTAAAGGGATAGTTCACCCACAAATGAAATCTATGTTCATGTCATGCCTAGTGTCATTTTAAACCTAAATTACTTTCTTTCTTCTGTGAAATTCAAAGGAAGATATTTTAAAGAAAGTGTGAAGGGAGGAGGGGAGGCAGTGCCTCCATCGTGATATGATTGGGCATGACTGGTTATGTTCAGCTTTGATTGGTTCATGTGACAAATCCCGCCTCTTTGTGTTGTGTTTCTGTGCGTTGTTTGGTTGCCATTCAATTAATTAAAAAAGTAAGTAAACAACTTAGTTTTTGCACTTTAAAATTTTTGCACGTTAAAAAATAAATACGACCTCATGATGTTCCAATCACATTTACACACTGCCTCCAAAACTTTCGTCCGCCATAAAAAAGTTTGGATCAGGTTCGATTTTCTGCGTTTTTGCATCCGTAGCAAGCATTCTGATAGGAAAGGATGACGAATACGAAAAAAAAAAAAAAAAAAATGCATATGAAAATTTTGGACTCGGTGTGCAATAACCTTTAGATACAACCACTTTGTTATGACTTAAAATGGCATGGTCTGTGGGAGTTTTTGGTGAGTAATCAACTTTAAAGTGAATCTCCACGTCTGTGACCAATATTTAGGCCAACTTTGATGACTGATGATCCAAAAAATTAAAAAATAGTTTAACTATCAAAAACAATAGCTGAACGTAAGTTTACAAATGAAATATATGGTTTAAATTGTTTCTGCCTTTAGTTATTATTCTGAAATAAATATAAAGCTATAATTGTAACACTAACTTGATGAGAATCATACGTTCACACCAGAGGTTGCGTTAGATTTTAACATTGTCGGTCATTTTGACGGTCAGGGTCGTAAAAATGATATATTCTCATATTTTAATTAGAATAAAACATTTAATTGCTTTTATTTTTGTTCACATTTTCATTTTTAATCATGAACCTACAGGACGACAGCGCAGTTTTTAAAAACAACAAAATTCGCTAGGGCTGGGTAAAAAAAAAATATGTCTATGCTGTTTTCAGTTGATGAATAAACAATACATAGTGCATCTTCCTTCCAAAAAAATAGCAATAGGCTAGGCTTTGTTTGATATAAAGTCTTCAAATTCTGTCCATTTCATTATGAAATTCAAGCAATAAATACCATTTTGGCGCTTTTTAATGTGGCGTGACATATCGCTGTAGCTTCTGTGTACTCGTCTGTGCGTAATCACAAAACATTTGTGACAGTTCCATTTTTGTTCTGGATCCAGCGCTCTGCTGCTACATTGGAGTGCACTCGCCACCAGCTGGACACTAGTGGGAATTACAGCTACAATTTTACAATAGATCACCCTCAGTGTAATCCGTCAAAATGACGGATGACCTTAAGATTTTTCCGTCACTGACAAAAAAAATTCCGGACAATTTTCAGTTAACGCGACCTCTGGTTCACACACTCACACATACAAACTGTACATATATATCCCATAAAAACATCTTCTTTTCATCATACAGGTTTGCAACAGTGTTTTTATAGTATTATTTATATACTATTATAGTTGTATTAATAGTTTAGCTTTTAGTTTATTTTTCTATTTTCAGGTTTTTATTTTAATTTTAGTTTATTTTTATGTTTTTATGTATTTTTTGCTTATGTAATTTGAATTAGTCTATTTATTTGTTTATTTAACTTATGTTTTTTATAATTTTAGTGCTTTAACTTCACTGCAATTCACATTTCTAATTTTCATTTGTTAACTTTTTCATCTAATATTTAAATTTCATTTTATTCCAGAATTATTTCAATTAACAAAAGTTTTTAACAGTTTAAGTTTTAGTTTTATTCAATATTAACCCTGATTTGGAATGACATTCAGTGTTAGAGAAAGTTACTTTTAAAAGTCATGCATTATTGTGTTTCTCCCTAAAAAAGTGACTTACTTAGTTACTTTTTGTGGAAAGTAATGTGTTACGTTACTTTTGCGTTACTTTTTAAATCTGGGCAGGACTTGCTTGTTTGTTTTCAATATAAAAAATTCTATTTTTAGCAAACGTAAAAGCCCTTTCCAAAAAGTAAAATGAATAAGCCTCAGGCTGAAGGAAAAGTAGATTCTCATCTGTACAGTAAAACTGTAGGAGAAGGAAGTTCAGCACTCTTCAAAAATGAAGCACAAATGTTAGTTAATCTAAAGTAATTTTTGCTTATTAGTATGGTTAATAAAGTGGAATTAAATATATAAAGGATATTTATGTTATTTAACATTTAATTATTGCAGGTTTGCATCATATACTGTGTTTGGACTTCTTTTATTTATTTTGAGGAATAAACTTGTTTTTTTTTTTTTTTTTTTTTTTTTTTTGTGAGAGAATTAATGCATGTTCATTTAGTCTAGAACACACAACGCATCTGCAGTTACTCCCAATTTCTCTCAACATAGGGAAAGGAGACTTGTCAATAAATAGGAAAACAAAGTAACTGGCGTTACTTATTTGAAAAAGTAACTCACATATTTTCTTGTAAATGAAAAAGTAATGCGTTACTTTATTAGTTACTTAAAAAAGTAATCTGATTACGTTACTTGTAACGATACATCAACTCATTCTCTGCTTCGCAGATTGAGCAATCCTTCTTCTATGAAGTACAGTACCTTTAAGAAAGAGCTACCATCTTTTTTTAACAACAACAACCTCTTTTTTGGCGAAGAGCAAACCTTGTGAACTGGCAAGACTGCCTGTGAAACTGTATGGGCAATATGTTACAGGATGCTAGCTGAACTCATCATGAAAGTAGAATGAGGGGGCTTTGTTCCAAATGTCACGATGCATATTTATGGATGTGAAGTGCTCCTTTTGTATATGCTCAGCTCCCCTGTCCTTCAGTCGCAAACATTTCTCCCTACATCACTGTAATGATACGTGCAATCAAACCAAAGATACGCTTGTACACTGCATGGCCTTTTACAAAAAAAATCCCAAGCAGCAGGGAACCTGGTCCAAAAAAAAAAAAAGCTTGGAGACACCACTGGGGGAGTATGACTTATGTCATTAAAAGTAACAGTGACATACAATAAACTTTAATGGATAATATAAATTACATGTCAAGCATCATGCAATGCTCAGTTTCTATCCAAGAGAGTTTGTGTTTATTACCTTGCCTGGGATATCCTGGATGGGTTACCTGGCTTTGGTCCCACTCTCCTAATGGAGCCATGCCTTTTGGGTGGGTTGTGAAGGAGTTGAGGAGGAGTTGGGTGCTGAAGGTGGGCGTATGTAGTGGTCTGAATGTGTTGAACCACTGCTAGGCATCAGTTTTGAACATGAAAAGACTTTCTTTCCATCTTCCTGGAACATGCACACAGATGAATACGCACTGCCCGAACAGACAGTTCAACAGAAGTTCATAGGTAATGGGCTACCATTTCATAGCCTAGATATACAGTGTATTTCATTGTATGGAATTACAAAGAAATGTAAATAACACAACAGAATTGAACTTCAAGTATGAAATGTGCTCTGGTTTATTTTAAAAACTAAGAACTAAAAAATGCATAAATATTCATTCATTTTAACATTTGCCAGAGCTACCTTCTGCAATATAGACAGTAAAAATGTTATTGCATCATTATTTAGGTTGTGAAGCTGAAAGATAGCTGGAATTGCCAAAGAGGTCAGAGACAAAGTCAAACAAATGCATAAATTATGAAAGGCAAACAAAACATATCCATTATTCCAGTGGAACCTGCTGGTTTAATTATCAAAAACCTACACTACAAACCTTCACACAGCCAAAAAATAAAAATAAAAAATACAAAAAAAAAATCTTAGAATGGACTAACCCTGCTGAAAGAAGCATATGCTGATTAGGTACGTTTTGAAGTGCACTGTAGCTGGTTTAAGCTGGTCCTTGGTTGGTCATGAGCTGGTTTAAGATGGTCCTGAGATGGTTTAAGCTGGTCGTGAGAAGGAGCTGCTTGCTCAGGACCAGCCAATAGACCAGTTCATAGTAGATGTTACAGTTACGTCACTTGCAGCTGTGCGCGCATAGTGATGGCAGAAAAACACTGGTAACAGGTGGAGGGAAACGGGTAAAATCCATTGAATAAGAGAACAAAAACATTTTTGTGCCTTTTGATGCCAGAATTGGAATGCAAATAATTTTTACAGAATACTGTCATCAAAGACACCATTTGAAGACATTTAAATGGATGGACAATGGATGAAAACCGCTGATTACTGTACTTTTAAAGCATAAATTTGATTTAAACACTATGTCTACATAATATTCACATATGCTTTTCATAGGAGACACATTGTATTCGCCCTACAGTTACAGCATGACATAATATTTAAATATTTTACTATTAACATTTTACATGACATTTATTTATTTTATCTCACAATTCTGACTTGAATGCAAGATTATATCTCCTAGTTTGGACTTTATAGCTCGATTTAACTCAACAATAGAGAGTTTGTCAATTCTGAGGGGTAAAAAATGCCAGAGCCAAGGAGAAAAGAAAGAATGACGAGTTGTTTTTTCTTATCGAAGTTGTTTGATTTAATGTCGGAATTGCAAGAATAAAGTCAGGATTTTGAAATGTAAACTCTAATTTACATTTTTTATTCTTTTTATTCCATGGCTCCATAAACTGCTACTTGAAAACTGTCATTTTCTGCAACCAAATAAGCGCCGCCCACCAAAAAAAAAAACAAAAAAAACAAAAAAAAACATCATCACTGTTTGCAAAAACACTGAATTGGTCCATAACCAGCTCAGAACCAGCTTCAGAACAGACATAACAAGCATATGCGGTTTCTTTTTTTTCAACAGGGAAATGTTTGGAGTGAACCTTTCTACTGTATACATGACAATGCTGTCTATGCAGGGTCAGAAAGCTCTTAGATTTCATCAATATTTTAATTTGTGTTCCAAAGATGAACAAAAGTCTTACAGGTTTAAAACGACATGAGGGTGAGTAATTACTGACAGAATGTTTATTTTTGGGTGAACTATCCCTTTAAGAACATAGTATGTGCACTGTGTACAGTGCATCATTTGAGTTACAACTGATGAGAGAATTTATATTTTTGTGTGGAGTATCCCTTTAAGAGCAATAAAATATCAGTTAGCTCATGTAATTCAATAAAATGAGAACACTAGTTTTGCCAGCCGCTGTATACTTACTACACTCAAAATGGCGGAGCTCACAGAGAATCAAGATGAGTCTCATTAGCTTTAATTAGCAATTAGCTGTTTAATTAGCAATTAGCACTTATACTCCACAGCACAGGCAGGCATTTCTAATAGTTTATTGCTGATACTTGAGGACTCTAAATGACACATTTCCCAAATATTCAGATTTTTAGTGCAAAATGACTTTTCCCTGTGAGATTATCTCTTCAGAATGACTGCAGATATTTTAGTTTTCCAAAAGATAAGATTGAACCAAAGTCAGATATGTCAAAGCAAATACATCTAACAAATTCTTAAATCTCATACATTCGCTTCAGCTCATTTTAAGCACTGTATATAAGAATGCGAATATAAGGCGGCTCTCCTAAATCATTTCAGCTGGGCATTTGACAAAGGTCTAGAGGCTGCAGCCGGTGCCTGAAATCACATAGGATAACCTGGCCTGCAGTGGCTGCCTGCGCAGATATATATAGTGGGCATGAATCTGGGTGTTAGAAAAGGTGAGCAAGGTTCCACTGCTCATTTTTGATCAAGGCGACGCTCCCCCCATCATTTCCACACTATTACCCCCATGCAGTGCTGGGATTAGGGAGTGGGAAGGGGAGGAGAAAAACTACACGCCGGCAGCCAATCTGGATTTCATTTGAAAACTCCCTTGAGGTTTTTCCATTATCCCCCCTCCATATCCAACTTGACCCCGTAGAGAAAGCCCTGGCCCGCAAAGGTCAGCCTAGTCTAGACTCTCCTCTCCTCGCCCCTCCGTCCGACTGCCTGCGGCAACCGAAGGATCCCCCCCTCCCTCGCATCTGACACCCCTCAGCCTGACCCACCCCCCAACCCTGTTGAAGCTGCCTCTGTAATCTTTTCATTTTTCCTCCACTCCCTCTCAGGTCTTTGGGGGCTTAGAAAGGTGAGGCGGGTTGTACCAGCAAATCAACTGTGCCACTGTCCATCTGAGCTCACCAGCGTCTCGAAGGCAGGGTGAAAACAGTCCCATCTGGCATCGCTGGGCAGCTATTACCAAAACGTTACTGTTTTGGGGGTAGCTGTGGGGTTATTCCAAGGCTCGTGGTGAGAGTAGATTGTCTGCGCTGAGTAAACCTGAAAGCCTTTTTTGACCTTAGTACAATTAATACTAATTTATATCAACGTACAAAATATTTAGACAAAACTTTTGAAGGACAGGTTAAAATGTCTTCTTTTGTGATGTAGGGTTTGACAGAAACATTCTTCGTCCTTTGCCAAGCAACAGGCAAAACTGTGAAGAAAAAAGCTCATGAAATTCTGTCTTTATCTGCACCGCTTCATTGTGTTTTTATTCAGTATCACTTAACAAGCCAAGCCATTCACGCTTTTCCAGTAAAGTCAAGAATGTGCCATAGTGTGTGTTTGTGTGTGTCAACTCTTTATCATATCGCTCAAATCATTCTGTATTTATTTACCACAGGACATGCAGGTATTATGCGCCTCTATTGAGATATCTGTTAACCTGTTCGATTTTTTTTTTTTCTTTAATGAATGATTGCTTTGATAGAAAAACACATTAGATCACATTTTTCCCTCTTAACCCTCCTTTAGGATGTGAACTCAGGCAACAAGGGAAAAAAATACTCATTGAATATTCATTAACTTGCGCCTAGGTGTGTACACGGCTCTTAACCACACTTGTTTATGACTTAAGGACTTGTAGCGCTGACCTTAGTTTAACACGGCACCAGATACCAAATTAACCTCTAGCCTCCTCAGGGCTACCAATGCCCTGCTAACAAGCAAACTGTCTGGATGCGCCAGAAGTGCTTTATGATTCTGTCTCTCAGGTGCATGCCCTCCTCTGCCTGTGAACAAAAGACAGATTTTTTTTTTCTTCCCCATCTCTCTTTTTGGCTACTCAAGATATTCTTTTTCGATGTGTTTTTAGTCACACCTCTCTACACAATGTATAGAGATATACACATTTCTTGCGAATATTTTTTACAGTAACGTTACACCAAATGTTTTATTGTACACTTCTCATCATTACAGTCTATCTATCTATCTATCTATCTATCTATCTATCCGTTATTCATTGGCTCACCATGGGTCTTTTTATCTATCAGTTTAATTTCCTACATATAACAAAAGCGAAGCTTCTCTATCATCACTACCTCTGTCGTTCCGCCTCCTTTCCCTCTCCGCATTCTTTTTCGAAGGAGATAATAGTACCTTTGCGGCTTCCGTACGCTGGGTTTCTATCGACGCACCTGATTGGCTGCGCGGTGTAAACACCGTGGAAATAGAATAAGCGCTTCAGTTCATTGGTCAACAGCCATTCAGTCGAAACGTGCGGCAAACGTTGCAAAACGATAGAGGTGAGTGACTGCTTCATTTTCTTTAAATAAACGAGTGTATTTGATGTTAGCGGAGAGTTAAATAAATTGCAGTACTGTTTCCTGCTAAATGAATAATAAGCGCATTGTGTCCTACACTGTGTTGTAATGCTAACAGGCTAAGCTAGCCGCTCATGCTAAATACACAGCGGGTTAAAGCATAAATTGACGGCTTCATTAAAAAATGGGTTTAGTATAACTTAGTCAGTGGGTGAGGAATTAATCTTACGGCGCTCTTCTCTTTAAAGTGTTACACTTATTTTTCCTAACAATACAGCCTAAGTACATTTCCTTATATCTGTGATTATGTTAGTGATTTATTATCTTCATTTTCTCTATATTTTCAGTAAAAATGAGTCTCCGAAAGCAAACACCAAGTGATTTCCTGAAGCAGATCATTGGGAGACCAGTGGTGGTGAAGCTGAACTCTGGTGTTGATTACAGAGGTAAATATAGAAACATCTTATATGAGATTTATAAAACAAGGTTGTAAGTTTGGTTTAAAGTTGGTCAGAGACGTCATGGAAGAAGGCAAGAATTAAAACCAAAACCTTCATCATATTCAGAGTTTTGGAAATAAGAAAATGCTGTTGTGTGGATGTGAATCTGGTAATGTAGAGGGAAAACAACATAATTACCTTCTGTCAGTGTGATTTTTGTATATGTTCTCTGTCTTACCATTTTATATGTGACTGCTGTTTACTGATCTATATAAACTCTCTATTATAAATCAGTGCTGTTGATTTATAATATCCTGTTCTTGTATGAAAAGTGAACATTTTTTAACATTTAAAGCTCTAGTACATTGGTTCTAAATCTTTTTGACTTGAAGGTGATCCATTGTCTTTAACAATATGGAGGGTTTACACTTGCATCATGGTTTGGTCAGTTACCCGGATGCGCAGTCATATTGGAGATACTCAGATGTAAAGAACAGCATGGACTTCACAGTTAATGTACAACTGAATATATTGTTCTCTTAATTTATGCTGCCTAAATCTTGGAAAAACTTGTGGAAGCTGTTAAATCGTATAGAGAAGCACAGGAAAGGGTGCAATATTTTGACAAACTGAAGTTAACAGGTGGTAAAGATACATACAAGCAATATTAATTAAGATATTAGCCTAATAAATATGAATGTTGTCAAGGTTATTTCCCTGGAAATCCTGGTTCAGTTTTGGCCAACCACAAACACCTTTTGTTCCTTTGGCAGTTTTTTGCGCTCTTCTCCTTGATTTGTTATAACTTCTGGCAGTGTATAGTACTCCAAATGTGAGTTCTGTTTGGTTCAGTGGCATTGTTTACATTCATTGCTGCCAATATGGCCGATTAATGACGTGCCGTGAAAACTTGTGACTTACAAGGATTTTTCGAACGTTTTTTTTAAAGCTATTTATTTAAAAGTAATTTCTGCCTGTTAAAATATATTTGAACATAACTAAAAATTATATCCTTCATAAAAATGTTTGTAGAGTTGTAAGACTGAATTTACATGACTTTTAAATACTTAAAATTCACACCTGGCCTCCTGATTGAGAACCACTGGCGAACACAAGTGATTCAACCCACATTTTTTGTCAAAGAGTGCTATTCTGCATATAACTGTCTTAGACACATGCTTGACTCTTTCTAAAATAAATGTTTTTAAATCTGCCACTGTTACTGATATACATCCACTGACTTATTCAACTTAAATTTAAAAACATGTTCAGTCAACATGATCTCTGGCACCTATGGAAAGGAATATTTCCCTGAGCTGCGTTGACCTTTTCTAATCTAAAGCTGATGCACAACTGGGGGTGGACCATTTTGCTTTGACCTCCACCATATTCATCGTGCAGAACTATGTACAATATAAAACGAGGCTGGGCAACTTTGGTCCTGGAGGGCCACTGTCCCGCAGAGTTTAGCTCCAACCCTACTCAAACAGGGTTGGAGGGGTTGGAGCTAAACTCTGCAGGAAAGTGGCCCTCCAGGACCAAAGTTGCCCAGCCGTGATATGAAATATCACTAACGAGAATGTTACGTTTCTAATGGGTGCAAAAGAAAGTCTTTAAAAGGCACATTTACAGTTTCTTTGTGTCTTATTTGTGTCTTGCCCTCAGGAGTCCTGGCCTGCCTTGACGGCTACATGAATATCGCTGTGGAACAAACAGAGGAATATGTCAATGGCCAGCTGAAGAACAAGTATGGAGACGCATTTCTCAGAGGAAACAATGGTATGTAATGTCTATGTTTTTCAAGTGCCTGTGCTCTTTCCTGAGTAGTGTTTTCAACTTGAAGTTCACTTCCAGAACAACAATTCACAGATAATTTACTCACCCCCTTGTCATTCAAGATGTTTGTGTCTTTCTTTCTTCAGTCGATAAGAAATTATGTTTCTTGAGGAAAACATTTCAGGAATTATCTCCATATAGTGGACTTCAATGGTGCCCCGAGTTTGAACTTCCAAAATGCAGCTTCAAATGGCTCTAAACGATCCCAGCCAAGAAGGGTCTTATCTAGCGAAACTGTCATTTTCTAAACAAATTTTAACCTCAAACACTCGCCTTGTCTACTTCTGCATGAACTCTGTTTTTTCTGGGTGTGTCGAAAACAAGATGGGAGTTTTTCTTCCCCAACCTTAAAATTGTCCTACATCGCTGCAGAAGTACCGACACAGTGTTTACAAAGTGAACATGCAAAGAAGATCGAACACCCTTTACAAAAAAAGGTAAAACGGCAATGTAGGACGATTTTAAAGATGAAGAAGAAATTGAGATGGGAATTTTTCAACATACCCTAACTGTATTGACCCAGATTACACAGACTATGCATGCGCATTGCAGAGAAGAGACTAGACGAGCATTTGAGGTTAAAAAGTATATAAATTGTCAGTTTGTTTTGAAAATGACCGATCGTTATGCTGGATAAGACCCTTCTTGCTCATCTGGGATCCTTTAGAGCCATTCAAAGCTGCATTTAAACTGCATTTTGCAAGTTCAAACTTCAGGGCACCATTGAAGTCCATTATATGGAGATAATTCTTGAAATGTTTTCCTCAGGAAACATAATTTCTTTACGACTAAAGAAAGAAAGACATGAACGTCTTGGATGCCAAATGGGTGAGTAAATTATTTATACATTTTTGTTCTGGAAGTGAACTTCTCCTTTAAGCAGATCCAGTGTGTAGTTTCATAATCTGCCTGTGAGCATGTTCTCAACTTTCATTGCATATACCAAAGTTCATTTTCTTTTCTTTGTCCTCTAGTGTTATACATCAGCACCCAGAAGAGGAAGATGTGAAGCTATTTTACTAGTTTCTTTATTCATTATTAAGTAAATTGTTTACTGTTGATATTCCTAATCCTTTGTTAGCTGACGATAATGTTCGATAAGTTTGTTTCATGTTTTGTAACACAAAATTTGGTGTTCTGCGGAGTGGTGCAGTAAATCTGTTTTTGAACAATTGAGTTTGCGTTTGTGTTTTTATGATTAATCTGCTTGTAAGAATATTTAAATAGTGAATATTCAGTCATAAGGAATTGCTAATTAGCACTTTCAAGTCTGGATGTTGTTCAAGGCTCATTTATCTACATATTTCATATTCACTGCCTAAATATTGTGTTTCACATCATTTGGTCCACTATAGTGTTCTATTGCATGATAATGTTCTTTGTTTTCAAATGAATCAATAGGTAGACCCTGATTGAACCCTGATCTGTTTGTGCTGGTGTTGTCTGCCCCTTTCTAACCTTTCTGCCTACATTAGAAGGCTCTAATAAGTTTACAAACGATCCTGGCATGGTGACACTTTATTAGGCTAAGGTAAAATAATGATAAACATATGATGACTCATTAGGTTCCAAATGAGCTGACTGGATGCGTTAGTGTTTTATTTACATGTGGGATCAGTGCTTGGGCCCTTATTTTTTCTCTCTCTGTGTATCCACATATATGCTCTTTGCCCTCGTTTAGGAGACAAAAGGCTGCCAAGGTCGGCCCTGAATGCAGGATGAAGGACACTGTATTGATTAAACCTTGTCCGTAACCGGAGTGAGTGGGGGCTTTCTAGCAGGAGCTTGGTATCATTATGGCGACCGCAGCAAATGCTTTCCTATTGTAATCAAAAACCAGAGCCCCTCTCACGACGCTGCTCTGCGCTCCGAGATTAATTAGCGCTGTTCACAGTAATGACCCAATGACTAAATAGGCTCTGTCTTATGAGGGTTGCTCTAATGACCTAGAGAGCAACAGCATGCAACATCATAACTAGCAACAAATGCTGCCTTCAAAATCTGTGTACAGGTTATCAACATCATGTTGCATTTAGTGTATGATACGCAATAACAATACGAATTTGATTACAGAACCGTAGATGTTGGGCAATGATGGGAGCTCAGATTTTAATGGTCGTCAGTCTTTGCCCTTTCGCATAATGCTATTTTGGCTGTGAAAGGATATGGCACGTTTGCACTTTTAGGCTTTAGCTTTTATTAGACTGGATTGTTGCATTCATGTTTGTCTAGTGAGTTTAAGGTCTGCAGCTCCACCAGCAGTTGGACCCTGACATTGCAATGGATCAGAGATTTAACCTAATTCCCAAATTTTGTAGTGTACAGCAAAACATGTACTGTTTGCAACACCTTTTTGAGTAAAAAGGAAAAAAAAAAAAGACAACTGTCATTATAGTTTGTGTGTGTGTGTGTGTGTGTGTGTATATATATATATATATATATATATATATAATTATTTATTTATTTATTTCACACCCAATGGAAGCAATCAAAATCAACAAAAGAGCAATGCAAGAGCTATGAAGAATCTCAGTTAGCCTAACGCCGTACACGTAGCAAGTGTTTTTGTAAAATTAATAATAAATAATAAAAAATAAATAAAAATAAAAGATAGAATAGAAAAAGAAAAAGCAAGCTAGTGTTAGAGGCCTAACAAACTTTTTTTTTTTAAGAAAGCAAGCAGTAAGTAAATGAATAGAGAAGTCTAAAAGGGCAAGTATGTTTTTTTTTTTTTAAGAATAGAAGTAGAATAGAAAGAGCTAGAGTTAGAGGGTCAAATAAAGATGGAAGAGATGTGTTTTTAGCTGATTCTTGAAGATGTTGTATCTTCTGTTCTATAGAATCTTCATTTGACCCTCTAACTCTAGCACTTCGATTTCTTTATTTGATTTCTAACTACTTGTTTTCTTTAAAAAAACAGAGCCTCTAACACTAGCTTTCTCTATTCTTTTTCTATTCTACTTGTTTTCTTTTTATTTATAATAATAATAATAATAATAATAATAATAATAATAATAACAACAAAACTTGCTACGTGTGCTGTGTTGGGCTAACAGTTATGTGTTATTGATATTTTGTTTTGATTGCTTCTATTGTCCTCATTTGTAAGTTGCTTTAAATAAAAGCATCTGCTAAGTGACTAAATGTAATGTAAACATACTGTCAGTTTCAATATATGTGACCCTAGACCACAAAATCAGTCATGGCGTCCTTTTTTTTTTTTTTTACATCTAGATGAATCAGAAATGGATTTAGACATTTTTATTATTTGTGCACAGATTTATACATCATCTGAAAGCTGAATAAATAAGCTTTGGTGTATGGTTTATTAGGATATTTTGCTGAGATTCAATCTGAAAATCTGGAATCTGAGGGTAAAGACAATAAATAAATAAATAAATACAATAGTGAGAATCACCTTTAAAATTGTCCAAATGAAGTTCTTAGCAATGCATATTACTAATAAAATATTAAGTTTTGATATATTTACGGTAGGAAATATCTTCATGGAACATGATCTTTACTTAATATCTTTACTTAAGATCTTTACTTATTTTTGGCATAAAAGAAAAATTGATCATTTTGACCCATACAGTGTATTGTTGGCTATTGCTACAAATTTATTTTTTCCCCAAGCACATTTTATAAATACCAATCCAAATCAATCCAAAACACCTTGTATTCAGATGTGCATAATTATTGTAATATAGCAGGTTTTCTTTTACAGGTAAAACGGTCCAAAAAAAGAGATTTAACACTGAAAAGATCAAAATTATTCAACGTATAAGGCATGGCCACTGAACAAGAAATTCTCACTGAAGCAGCAGGGTCACAAAAACATGTTTATAAGGAAATATATTAAGTGCAAAAGAGTTTAAGAATTAAAGTGAAGAATTAGGTGTTAAACCAAGAATTAACCCTTTAATCTTCAATGCCACCTTTTTCCAGAACTGCAAACTAGAAGTCTCTAAAAGTACAAGATGTAAGGTTCTTAGGGACTTTACTAAGGTAAGGAATCCCAAAACATGACCCCCACTTAATACAGTATGTATCACAAGCTTCATCATTAAATAGATGTGTTTTCCGGACATGAATATAAGGCATTTTTTACTTTTAGGCCTCCTTAATGATTATATACCAATCCTCAATGATTTCATAAAAAAAATCATAGTTATGAAGATTGATGTGGTTCAGGAAATATCAATAAAATATCATCAGAATATCGACTTGCCTAATAATTATGCACACACTGTAGAGATATATTGTTATAGCATGTTATGATGATTTCTGAAGGATTGTGTGATACTGAAGACTGGAGTAATGGCTGCTTAATCATAATCTGATCTTGAATAACAGATAATTTTGCATATTTATATATCTCAAATATAGTTTTACATGGCTATACAGGCTTTGAATATTTTGTTTGGTAAACAAAGATACACCTGAACTGTAATATGAGGGGTTGCATCGGAAAGGGAATAAAATGCTCCTCTCTGACCCCTAGAAGCAATACAGACATTTCCAGTATTTACACAGCAAAGCCAGCAGAATGTATGTGTAAGGCAATGCCATACATCACAGTGTGTGAACCTGATCTGGAGAGACTCTTCTCTGCCAGAGAAGAGAGAAATGAAGGGATCGGCTTTCAGTCAATTCTTGCACACCATTTTAGACAGACTGGTGGAGCTGTGTTACATTGTATGCAGTTTGTATTTTGTTGTTATTTTGTAAATTTCTCTTTTTTTTTATTTTATTTTTTTACTTCACATGTCAGAAACCTATGCATTTGATATGAATTTTTGAATATTTAAACATATGTATATTTCTAATTTTTCTTGTCTTTAAGGTTAAATTAATCAAATAAGGTCTTATCGGGTTAAGCCGTGTGCTGTCTGAATGAATATGTGAGCCATTTAAGCTCATACATAGACTGTTGTTGACCAGCATTCTACCACATGCAGACTCTTAATTTAGACTCCAATACCGTCAACCTTGGCCTGGAATGTGCTCCCTGACCTTATTATCTGAAAGGAACTGTTGTGGATGTTTGCAAGAGGGGGTTGAATGATTTATCCGGACTAACCTACAAATGGCAACGTGAAGCTGTTTGGCTGGAAGAAGTGGCATTCATTTTGGGGAAAAATAAGCCCCGGGGGGTATGTTGGCCCTGACAGCAGCGCTTGCTAGTGTGTATATCGACCTCTTGTGGTTGTAAATTATACCTCTCTGATGAAAACTGATTACTTCAACTTATGGGATAAAGTGTGCTGGAGCAATGGGAGTCTGTTCATTGATTTGAAAAAGGTATACATTAGTCTCTATCGCTTTAAGAGAATATGGCCGTTTATGCCAACTAAAGAAACATTCACACCAATGTTTGCAGCACATTCCAATATTCAAATCACGTATTCAAATATCTTCTTCAGGTGTGTGTGTAAATCATGTAGATGCCAAAAGACCAGTAGATTTCAAGCTTTTTAATTTGGGGGATAGAGATCATATACAGTTGAGGTCAAACGTTTGCAGATCCTGCAAAATGTTAATTATTTTGCCAAAATAAGAGGGATTATAAAAATGCATGTTATTTTTATTTAGTACTGACCTGAATAAGATTTTTCACATAAAAGACGTTTCATATAGCCTATATAATGTTAATAGAAAATAATAGTTGAATTTATAAAAATGACCCTGTTCAAAAGTTTACATACGCTTGATTCTTTTAATACTGTGTTGTTACCTGAATGATCCACAGCTGTTTTTTTTTTTTTTTAGTGATAATTGTTCATAAGCTCCTTGTTTGTCCTGAACAGTTGAACTGCCTGCTGTTCTTCAGAAAAATCCTTCAGGACCCACAAATTCTTTGGTTTTTCAGCATTTTTGTGTATTTGAACCCTTTCTAACAATGACTGTATGATTTTGAGATCAATCTTTTCACACTTAAAAATTTATGTGAAATATCTTAAATCAAAAATTACATTCATTTTGTATGATCCCTTATATTTTGGTAAAATAATTAACATTTGGAGATTCTGCAGGGTGTATGTAAACTTTTGACCTCAACTGTACTTTTTTGTGTTTATTACATTGAAATAAACTTAAACTTGAGCTCAAATTCTTATTCTATTGAAATGCACTGGTACTTTTAACAAATTAACTAAATTAAGCCTTTAAGGCACTAAGAATTTTATTACGAATTTTATTATTTTTATTATTACAACCATTATGTATTTTAAATTATATTTTTAAATGCGTTTCTATATAACCAGGTATAGTCTTATGTTGTGCACTATGAACTAGCTTAGCATGCCATTAACTAATTAACTTGCTAGCTTAGCATATACCCAATGCAAATGTTTGTTTATATGTTTTTATGTGTATTATATGAAGTGTTTAAGCAGGGGGCTTGTATCGAAGGGACCTTTTTTTAACAAATAGCCCATATGCTTTAATATACATAATAGCCAGGAACATGATTTGCTGTCAGAATTGTGTCCGTTAAAGATGAGTTTGTTTAGGAAAATGTTAGCATATCCATCTTATTTTGAATTTAAAGGGACAGTTCACCCAAAAATGATAATGATCCCATAATTTACTCACCATCAAGCCATTCTAGGTGTATATGATTTTCATCTTTCAGACGAATACAATAGGAGATATAATAAAGTCCTGGCTCTTTCCAAGCTTTATAATGGCAGTGAATGGCTGTTAAGATTTTGAAGTCTAATAAAGTGCATCCATCCATCATAAAAAGTACTCCACATGGGTTAATAAAGACCTTCTGAAGAGAATCGATGTGTTTGTGTAAGAAAATTATCCATATCCAAAATTTTATAAACCGTAATCTCTAGCTTCCGCTAACTGTCATACTCGCGTTCACGAGAGAGCGGACTTTAAAATCTCAACACCCATTCACTGCCATTATAAAGCTTGAAAGAGCTAGGACATTTTTAAATATAACTCTGACTGTATTTTTTTGAAAGAAAGAAAGTCATATACACCTAGAATGGCTTGAGGGTGAGTAAATCATAAAGTAATTTTCATTTTTGGGGGGAACTGTCCCTTTAAAAGCAGCCTGAATGCGCAAGGCTTCATGTGTCATCTCCTTCCAGTTATTTTAATTGTCCAAAAACAGTCTGTTATGCTGCTTGATATTGCAAACTAGTATTTGTTATCATACAGTTTTAATTTGCTATCATAATCATAAGCACACTGGTTTGTAGCGCAAATAGTTTTACCGTTTAATTAGTTTTTTACCTATAGCAGCTAATAAATGAGAAGTCTCACACGCTGACAGAAAATAGCTTCCTTCCACATTGCAAAATAAGGTGGATAGGATGATCCAAAGCTAATAAACTTTCGATTTCACAGGGTCTTTAAGCTTTTGTCTCATTAGCAGAAAGCTAATGAATAACATTCTCCTTCACAAGAAATGTCAGATCACAACAGCAGAGGTGTTCCAGCATCACGTCTATGGCCGCATCTTAGGACACGTCAGACAGTTGGGTCAGCCCATCTCCCTGTGCATTTCGAGTCTCGCATGAAATACAGGCTAACCCTGCACTCAAGCAATTAGCCCCCTTCACAACACCATTTTGACTGCCAATTTGTCTACCATGGAACATAATGCAGAGAGTTGCTGGCAAGCGCCCAGCATGCTAATGGAATTGCCAGAGTGTTTTGTTTCTCGGCGAGTAACCACGGTGGCTTTGTGCTGTCAAGTCTCGGAGATAGCCAATGGTAATTGAGTGTGTCCTGTAACTGCCACGTTTAGAAATCACTGAGCACCTTTGGCCTTGCCACGACGTGACATCAAGGGCGCAACTGGGATTCAGAAATGTGTGCAGATGGGATGGATGGAGAGAAAGAATAGTAGATTAAAATCATCTTTAACAGCTGGCATTTTCCTTAATCTCTGGTTGATCTGAAGGGTTTCGCTGGTATGAATTGTGCCTGGAACAGAAGAGCCGAGGATGGCTCCCTCAATTTCGCTGCAAATCCGTGCACTTTTATTTTATTTGTCCTGGAGTTAATTAGAGTCAAAGGGTACTCAAATTGCTATAATAGTTCAGTCTGAGGCTGCTGCCACAAATATGTGCAAATGCCAAGTTGCATGCACTCTCGCTGCTGTCAATTATGGTCTCATAAATGTTTGGCTGACATTTTATATTCAAGCTCTTGTGCAGCACCACTTAGCCATTGTATGTTCGTAGTAACTAGAGAGAGACTTTATTGATCCCCCAGAGTAAATCCAGTGCAAATCAGCAGCAACATCTCAAGGTGCAGCCTTATTTACTGTTGCTATGTGAAATTTTGTGTGTGAAATCCAGTCATTCCAACCCATACGCAAATATACAGTATCTATGTTCATAAATGACCTTTCTATAAATGAAATGTATTGTCATATGAAGAAAAGCATATCAAAATATTTTAGAAATTGGAACAATTTCATATTTACATATATATTTAGCCCATACAAATATGTATGTTTATGTGTAATACATTTTTGGACATATACAGTTGAGGTCAAAAGTTTACATACACCTTGTAGAATCTGCAAAATGTTAATTATTTTTGTCAAAATAAGACGGATCATAAAAATGCATGTTATTTTTATTTAGTACTGACCTAAATATTTCACATAAAAGATATTTACATATAGTCCACAAGAGAAAATAATAGCTGAATTTATAAAAATGACCCTGTTCAAAAGTTCAAAATTCTTTGGTTTTTCAGCATTTTTGTGTATTTAAACCCTTTTCCAATAATGACTGTATGATTATGAGATGCATCTTTTCACACTGAGAACAACTAGGGACTCGTATGCAACTATCACAGAAGGTTCAAACGCTCACTGATGCTCCAGAAGGAAAAATGATGCACTAAGAGCCAGGGGTGTAAACTTTTGAACAGAATAAAGATTTTTCTTATTTTGCCTAATTATCATATTTTTTTCATTTAGTACTGCCCTTTAGAAGCTACAGAAGATACCTACATGTTTCTCAGAAGACAAAATCAATCAAATTTACCCTGATCTTCAGATTCAAAAAGTTTTCACCCCCTGGCTTTTAATGCATTGTGTTTTCTTCTGTATCATCAGTGAGCGTTTGAACCTTCTGTAATAGTTGCATATGAGTCCCTCAGTTGTCCTCAGTGTGAAAAGATGGATCTCAAAATCATACAGTTATTGTTGGTAAGGGTTCAAATACAAAAAAATGCTGGAAAATCAGAATTTGTGGGACCTGAAGGATTTTTCTGAGGAACAACAGGCATTTTAACTGTTCAGGACATCATTTAGGCAACAACACAGTATGAACAATCAAGTGTATGTAAACTTTTGAACAGGGTAATTTTTTTTTTTTATATATTCAACTATAATTTTTTTCATGTGAACTAAATGTAAACATCTTTAATGTGAAGTATCGTATTCAGGTCAGAACTAAATAGAAAATAACATGCATTTTATATGATCCCTTTTATTTTGGCAAAATAATTAACATTTTTGCAGATTCTGCAAGGTGCATGTAAACTTTTGACCTCAACTTTATATCATGTACATGCATATCCATCCCAAAACCCATCAATACATGTTGATGTTTTGAAATAAGTAAATCTAAAATGTAGACAAGAATTACAAATTTTACTGTGGAGATTTTATACCATATGTGTTATAAAATAATCTTCTTCCCTTAGAATATGTAAAAAATAATATGTTGCTTTATAGGTAACATATACAGTATGGCAATGTCACTTGTGCTAATATAATTTTGCTGATGTAACTTTAACAGTACACCTTTAACAAAACACACTTTAACACTGAAATACAAAAACAAACAAACAAACAAACAAAAAAACAATGGTAGGCCTATATATGGATGTTTCATCTCATGCCGTCCATGCACTAAATAACTTTCAAAGTTGTCAGATTGCTGTTTTTTTAACACTACACAACTGTCGTCGCCAATGTCAGTTTGAGTCAAAACACATTTCACACTGCAGGACTTGGATCACAAACTGATCTAGATATTTAACCTGCTAAATATTTCTCAGGCATTTGTGAGTCATTAGCACTTCTCTCAGACTGTGTCTTTGAAAATTCACACATAGTGATCGTCACTCACGTGAATGAGCTCTGATTTACCTCTGATTTCATGCTTTTGTCGGCGTTTTGTCGCCAAATGGAAAATCAGGGCTAAAATCATGTATTGTGTGAGTAGTAAAAGGGCACTTTTGACCCTACAGCTTTAAAAAAAAGCTCAGGGGTGTCCAATCCTGCTCAGTTTAGCTTCCATTTAATCTGAAGAACATGATTAGCTGGTTCCGGTGTTTAATTCAATAACATAACGTTTTACTGAATAATTAAGTAAATATAATCCCTTAATTTACCTTTGTAAAGAAATTCACTATTTTTATAGATTACCATATTTTTAATGTGATAGTAGTGAAGTCAGAGAGCAGATTTATGACTGGGGAGTGTCACACACAATCTCAATCTTGCCATCCTAGATGACCTGCCAGGATATTTTCATAAACACAATTAGGCTGAATGAGCAAAGCACCATGGTTTGCATGTCAATCGCAGCATGTTTGCATCATGGCAGAGACACAAAGGCTGCCGAGATGAGATTGTACAGTTAGGAGCTGTTAGACTCAAAGTGACATGGCAGGTTGAGCACTTACGTCTGCTGTGCAGTGTCACTTTGAGAATTTTATCGACCGGGGTGTCAGGGAAGAAGATAGCTGCTCACTTGCTCTTACTAAAATGGATGCTGTTAGTCAGCTACCAAAACTATGTCGCCATGGCATTTACACTTGGGAGTGAAGGACACTGATGAATAGCATAAATGAGAAATACATAGTGCTTTTAATGTGTCAATACATATATTCCATTACACTGTGTCACAGTGTGCAGGTGCATCTTGTTTTCTTTCCACCCTGACTTGATGGCAATTGAAAAGCTTAAAGCTGGATAACTATTTTGCAGGCTGCCAATTAAAAAGCCATCGCAGGTTAAGAGATGACTCTTCAAAATGCTCAGCAAAAGCCAATACAGGTGACAACATGGTATAAGATTGTATTTCATGTTTTTACAAGGACATTTTTCCACATTATGAGCACTACAGAGACATAAACAGATAAAGCAGATACTCATTTGTCCATGCAATTATATTCAAATCTATATGTTATGATGCACTGACACTAGAGTTAGAACCAAGGTGAAAAAGTCAGCATAATCTGTCACGTCCAGCCCTGAGAATGCTATAAATGATTACATATTTACAGGCCTGTTTTGAAATATCCCTTATTTTATTAAAGAATTTAAGGTTTGTAAGCCTGTACAATATATCAGGACTAATGGAGACTTAATATCACATTTATGCTTAGAGTTAAACTGTTGTCAAATGTAGAATAAGTATGGCTTTAGATCTGTGGAAAGATCAGTGGTGGTTGGATGCAGCGCTCATGATTCACTGCAGTGATTTTCACCAGTCACATCTCATATTGTTCTAGGAATAGCAAGCTGAAATACAGTAGCTCGTCATTAGATAAGGAGGTCAACCTTGAAGATCTCTGCCATCAAGTGGTCAAACTGTACCATGCACTTAAGACATGATTCAGACTCCAGGCAGTATTTAATTAGTACGGATGTGGATTTTAATAAGATGTTTGCAATGTTATAATAACTTTATGACCCACAAATATACATCTGTAATAATTGTTTAATTAAAGTATGTTTGTTTCTATGCAACAGACAGTGGTCCTCAAATGTGTACGTTCACGCCATGTTGTAATTACTGTAATTTTTATGACATTCTTGTAAAAAGCTTTCACTTTCTTAGATGTCCATTTATAGTAGGCTAATTATGGCATGACGTGAATGTGCATTATGGCCCACTGATTGTATCACTCAGCTTATCTGTTTCTACAAGTCTTTATGAGTTTGTAACTGAATGTTTAAAATGATTTGCTTAAAACACACATTCATTTAGGAATGAAACGTCACTGCTGTGTGCTTCACAGTGATGGTTAAACATATGTTGACTTCTTTTGGAGCTGTTTTCATTGGCGGAACAAAATACATAAGGAAACTGGCAATTTTTCTTTAAAATATAAATGACTAAATGTTAACTTATTATATCTTAAAATGCTGTATAAAATCTGTATCCCACTCTATTAAAAGAGGTTCAAACATTCACTGATGCTCCAGAAGGAAACACGATGCATTAAGAGCCAGGGGGGTGAAACCCTTTTTAATTTGAAGATCAAGGTAAATTGTACTTAATTTGTCTACTGGGAAACATGCAAGTATCTTCTGTTGCTTCTGAAGAGTAGTACTAAATGGGGAAAAAAAAGAGATTTCAACAA
The DNA here is from genome assembly GCA_036247105.1 of Cirrhinus mrigala. Classification (NCBI taxonomy): domain Eukaryota; kingdom Metazoa; phylum Chordata; class Actinopteri; order Cypriniformes; family Cyprinidae; genus Cirrhinus; species Cirrhinus mrigala. The sequence continues at coordinate 20,900,887 of CM070007.1, read as the reverse complement.
AATAAGAAAAATTTGGATATCTTCATCCTGTTCAAAAGTTTTCACCCCCTGGCTCTTAATGCATCGTGTTTCCTGGAGCATCAGTGAATGTTTGAACCTTTTTTAATAGTTGTGTTTGAGTCCCTCAACTGTCCTCAGTGTGAAAAGATGGATCTCAACTATACAGCCACCACTGGAAAGGATTCAAATATGCAAAAGATGCTGGAAAACTGAAGAATCTGCAGGACCTGGAGGATTTTTCTGAAGAACAGTGCTCAGTTTGTGACTCAAGTGACTCATGAACAACTATCACTAAACAAAACAAACAAAAAGAACAAAAAACAGTCGTAGATCATCCAGGTAACCACACACAGTATTTAGAACCAAGGGTTCCCAAACTTTTGAAGGGCGTTATTTTAAAGGGGTCATCGGATGCTAAGTTCACTTTTACATGTTGGCAGTGTATGTACAAATCTATCCTATAATGATAAAAATCCATGCAGTGGTTTTTAATTAATCTGTAAAAATACTCCCTTTTTCAAATAGAGCCGTTCTCAGATGCCTGTCTTTGTGGCGTCACACCGACAGATGCCGCTCCCACGATAGTGGACTGACACGACCGTTTTACCTCAGATCAGCTGTAACAGTCCGTCCTCTTTGTTTCGATGCCGGAGCAGGGATGTAAATTAGACAAGAATATCTCCGATTGAGCGACTGAGGTGTTGTGTTGCTGGATGTAATAATGAATATAGTGGTCATCATTTACTCCTGACATCTGAGCCACTGAAGATGCAGTGGATTACGTTTGTTTGTGAAGGGAATGCGCCTCCCGATCTACATACATCCGTCTATGTTCGCGTGAATGATTCATGATCCAGCTTCACTTACAGCAGAAGTGAGTATAAGGTTTTTTTTATGAATCTTTGCTAGCACCTTTTTCCAGTAAAGTGCTAGTTAGCAAGTTTAGCGGCTAAAGTAAACAGGCACGTCTCTCCACAAAGAGAAGAGAGGGGCGGGGCGAGCAGAGCTCATTTGCATTTAAAGCAACCTCACCAGAATGAGATGATTTTTGCAGAGCTGATTTTGGCAAGGTAAAAAGGGTGTTGTTTTACACTACCATTGAGAATTTTTAACCAAAGTATATTATGGACTTTTCGTTAAGACCCTTAAGAATCATATCAACTTGTGGAAAATGGGCATCCGATGACCCCTTTAATAATTTCAGCTATTTTTGGTCTTGTGGACTATATGTAAACATATTTTATATAAAATATCTTACTCAGGACAGCGTTAAACTAAAAATAACATGCGTTTTGCATCGCTCTTATTTTGTTAAAATTATTCAAATTTTCACAGATTCTGCAAGGGGTTCCCAAACTTTTGCATAAGACTGTATGTAAATTTTTTTGATTAAAAGATCCAAAAAACACTAGAACAGTGTTATATATTTTGCTGACTTGTGTACTTACATTATCCCAAATGTTTCGAAGAAAGTTTAAATCCAGAGAATTAAGCAATTTTATCTAGTGTAACGGACCTTGTCATTAGGTCGCTGGTTTTATGTAGAAAACATGGAAAAACCAAACATGCTTTAATAGGTTATGCATTTTATCAGGCAGGTGACGAACATACAGAGTATCATTATAACAACACTTCAACACACTCCAATGTACCTAGTATGATAAAACAGCGCTCCTTTTTCCTACATACACATGACCAGAAGAAGCGGAAGCGGTCGACGGTGGCATAATAAAAGTGCCGCTGCTTTCAAATCATGTATCTCGTTTTTCATTAGCAATCGCTCCAATGTCCTCGTTTTGCTTCCACGACTTTCAGCCCCAACCTGCTTCATACTACAGTGACCTTAATAAGTCTTTAATGCATTAGCTCATCAATGAACATGATTTCTGCCCGAGTCCCTTCGGATTGCATCGGCTGTGAGGATGAAGACAACAACTCCCATTCGATCACAGCGTCATCAAACTACGAAATTGTTTCTTGTTTGTTTTGAACATGCGCCCTCTAGTGGCGAAAACGTACGTATTGTGCTTTTAAATTAAATGTTTTGTTGTTGTTTGTTTGTTTTCTTTTAATGTAGCTCTGTTTTAAACTAAATTAAAACTGTATTGCACTATTGTGTAAAAATTAAATGAACCTAAAATAGGTTGAAAATTAAAAATTAGACATAATTACTAGAGGCATCAGCAATAATCAAAAGGTGAACATTGATTAACAAGCAATTTAAGAAATGTTTATTATTTAATTATTATCTATTCAAATTATTAATAAACATTCACTTATTGAACATATAATAAATGTTAATTTCTAACCTATTTTGGGTTCATTTGCAAGAAATACAATATTTTTTAAGCAATAGTTGAGTTAAACATTTAACCCAACCGCTGGCTCAAAACAACCCAGTCGCTGGGTTTGTCCATATTTCACCCAGCATTGTTAAAGTATAATATTAAGCACACGTGTGGTGTAAAATGCAAATCTACACAGAGCTTAGAAGGAACCTTTGACCTTTAAATATTTTAATAGGCTTTCTGGAGAAAAGTTACAGCAGGAGTTTTTTCACACATCTGTTTATATCAGTATGTTCTAATTGTTTCCTCATCTCATTAATACACTTAAAAAATTCCTGGATTAAAAACAACCTAGCACTGAATGAAACATATTTAGCTTAACTACTGCTTAATAATTACTATTTTCTTGCTTAAAATGAACCCAAAATAAAGTAAGATTTATAAAAAAGTTAAATAAATGTGACCTAGGACCACAAAACCAGCCATAAAGGTCAATTTGTTTAAATTGAGATTTATACATCATCTCAAAGCTGAGTAAATAAGCTTTCCATTGATGTATGGTTTGTTAGGACAATATCTGGCCGATATACAACTATTTGAAAATCTGTGTGCAAAAAAATCAAAATATTGAGAAAATCACCTTTAAGTTGTTCAAATGAAATTCTTAGAAATGCATATTAATAAAAAATTAAGTTTTGATATATTTATGGTAGGAAATTTACAAAATATCTTCATGGAACATGATCTTTACATAATATCCTAATGATTTTTGTCATAAAACAAAATGTATGACATGTAGGCTACAATCCACTAGCTGAAGGATGAAATGCTATTTCCAACACCTAGCCTATATCAATTTCTTTCAATTTCAAAGATGATTTAATGAGCAAGATATCTATTTTCAGTGTACATGTACAATGAAACTCTGTTAGAGCAACCTCTTGCCTACAAATAATTATATCCAGGTCCAGAGTATTGCTTCACGTTTTAGTGTTTCTATTTAAAACGTGACTGCTTTTCTTGTATTTGCGAAGAAACAAATTGGCCTTCAGAAAGAGGTAAAAAACCCTTTTTTTTTTGATTGAAAGAGTGTCTCTAGATTACTGAGCTTACACCAAAGTGATGGACTTTCTAAAGCAATCATCCAAACAACTCTTCTGAATTCAATCTGAGCTCTGGCCGAATCATTCTGCTCTGTTTTATTCAAGCCAGGTTTTGCTGTGTACTTTGGGCTGCTGGAAAATAAATCTTCGACCTAAACACAGGTTTCTGGCTGACTGAAACAGGTTCTCCATGAGGATTTACCTGTATTCAGCTTTATCCACATTCTCTTGATGCCAAAATCTTCCCTGTTGTTCCTGCTGAATAGCAAAGCAAGATGCTTCTCCAACTATATTTGATGGAAAGAATAAACACTACCAGACTGTATTTAGCTTGCACTTTACTGTCAGGTCGACGAGTGCAATTTTTGACCAAACATCTTTTCGTTTCTGTTCTTTTTTTTTCTTCTCACATTTTGCTACATGCCTTCTTTAGAAAATAGATTTCTTAGTTCTACCCACTCTCCCAAAAAGGCGAGGAGTCGAAGAAGTGCCGAAGACATTGATGTTGATGTCTGGACAGTTCTTCTTATTTCAGTCAAAGAAGCTCTGTCAGTGCTGTAGCTGGCCATTTGGTCACATCACTTACAATTGCTCCTGTTGCCTTGTTGCTCAATTTTGTAGGACAGCCTGATTTTAGCAGTGCCTGGACTGTGCCATGTGTTTTTCATTTCGTTACAATGGACATTGTAGTGCTCTTAGAGAGGTTCAAAGCTTTGCCAACCTTTTTATAACCTTGTCCAGCTTTTTTTTCTTTTCTTTCTAGTTCATTGTGAAGTTCCACAAGTGGCTCTTTGATTTTCATGGCAACAAAATCGATCTGTTATAAAGTCAGCAATGTTTATGGTGCAATCAAGCACAGGAACACAGCTGCGTTTATAAGGAACTTGAATTGAACCTATTGACCTAATTAGTGTAAGTGCATTTGTAAGTGTTACTTGCTTTTTCTTTGTAATTAATAGCGAAATTTCTGAGTGAAAATTGTTGCTACACCATTTTTTTCAGTGCACTTAACTGACGACTATAAGAAAGAAAAACTAGCCGTTGAAAGCAAAAGCATATGTATTAAATCATATTTTGCTGCCATCTTTTGGTTGACTACAGTCATTACACTCAAAGAACATTATGTACGTCTCTGATGAGAAATGCTACCCACAATTCACGATGTATATTTATTCTCTGGCAACCGGATACTTTTTTTAGATGAGCTTTTAGTGTTAACTATACTGGTTATGAAAGGGTTAACCATTCATCACTGCTTCTTGACAGAAATACCTGGCCGTCATCCAACAGAAATCTGAATGATCTACCTGAGCGAGAGGCTTCTCCAAACTAGACTGTTCACCCTCACTGACACCAGGCTTAGGGACCTGTAAGAATTTTCCCCAGAACCCCGTGACCTGGATGTGATTGCTCTCCTCACCCCGCATTTGAGCGACAGAGAGGCCCTCAGGCTTAAATGGGGTGAAATGAACAAGGAAGGACTGCAATATGCTAAGGGGCAGAAGGTTTATGGAGGTGGGGGAGCGGGTCGGATCACCCTGTCTGGATGCCCCAGGCATGGCTCTAGGACTGGGGAAAGGCCAGTTATCATTTGGCGACCATTAGAGGAACGTGCCAGTGTTTATATGCATGATTGTGCGCTGCACTGGAAGCAAAAGAAGTGGTTGTGAGTGGATGTAATTGTCACAAAGTCTGCTGGCCTGATCACAGTGGGCTTTGAGCTTGGTCTGATAAAGGGGCTGCAAGTCAAGTCTTTCAGGCTGATATTAATTTTACATATACTTAAGAAATCCTATACATCTTTTATCTATTTCATTATCTGTTCTGTCTCCTATTTAGTATAATCTAATTTCATTCCAGATTCATCCAGTGGTCAAGCAGACACCATATTAGTAAGAAAAATTTAGTGTTCCATCTTATTTCTGTCTTTATCATTATCTGTATTCTCTAACTGGACAAATGAGGGAAACGAATTAGCTATGACTTTTTTTATGTTGTAATGAATGTAATGCATGAATGTGGATTAATTGTAAGCCAATTATCATAAAAAGCACATATCCAGTTAGTGTATTTAATGTGCATTTTCTTTGTTTTGGATTTTACTAGTATAGTGTAGTGTTCAAAAATGTAGGTTCAGTAAGAATTGTTTTTGGAAGGATGCTTAAAATTTATCAAAAGAAGTGACAGTAATACCACAGCTTTCACAAAAATATCAAGCAGCATAACTGCTGAAAATTCAGCTTTGCATCACTGGAAAAAACAAATACATTTTAAAATGTACTTGAATAGAAAACAGTTATTTTAAATGGTCATAATATTGTTTTTTTTATGCATTTTTGATAAAATAAATGTAGCCCTGGTGAGCATAAGAGAGAGAGAGAGAGAAAAACAATCTTACCAATCCTAAAGTTTTAAATGGAGGTGTATAGATTATTTATATGTAAAATTATAGTAAAATTTATCATATGGATGATAATTATACATGCTTTTTTAAATAGTAAACGAGCTGCACTCGTAAAAACAACCCATGGGTAAAATATGGACAAATCCAGCGGTTTGGTTAAATGTTTAACTTGACTTGGGTAGTTTTATTTAATTCAACTATTGTTTAAAAATTACTATATGGCTATCTTAAAATGAAAAAAAATCTGACACGTAATTACTAGAGGCATCAGCAATAATCAAAAGGTGCTCAATAATTAAAAGAATGCTTATTAATTATTATTTAATCAACTTATTTATAAATATTCATTTATTGAGCATATTAATAAATGTTTATTCCCAACCTATTTTGGGCTCATTTTAAGCAAAAAAAAAAAAAGTGTGACGTTGAATCACAAAACTAGTCATAAGCATGGGTATATTTGTAGCAATAGCCAATCATACATTGCATGGGTCAGAATTATTAATTTTCTGTCAAAAATCATTATGATATTAAGTAAAGATCATGTTCCATAAAGGTATTTTGTAAATGTCCTACCATAAATATATCAAAACTTAATTTTTGATTAGTAATGTGCATCGCTAAGAACTTTATTTGGACAACTTTAAAGGCCATTTTCTCAATATTTAGATTTTTTTGCACGCTCAGATTCCAGATTTTCAAATTATCCCGGGCAAATATTATTCTATTCTAGCAAACCATACATGTATAAATCTCAATTTCAAAAAATTGACCCTTATGACAGGTTTTGTGGTACAGGGTCACATACAGTAATTTTTAAGCAACAGTTAAAAAATAAAACTACCCAGAATGCTGGGTGAAACACTTACACATTTCACGTTTTTAACCTAGCATTTTTAGAGTGTGAGAACCCACAGTAGAACACTAGAGGGCAGGGCTGCACAGTTTATCACACATTTTATTGCCATTGAAGTCATCTCTGGGGCATCCAAAAATCTTACAGATGCCCTGGCTTTTACATTGTATATGTGTATATATATATATATATATATATATTCTTTTTAAAGTTTTCACTTTTATTAAGTGTTGATTCTCTGAAGCTCAAGGTCATGAGTTTGATTCCCATTAAACCCAGTGTAAGTTGCTTTGTTTAAATGTGTTTGTCAAATGCTTAAATGTATAACAACATTTGTGACCTGGATCACAACATCAGTCATAAGTAGCACAGGTATATTTGTAGCAATATAGCCAGCAATACATTGTGTGGGTCAAAATTACTGATTTTTTTTTTTCAAAAATCATTAGGATATCAAGTAAAGATCATGTTCCATTACGATACTTTGTAAATTTCCTACTGTCTACATTGCTAAGAACTTCATTTGGACATTTTTAGAGATTATTTTTTGCACCCTCAGATTCGAGATTTTCTAATAGTTGTATTTCGGCCAAATATTGTCCTTTCCTTACTTATTTATTTAGCTTTCAGGTGATGTATGAATCTTAATTAAAAAAAAAAAAAAAAAGACTTGTGGTACAGGGTCACATTTAAATCAAGACTTAAATTACTCTAATATTCATATATCGAATAAAAGAAATACCAATGTACAGCAGAATTTGTGTGGCTATACTCCTAAACAAGTCTGTCTGTACTGATTAACAGCTAATTCAGTTAATGAGATGATCTTTGTTAATAAGTTGTGTTTGATGGCTAGATAAAGGTGTGTAATAATATTCAGTCAAGTGAAAAGTTGCATTCATCTAGTCTGTTTTGCAGAGCTGAGCTCTTCAAGTTCTGTTCTATGAGCCCATATTGGGTTGTTGATAAACTATCAGTAAAAAGCTTTTGTTGCCTAAAGCCAGAATCATATGATAGACTCCAGAGACACTGAATTAAATAGGTTGTACAGAGCAGAGCGCCCTGAGGCAAAGGAAATAAATGTATATTATGGGCTCAACAGCAAAAATACCTTTTGGATTATGTGAAATACTTTTTTAATTAGTAGATCAGGCTATCAAAAATGAAAAAAAAAAAAAAAGCACAAACAGTTTTGACAGAAATGATTCAAATATGCATAATTGTTGGTTTCTAAATGTATTCAATTATAAAACTACTGTAAAAAAATAAGTAATTGTTTTTATGCTGCCCATAGAAAAACTCATGTAAAGAAATACTTTTTTCTTTCAAAATAGCAGTTATTCAACTGATTTATTTTAATTTTAACATTTCTACATTGTTTTTATTATTTATCAACATCTTACACTATAAGATGTGAATAACTGATTTTTTAAATAAATGTTTTGAAGAGCAGCGGATCATAAGAAGTTGCAATATAACCAGCACTGGCTAGTACTTTGTATGGCAATATATAAATGTTTTTCCACTGCAATACTTTGAATTATACAATACTTGGTGCATCCCGCTCATCACATATTGACGCTTGGTCAGGACCCTTTGGCGTTGCTTTTTGACGCTCAAGGTACCCCTTTAGCATCACTTTTGGACGCCCATGGTCCTCCACTGATTTCAGTTGTTTGTCTTAATTTAATGGTTTGCATGCATTTGTAAAAAAATACAAATATTTTATATAAATTTATACTTTCATTGGAGTACCTAACCCCACCCCTACCCTAAACTTTCCCACTTCTGAACAATATAAAACACGTAACAGGCAAATATAAGTACAGTCACTGATACTTATTGCAGAAACTGGCCAAACTAGCAGTATAAAAGCATTACAAACAAGTCATATTGCTTTCCTAGTCTTCTGAAGCCATACGATATCTTAATGCGAAGAAGAGAGTAAAACACAAGGTTTTAATCGCTGAAAATGATCCCGCTCAGTTAACGCGTTCACATCCCATTCAAAAAGATACATGGGTCAAGAGACACACAAGAGCCAATTAGCCTTTTTCACACTTGGCTTCCGGATTGGCGCTTGCAGGGTAAACGTTTTTCCGGTGACAGCAGCGGCCGTACTGAACAAGCGTAAGTTCGGGAATCAAAGTCTATTTTTACAAAATAGATACTATGATACTATGATATATACCGGTGTTTTACTCTAAAAATAGCAAACATTTATTCAAAAACTTTGTGTCAGCATCTGGTCATCACAAATACTATGTTTATTTAATTATGAATGTTAGCACTTATAATACAGTACAGTTTTAAGTTTTGCCGTACTGTCTATTTGGTGCTGGCTGTGCATTATGACTCTTCACATCATTTTTTTTCGCGATTAATATTGTTATTATTATTATTATTATGAAAGTAATATTGTATTTTCTACTTGCTCTCCTTTGCATTATTAACTTTAGGGTGTAAATGTACGTTGCATAATGTGCCCAGGGATATACATAATAAAATAATATAATACTAAATAAGACATGACTCCGATTAATGGCTTTATTCCTTTTGGATCTGGATTACGTTGTTGTATTGAGTTTATGCATCATCCGGACTCAGAATTGTTTCATTTATTCTTGGGGAAATGTGCATTTGGATATAAACGCTGTCATAATTTACCATGATGTAGTGATTCGAGGGAAATGACTGAGTAAATTGAGAAAATACGCTTAAATATACCGGAGATGGAGAACAGAAACTATAGCTATGCGCTATGTTGCGCATATATTATATTGACGAGTACCGGTCTGAGTGCCCATATAAATTACAAACAAGTAAAATGTTGTCTCTTTGTTGATTATATAACAACTTGGAAAGCAGACAAAAAAAAAAAAAAGGAAAAAGGCATTATTTGAGACAAGAGCATATTAATATAATAGGCACAGACCTGTAGCGGAACTTACTTTACCCTGCGCTGACGTCACTTCCGATTTTTGTGAAAAAGGCTGACGTAACGCTTCTTCTGGCGGTATTTTTTTAAATTTACGCACAAACAGACTGAGCTTTTCAAGGGATGGAGACGGATCGCGTCTATTCCTCTCACAAATCAATGTTTTGCCTCGGAAGACTTGGAATATTAATACTTATTGAATAAATTATGACTGTAGCTGTATCTGCCTGTTATATCTTGTGTTTTATTGACAAATGGTTGGTTTAGGGACAGGGGTTGGGTTACGTGCTTGTAAATGTGTAAATAATGAAATGTAAATAAATCTGTTGGGACTGTTTACATTGAAAAATCACACCGCAACATATATGCAATAATGGCAATATTATTACCCAATATATAATTTAATCATGACGATAAAATTCCCAGTGCCTTTTGCGTCAGCACTATGACGCCAATGGTTTCGTATTTAAAGCAGTCTATGAAGAACCCTGCACGCTGAGAAAATGACGCTAAAGGGGTACCATGTGCGTCAAAAATTGACGCCAAAGGGTCCTGAGCAAGCGTCAATATGTAACGAGTTGGGAGTGAGAACGTGTTTCTCAAATAGATCATAGAGTCTCTGACTTGTAACAGGATATGTATGTTTCACGTTCTCCTGTGTACATAAGTGCCAATGTAAATATGCCTGTATTTTTGTGTTATTTAACAATCATTCCAGCATAGTCTTACTCTCATAAGCAGTGCACTGGCTGCCATATCTGCTGAGCTTTCATGTGTGTGTATGAGTAATGCTCCTGGGCAGTGTGTGTTCATGGTGCTACTTTAGTGAGGCCGCCCGGGGGTGTGAGGCAAGCAGAGTGCTAATGCAAAGCACCATGGGATTTTCAGGAACAACGTGGTGACATTAACAAGCTGTCAAGCACAGTGACGTTGCTCTCTCAGAGTGTTTAAAAACAAAAAGTAGGATCACCTCAGGTAGCACACATGCACAGTCTCTCTTATATCTCACACGCACACCTTTCTCTCTCTCTTTCCCTCCCCCTCTGGTTCTTTTTCTCTCTCTGCTGCACACGTTGCACTAATAGAGCATGGTGTTCTAGCTTAATGGAACCTGAACTAAAGAGAGTTTTCTGTTAAGGTATGAAGGGCCCTCAAGGCAAGAAGGCATTAGTCTATTTTGAGAAGGTGAATTCTAAATGATGTTATTAGGGATGAGTCTCGCCACCTTTTGCTCTCTTGCTCAGGGGAGTGAACCACCCCTTTCGTTAGATGGGTTTGTAAGGCATTTCTTCTTTGAAAAGGGCTACATAATGGCAACAAAGCCAATTTAGCACACAGACCATCAGCACATTTTCGTGTTGTTAGAGTTAACAAGATTTGCCCCGAACTCACAGCTACATTGCAATTGGAAAGGTGAACATTAGACCAGCTTTTGACCCTACTTTAACATCATAGGCATTATATGTGAAACCTGAGTTAAAAAGTCAATTTTTGCTTTGTTAAAATACTGAGCCCTATGTACAGAATTACATTTCTCCTGACCTTTATTTAATAGGATACTTGGGGTCAATACAAGGCTTAACCAAAAGTGTCATAGTGTTGATTTTTGATTTTTATTTTTTAAATCAATTGTAAATTCATGTCCCAGTCACATTTTATTGGTCTGAATCATCCAAGGTATCAATCTCATCCAAGTAGTGTTTTTTAAGCATTTTACATATATTCAAATAATGTATATGCATTATATGTGAACTTATGTTCAGCTGTTCTTTTTAATAGTCAACTTTTAAAGGAGAAGTCCACTTCCAGAACAAAAATGTACAGATAATGTACTCACCCCCTTGTCATTCATGTCTTTTTTTCTTCAGTCGTAAAGAAATTATGTTTTTTGAGGAAAACATTTCAGGATTTTTCTCCATATAATGGACTGGTACGGTGCCCCAAATTTGAACTTCCAAAATGGAGTTTAAATGCAGCTTCAAACGATTCCAAATGCAGTTGTAAACGATCCCAGCTGAGGAAAAAGGGTCTTATCTAGCGAAACGATCTGTTATTTTTATTAAAAAAATACAATTTAAATACTTTTTAATCTCAAACGCTCATCTTGTCTTGCTCTGCCTGAACTCTGTGTATTCTGGCTCAAGACAGTTAGGGTATATCTAAAAACTCAAATCATATTTTCTGCCTCAACTTAATAAATCATTTCAAAATCATCCTACATCGCTGCAGAAGTACCAACCCAGTCTTTGGAAAGTGAACATGCAAAGAAGATCAAAGACCCTTAATAAAAAAGGTAAAAGCGATATAGGGCGATTTTGATGTTGAGGGAGAACGTGAGATGGGAGTTTTTCGACAAACCTTAACTGTCACAAACCAGAAAAAAATAGAGTTCAGGGAGAGCAAGACAAGACAAGCATTTGACATTAAAAAGTATATAAATTGTATTATTTTTATGAAAATAACCAATCGTTTTGCTAGATAAGACCCTTCTTCCTCGGCTGGGATCATTTACAACTGCATTTGGGATAGTTTGAAGCCGCATTTAAACTGCATTTTGGAAGTTCAAAATTGGGGCACCATATCCTCTATATGGAGAAAAATGCTGAAATGTTTCACTCAAAAAACAATTTCTTTATGACTGAAGAAAGAAAGACATGAACATCTTGGATGACAAGGGAGTGAGTACATTATCTGTAAATCTTTGTTCTGGAAGTGGACTTCTCCTTTAACTATTTTTGAATTTTTTTTAAAAAAATCATCAGTCATTAAAGCTCTCTAAGTATTGTGACAGACACAGTGATTTTCTATAAAATTTCACCAAGCTGATTACTCACTCTCACAGATCGTGTTTTCAGGCCATTTTAAAGAAGTTTACTTCCAGAACAAAAATGTACAGATAATTTACTTACTCCCTTGTCATCCAAGATGTTCATGTCTTTCTTTCTTCAGTCGTAAAGAAATTTTGTTTTTTGAGGAAAACATTTCAGGATTTCTCTTCATATAGTGTGCCTCTGTGGTGCCCCTTAGTTTGAACTTCCAAAATGCAGTTTAAATGCAGCTTCAAAGTTCTGTAACAGTCTCAGCCGAGGAAGAAAGGTCTTATCTAGCGAAACGATCTGTTATTTTTAAAAAATGTACAATTTTTATACTTTTTAACCTCAAATGCTTGTCTTGTCTAGCTCTGCGTGAACTCTGCGTGTATTCCGGCTCAAGGTAGTTAGGGTATGTCGAAAAACTCCCATCTCATTTTCTCCTCTGACTTCAACACAAATGGTAAATTTTATTGTGACATTGGTTTTGTACGTGTCACTGTAGTTCTTACTTGAAATGTCGGTTGAGTGGCGCTATAACTCTAATGCTCCGTGACGTTGAATTCATAATAATGTACCATCTGCACCTAAACCTACCCGATAGTATGAACAAAAACGAATGAGCTGTAAAAACACAAAAATCACAAGCATGCCGTATTAGCTTGTTTTTTGATCTCTCATCTTTCAGCTCTTTCAACATGAGTCATGTTTTTCACAGGGTTTGAACCCAAAGATCCCACATTCTAAGTCCAATTCTGTGCCGGCTGAGCTACCGAGCAAGCTTGTTACATCCGGAAAGTGAAACATATGAAGCTGTAATCATAACGGTGTACGAAAACAATTAGAAGTGCTCGCTGTTTTACCTCCTCTAGTGTTCATTTCTGTTGGAAACTGCAGTGATACGTACTTATTGGTACGCATTTCTGGTCTTGCGAAAAGGTTCCCACAGGTACGTTTTTGTCATGAGATCAGGTAGGCTAAAACAGTGCATTGTCTGAGCTGTAAAGCTGTTTGTGGTGATACACTGTCATGGCAAAAGTTTGCATACTGTTTACGTTACTTAAATAAAGATTCTCAGTTGGCATCTATGGTTCCATGAAGAACCTTTCACATCAATCAAATAGAACACTTCAGGTTCAATTGTTCACTGAAAGGTTTATTGGGAACACAAAATTGTTTTTTTCTGTGGCATATTACTGTGAAAAAAAACCCTTTTGAAATCTAAATTTTAATAGTGTATTGAAATTGTTGTTTTTTTTTTTTTTTAAGAAAACGAGGGACCAGTTGAAATTGTTTTTGTGGTTAATCAAACTTATGCTGCAAAATCTGTTGACTGAGCTTGATCTTAAATATTCTTTTAAATCTCTCTCATCATTTTGTGCATAAAAATATTTTCATATTGTGCATCAGTCAGAATGCCTATTGATAAAGTCGCTTCACTCGATTTTGTTCCTGAGCTCATGCCGAAAGCTTACAGGCAACCTTTGATTCTCTTAAACGATCACCTTTTTCCCCCCTCACAAAGTGTATGTGCCTTACCAATGACACTTATTGCTTGACATTATCCTTAGTTTCAGTGCTGAGTTTCTCAAATCCATAAATCCTTCCTCTTCTCAATAATTCAGAACGCAGAATTATTTATCTAATATGTATTTATTATTCATATTTAAACAAGGAGGTCGTCTTTTGGGACCAGGTCTCATTTTCAGTCTCTTATTTTGTAAACAGACAGCCACAAAAGCGACAGTTCTGCTGATTTAAAGAGACAAGCGTCTGTTTGCGAGTTTGAGGTCTACCTTCAGTTGAAATGGAGTGGGATCAATATTTAATACAAGACATCATTTGCATCAACTCCCTTCAGAATCTGTACCCCAACCCCCCATGCCAAAACACCCCCCAAAATGGACAATGGACTGCGCTTGAGCGCTGGAAGTGGGAAAAGCAGCAAGCAAATGCCGCTGTATGCGAATGAGTGGAAACCCTAGTAGGAGTTTTTACAATAAGGCGATGAAACATTTAGAGAGGGCTTTCACCAGGTGTTTTAGAAACGTTGAGCTGTATTTTTGGTTTGTGCTTTATAGGTTAAATTTGAGAGTCATTAAAGCCATTTTAGCAATTATTGTATCATTTATCAGCCTGTCAGTGGCATTTGCGTACTTGAGAGCAGCTGCCATGTATCTATGAATTAAAGAGAATGTTTCACACCAACAGCGCACATGAAAACCCATGTACAGGCAAATGTAGTAGACAAAAGAATGATAAATTAAAATGAATTATGACTTGGATTAAAACAATATTTCCATAAAGTATTCAAATACAATAAAAGATGTAAAAGCGAACGCCTCTTTGGGACCAGAACTATGTATGTTTGTACGCGTTAGTTTTATGTTTCATGAGAGAAAGTGTTTCTTGCTGCTTCAAAGTACTGAAACTTTTTCTTTCATTGTAGATATTAATGGTGTTGAAATCAAGTGTCAAATGGAATCAAAGGCAAGTTGCTAGTAGTTGCTGCATTGTTCTGGTAGCCGCTATCGTTGCTGCACGCCGGCATCGTCGCAGACAGACTTTTGGCAGGGGATAGATTGGAACAGGATGTGGCATGTTTGCGTGAGGTAACCTGTGTCTCGGTGTGCGCCCGTGCCCTCTTGTCAACCTTTGATATATTTATATATTTCTTTTGCTCGCATTAAATTTGAAGCTGCATTCTTAAAGAGGATGTCAAAGAAAGGAAAACTGTGTTCCGACTCAAAGCGGGGAAAACAGACAGACAAAAGTTATGCAAATGAAACAAATGCGGAGAATCACAGTGAAGAATTGATGAGGACATGAAATTGACTCTGAATCTGAAGGCTGAACGAGCCGGTGGACACATGTCGCGGTGCCTTTTGGGGTAGGTCGGTTGGAGGCGAGAGGGGGTGGGGGGTGGCTTGCCGTCGCGATGCGCTGCTGCAGCTGTGTGTGTGACTTCTGGATTAATTTTAATGCCCCACTCAGCGGGTTCCGTGTCACTCTCCCCTCAGTCTGAGGACCCGTCGAGATGACATCTGAACAGGCACTCACTACGGCGCGGGGAACTCAGAGAAGCCTCGGTGCTGGAGAAAGTGTTTATGAAAGATTCATCACAGATGTCACTCTAATCTGCCATGCATTGTCAGGGAGCTGCTCCAAAGCACACATTGTAAATGGATTCTTCCTCTGACTTAAGTCATCTCTGGCTAAGAGTTGTAGATGGGATGGAGATTGTTTGAGAGCGGGGGTAGATTGTGGAGGAGAGGTAGGGAGACAGACAAGTACATTGTGTGAGCAGATGAGGCGGAGCACTTTGTGGGCCGCATTACCCCATGTCCGCGGAGAGATGGATCTTTAATGTACAGTCGGCCGCCACCATCAACCTCCATGCATCTATGCCGTGTGGACCTTACCCACAAGGAAGGGAAAACACAAACGAGACTGGTTCCATATAACTGTTTCTCCTAGACAGCAATGGAGAGCAAACTGAGATTTTTGATTAGAGGGGTAGTTTGCCTAAAAATTGAAAATCTACCATCATTTACTCACTCCCATAGTGTTGAAAACTCATAGGATTTTCATTCGTCTGCAGAAGACAAAAGAAGATATTTTGAAGAATGCTTCTGCTGTTTTTGTCCATATTATAAAGCCAGTGTTTTACTGAAATGAATTCATGCAACTCGACTGATATTAAAGTCTGTGTAAAGGCAATTCTGAGAATTGTTTATTATACATTATTACATTATTGTACATACCGTACAACCAACACATTGTCACTCCCAGCTCGTCACATATTGACGCTTGGTCAGGACCTTTTGGTGTAAATTTTTGACGCACAGGGTACCCCTTTAGCACAATTTTTTGACAGGTTCATTGCTTTAAATAAGAAAGCCTTGGTGTCAAAATGCTGACGCAAAAGGCACTGGGAATTTTATCGTCATGATTAAATTATATATTGCGTAATAATATTGCCATTATTGCATATATGTTTGGGGTGTGACTTTTCAGTGTGATTTTAAACAGTCACAAGTTTTCTTTACATTTCGTTATTTACACATTTACGAGCACGTAACCCAACGTAACCCAAGTATTAATATTCCAAGTCTTCCGAGGCAAAACGATTGATTAGTGAGAGGAATAGGCGTGATCCGTCACCGACCGCCGTAAAGCTCAGTCTGTCTGTGTGTAAATAAATAAAAAAAATGCCATCCTTCGGAAGAAGCGTTATGTCAGACTTGGCTGTGAAATGCCATTGGCTCTTGTGTGTCTCGTGACCAGTTGCATCATGCTAATGTTCGGGAGTATCTTTTTGAATGAGATGTGAGCGTGTTAATGGAACAGGATCATTTTCAGCGATTAAAACCTTATGTTTTACTCTCTTGTTCGCATAAAGATATCGTATGGCTTCAGAAGACTCGGAATGCAACACGACGTATGCTTTTATACTGCTTGTTTATGGTCAGTTTGTGCAATAAATACCTGTGACTGTACTTATATATGCCTGTTTTGTGTTTTATATTGTTCAGAAGTGCGTAAGTTTAGAGAAAGGGTGGGTTTAGGTGTTCCAATGAAAATATAAATTTATATAAAATTATTTCTATTTTTTACAAATGAATGCCAACCATTAAATTAAGGCAAACACCTGAAATCAATGGAGGACCCTGCATGTCCAAAAGTGATCCTAAAGGGGCACCTTGAGCGTCAAAAAGTGACGCAAAAGGGTCCTGACCAAGCGTCAGTATGTGACGAGTTGGGAGTGAGAACATGTTGGTACAACCCCAATTCCAGAAAAGTTGAGATGTTTAGTGAAATGCCATAAAATCAAGAATATGTTATCTGTCCATTTTCTTTAACCTTTAATTGACTAAAATACAAAAAAAAAAAAAAAAAAAAAAATTGTAAATACAACCAAATTTTGATTTTCATGGCTGCAACACACTCCAAAAAAGTTGGGACAGAGGCAAAATAAAAGTGAGAAGGTTATAGGATATCCAAATTGAAACAGTTTTGAAACAGTTCACAGTAAGCAGGTAAAATTTAAATAGGTGAGGATATCATGTTTGGGTATAAAAAGAGCATTTCAGTCTTCACAAGCGAAGTTGGATCATGTCTTATCATTTTTTTTTTGTGCCAAATTTCATGACAAAAGTGTCAAACAAATCACAAAGAATTTAGGTCTTTCACCAGCTAGCACACATAATATTGTGAAAAGATTCAGGGAGTCCAGAGAACTGTCAGTTTGTGTAGGGCAAGGCAAGAACCTCAGGTGAATGTTAGATGGGATTGTCCCTTAGATGGGATTGCATAAGAAACCATCATGCTACGGTGTTAAATATAGCTACATGGGCTTAGTAGTACTTCGGAAAACTGCTGTCACTTAACACATTATGCAGCTGCATCAGTAAATGCAACTTGAATTTCTGTTACTCTAGTAGAAAACTATACATCAGTTCTATGCAGTGATGCCTTGGGGTTCCCTGGGCCAGAGCTCATCTCAGATAGTCAAAAAGAAGATGGAAATGTGTGCTGTGGTCAGACGAGTCCACGTTTCAGCTTGTTTCTGGGAAAAATGGATATTGAGTTCTCAGTACCAAAGACCAAAGGGACCATCCAGACTTTCATCAGCGACAAACGCAAACGCAAACAACTGTCATGGTATGGGGTGCCGCAGAGCAAATGGCATTGGTGACTGGAATATGTGTGAAGGTGCCATTGAAATGGAGGCATGTATTGGGATTGTACAGACACTATACTGTCACCAAGATGATGTCTTTCATGGGAAGTCCATGGTTATTAGATTAAGACAATGCCAGGTCTCATTCATTTGCATGTGCTACCACAGTGTGGTTTCCTAGACATAGACTGAATGTGCCTGCAGTCCAAATCAAATGATAGCCTGGCGATATACAGCCATGTCTCACATCTATGAGTGTAATATTGCATTTATACAACAGTTGTGTGTAAATACATAAGAAAAAAAAAACAATGGAGTGTCTTTAAAATCCCTCTTTTGTGCAGAACTACGGATTCAAAATCTCCGCTATGGATTCAAATCTAAAGTTTGAACTAATATACTATTACTAATTCAAAAGCGCCACTTTAGAACTAGTAATGAAAGAACGTTAAGTTGCTTCTAGGGATGTCATAATTCTCAATATAATATTGAACTGTTCGGGACAACATCCGCGGTTCAATACGAGTTTGTGAATTGCGGTTTTTCGGTTTTGCATTTAAATAATGTCCTTGTTTTATTTCTCTTGGAATTTGCTGTATGTGTGCCCACGATTTCATTTTTTATTCAGTTACAGCAATAGCTATGCCTTTATCCATATTAGAGAAGCTGGAACAGAACCTCATCAGTGATACTTCTTTGACGCATATGTGGATTTTCTGCACGAGGGCGCCCTCTGGGGTCCAGTATGAATGAAACCCATTCTATTTTGAGTAAAAATCGAAAAAATAATTCCTCTCTCTCAAAAAAAAATTAAGCAGACATATACTAAACCACGCTTTTTTCAGTGTATAGAGGTTTAAGGGAGTATTTTGTTAATTTGTTGCAAAAAACAACACACTGAAGTGGCAAGATATCAGAACCGACCGAACCGAAAACCGTGGTTAAAAACCAAGTGCGTATTGTTGCATCCCTAGATGCTTCATTAAAAGCTTATTGTATTACTGTAGTAAAAGCAGTGTATTATATATAGTAGAGTATTATGAGAGAGAGATGGACTGAGTGTGATTACCTGCATCTGATCCAGCATTCATTCTTCAGATCAATCTCATATCTCACAATCGTTAGATTTATTGTCCGATAGATTCGTACTATCCTTTTATCAGTTAAGGGAGATCCTGATGACGGTGCTGCTCGGTGTATTTGTTGGCTGCCCTTGTTTAAAACTGCACTTTACGGCTGACTCTGCGGAACAATGCAACTAAAATCACCCTCATGAACACACACACACACACAGTTTCCTAATACTAAATGCTACTATTATTTATGTAAAATATTATTTATTGAACAATAACATTGAATAAACAACATCAATAACAGTCATCATAAAAGTTATGAAAGTTGCTAGGCAATTTAGTCAAAAGTACAAAGGCAGTGCTCTGATATAAAGCATTGATGTTATATAAACATGGTGAGATCTTGCCAAAACGATTTGCTCTAGAACAAATAATAGATTCATGAGAACAAAGGCTCCCCTGTAGATTTAGCCGAAACAAATTATATCTCATGTTTAACCACTTAAGAGACATCAGAGCCAGTAGTAAATTCCAGAAGATCTGGCCGTGGTGAGGTGCTCTTGGCAAGTTAGTGTGCGCTGAGCAGCCGCTGACATCCTGGAGCTCACATTTCCAAAAGCGTTGAAGCAAATTTTCAAATAGAGATTATCTTTACTTAACATACCGCATATTTAAAGTCCAAACAAGTACATTCTCGCCTAAAAATCTCTACATTCTGTGACACAAAAGCAGTATAATTCTTAAATTATAGTGGATTTGGGAGTCGACCATAACACTCGCTGTTAGAAATAGGGCAAGTGGAGTGATACATGATACAAACGGTGAAGCAGTTGGAAGAGCTCTGATATCATTCTAATATCGCACTTTTATCAGATTCGAGGACCAAAAAGAACTGTTGTATAAAATAAATATACTGTTATATATATACTGTTGTATAATATATATATATATATATATATAACCTTCTAGTCTTCTGAAGTGATATGAGCACTTTATATATGAACAAATTAACTATTAAGACGTTATTCACTCTCAAATCTGTTACGTTTGAAAGTTTTGACTTTCATAATGAATCTCCATTCCATCGAAGAAAGTCAAAGAAGTTTGGAACAACATGAAGGTGAATAAATGATGGCAGAATTTGGGTGCATAAATTAATTTCAGATCTCAAACTGTGCTCAGAGATTTAATATGATCTTAAACCTTTCTTATCAAATAGAGATCAAAAGTGACAGTAAGTATATCAATTTTACAAAAGATTTCCATTTTAAATAAATATTGTTCTTTTGAATTTTCTATTAATCAATAATCATGATAAAATGTATTTCGGTTTCCACAAAAATACGAACTGCTTCAGCACTGATAATGACAATCAGTTACTTGAGCAGGAAATCAGCATATTAAAATGATTTCTGAAGGACCATTTGAGACTGAAAACTAGAGTAATGCCTGATGAAAATTCAGGTTTGCTTCACAGAAATAAGTTACATTTTAATATACATTTAAATAGGAACTGGTTATTTTTTATTGTAATAATATTTCACAATATTAATGCAGTTCTGGTGAGCATAACAGACTTCTTTCCAAAACAATAAACAATCTTATCGTCACACTTTTGAATGGCACACTGTAGATCTACTATATACACGTGAAAAAGAATAGAAATAAAAAATGGAAATATTCCACAGTTTATTGGAACATGAGCATAGTATAAAGTTACATAATCTCAGGAATCTGTAGAACAATTTAGCTGGAGAACAGCCTCCTCCTGCCCAAAAAACAAACTGTTTTTGGTGATTTATATAACCTCACCTACTGTATAAAAATGTGCAATGTTTTCAAGCACTGTAATTCGATTCTGTGCCTGTGCTTAGAAATATTTGCTTCTTGGAGCATAATATATCCTCCGAGTGTATTCAGCGATATAGAGTCTAACCCCTCAACACTACAGCAACATTAGTCTTTCAAGCTTTTAGTGCCACTTTGAAAAATAAAATCTTGTCGAGGGGAAAAGGAAAAAGTCAGAATCGCTCCTTTCAAACACTTTGCTTTTAATGTGACACCTTTCTGATTCTGGGGCCTTTCCCTCTCCATTATCGGGGTGACAATATTAAGCATGACTTATTTATATGCTGTTTTGCAAGGCCCTGGGTGATGAAAGGGATAGAAGTGACAGCGAGGTGAGTCGGACCCGTCCCAGTACCTGGAGTCAACACTCGGCACATTTTGTCGCGCTTTGATCTAAGGGCCCCTTTGCTCGTCTTTCTCCTTTGCCTTTCCCTCCTGATAAGGATTTACAGTTTCATCTTTTTTCGCTTTTCTCTTTCCCTCACTTTTCTCTCCCTTATCACTTTCGCATCGCAGGGGATGTAAACAAGTCATCTTCGCTTCAATGAGTGATACTGACATGCAGTAGTGTTTCCTTGCTAAGTGCCTTTAAAGCCACAATATGTAAATGAGTGGACTGCTTTGGGTGTGTGCACACCGATGCAACCGCTGGATCGCAATTTTAAATGGCAAACATTATAAAAACAGGTATGATGGTGTAATCTACCATTCCACTTAGGTTTTAGGCATCTTTAACTAGAAGTGATTCATATTTTGAGAAGATTTCAAAGTTTTTGTGATTATTTTACAACTGAGTGTTTAATAATTTATGCGTTTTATGGTCAAACTGTAATAATAGTTGTTGTTTGTAAAGGTACGAATCTTTAAGATAAATTTTCTTGGCTGTTTGACTGCTCAATCAGAAGCCACTGTATGAGGATGTTAGTTAATTACTGAATCAAGACCGGTTGGATAAAGAGACTGGATTAGATTGCTGATGTTAACTTGAAAAGGAATGACAGTTACATTCATGCTGATCCATAAATTATAGGGTGCTCTTATCAGCTCTAGCACATCTGAAACTACAAGATGTGGTTTGTGCTTTGCACTGAGTGCCATCTATAATGTCTCAAGTGTGGAAAGGAAAAGACATACCACCAGATGACCCTAAATGTGTACTGCAGTTTTTTTTTTCTTTTGACATCAGTGTAGTAAAAAGCCAAAACATGGCTCTCACTTTAATAGCCTGACTGACAGAAATTTTATTTGTTGAATGGAAATGGAAAGAATGAAAAGGTCAGACTGAAGGGGACACATAAATAACTCTTTTAATAAAATGGACAAAGATTGGTGGGAGTTAAAAATATGATTTTGTCTTTTGTCAAATCATAAATCTGCATATGTTGGTATTGAGATTTTACAGACCTTTCTATGGAAATTTATAGTGCACTTAAACAGTATTTAAATAATATTAAATTAAACCCATTTAAAAGTTTGGGATCACTTGTAATGTATTTTAAGGAAGTCTCTTATGCTCATCAAGGCTGCATTTATTTGATCAAAAATACAGAAAAAACAGTAATATTTTAAAATGTAATTACATGGTAAAATAATGGTTTACATTTTAATATACTTTAAAATGTAATTCATTCCTGTTATGCAAAGCTGAATTTTCATCAGCCATTACTCCAGTCTTAAGTGTCACACGATTCTTCAGAAATCATTCTGATATGCTGATTTATTATTAGAATTATCAATGTTGCCAACAGTTGTGCTGCTTGACATTTTTTGGAACCTCTGATACTTTTTTTCAGGATTCTTTGTTGAATAAAAAGTTAAAAAGAATATAATATATTCAAAATAGAAATATTTTCTAACAATATAAGTCTTTACTTTCAAGAAAAGAAAAAAGGAAAGAATAAAAATACACTGGCCCCAAACTTTTGTGAATATTGTTAGAAAATATTTCTATTTTAAATAAATGCTGTTCTTTGAATAAATGCTTGTTTATTTATTTATTTTTTTTTCATCGAAGACTCCTGAAAAAAAATAAAAAAAAAATAACACAAGTGTTTCCAAAATTGATAATAAATCAGCATATTAGAATGATTTCTGAAGGATCATGTGACACTGAATACTAGAGTAATGATGCTGAAAATTCAGCTTTGATCACAGGAATAAATGAAATTTTAATGTATATTAAAATAGAAAAAAGTTATTTTAAATCATAATAATTTCACATTACATTTTTTTTTTGATCAAATAAATGCAGCCTTGATGAGCATAAGAAACTTAAAAAAAAAAAAACAAAAAAAAAAAAACATTAAAAATATACATACCAGTCAAAAGTTTGGAGTAATGAAGATTTGTTTAATCTTCTTTGTATGAAAGAAGTCTGTTATGATAACCAATACTGCATTTATTTGATGAAAAAAAAAAAAGAAAAGAAAAAAAAATACACCAAAAGCAGTAATACTGTAAAAATATTTTTAGGATTTAAAACAGCTATTTTCTATTTTAAGATGTTTTAAAATTTAATTTATTCCAGTGATGCAAAGCTGAATTTTCAGCAGCCATAACTCCAGTCTTGATCCTTTAGAAATCACTCTAATATGCTGATTTGGTGCTTAATTGTTAATAGTTATTATTGGCTATTAATTATTAATAATGGTACATTTTTAAAACATTTTTTAAGAGTTTCAAAAAAGTTTAGTGAACAGCATTTCTTTAATAGAAATCTTAACATAATAAATGTCTTTACTGTCACTTTTGATCAATTTAATGCATCCTTGCTTGAATGTTAAAACTATTAAGTAGCAAAAAACATTTTTCAATGTTGATAATAAGAATTAGTTCCTCAACACCAAATCAGCATAATAGAATGATTTCTGGGGGATCAGCAACAGAGACTTTTAAATCTTAATTATTTCAAACTTTTGCCTGGTATATATAATAAAAACTGGAATTAGTGAAAACACAATAACTAAACCAGAACTAAACAACACAAACCAGCCTGGACGAACATAGAACATTCAAGATAATCCATCTTCTCAGCAGGGTAAGTAGTGTGAAGTGTGAAGTTTTTTTTTTTTTTTTTTCCTTTAGTGGCCTCACTGCCACAATGCCAGTAAGAACATATCCTTGCCAAACACTACATGCTTATATTCCCTACTTCTTTATTCTTATACGGAATAGATATTCCCCACTCTGCTTGTTTTCTTGCTGGTGCATGTGAATTTGGTCTCTTGCTGTGCTGCAATTAAACAGGAATGAGGAGGCTGTTGGTTGGAAGGAAAAAAAAAGCCACCAAGAAAAAAAAAAGTTGACGCATAATGTAGTTTGTGTGTCACATCTAATTTACTGCACTCACGGCAACTTAAACAGACTTGATAAATTATTTGAGAGGGTGGGGTAGAAAGAAAAAAGAACAGGGGAAAATGACATTGTTATTCATCTGTGTCTTTGTCACAGAGTCAAGAACCAAAAGACGTGCAAAGAAAACTTCTCTCCCCAGGGCTCAAGCAACCATAGTTCAAACAAAGTAAACAACTGTTTTTCTCAGATGCTCACATTAGTGTTGCTGCAGGCAAAAGTTGCCTTCGTTTGGCAGCTGGTGCCAACATTTAGCCAGGAGGAGGGGAGTGTGAGATTTTTGCTGGTGTGGCATAATGTTTCCACCCAATGGACATTCCTGTGCAATTATTTGTGAAATTTCTACTAGTAATTTCTAACCGTAAAGCTGTAGACACAGTCATGGAGGCGCATAATGCAAAATGTATGTTGTCACTTTTTCTGCATACAGCTTAAAGCCTGCATCTTTTGACATGTATTTTTCTGTTTTGTTGCTTTGCAAATGGACTCTTACGGTGGACCATTTCTACACCCCCCTGTTCCAAACAGGCTTTCCCAGCATTGCAAGAATTGTTTTGATATGATTGTGATGGTGGTTGCTCTGAAATAACAGCTCACTGTACTCTGCACCTTTTCCCACGTGGCATTATTTTCTAATAAGTTTTTGTTTTACACAGAAAACAATCAAACTCGCACTCTCTCAAGTTGTGAGAAAACCAGGGAGAGAACGAGAAAACCGCCCTGGGTAACAATCTCTTTGTTGAAAACTTAAGTCTTTATTCTCTACCTGGTTGGGAAAGAGAAACTCCCATAAGAAAACACTTCAAAGGCACTACGCTCTGAGTGAACACAAATATAAAAATAAAAATGAATTTAAAATATTCATAAATTTATAGTATAAATGTATAATACATATTATAATTTAGTATCTCAATGATACTGAAATAGCACTGGCTATTTTTTGTTAATAATTTAAGGATAAAGCTTAAGATTAAGAGTAAAGTGGCAAGCACTGATGCTATAGGTAGGTCACATGACATTTCCAATTATAGCAGATATAGTTTGTCCACTTTGTATTCATACTAGTTACGAAGTCCGACAAAGCTGCACCACCACAGTCCCTTGCCCGGTTAAACAACACGCGAGGATTTACTTTTAATAATAGAGCACCTCAACCCCGCAAGTAACAAGGTGCCCGGAGTCTCACCTCCCGCTTCACTAATTAAGTTAAACAACAAGCCAACGACCAAGAAATATAACCAAAAAAAGTATTTATTGATACATATTAGGAGACAAATAAACTGAAAACTTCAGGAGGGGGAAAGGCCAAAATAATAAACAAAACTCAAAAACTAACTACCGCATTAAACCTCTTTCTTACTTAAAAAAGAACAAAGAAACAACATAGTCTTACCTCCCTACTAGCCTTAAAACAGCAGAAAAATGAAGAAACAAAAAGGCATCCGCCTCCCTACGTCGGTCTCCTTTTGTTAAACAGGTGATTTAATGAATTTACACACCATTAAAACAAGAAAGGTTTTAAGTAGCATTGGAGGTACAACATGGCTTGAAAACACAAACTTTTAAAGTAAAACGCCAAGCAGGAGAGAGAAGAGCTTGTAGAGGACTCTTTCAAACAGGATTAAATCAACTCCGCAGAAACGCCGCCACGCCACCTCTGACCGCAACCCTGTACTCCTGTACGCGCTCTAACGAGCACTATTAGGAGAGACAGAAGGGAGAGGACAACCATAACAACAACTACAAAAAAAAAAAAAAAACATGTACACAAATCATAACGCAAAAACAACAACAACAATAATCATTAAATTAACACATAACATAACAATACTACACACATGCAAATTTTATTAACAGCTTAACAGTTTATTAACAGCTGTGAAGTTTTTCATAAAATGTTGAATGTATTCTGACAGGATGTGATTTTTGATGCACTGTAGGTTTTGTTCCGCACCACAGGAAAGAATATGGTACTGAACCCTATGTAATCCAAGATGTTCATGTTTTTCTTCAGTTGAAGAGAAATTAGGTTTTTAATGGCAACAATTCAGGATTTTTCTCCATATGATGGACTTCAATGGGGATCAACGGGTTGAAGGTCCAATTGCAGTTTCAATGCAGCTTTAAAGGGCTATACATGATCCCAGCTGAGGAATTAGAATCTTATCTAGCTAATCGATCGGCCATTTTCTGAAAAAAAATGCAATTTTTAAAATATTTTTTAACCACAAATGCTTGTTTTGCACTAGCTCTGCGTCCACGAATTCACGCATTACGTAATCACGTTGGAAACGTCACACGTGACGTAGGCAGAAGTACCAAGCCTGTGTTTACAAAGCGAACATACAAAGGAAAGTCAAATACCCTTTTTAAAAAAAGGTAACACAACGATGTCAGACGATTTTGAAGTTGGGGTAGAAAATGAGATGTCTTTCGCCTTACCCTACCTTCACAGACGAAGAACTTACCATGCGTGACTTCTCCATATAATATGTTTATATTGTTTTAGAAAATGACCAATCGATTTGCTAGATTGTTTCCCTTCTTCCTCGGTTTGGGATTGTGTAGAGCCTTTTGAAGCTGCATTTAAACTGCAATTTTGACCTTCAACCCACTGATCCCCATTGAAGTCCACTAAGAAAAATCCTGGAATGTTTTCCTCAAAAAGCTTAATTTCTTTTCGACGGAAGAAAGATAGTACATACTATAACAAGAGAGAAATCCAGCAAAACCCAGCCTGGTCTTATGATGAAAACGCAAAATACATATCGGCATATGTACATTTTGTGACATATTCAATCTGAAACGTCTACTGGGTGGGGCTAAAAGAGTGTTCCACTCGGAGTGGGTCTCTGGTATGGGAGGCGGGCGCACTAACAAGGAGGCTAAAGACTGCAGCCACTAGTGTCTGTCGCTAGTGCGCCTCTTGAGATCAGAGAAGAAGTGAGGTTTACCTGCACAGCACCTACCAGCTGGCCTCCGTTACACATTCATGTTTTATGTAGCGTTGGTTTTGTATGTGTCACCGCAGTTCTGACTTGAAATGTCCGTTGAGTGGCACTGTAACTCTCATGCTCCATGACGTTTTATAATGAGGTACCATCTGCACTTCACCTTAACCTAGCTGATAGTATGAACAAAATTGAATGTGACGTGAAAACGCTTGTTTTTTGCTCTCTTATCTTTCAGCTCTTCCATAGTGAGTCATGTTTTTCCACAGGATTCGTACCCAAGGATTCCACATCCTAAGTCTAGTTCCATGCTGGCTGAGCTACCAAGCAAGTGTGTCTGGAAAGCGAAACATATGGAGCTGTAATCATAACTATGTATGAGAATGATTACAAGTGCTTGCTGTTTTACCACCTCTAGTGTTCATTTATGTTGGAAACTGCAGTGATATGTACTTATTGATATGTATTTCGAGTTTTGCGAAAAAGGTACATTTTCATCAAGAGACCAGGTCGGTCATCAGACTGAAGTTCTTTGCATCATAATTGTAATTCACCCTGAAAACACCCTAAAAGTGTTACTGCTAAAACCCCATGTAATGCTAGCATATTTTGATTTAAACGAATGCTACAGTTGCATATTTTTTCTTCAAATGTAGATTCTTAGCAAGATGTGCAGAAAACATACCCATTCCCATTGTCACTTTCAAATGCAAATTGGGCCTCATTAAAAAGTGCAAGTGATATTCATTAACACTCGGACCGCCAGATTTTATTGATTTATCTGCTCGCAAAACCTAACGCACCCTATGGGCAAGCGAGGTACAAAGGTTTATCTAAATGCTTATTTAAATTATGTGGCTCACGGGGAGAGGAGAACACTAGCTTTAGGCCCTGGCATCTGGAGAGGTAACATTTACATAAGCCTTTCTGCATGAGGTGCTTCATTATTTCAGTCATGATATCCACGCTTTGAACTTCGCCACAAAACAACTAGTTGTAAGGGGATGTTTAAAGGAACGATGGAGTCGTACAAGAATCACGTATGTCTTTCATTCCAGTGTTAGGATTTGATTGAATTTACAGCATCGCAGAAATACTTTTAGGCCGTTCCTATAAAACTATAGTCAGAATATGACCATGCAAGTTGATTTATATGCTTATCAGAACACATATTGTAAGTGTCTTACAAATCCCCCATTGAGCCCAAGCTTTTTAAAGTAGATTTGTTGTTGGAAGGAAGCAAGACTCAACTGGTTATATACAGTTGAAGTCAAAAGTTTACATACACCTTGAAGAATCTGCAAAATGAACATACAAAATGCATGTCATTTTTTATTTAGTACTGACCTGAATAAGATATTTTACATAAAAGACGTTTACATATAATCAACAAAAGAAAATAATAGTTGAATTTATAAAACTGACCTCCTTTAAAAGTTTACATAAACTTGATTCTTAATACTGTGTTGTTTCCTGAATGATCCACAGTTTTTGTTTTTTTTTTTAGTGGTAGTTGTTCATGAGTCCCTTGTTTGTCCTGAACAGTTAAACTGCCTGCTCTTCTTCAGAAAAATCCTTCAGGTCCCACAAATTCTTTGGCTTTCCAGCATTTTTGTGTATTTGAAGCCTTTCCACCAATGACTGTATGATTTTGAGATCCATCTTTTCACACTGAGGACAACTGAGGGACTCATATGCAACTATTACAGAAGGTTTAAACGCTCACTGATGCTTCAGAAGGAAAAAAACATGCATTAAGAGTCAGGGGTGAAAACTTTTGAACTGAATGAAGATGTGTATATTTTTCTTATTTTGCCTAAATATAATTTTCCCCCCATTTAGTACTGCCCTTCAGAAGCTACTTACATGTTTCCCAGAAGACAAACTAAGTTAAATGTACCCTGATCTTCAAATTCTCAGTCTATCTACATAAAACTTTATTTCAGTTAACTGTTATTTTATTTCCAGTAAATTAAACTTAGTGTTTTAGTTTAGTTAACTACAACAATTGTGTTGATATTAATTATATATACATATTTAAAATTGACATTTATTTTAATTAAATCCATTCTCACATTTCTGTCTTGTCCAGTCACAAAAAAATTAGTCTTATCACTGCCAGGCAGAAATACTTGCAATACAATCTCAAATCATAATTTTAAGCAATAAGGGAATCAATTAGATCTGACCTTGCTCACAGCTGAACTGTTAATGCCTGTTTCTCTCCCCAATCATGAGGGTTTAGATCATGAAAAGCTCCTATCAGAGAGATTCCTCTCTACGGCTGCCTCTTTTTTGCTCCTTTTCACTCCCTTACCATCCCCTCCAGTGGAAACAAGGTGCCCCTGTGATTAAGGGCCAGTGCGGTGCCACCCTTGTCATTAGAATAAAAGAAAGTGAGCATGAGCTCCACAGGGGCTAATGAACGCCATGCATCACACGAGGCTTAAGGACATATCTGTGGCATCATTAACTAACAGTGCAGAAAGGCCAGGGCGAAGGTTGGCAGCCTGAAGACAGGTCTCTAATCATCAGCCAGAAGCCAGTGCACTTGGATGTGACTTTTCAGCTTTAGCTTTAAAACATTTGAGGTAATTTTATATCATATTTACATTTATTCCTTTAGTAAATGCTGTCCTGAATAATCTTCTTGTATTGGCTGAGCAGTTGTTGGTTGGGTCAATGATGTATTAGATTACTAATGCATAATTTGTGACCCTGGACCACAAAACCAGTCACGTCGAATAGCCAACAAGACATTGTATGGGTCAAAATGATCAATGTTTCTTTTATGCCAAAAATCATTCAGATATTAAGTAAAGATCATGTTCCATGAAGATATTTTGTAAATTTCCTACCGTACTAATTTTTGATCAGTAATAGGCATTGCTAAGAACTTCATTTGGACTATTTTAAAGGCGATTTTCTCAGTATTTTGATTTTTTTGCACCCTCAGATTCCAGAATTTTCCTATCCTAACAAACCATACATCAATGGAAAGCTAATTTATTCATATGATATATGAATCTTATGACTGGTCAGGGGTCACATTTGATGTTTATTTACTTGACTTGATGTTCCCAACCTGCATGACTTTTTTTCTTCTATGGAACACAAGGAGATATTTATTTATTTATTCTATTTTTCTTTTTCTTTTTCAGGGTCTATTGGGGGTGTTGAGGAAAAAAAATCTCTATCTCTCTTTCAATTTCTCCATAAGTTGATTTTTAATATTAATGTCACATAAATATTTAGTGTTTTTTAGTATCACTGAGATGAGACAGTTTTATATTTATATTTTGAATTCTTTTTTATATTTTTTGTTTTTAGTTAAAGTCTTAGTTTTGTGTTTACCACTTTCATGAGTATTTGTTTTTAAAATGTGTCTTTATACTTTTTATTTACTTTATTTCAGCTTTAGTTTTAGTTATTTTAGTACATCACATTAAACTAAATAAAAAATGAGAAATATTGACTTGGCAACAAGCTGAAAAAAAAAAAAAAAGGTTTAGGTAAATACATGTTCATCATTGGCTTGACTTCATGTTGTTCCAAACCTATATGAATTTTTTCTTCTAAGGAGCACAAGAGAAGTTTTTTTCAGGTCTTTTTGTGCACACAGAGCGAAAGTCAACGGGGTCCAAAACATCACTGAAAAGAAGAAAAAAAAACAAAAAACAAAAACAAACAAAAAAAACAAGACATTTGTTTATTTATTCACTTCTACTTTTGGGTTCCACAAATCCTTTTTGAGTGATCTATCCCTTTAAGTGGTTTTACATGCACTTTTAACCTTACATTTCAGTCAAACTAAAGAACTATTATTTTTTAAGGTCAATTAATTTATTAAATAATTAATTACAGAGTCGTTACTCCAGTCTTTAGTGTCACTTGATCCTTCAGAAATCATTTGATTATGCTGATTTGGTGCTCAAGAAACATGGAAACCTTGATACTTTTTATTTATTTATTTATTTTTTTTTTCCTGAACAACAACATAATCCTTTTGACTTTTGAATGATAGTATATGCATATTATGCAAACTTTATATATCATGTAAACTGACATCATACCAGCCCGATCAAAGAAAGCAGATGTGATTGAAGCTCGGCTTCGTCTAGCATGCATACACCTTAATTAGCCTACAATTATAACTGTACATGAAAACATACATAATGTAAATTTATCTGATTAAAGACAATTAAAAAAAACACACCCATAATCCTTCACCACAATTAAGGTACAGTGAATGCGAACATTCGGCAGAGTGGTTTTGATATAAAAAAAAAAAATAGCTTCCTAAAATAGATATATTGCTTAATTATGTATCAAAGCACCACACAGCGCGCAGGCGAGTCCAAAAAAAAAAAAAGAAAAAGAAATCGTGACAGTGGTAGCATTTCCGAGAATAATTGTATTTGCCTTTAAATTAATTTATACATTCAGCTGGGAAATTCTTCGCTTTCAGATCCTTTGTAAAAACACAACATAAACACAGACGATTGCGTTGCATCTACATCTTTGAGTAGATGTTTGTCAGGCCATGACCTTCCCAGGGCCTCTCTGAGAAACCAGTAAGAAAGAATGGATGCAAACAATGTCACGCTGGGTCTCCCGTCTCTCTTTCTCTCTTCCAAGTTCTGACTGCCCCAGGAGGGTCCTGAGAGGCCCCTGGCACGAGAGCACCGTCTCAGCTCTCATTAGTGCGTCATGATGAAACGAGTTGTAACGCATGTCATCAGCACAGGCTACGCTAAGCTAATCCGACGGTCTGCCTTGTGAATCATGCATGACCCCCGTCTGCCTCGGTGCTAGATGCAGGCCCAGAAGACTATGGAGGCGCTCACCTCGTCGAAAGCATCAAACATTTACATGCCTACGTCTCTTCCTGCGAACCCCCCACCTTTCCATCTACTGACCTCTGCCTCCTCTGGTGTGGGATCTTTGCCGCCCTCACAGGGCCACCATCAACTCCTTTCCTTCACACATATCTGTGCTTTTATGCCGATCTCTTTTGCCAGGACTGAAGGGAAAAAATATGGCCGGAGAAAGAGAAGAAATGAGTGAGGGCATGAAAGACTGTGTGAACAAGGGAGCTCATGAGATTACAGGGGTGTTACAGCATGGTGTCATTAACATTTTAGACCCCAGAATCTCTTGCCCGTTGGCTCTATCGGTGGAAGCAAAACACATGCTTCACTCATTCGCGTCAGTATTTCCCACGACACCGAAACAGACAGGCGACAAGCATCAAGCCCTTCAGTCACAGGTACTGCTGAGATGAACCCCTCTCTGAGTGTCCCAATACCAAAAATTGGGATTTGGATTCATTTGTGTTGGAAATATGGAAGTGATTTCCATAATGTATAACATCTAGTTTCAGGGTTTTTTAAAAAAAATATATAATTACAAAGAAATGTACACTTTTTCGTTTTTCAATGGGTTGGTAAGTTTTTTTCCTCATGTCATTCTAAACCCTTTAAGAACACAAATTAAAATATTTTTGATGAAATCTAAGAGCTTTCTGACTATTTTAACGTCTTTGCCGCATTTTGGTGCTTTGAATGTGTCAGTTGCGTTGCTGTCTATGCAGGGTCAGAAAGCTCTGAGATTTTATCAAAAATATCTTATTTTGTGTTTTAAAGATGAACAAAGGTCTGAACGTACTGAAGTAATTCATGGCAGAATTTTAATTTTTGGTTGAACTATTCCTTTAATGTTTTATGTTAATTAAAACATCTTAGCATCAAGAAATAACATCATATGACAAAACGATTTTCTAACAAAAATAAAAGGAATGTTTGGTTTCAAGATTTGATAATGACTCTTCCTGAAGTAAAAAAGGAAACAGCTATGTAGTTTAACCATTAAGCTGAATTAAATGCAAATGTATTACTGAAGAATCACACTAGTTATCTGCTCAGCTATAAAGTGCTGTGGTAAGTTCATTAAGATGGTCCTCAGTCATAACATTCAAATATCTTCAGGCGAAACATTCCTTTGTACGTCTTCTTTTTTACACCTTGACTTAAATCCTAATTCTAAGATTAAAGCCAGTTTA
This sequence comes from Cirrhinus mrigala, assembly GCA_036247105.1. Taxonomy (NCBI): domain Eukaryota; kingdom Metazoa; phylum Chordata; class Actinopteri; order Cypriniformes; family Cyprinidae; genus Cirrhinus; species Cirrhinus mrigala. The sequence goes on along the minus strand of CM070007.1, from coordinate 20,867,521 downwards.
AGGAACCCTAATGTTATATTAAAACAGATTTAATCACCGCAACTGCTTTCGAAAATCACTTACCATATATTAGTATGCAGAAAAGAATGTCTGAAATATGCTAAAGAGGGAAAAAAATATATTTTTGTGGTCCACTGAGTAGATGTGTACATATATTACTACAGGTTAATGAAACTGCAGATCTCTTAATTTTTCATATGGTTAGTGCATGTGTAAATATTTAATGAAGGCTTTATGCTCCAGATATTTTAATAAAAAGGTTGATAAGTCTCGATTATAATCAGATGGTTTCTGGGGTGAATGAAGGAATCTGGATCTCGTAAATGGCAGAATGGCCATCTGTTTTCTACGGAAACTTACTGAACACTGAGATATGTGACCTTGGACCACAAAAGCAGTCGTAAGTAGCATGGGTATTAGTAAGTAATTAGTAGTAATAGCCAACAATACATTGTATGGGTCAAAATGATTTTTCTTGTATGCCAAAAATCATTGGCATATTAAGTAAAGATCATGTTCCATGAAGGTATTTTGTAAATTTCCTACTGTAAATAAATGAAAACTGTCAGCGCCAATAGCCTTGCGGCTAGAGCGCCGAAATATAGCGCACATGTGCTCATGGCGACCCGAGTTCGATTCCCGTCTTGAGGTCCTTTGCCAATCCCGCTCCCCTCAGTACTTTCCTATCACCCTCTACTGTCCTGTCCAATAAAGGCCCAAAAATATAACTTAAAAAAAAATTCAAACTTAATTTTTGATTAGTAATATGCATTGCTAAGAACTTCATTTAGGCATCTTTAAAGGTGATTTTCTCAATATTTAGATTTTTTTGCACCCTCAGATTCCAGATTTTCAAATTGTTGTATCTCAGGCAAATATTGTCCTATCCTAAACCATACATCAATGGAAAGCTTATTTATTTAGCTGTCAGATGGTGTATAAATCTCAATTTAAAAAAAAATGACTCTTAAAAATTATGTAAAATTTACGGCAAAAAACGTCAGATGTATAGTTGTCAGAATTTTACTGTAAAAAATATGGTAGCAACGTTTTAGATTTTACAGTTTTAACTTAAATTTACATTTAAATACTGTAATTTCATTAATTGATATAATGTTAATATACCAACCAACTGAAATCTGTTGTCTGTACATTTGTAATACACTGATAACCACCAAAAGCAGGTGGTGATGAGAAAGTCACATGACAAACCAAAGTCCATCACAAACAGACTTTAAATATTAACATATATAGAAGGTGCACAGTGTCATACACACAAACACTAAACACCATCATGGTAACACACATGAAACTGAAATAATGCAATAAACAATTAATTTAACAACATCAGATGTAACATACAATCCTAATGTACAACACTGCTAAGAAAAACTAAGAAGAAAGAGTTATTTCAACCAAAAAAACATCAAATTTGAAATGTAACGCAGGGAATTCTGGGAATGTCCATTTACGGTTATTCACGGTAAATTTTACGTTATTTTTCATTTCCGAAAATGCTATACTACCGTAAAATTACATGCAATGTCCAATACAGTTTTTCACAGTTTATAGTAGGGGAATTTACCGTTAACCATTTAACAGGTTTTCCCTGTAGCATTTTTACAGTCTTTTAACGTAATTCACAGTCATTTTTTACAGGGTCACATATATCGTAATCATGCTTTATTGTCATTGTTCATGGATGTTTTTTGCACCATAACTGACTAAAATGTAGTAGACTCACTCAGATTCCCTGGACGCCTAGAGCATCTATGAATTTTAATGGCAGCGTACACTTTTTGGAAACAGTCATTCTGTGTGTGAATGGTGTGACAACGAAAGCGTTGCTTTAATTATCTTCCCCTGACTGACCTGCCAAAGTAATCTTAAAAACAACAGTCCAGTTTGAGTCTGGCCACTTTTAATTAACACAAAACGATGCATCACATGGTTTAATGAATATTTCAGCACCCACTTCGCTCCCGTTTGCCACTTAGATAAGGCTAATTTGGAAATGACATACCCATAGACCATGAGCCCATGAAAAATGCACCAGCCACTTAAAACCAATGCACGACCACGAGGAAGACTCTTTACCCCCTCCCTGATTCCCTCATGAGTTTTGACTTTTACTTATAGTGAAACTGGATCATATTTTCAGAACGACTGCCCCAAACTAATGCAACCGCTTTCTGCTTCGGCTCTGACGGAGTGGTTGGATGGTGAAACATTATCCTCTTTTGAATATCACGCCTTGCAAGTGTTCTTCAAGCGTAATGCGTGATGAATAATTTAGAGGTCACCCCCTCGCTCCGATATGTATCGTCAGGCCGTCTGTCGTCTTCTGAAGTTTCGCGGACTCTTAAAACAGGTCTTATAGCGATGCACTCAACCCTGATCCTCTTTGTTTATGTTACAAGTGAAGAGATGGACCTGACAAAGCTCAAAGACTACTATTAGTGTTGTTTTTAAGTTGAAATTGATATGTCGCTCATACTTAAGAGTCCAACCTGCCTGGTTTGAGATTCCGCACTGTTACTGAGATATGCAGAATGATTTGCAAAAACGGAAGGGACAGCTCTAACTATATTTTGACAATGAACAAAACATATGGGAGAAGAACCTGTTAATGTCAGGTAAAGTAATTTATTCTGACACTGAATGCTCTAGTCATGTGCTCAAGTGGATCAAAGTTCATCAAAGTTGTCCTAAGACAAGAATGAGTATTGTTTTGGTTTTAAGACAACTTTGATTGAGTACTATATGTCCTGAAAAGCTTAAAATGGCTTCATGTAAGAAAAAAGTACTACAGATTTTGTAATGTTTAATAAAGGTAAAGGCTTACTGTCACTTAGAACTGACAGATTATAACCATAGTTCAATATTTAAAAAAATTAAATTAAATTAAATAAATTAGTGCCGTCAAATGATTCATCGTGATTAATCGCATCCAAAATAAAAGTTTTTGTTTACATAATATATGTGTGTATACATAATATATTATGAATATATAACACATACAGTATATAATTTGAAAATATTTTCATATATTTCCATGTATATATGTATTCATATGATTTATATGATTTATATATTTTTAATATATAAACATAACATATTGTTGTTAAATATATACATGCATGTGTGTGTATTTATATATTCAGAATTAATATACACAGTACAGTATTTTGGATGCGATTAATCGCAAATAATCGTTTTACAGCACTAAAATTAATAAATAAAAGGATTAGAATAAAAAGTACTTACACTATTTTTGGGGTTAGTAAAATAGTTTAGGTTTACAGTAAAAACATTAATATTGTAAATTTAAGCATAAATAATATACATATTAAAACAGAATTTTCCATATTATTATATTTAAAAAGAATTTATTCCTGTGATACAAGTCACATGTTTTAGTTTTAGTGTCACATGATCCTTCAGAATTTATTCTAATATGGTGATTTGCGGATTGAGAGACATTTCTTTATTATTATCAATGTTGAAAACAGTCTGGCTGCTTAATATTTTTGGAAAGCATTTTTAAAGGATGTTTGAATAGAAAGTTCAAAAGAACAGCATTTATTTAAAACTGATTTTTTTGATCAAATGTATCCTTCAAAAGATGAAAAAAATGATCTTGACCAAACTGACTTGATATTTATTGACTTTATATCTCACAATGATGACTTTTTATTATTTAAAAATTCCTCTCACAATTACTATTTTCTAGATAGATAGACAGATAGACAGATAGATGCTTTTCACAAGGATAAAATGGGACAAACTTTATTAGCATCATGTACTGATGGTATTATGATATTATGCTGTTTTCCTACTGGTGTTTACGCTAAGGTTACACACTAAGGTCTATAAAAAAGTAATTCCAATAGGAAATATATTGTAACAGGCCTACAGCCTTGATCGTTCAGTCAAGGCGGCAGTGCTTGAGTGTGTGTTTGTAGCACTGTACTATCTGATTAGCGGCTGGAGGCCAAACTCCAGTGAAAAATGCAATCCAGACGAACTCTAGCTTGAAGTTCTAACAGGCCTCTGAATGAGGCGATGGCTAGTCTCCAGGGTGCTTTCCCACTGCAGCTGCTTTTCTCCTCTGGCTCACTGCCCATTACTAGCTGTGCTCATCACACAGGGAAATAAATAGAGCAGCATTTAAGAGGGCATGGTGCTAATAGGCCTATACAGTGATGCCTGTCTCCATAACTGAGAATGCTCGTGAAATATTAAAGGTAATAAACAAATACTCGCTGATGATGGCTAAAGAGAGAGAGTGGGCCAGAGAGTGAGCCTCTATTCAGCCGCTTTTCCTGCTAAATTCATCCCTGGTGGATGGAACTGAAATATAGAGTGAAATACAACTTTATAGCTTTTTCTTTATAGGACAGTGGAGTGTGGCAAAATAGTGGAGGAAGTGAAGGGAATGAGATTGCGAAACCAGCTTATATGTGACAAACACATGTGCTACTACATGTGCTACAGCTCTGAAAACCAGATGTAGCTTTGTTGAAAGATTAAACTGAATGACATGGTAAACAGTTTAGATCAGGGGTGTCAAACTCACTTCCTGGAGGGCCGCAGCCCTGCAGAGTTTTGTTCCAACCTTACTTCAACACACATACTATGCAGTTTTCAATTAAGCCTGAAGGACTTGATTAGTTGGATCAGGTGTGTTTAATTAGGGTTGCATCTAAACTCTGCAGGGCCCTCCACGAATGGAGTTTTACACCCCTGGTTTAGATGGTCATGTTTCATCAAAGATGTCATCTTTTAAAGTTTACAGTTGGTTGTGGCATTTAAATGAGTTTATATGCATATAGAAGGTGGCTTGATAATGAATGTTTAATGTCAGGGTCACATTTAGATGAAATGCATAGAGTGCAGATTATAATAAAGATCTCTACAACCTCTTTGAAATTGCTTTAAATTACTTTTTTGTCCACTTCAATCTACACTCTATACACCATAATGGCAAAGCAAAAAAACAGGTTTTTAACGTCTATGCAAATGTATTAAAAAATAAAAACCTAAACGATTCCTTTGCAAAAGTATTCATTTATCAAGTATTATCTGGGAGAGCTGAAATTTAGCTCAGGAACATTCATATTGCTTGTAGATGTGGAATTTGAGTGGAATTAACCTGTGGCAAATTCAGCTGAATGGGTATGATTTGGAAAGGCAGACACATCTTAATAAAAGGTCTAACAGCTGCAAATGCATATATGAGCAAAAACCAAGCCCTGAGGTCAAAAAAACAAAACAAAACTCCTGTAGAGTTCAGAAACAGGCATGCATCAAGCCACACATTTAGGGAAGAGTTAAAAAAAAAAAATCTGCTGCATTGAAGGTTCACAGAAGCATGTAGTCTCCACTTAATGGAAGAAGACTGAAACAACCAGGACTCTTCCTAGAGCTCCCCCCCTGGTCAAACTGAGCAATTGATGGAGAAGGGCTTTGGTTAGAGTGGTGACCAAGAACCTGATGGTCACTCTATTTGAGCTCTATGATCATATATGGAGATAGGAGAAACTTATAGAAGCACAAACATCATTGCAACACTCCATCAATCTGGGCTTTATGTCGTTGTGGCCAAACTCAATTTTTTCCTCAGTGAAGACACATGAAAACACACTTAGACTTCGCATAAAGGGGCCTAAAGGACCTTCAGACTGTGAGAAACAAGATTCTCTGATATGATGAACCTCAATTACAAGCATCATGTTTGAAGGAAAGCACCAAAATATTGAGATAGCCTTAATGAAAAACTAGTCCAGAGCATTCAGAACCTCAGACCAGGCATAAGGTTTACCTTCCAACCGGACACACAGCAAGAATGGCTTATAGACAACTCTGTGAATGTCCTTGAGTGACCCTGCCAGAGACTAGGCTTGAACCCAATCAAATATTTCTGGAGAAACCTGAAAATGTGTGTCTGCCCCCATCCAACCTGACTTGAGAGGTGAAAAGGTGAGGCGACGAATGGCAGATAATTGGCAAATGCTGATGTGCAAAGTTTGTCGCATCATACCCAAAAAGACTTGAGGCTGTAAACGTGCTTTAACTAAAGTACTGAGTTAAGGGTATGAATACTTATGCAATGTACTTACTTCAGTTTTTTATTTTTAATAAATTTACAGTTGTGACCATTCTGTTTTTGCTATGTCAATATGGTGTATGGAGTGTAGATTGATGTGGGGAAAAAAGGTAATTTACAGCAGTTTAACATAAGGCAACATGGGGGGGGGGGATATGAATGCTTTCGCAAGGCACTGTATATACAAAATTTGCATACATTCTCTTCTGTAAAAACTACAAAAATATGTATGGTTAAAGGATTAGTTCACTTCCAGAACAAAATTTTCCCGATAACTTACTCACCCCTATGTGATCCAAGATGTTCTTGTCTTATTTTCTTCAGTTGAAAAGAAATTACGATTTTTGAGGAAAACATTCCACGCTTTAGTCAGAAAGAAATTAAGGTTTTTGTGCAAAAAAACATTCCAGGATTTTTCTCCATATAGTGGATTTCAATGGAAGCCAGTGGGCTGAAGGTCCAAAATGCAGTTTCATTGCAGTTTTAAAGGGCTCTACATGATCCCAACTGAGGAATAATCATTATTAATGTGTGAAGCCATGGATGCATAATTTTTTAGAAAAAGACAGATTGTTTTCCTAGATAAGACCCTTATTTCTCGGCCGGGATCGTGTAGAGCCCATTGAAGCTGCACTGATACTGAAACTTTTGGACATTCAAACTGTTGGTTCCCATTGAAGTCCACTATATGGAGAAAAATCCTGGAATGTTTTCCACAAAAACCTTCATTTCTATTTGACTAAAGAATGAAAGACATGAACATCTTCGATGACATGGGGTGAATAAGTTATCAGGAAATTTTTATTCTGGAAGTGAACTAATCCTTTAACCATACATATTTTTGCTGTTTTTACAGCAACTTCAAAGAGTACAGTAAAATGGTTTAAAAATGACTTAAGTTATATTAATTTAAGAATTTTACACAATACATTAAATAGCTTACTTTTTCCAAAACCACTGTTTTTAAACTAAAGTTTGAAAACTATTGGTCATCTTTTCAGCAAATACCAGAGGGAAGATCATAGCTTCAATCTAATATTATCTTAGACAATAAGAAACCTTGGAATCCAAAAGGTTGGAAACAACAGCTCTAGAATAAGAATTTCCCCATTTCCAAACAACAAGCAAGTTGAAAATCAAGGTTCATGGCAGTGACACAAACTAAAGCCTATCTGCTATTTTAAAACAAAAGGACAAGCCCTTCAATACGTCCCACTCAAACTTACTGTTTATGTCACCACAGGTGCTCATCAAGTGATTTCATGGGGTCTTCAAGGTCATTATGAATTTTGCATGAAACCTTTCGAGATGCGTTTGTTTTTTTCACTTTCTTAGTTGCGTGCATACCTCCTTCTCCCAAGCAGGCTCCTAGCGATGCACTAAAAAAGATTGCTTTACCACAGGAATAAATATACGTCATGGCAAGATTAAAGTAGATGCTGGTTTATAATTAGCTCCGTCGCCCTCAGCAAGAGATCTCTAGTACATCTTTGCCATCTTGATGGAATGTGGATGTCAGCAGGGTTGGCTAGGAAGAATTGAGCAACCTATCAGCTTAAAGAAGAGTAGATTATTCACTCACACACCACCATATCTAGAGCTGCGGAGAACTATTAATGGACTATAAATGTGCATTTTTACTTAAGGTCAGATCTAAATTAAGAGCCAAGACTTGAGACACATGTGTGTCCAACAACAGGTTGCATTCAACCACTCAGACACTGACCAAAGCAAAGTGTCTGCAGAGAGCGATACAAGATACACCGCCTGCCGGAGCTCCCTCAGGCCCTGAGCTCCATCAGTCCCGCTTACATTCTCTCCATCCGTGAGGATCTAACCTCCGTGCCGAGCGGCTCTTAATGAGCTAAAACATTGCTTCAATCATCTCCCAATCAGCCCAGTCAAGCCTCCTCATCCTGACGCTGTCACGCCGCAGCAGTGGCCCCATTAAACCTCCCAGATGTCTCAGCCCCTCTGTTGATTCTAAATGAATTCATGCAATTACCAGAGTACCCCTTTGCGTCGACAAACATTTTTTGAAAGAGGGTTAGTGGAGGAGGAGAACTTGTTGTAGGACAGGGAGGAGGAAATGGAAAAAAACACCAGCTCTGACATTTCAGGGAATTTCACAGGGATGGCTAATCGAAAGTGATCAGCGGAAGGGTTTAATATTTAACTAGTCAGCGACGCAGCCCAAAGTTTCTAATGAAATTATAACTCATGCTTGAAAAGCAAAAGTGCATGTGTTGTGGGAGTCTAAATTATTCAGCCGCCCCATATCTCTGCATTTCTGTTCACCCACAGACAAACGTGGCACTCGCAAGCTTTTAAGAAAGGAGGCAGGCTGTGACAACTGGCGTGATACGAAACAGGAAGATTACATCTGATCCCAAATTGAAGTGACTTGCTGACTGAAGTACATCCAGGAACAACTTAATTGTGTTAATTAATTGATTTCCCCAATTGCGGGACACGATCGCTAAGCATGTGGCTACGATCTCACAAAGCCATTGTGTCCGTTCAGTACACCTGCGACTTCTTATGTTTAAAAAAAGTATTAAATGATCAAAAAAAGTACATTAATTAGCTCTTCTTTAGAAAGAGAGATGAGGGGCCCACAATATCTATGAAGGTCGGTAAAATATTTAGGGCGGCAGCATTCATATTAATGGTAACATTACACATACGTCTCGCAAAATTCAATTAGAATTCAACTCAACATCGATGTCAGGCGCTTGTCAGGCATATAAATGTGCCGTAGCTTCGGGTTATGGTGTCTATTTTCATACATTATTTTTCAGGTAGCTTAGCTTTCGGCCACTCAACCACCCTCGCGGCGTTATTCCAACAGAAAAAGAATTACATACTTGATGGGGACTAATTAGATCAGCCCTCACCTGTGAGTCCTCCAGGCTGTTGTATCCTGACGTCCCTAAGGTTAATGTGCAGAAACTTTTTAAAGGAGCTTATGCTTTTTACACTTTCACTGCTCTTATGTGCTTCGAACCGCAAAGAAAAGGAGATCACAAATCACTGCAAGAGAGCATTCAAGTGTCCAAATGTGGTTTAAACCACTCAAAACAAATGTAACTCTAAGAGCCTCTTTAGCTCCGTGTTTGCCTTTCTGGTAACTGTGTTTTAACATTAAACATCTCATCTCTCTTTTGGGAGTTGTTTGTTTAGTGCAGTCTACTTTTATTAAACATAATTATGATGTGAAATAATTAGAAATGAGACAATCTGATATGTATAAAGCAGAGAATCATAGCTTTGGGTTCTGGATTAGGTTGATGTGTTTTATCAGTGCGGTGTGTGTTAGAAAACTGATGTCGTTCCAAACTTGAATGACTTTCGTTCTCCTGCAAAACACCCTGATAAAGGCGAGTTAGCTGCAACGCGTCTGTGCACAAATGTGTTGCTTTTAAAACTTTAAAGCCATGTGAATATAGGCTTTTTATATTTTTTCACACTACTCGAGTGTCTTGGATTAATGAGTATTTTTATGTTACAAGAGAAGATTTTGAAAAACGAAATCTATACTATATGTATTTAATATACACTAAAATGTATTTAAAATACATTTATTTCATGCCAAGTACACTACAAATACATTTACATACTATGCACTTAAAGGAGAACTCCACTTACAGAACAACAATTTACAAATAATTTACTCACTACACTACTACCCCTTCTCATCAAAGATGTTCATGTCTTTCTTTCTTTAGTTGTAAAGAAATTATGTTTTTTGAGGAAAACATTTCAGCATTTTTCTCCATATAATGGACTGATATGGTGCCCCGATTTTGAACTCCCAAAATGCAGTTTAAATGTGGCTTCAAACGATCCCAAATGCGGTTGTAAATGATCCCAGCCGGGAAAGAAGGGTCTTATCTAGCGAAACGATCGGTTATTTTAATAAAAATAATACAATTTATATACTTTTTAATGCCAAACACTCGTCTTGTCTTACACTGTCTGGACTGTTTTTGTTCCAGTTAATTAAAGACTGATATTATTTAAAGATCATTCAATCCTCGTCAATAGTGACATTTTTTACATATTTTAGGCTTAATATTAAGAAATGTGCATTGTGCACAAGTAGTACTCCAAATAAAGTTTAATTACAATTTTTTTTATCAGTATGTCTCGTGATATGTCAGTTAATATGTTAATAGACTTAACTTAGTATAAAGTAAATGCATTTTAAATCTATTTCTTTTTTACTAGGGGTCACTTGACCACCTTTTGATTTTTATAGACATAAAAAAAACACAGATACATTTTACAAAAAGTCTTTTCGTGTTCCACAGAATAATGAAATTCATACAGGTTTGGAACAACATTAGGGTGAATAAATGATAACACAATTGTAATTTTTTGGTGAGGTATTCCTTTAAAAAAATGCGTTAAAATGTGATTTGCGCTCTGCGGTCACCTCATTTAGTGCATTCAGCTGTTAACTATATAAAACATATTGATTTCTAAAGCTTCACAAGATGATGAGTGTGGTGCTGACTTAATTTCAGAGAGGACCCATAGTGTGATTCACATTAATATACTTTATCAATTTTCCTCTGAAACAAACTGCTTGCTGTCAGTTCCAAAGAGAATCTGGACTTTTATTAATCTTAGTTTTTCTTTTAAATTAAATGATGAGATTTTTTTTCTCTTTATTTCTAAGACGTATTTAGCTTTGTTTGTGTCATTCTGAGCCTCATAAAAATTATTATGTCATAAATGCAGGACCACAGAGAAGCCAGCAGACCAGGGGGCCACACATCGATTTATGAGGGCACATTTGATACTCACTAAGTTTCTAATTGTTACGATGCTGAGAAAAAAAAGAATACCTTTCAAGAAGCTTCTGTTTCATGCACACTGATTAAAGAATGTGTGAGACTTCAGTGACATGGCGGCTATTATTAATTCATTGCAAACAGTGGAATTTGGGTGTGTTACTTTGAAAAATGTTCAAAACTGCTGGCCTGTAATAAAAAAGCAGCTCGTAAAAAAAAAAAAAAAAAAAAAAAAAAAAATTCGAACTCATTAACATTTCATTGGCGAATTCTCTTTCATATGAAATATCCCCAATATACGGCTGTCACAATCAATCAGGTGTCCAGAAAAGAGAGTCTGACAAGCGAAAAAAGGGATGGGGAATATGTCAACGGTGGCACTCGCTGTTTCTTCTCTCTGTCATGTTGCCAAAGCCCAATGTTAAGCAGACACCACAGCCAAAAGGAAAAGTGAAGCTTGAGATTCTGACAAAAAAGAAAGAAAAGAAAAAAGTTCATGCCATCCTTCCCATGACAGAAATCTCCAGCTAAGGTTATGTTATCTTTAGAGGCAAGAGAATAGTTCAAAAGCAAGGATTTCTCTCGCATTGAGATCTTTAGGGATGTGTTTGGCAAGAAAACCACTTGGCTCATAATTGTGTAATCGTATGCTTGGTCCCCTGATCCCGCCTGAATTCTCTTAGTTTCACCTTGAACTCAACTCTTTAAAGCACAAGTACAGAAGCAAGGGAGAGATGAGGAGGAACTGAGGAGGAAATGTGCATGTGAAGCTGCCCCAGAGTGGAATTTGGTACTTACAAAAAATCTAAAAGAATCATGGATTAAAAATTCAAGACTTCAAACAAGCGAGTTTACTTAATTGCTCTGATGGTGAAAGTTAATTTTAAGAAAAACTGTAAAAAAAAAAAAAAAATGAGGAAGTTCAATCTCATCCTCACTAGGATGATAGGGAAATGGCAGCAGGTGAGTTTGATCGTTCTGCCGGTGTCATCTTCTGTTATTAGTTTCTTCTTGAACATATAGATCAATTTGGAGTAAACATCACAGTTACCTGCAGTTGTGCACACATTGTGGTAGCAGAAAACACTGGTAACAAGTGGAGTAAAATGGGAAAAATCCACATAATTAGAGATGAAAATGTATTGTTGTGCCTTTGGATGTCAGAATCGGAAAGCAAATATGTTTTATTGCATACTGTCATCAAAGATGCCATTGGAAGCTAAACGCAGATGTTAAAACGGACAGACTAATGGATGAAACCTGCTATGATTACCCTACTTTTAAAGCATAAATTTGATTTAAACAATAGGTCTACATAATAGTCACATACACAGTTAATAGGGAACATATTATATTAGCCCTACAGTTACAGTATGAAATACTATTTAAACCTAACATTATACATTTACCTATGTTATTTCACAATTCTGGCTTTTTCTCACAAATGCTCTCGTATTTTGGACTTTATAACTTGATTGAACTCAACAATAGCGAGTCCATTCCAAGGGTAAAAAAAGCCAGAGGTGTGGGATATAAACTCAAAACAGAGAATGACAAGTTGATTTTTCTTATCAGAATTATGAAATATAATCTTAGAATTGTGAGAATAAAGTCAGAATTTTGAAATATAAACTCAAATCTGTCTAGTTTACATAGACTGCCACTTGAAAACTGCATTTACTCATATAGGAAGCATCTCAATCAGCTTCCAAGTTCAGCAGTCACTTATCAGGGAGTCACCTTTGCCTCCCTATAGTAAAAAAAAAACAAAAAAAAAAAAAACAGTGGATTACAACCAGGGAGCATCGATGCTCACTATGCTTCCTTACCAGAAATTATGTCACTTTTTTGAAGCATGAAATATAAAATGCATGAGTCAACTCGATAGATATGATGACATGTGATATAAGATTTGAAAAGACAAGATGTTTTATTATTAGAATTATTATTAAGATGTCAGGATAAACACACATTGGTAGATAAGTTAACATTAGTTAATTTAACACTAGTCAGCATTTAAAATTAATATTTGTCTGAAATGTTGTAAGAATATGTAACGAAACAATGTATTTAAAGAGCATAAAAAATAATATCAAAAAGATATAGATACTGTCTTGTTCTGATTGATTGCCATGCTATGTTGAATGTTGGCATTGTATGTCAGTGATGGGAATAACTGCGTTATAAATAAACAGCTTTAGTAACGGCATTACTTTTTTCAGTAACGTGTCAATCAAATGAATTACTGTTTCCCCTGTTACAATGCTGTTACCGTTACTGACAGTAAAATGCGCCGTTACTATAATTGAGCTCGCTGAAGTAGTATTTATTCGAGTAGGCTCTCTCAGCCATAGGACCTGCAAAGCTGCACATCGCGTTGCTGCTTCTTCTTCTGAGGTAAATTCTGGTTTATTTCTCTCAGCACGTCTTCTTCCAGAAACATAAAGTAGCCGAGATGATCTTGATGAATATTCACATGTGTTTACAGAGGTGATGTGGGTGTTTGCGCGTCTCACATGGATGTTTTACAATTTTAAAAGTGGAGCCGCTCATGTGCACGTTTACATTAGAAATAATACATTAAGATGGTAAAAACTGGAGGTCGTGTTGTTACCATACAGATTATTTTATCAGAGAATATTTGTTTTTGATGTGACTTACTTTATTTAAAAGTAAACATTTTTCAAGCTTTCTATACATATATTTCTCACGTCTATGAGGCAGGTATTCGCTAAGATTCAGGTTGTTTTATTTATTTGTCTGTGAAGAAAGGTGACAGAGACCAAGAAGGCAGAGAGCGCACCCTGTTTATTTTCTTTACAAAAGCACATTGTTTTGTTGTTGCAGTTTCAAACGACATAACGAGATATTTAGCCCCGGGAAGGTGTCTCTCACGTTGTCCCACAGCAACGTTAAAATAGAGTAGATTAGTGTACAATGTTTTTTCATTTAACATATTTAATATTGGGGCATCTAACTTATTTGACATATTTGAACATTTTTTTTAAAGTAACACAGTAGTTACTTTCCCTGGTAATTAGTTATTTTTATAATGATGTAACTCAGTCACTAACTCAGTTACTATTTGTGAGAAGTAACTAGTAACTATAACTAATCACTTTTGTAAAGCAACATGCCCAACACTGTTAGTATGGAGTAATCACTGTCCCGATGTGTAATGATCAAGTACCTGGATTTGTGTACACAATATACTGATTCACACTCACAGGAGCTAGGGAGCTGATTGAGACGCATCCATAGTCATTTGCCACACTGTGAACTCCACTTTGACCCTGGGTAATTTCTCATTCTCATATCTGTGGTTATGTGTAAACTGGGGAAATGTGAGTCTATGTACATTAGGTTGGACAAAATACAAAATACAGAGATACTTCAAGCTCAGAAATGAAAATTCTGTTATAATTTATTCTCATGTTTTATTTTGAAGAATGTTGGTAACCAAACAGTTTTTGTTACCATTGATGGCTGAAATGCTGAGACATAGCAAAATACTTTCTTTTATAAAAGAAAGTCAAACAGGTTTTGATTGACATGAATGATTGAGTTTTGGGTGAACTCTTTAAACTTATTAGTTTTGAAGTAACTGAATTGTGTAGCCCCTAAAGAACTGAGAATATCAGAATATGAGAAACAGAAATACTGTTTTCCTCTTGTTTCACATTAGTGTCCAAGCTTTACAGAAATTATAGCAAGTTAATTTTTTTCTTCACTTTTTAGCATGACCACATCTCTATCCTCTGACCTTATCTTAAGAAGTAGTAAAGATGTATAGAAACAGGTATCAAGCATGCACCAGGAAGTTGATACACTCTCATGCCCAGTGGGCAAGTATTATTCCTACTGTATATCATTATGGGCGAGTTGTCCTAATTAGCGCAAGGGCAGAATAATGAATACAACTCCATTAATCAAAAGGTAATATATGTAAAAGCAGTACGTTTGGCCTTGGGAGAAGCTGCTAAAGGTAGACAAGGAGAATAAAATCAAAGGAGGACAAAAAATTGTTCCTCCAGCGGTGAATATTGCTTTAATATTCATTTATACACCATTTCTTATATTGAATATACACAGCTTACTCTGTGCTGCTTCATTAGGTCGTAGGCAAAATAGAAAAAGTAAACAGAGTATAAAATAAGTGCTCTTTGCTCACCATTCTAATTGAAAACTCAGTCGCTGATGAAGATTTAAAAACAGGGCTGTTTTATATGTCTGAATAAATATACACTGATGTTCAAAAGTCTGGAGATGAGAAGATTTTTTAAAACATTTTTGAAAGAAGTCCTTTATATTTTCTAAGGCTGCATTTATTTGAAAGGAAAACTGTAATATTGTGAAATATTGTAACAATTTAAAACATGTTTTCTTTTTAAATATATTGTAAAATGTAATTTATACATGTGTTGGCAAAGCTGAATTTTCAGCAGACATTACTTCAGTCTTTAGTGTCCTAAAGAAATCATTCTAATATGTGATTTGGTGCAGAACCTTTCTTATTATTAATATTGAAAACAGCTTTAAATGTTGTTGCTTTGCTTACTGTTTTTGTGGAAAACACTATACATTTTTTTTTAGCATACTTGAATAGATATTTCTAAAGAACTGCATATACTTTAAATAGAATATTTGGAACAATGCATCCAGTTTTTTTTAATTTTTCATTATTTTAGTCTAATCTTTTGTTGTTGTGAAACATGTTTTGTCTGTGTTTTAATTTCTGTCAGCATTATCAAGATGAAAATTACCACCGTGCATGAAAAACGGATGTGTGAAATGGAAAGGATAATTATGATGACTTAAAATTATGATTTGTATAATCAAATTATATCAATTTAAATTTCTCTGATTAGCTTGCAACAAATTGGCAACACAAAGTTGTTAAAGTTTTACTTTACCTTTAGCCTTCAGAAGTTTACCTTTTTCCTTGCCTCAATGCTTTTCATGCAGTGCTGACTGCTGTTGTTGCTGGCGATGACTATCCATTTCATTCTGAGGCTATAAAAGATCATAAGTGTTGTCAGAATAAGTTTTATTAACTTAAACATTTCTGAATGTTTATATACTTTTTGAGTCCATTCTATATATGTATTGTCTGATTTTTCCCCTTGTGCAAAAGGTGAATTAAAATGAAAGAAACCACTTGCAGTTGTACCAGAATTATTAGCTCAGCCCATAAGCCTCTTAGACTCTTGTGCTGTCGCTTAGCTCACGATTACAGTAGGTGTAGCGCACAGGACAATGCCTCAAATGTAAGCATCAACCAGAAGTGTCTCTATGTAGGTCATGAGGCGCAGATGGAGGCAGATGACACAGTGATGGTGGCGGGTAGAAATGTTTGAGAAAGCACTCAAGTGATCTCATTTTCCGAGGCTGCCACAACAATCTTCGCTCCAGACTGCTGATTCCTCTAGTCTCCCTTTTTTGATACATTTGCACCTCCAAATCCAAAGTGAACATACTCGCACCCAGTGTCTTTCCATCTCTCTCTCCCTCACTCGCTCTCTAGCACACATATACATTATGCCGCTCTGACATGGATGGATGGTTTTAAAATGCTTCTATGGATGTAAAAATAAACTTGTGCTGAGTGAAAGCTGCAAATGTTTTTTTTTATTTTTTTAAATGAAGACGAAAAGAGACGACAGAGTTGAAGATCCTAGCCACAGTGGGGAAATGGCATTAGGTTTTATCGTGAAGCTAAGAGCACTTTTCACTGAGAAAAAGTCAAATGGAGTTCTTTTGAATGATAGGAATTATGTGTATATAGATATTTGTTATTTTAAAAAGGTTTGATTGAACATTTAACTGCCATTTTAATTAAAGACTGAAAAAGCAAAAGTGTCTCGTTTCCATCATAATAAAACATAACGGCTTTTTGTTTTATTTTCGCATTAGTAATTCAGTCAAAATTGTCTTTTTGACCACTTTTGGTGATCCTAAATGTATAACACTTCTTTAAAAAAAAGAAAGAGTCAATAATCTGTTATGTGTGCAGTGTAATACACAGAGACTATCTCCACATATGATCTTCAATATTCATATTATGGAAAAGGAAACAATGGAAAAGACAGAATGAGGCAAGTGGCTTATGTTTCAACCTGACACCTCTCTCAGCACTTAAAAGACGACAGCCCTCTCCGCATCTATTTTCTTATTCTATCTTATCAGTTACATTTAACGCCTTAACGAGAGGAGAAGCCGCATGTATCAAAGTAGCACTTTTGTCATATAGCATTAGAGTACCTCTTCTCTCTTTTGGTTATTTTCCCCCTGATCACAGATTGTTTTCCAGCAGGTAGAATGAAAGACACTGATTAAAATATGAAAGGTGCATGTTCTTTGTGTTTGCTGACGGCTAATTTCTAAAAAGTGCGCCACCTTCTCTCTCATTTATACATGCCATTTTCCCCTTCTGTTTCACCTTTTTCCCCCCACAAGCTGTCATTTTCTTTCATTTAACCCAAACCAGGTTATTTCAATTAAAGTTAGGATAAAAATAGATAGATTTCTGTCTGTCTTGGAAAAGAAAAAAGAAAGAAAGAAAGAAAGAAAAAGATAGAAAGAAAGAAAGAAAGAAAGAAAGAAAGAAAGAAAGAAAGAAAGAAAGAAAGAAAGAAAAAGAAATATAAGGTCAGCACTTTGTTCTTTTTTTCTTACCTTTTGCCAGTAGGCTTAGTTTAATATACTGCTTTCCGTTCTTTGCCTCTCAAAAGCACTCAGAAACAAAGGTCAGAAGGCCATGAGGTGAGATGACTGGCGCGAAAGATTGCCGCGCATAGGAGCGTGACGTCATTTTACATCTATTGTAAATCGCGTTTGTATGTTGCTTTTTTTAATTGCGTCGTAATCGAAACTGTATTTTAAAGTTTATAGAACAAATGAAAACGAATAACAATCAAATTTTTGTTATGCCCAAATGCTTCATCCCTTGTTTGAGTCATGTTTACATTTACAAGACCACCCCCCCCCAAAGTTACACATTAATATAAATCTAATAATACAAATGGTCACATGTGGCGCTTTCTACAACCATTGTTCTGCTGTCAAACACCGGTCCCACGTTAAATATCTTTGCTGTTCCGTAACAGTTCGCTAGATGGGGCTATAAGTCTTTAATTGTTGCTGAAAATCATCAAAGGAAGTATAGCTAAACGTCTCAATACCTTAAGTCCTGGACATATAAGCCTAAAGTTTCCCGCCTTTTCCCTAGTTCATTATTTGTTCCATATGTTTGGAAACTACGAGGTTTTTAAGCAATGATAAACATTTTAACCTGTGGGGATACAGACATTTGAATGGCTTGAAGGACAGTAAGTGACTGAGGGAATAAAATAATGAAATTGGGCCCCTGCAAATAGTTCAAAGGACTATCAGGTCAAACTCTAACATCAGCTCAACACCTTTATCTAAAAGTAGCCTAAAACAGCAGCATGCCTTCAGAACACCACTGAAATTAAGGTAAAAGTTAATATATCTTTATCCCCGGGTTATCCCCCTATTTCAACTGAAAGAAACTTGTACTGACTGATCTTGAAATATGTCAGTACTCTTGTTTTGTCTCAAGAAGGACACCAGTAATGCTTTTTCTAAGGCATGTTTATAAAAATTACTTTAATGTCCTAATTGAACTATGGCCTGGCTTAGTCTAAGCCCTGTCTGTGAAACCAAATTTTATTTAAATTTATCGGGAAGATGTATTATTTAAATCCTAATGTGTTGGAAAATTACAATAAATAATTGGTTGCATGTGTTCCTGCCTATTCAAGGGTTGGTTCATGTCCATTGGGACAAGCTCACTTCTTTTAATTTTTTTTTTGTTTTGTTTTTTTTCTGTGTGCACATAAAGAGAAAAACATCTGAAATTCTGATCTATCAGCATGCAGTATGTGTTGCTTTGCTTGCTTTGTTTTTCTTTTTCTGCTCTCTCTCTCTCTTTCACACACATATCATACATGTAATCACTCTACAGATCACTTGGGGATGTTTTGAGCGAGCACTTCACAGTAAGTAGAAGCTGTTGGGTTGAAGGAAACGATAAGAGATCGATATGCACGTACAGCTCTATGCCTCAAAGGTGAATCCCAGTGTTTGGATGTGAATCACACACATTCATTATACGGCGCATCAGAGGGGCTTATATCAAATACAATAAGAAAGGCAGAGACTAACAGATGTGAGAGGCTGTCCGCTGGAACAGAGGCCATCCTTCTCAATATGTACAAAGGGGGCCACGCTTTATCTTCATCAGTAGCCTATGCAAACACACGGCACACATACAAGCTCCTCATTCTTCACCACCATTATATTGCACAACATAGATAGATAGATACATGTGAAGCTCCATTCTTGTGGTTCTTCCTGGTACCGTCACCCCAGTTCGATATATCAAGGCCTCCTTCTGAGACTGTCTGAGTTCACTTGACTAGACTAATTAAGGCTAGACTAATTGGGCCTAGTTCATGGTTTGCTTACCTTTCTAAGGAGATTTAATATACAAGCGCACTTTCTTACAGGCTACATGAGTTGAAAAGTTTCTCATGTTTCAAAGAACCAAATCTCAATCAAACGGACTTCTGATTTTGAAAGACAGCAACAAGCAGAGCCAAACTGCCCACCTGAGGAGGCATAAGCACATAAAGCCAGTACAGACAGCTGTGTTACATAACTTAGTAGACTGAGTGCCCTCAACAGGCACTAATCTCCCTGAGCTCCTTGCGCTCAGCTGTGTGGTTCATAAATCGGCTCTTTCTCTGCCAACAGAAACAGCAATACATCTTAATAGAACTCTTGACCTTAACAGGTTCCTCATTGACCATGACATTCCCAGCTATTTACTTTTTCAATGACAACAGATTGACTTACGTAGGCTTAGAGTTGGTCCTTTCGTGACAGGATCACAACTGTAAATATGCCTTAAACAATTACCTAGCTGAAAACCTTATGTTTTAAAAAATGTTTTCGAATATTATTTCTGAAAGTCAATGTGTTAAGTTGAATGTTTACCATCATATTGTTCCAAACCCATAAGACTTTTGTTAATCTCAGTTCATATGGATTATTTTTATGTTCTCTTTTGAGTTTGGAACCACATGAGGATGAGTAACTGATTACAGATTTTTAGTTGTTTTTTTATTCACCAAAAAATTTTAATTCTGTCATTAATTACTCACCTCATGTCGTTTTAAATCCATAAGCCCTTCGTTCATCTTCAGAACACAAATTAAGATATTTTTTGGTGAAATTCAAGAGCTTTCTGACCTGTAATTGTGACTTGGTTTAACCTTAATTTTATGAAGCTCTGAGAATACTTTTTGTGCGCAAAGACAACAAAAATAAGCACCACACGCGTGCGTTGTGTTTTTCTCTCGTGAATGTGAGGCAGAAATCGACATGAAAAAGAAATTGTTGAAAAAAGTCATTATTTTTGTGTTCTTTGCACACAAAAATATTCTTGTAGCTTCACAAAATTACGGTTGATCCACTGATTTCACATGGACTTAACAGGTTTGGAACAACCTTTTTTTTTTTTTTTTTCCTAAAAAATGCTAGTTAATGTTATTGCATTGGACTAAAGCTTACTGACTTTGCTCACACAGGTTATGACAACTTGCCGAAAAGTGCTTATGCACGTCAGTTTCTGAGTGAGCATTGCCAAAATTATTCTACTAATGCTTTTTTGACTCAAAACTGAGTTAAATAAGCTGAGTTCAGTGATGCCTACAATCAATCAGTTCCAAAAATAAATACAAAACCTATGGTAAGTGAAAGAATAGAATAGTTAGATAAGAGATTTCCAAGCAATTTTAAATTGTATTCTATTTATTTATTTATTTATTTACAGGAAACAACTAATTAGTTGAAAGGGTCACACTTTATATTAGGTGGCCTTAACTACTATGTACTTACATCAAAAAATATTGTTCATATTGTATTGCAAAACACTTTTGCTGATGTTAAGGTGGGATACGGGTAAAGTTAGGGACAGGTTTGGTGGTATGGGTAGGTTTAAAGGGGTCATTGGATGCAAAACTCACTTTAACATGTTGTTTGAACATAAATGTGTGTTGGCAGTGCGTGTACACAACCACAATATAATGATAAAAAATCTTTATAAGTAATATCCCTTTTTTCAAATCAGGCCATTCTTAGCTTCTTGTTGGTGTGACGTCACACAGACCAAGGCAACTCCCACGATAGTTGATTGACACTGATGTCTTACCTTAGACCCGCCCTGATGAGCTGTAACAGTCCGACCACCACTGTGTCAACTCTAGTGCAGGGGAAGACAAGAATGTCTCAAATTGAGCAATTGAGATGTTTTGTTGTTGAATGTAATAATGAGCATAGCAGTAGCATTACTTTCGTTTTAGGAGGAAATGCGTCCGGCGATCTACATGAATGCATCTATGTTCGCGTGATTCAGCTTCACCTACAGCACAAGTTTATGCATGTTTGCAAATCGCCTTTCTTAATAATGTGCTAGTTAGCACGTTTTTGCGGCTAAATGAGGCTAAATGCGGTTAAAGTAAACATTACAGCTCCTCACCCTACAGAAGAGAGAAGCGGGGTCAGCAGAGCTCATTAGCATTTAAAGGCAAATGCACTAAAACAGCTCGCTTTGAAAAGGACTGATTTTGACATGGTAAAAAGGGTGTTGCTTTACACTGCTGCTGAGAAACAAACTATGTTGTAGACTTCTCATTCAGACCCTAAAGAATCATATCAGCTTGTGGAAAATGGGCATCCGATGAACCCTTTAAGGGTGGGTATATGTAAGTGATGGATCGACAGTGTAATTATAAATGTTACAGATGTAATTACATGCAGGTATTTTTTTACAATATAAGTACAATGTAAAAACATGCATGTACACAAGTGCATTGTATCAAATGATTCATTTAAATGTAGTATTAAATGTAGTAATGTAAGTGCATAGTAGTTAAGGCCACCTAATATAAAGTGGGACCGGTTTAAAGGATTTTCAGAACAGCGCAAGGGTGAAAAGAGTTCTTGAATGAAGTATGATAAGTTCATTCAAGTCAAGTAAAACAAATTTCAGATAGTTTAAATAACTGCACATTTTAACTGATATCCATGAATCCCTTTTTAAATACTTACTATTTGACTGTGCTAAGTGTGCTTTAACCCTTACTCCATGAGGTGTTGTGGCTGATTCTGTGTATGACACAGTTGGCCAAGTCTGTGTTTTCACACTTAAGGAGTGTGTCACGTCCTCTGAGCAGTGAAAGACAGAGATCAGAGGTCAAACCCATTATGGAGTTAGAGAAGGACAGTGACATCCACTCGGCTAGGGATGACAAGGCCTTTGTTGCTATGGGAACAGAGGGTAAGAGGTCTGTCCTTGCTGAACTGTTCCCAGAGCCTGGGGACCAACAAACATGTAGTGGACCACATCCTCTGTCCTTTCAAAATCAAGCTGTCTTGTACTCTGATGGACGTTTTGAATGTCAGCAAAGGTTCTGAGGCTGGCTTTGTCAGCCCCAACACTGTACTACCTCGGTCTCGCTGGAATAAAAGACACGGATGGAGATTTTGGTTGAATTCTACATAGGGATGTACTAAACCTATATACATAACTCACCTGCTACAGCACATTACAGACAGGCAGATCTTGTTTTTGGTGTTTCAGTTTAGACATGGTGTGGGATCCAAGACATGGATTGAATCTGTATTACATGTGTAGTGGGCTGAAGTGTTAGTCTGGGCTCAGGCCATCAATTATGAATAGAGATATACAACCGAGGCTGCATGTCACTGGATTTCTCCAAGAGGAAAAGAGAAACACAAGTTTGCCATTCACATAAATGCTTGGGAACACAATCGTGTATGCTCTGTTTTTGAGCTAAACACTTCTGGCCTGTCATTGCTGCTTAAAATACTCCAAACTCACAGCAAAGACAGATATGTGATATCAGTAAGTTTATAGACGCAATCCTATGTGAAGGGAGAGAAATCAAACAATACTCATGTGATCTAATTCATTCCTGTGTTTACACACATATTTGTTTTTTCACAAGCAGACATCCTCGGAACAACTCAGTAATAGCATGATTTTTTATTTAAAACTCCTGTGTATTGTCCTCCAGAGACAAAAAGCAAACAGCCATGAAAATGTTTATGGTTGTTCCTATCATATATACCTATGCTGGAGAATAACAAGACCTACTGTAGGGACAGTATTACAATGGGTTGAGGAGCATAAAGGAGGTTAACCTGCTCTTGAAGTTTACCCAGGGGAACATACACATCATGGGCTTATTTCACTTTGATTTTGACACACTATTCATTTACATAAGAAAACATTTAATATACCAGTGAATAAATAGATGGAAGTGTACATTAGTGTTTGTGAAAGAAGTCTGTTATGCATACCAAGGCTACATTTACTTGATCAAAAGTACTGTAGAAACAGTAATATTATGAAATATTAAAAACATTTAAAACAACAGTTTTCTATTTGAAAATATTCTAAAATATAATTTATACCTGTGACATCAAAGCTGATTTTTCAGCAGCCATTACTCCAGTCTTCAGCAGTGTTGGGGAGTTACATAATTTAATTATGTACACTTTATTATAAGGTGTCCTTGTTACAATGTAATTATACATTTAAGTACTGAATAATATTAATTAACTACAGGGTTAGGGATAGGATTAGGGTTACTTGCATGTAATTAAGCATAATTAATTGTTATTATAATGGTAAGTACATGTAACGTGTAACAAGGACACCTTAAAAAAATAGTGTTACCAGTAAATGTAACTGTAATCCGTTATGGTTACTGAGTTACTGGTTACTTTGGAAAATAACGATTACAAAAGGGGTTTCATCTGAATATTTCTTGTATTAATATTTAGTATTTCTTGTTATGATTTTAAATCTATATTTAATCTTGAAACAATAATCTTAATTCAGGTGATGAAGGATTAAAGTGATAAAAGTGATTAAAGTGATAAAAGTCTGATAGTAAAAGTGTTGAGTACTAATGTAATGTTAACTCTGCCTGGTTTAAATGTTTGAAAATTATTAAGAGTTGAAAACATTTGTTAGAAATTTAGAAAAGTAATCAAATGTAATCAGTTACATTACTTTTAATATAGTAATTGAAATAGCTACACTACTTATTACATTTCAAATAATGTAACTTGTAACACATTTATGTATTTTTTATTTATTTTCAGTGCTCACCAAGGCTGCATTTATTTGGTCAAAAATATAACAAAAACAGTAATATTGTGAAATATTAGTACAATTTTCTACTTGAAAATATTTTATTTAGAATTTATTTCTGAGATGAAAATTTCAGACAATATTTCAGCAGCTATTCGTCCAGTCTTCAGTATCACATGATCTTTCAGAAATCATTATAATATGCACATTTGCTGCTCATAACATTTCTTACTATTATCAATGTTGAAAACAGCTAATATTTTTGTTGCAACAATGTTTTTTTTTCTCAGAATTTTTTTGATAAATATTAAGTTCAAAAGAACAGCATTTATTTGAAATATGAAATGTCATAAAAATGTCATAAATGTCACTTTAGATCAATATAATGCATGCTTACTGAATAAAAGTATAAATCTATTAAAAAATCAAACAAACAAACAAACAATAACAAAAAAAACTTACCCCAAACATTTGAACATTTTGAACATACAAGTAAATAATAAATATGAAGAGTTCAGATGCAAAACCAGCTAAAAGCCATCTCGGTCAAAAATGAGATGAATGAGTGAATGCTCCTGGCACATATTATACATCCATCAAATACTTTTTCTCAGCCCTATCAGAAATACTGGTACTTGCATAGAAACCTATACATCTGAGCCTGATAAAAATGAATTTTTTAAAGAAAGACGTCAGATGGATTTAGCTGGTTTTGCATCTGAATGCTTCATATATAAATATATTTTTTACTGGTAAAATATTTAATATTTCTAATAAGATATGTGACCCTGGACCACAAAACCAGTCGTAAGTAGCATAAGTATATTTGTAGCAATACATTGTATACGTCAAAAAATTATCAATTTTTCTTTTACACCAAAAATCACTAGGATATTAAGCAAAGATCATGTGGCATTAAGATATTTTGTAAATTTCCTACCATAAATATATTAAAACATAATTTTTAATCAGTAATATGCACTGCTAAGAACTTCATTTGGACAACTTTAAAGGTGATTTTCTCAGTATTTAGATTTTTTTTTTTTGCACCCTTAGATTCCAGTTGTATCTCGGCCAAATATTGTCCAGATGATAAAATCTCAATAAATCTCAATTTTAAAAAAAATTGACCCTTATGACTGATTTTGTGGTCCAGGGTCACATATTTGTATACCTCCTCACATGTGCGCTAATAACAGTTTAAGTAACATTTCTACATACATAAGCATTTTGTATTTAGTAATGCATTATCAAAAAGTCTGCTACATAAGTTCATCTACCTGAGAACCGGGTGCTCATGGTCTTCAAACCAGGGGGAGCATATCCCAGTGATATTTCCAAAGGTCACTATCATTATTGTTGCTTAGCAACCTAGAGCACAAACTGTAGATATACACATCAATGGCTTAGAGACTGCGTGATGAAAGTACTCTAGCTGCTTAAATGGCTAATAATGTTTCGAGTGTGGCAGCACACACTTTTTTGTTTTTCTATAGGACATTCAGTTTTTTAATGTGGTATTTTCATGTTTACATTCAACTAGTGTTGTACTCACAGTCTGTTTGTAGAGGCCTGCTGGAAAGAGTTTTATCAAAAATATCAAAAGCTTTAGAGGTTTCTCCTGCAGCTTGCATTGCATTAAACTTCTGATCATAGTATTACCAGATGCTTTGAATGCTTCAAATGCTCTGAATCCTTAGAAGTGTTTTGTGTTGTTCTCCAAAGTATAGCATCATGGTGTTCTGTAGTGTCGGTTCTGATTCGTGACTCTCCCCCTGTGCTGAGTATGATGGATCTCCCTGGCTGCTCTGTAGGGGAAGGCAGGTTGGATAAGGTGATTCATCTCAACCTCACCGTCTCTAATGGATCGACCATCCAGCAGCGCTTGAGAGTTCATTACGGCGTCCCAACACTCAAGACAAGAAAAGAGGAAAAACAGTTGGATTTGATAAAAGAAAAAAGATACAGACATCGCAAAGTTGTGGAAATTACAGACAAGATCTGTTAACAATTCTCTTACTCTGGCCTCACCACATGATGCACACTTGATGCCAATCTCCGGTTTAATGCACTTCTGTCTATTAGTCAATGAGGCGTGGATGGGGTGCTGAGAATTCATATGCTTGTTTAGTCAATTTAATTAGACAATTAACCCCAGTGGTAGTAGTCATTCTGTTGCTCTCACCGCTGTGTCGAGCATCTCTGTGTTTTAGACTACCGGCTATGCAATTGTCCGGGGGAACACAAATCAATACAAGATCAACATGTTTCAACTAATGTTCATAGGGAGGAGCAGATCTCTCAAATCAACTTAGACACTGTTTACTTTAGATAGTTTCCCACGGCAAAAAGAAATACCCAGAGCTCTGAGCAGAAGCAAAGATTTGCGGGATTGGAGGAAATTAAACGTGCTCTGTGATTGAATTCGCGTATGTGCGATTACAGAATGATAAACTAACAAAGTTAACATTCTCTTTTCCTAGTTTTAAGGGTAAATGCAACTGCTTAGCAGTTAACCTATTGAGTCAAAATTTGATTACTTGAATTAATAATACAGTGCTTATTTATTTATTTATTTATTTTAAATGTAATAATTTATTAATGAAGATAAATATGATTATTAATAATTTTTATTCTTTTTTTAATCAATTTCAAATATTTGGTTAAATTAAGTTTGCTGATGTTGAAAAGATAATTGTTTAAAAGTTTGGGGTCAGTTATTCAATCATTCATTTATTTTTTTTCATATTATTTTTTAAAGGTCTTTAATGCTCACTAAGGCTGCATTTATTTGACTAAAAACATAATCAATTTTTTAATATTGTGAAATATTATTACAATTTAAAATAACTGTTTTCTACTTGAATATATTTTAAAATATAATTTATTTCTGAATTTTCAGCAGCCATTACTCCAGTCTTTAGTGTTACGTGATCCTTCAGAAATCGTTCTAACATTTCTTCTTATTATCAATGTTAAAAACAGTTGGACTTCTTGATATTTTTGTCGAAACTGTGATACAAAATACAAATAATTCATTAGATGTTTTTACTGTCAGTTTTGATAAATTTTAATGAAACGTTGCTGAAAGAAGTATTGATTTCACTTTTCTTTCTTTCTTTCTTTCTTTCTTTCAAAAAGTATTATTTTTAATATATAGATATCATATTTCAAATGTTTCAAGAGCGACATATAATAAAAATCTGCCTTAAGTCTGTTTAAGTTATATAATTGGCAGAGATGGGTAGTAACTAAGTACAAATACTTTGTTACTGTACTTAAGTAGATTTTTCTGGTATCAGTACTTTACTTCACTATTTATTGTTCTGACTACTTTTTACTTTTACTCCTTACATTTTTACACAAATATCTGTACTTTCTACTTCTTACATTTTCAAAACAGGCTCGTTACTTTAGTTTTAATCTGCATTTGGTGGATCACCGTTCGATTCCGAATCTCTAAATTATGAATCGGTTAGACTCTATCAGAGTAATCAATGCGAGAGACTCGGGAATGGAATGGATCTTAAACAGGACATCAAGTGCAGGTCAGTTTCATCTGTAAATAGGCTACTGTAGATTGTCTTTGTTTAGTTAAGCGCTAGGATCTCTTAGCAGTAGCAGCCATAGGATTAATAACACTGTAAACTAAACTAAACTAAATTACAATTACTCAAAATACTGTATGTAAAAGGACGTCATTATTATCTGCTGTAAAGTTACAGTAGTAATTTAGCAAACAAATGTTATAAGAGATTGTTTCATAATATGTTTAGAGGGAGCTAGAGCAGATAATAACAAACCCTTACGAAAATTAAAACCAAAAATCATGGTAACCACAAATTAACCATGGTTTTGCAACACTAACCATAGTCTAACCATGAAATTTGTAGTAAAACTATGGTTGTGAATTAAAACAGGTTGTAATCAATCCGCCAAAAAAACATGGTTAATTTTAATAAGAGAAAAATATCACTCATGATAAAGCAATAACATGTTTAGAATAAGAATTTTTATGTAAAGATATTGTCATAATGTAATTATTATTATACTATTTTTGACATTTAGGCAATTTAGAAAATATAGTTTTACTAAATCTATAGTATTTAAGTCATTTTATGATAAAACAACACATGGTCATAATGTGATACTTTAAATTGAACTAAAATAAACTTATGTTATTGCAAACAGAATACATTGAGGTGTCTGTTTTGTAAGAAGGTGGAGACAGTTCTGTTTATAACAGTAGATGGCTGATGGGAAAAGTGACAGGTACAAGAAAATTAGTGGAAAAAAAGTAAACACACCAAGTGAGATGCAGAGAGATATCATGGATGATAAAGAGACTGAAAAGGAAAATGGAAATGAAGGTGCAGTTCAAGAAAGAATCTTTAATTATTTTGTTTAACTATTAGGTTTTATTAGGTTTTAAACCTTTTTTTTTGTAATGTGATGGCCATACAAAAAATAGGTGTTCAGAATTTGTTGTGGGTGGATGGGATGCCCTGGATGAGTATGCGATTTCTCTGGCCTGAAAGTTTGTCCCAGTCCTGCCCTGTTCTACATGGTGGTTGATTATCCTTGAAACATTGATTTCAAGGATAATCAAAATTTTAAATGTAAATTATTTTGTATTAATGTGTCAATATGACTTGAGGTCCAGTTACCAGCGTGACACTAAAACAGGCAGTACTCATGGGTACTTTTTACTTAAGTACATGTCAGAGCTCATACTTCTTTACTTTAACTTGAGTAAAAAAGTGCAGTCAGTACGTCTACTTTTACCAGAGTATTTTTAAACATGAGTATCTGTACTTCTACTTGAGTGAATGATGTGTGTACTTTTGCCATCTCTGATAATTGGGTCCCTGGTGCATCTACCAACCCAGAAAACATAAAAAAAGGACAACACAGTAACTTTGTTTTGGTAAGTAAGGACAACACAGTGACTTTGTTACTCGTTCAGCAAACTCGTGAAAAAAACAGGCGCTCAGATTTTCCTCCCCACATGACGTAGGAAGGGGATCTTATTATAATTAGCAAAGCATGCTAACTGTTCTGTTGTTGGCTGCAGAGATGAGCATTGGACACTATTTAGAGTCCCAGCCTCAGAGGAGACAAGAGAGCTGCAGATTTATTGATTTATTTACTGTATATTACGCTGCAGATCTAATATAAACATGCGATATCTTTCCATTTACCTTCACAGACACAACCGACTGTTTCTGTAACTCGTGTGTTTTTAACATAAACTTGTGTGTATTTGACAGTTTAAGCGCAATAAGACATGAGCTTAGTTTAGTACTCACATGTGACATGCCATGTGACAGCCGCTTTCTGTGCGCGTGCTTCGGATGTGTGCGGTCAGAAAACCCTATTTCAGAAGTTTTAACTAATATGGTTTAAAACACATTTCAGCACAATAGACATGATAAACAAAACCAAACAGATGTTTCTTGGAAGTATCTGAGGTATGAGCTGTAAAGCAACAGCCCTATTCTGAAAAAAGGGGGCGGGGAGCAGCAGCTCATTTGCATTTAAAAAGCCATGCACGAAAACAGCATGTTTCTGCTTCCACTTAAAATCAAAATAGGCATTTTCAAAATGATATAATAAATAATCTGTGGGATATTTTGAACTGAAACTTCACAGACACAATCTGGAGACACCTGAGACTTCTATTACATGTTGTAAAAAGGGGCATCATAGGTCTCTTTTAAAAGCACAGGGTTCACTCTCGTATTTGATCAGTGCTTCCCAGTCAGCTCCCACAGATAAAAGGGCCTGGTGCTGAAGAGGTGTATATCTCACTCAATGGAAGATAAGGAGGAATGTGTCATACAGTGAAGCCTCTGTGGTTAACTGTACAGCATTCATCCTTAGAGGTGACCTCTCAGCACCTCCCTCCCGTCCTCAGCTGTAAAAAGCCATCTGAGAGAGAGGAGGGGCATAGCGAGTGTAGATGCTCCAAAGCATTGATTAGATAGAAAGCTGTTCCATTGAGGCTCCATCAAAAGGACTGATCATCAACAGGGCATTCTCATATTTTCTGTTTTCTAGATTTAAAATCATTTCCTTAATGTTTTGATTTTGCACATTGTTCTCATTGTTGTTTCTTCTATTTTGTTTTACATTCAGTCTATCCCAAAAACACCTTTTCTCTTATAATCTCTCAAAGCCGAAATGACCACACGCGTGTCACCAGTCTGCCAAACTGAGGAAACCAGCAGTGATTTAGCAAACAAGCGATCAATCAATGGTGCACTGAAGCATGTAACACATGCCAGTCAAAACCTATTAAGTTCAAAGGGTCCCCTTTAAATTCCACTTGAGTGGGTTGACCCGTGGCAGGCAGCCAGACATGCCAGGGCTCAGAGGACAGTGGCCAGCATGAAGAATAAAAACAAAGATTATGGACATTTACCAGATTATCAAGCTTAAAAAAATTGTGAAAATTACACAAATGCAAATATCATTTCCTTTTTTAAATCCTCCCTTTTACGATCTTTTTCTCAATAAATAAGACATCATTATTTATCATTGACCATAGTACAGTATTTCAACAATACTGAGAGGATTTTTCATATTATATATATATATATATATATATATATATATATATATATATATATATATATATATATATATATATATTTATATATATATTTTAATTTCATATCTTCCTTATGATAATAGACCCTATTATCATATTCCTATTATCATAAGAAAAATATGAAATTATAATATATATATATTATATCCTTGTGAAAATAAGATCATACCATTTTTTGTAAATATTTATTTATTTTTTAATTTTTTTTATCAAATGACATTTAAAAATGTCAAGTGGTGTAACTAAAATGCTCTCCTTGCACTTGCACTTTAACTTTAACTTGATCATGATTTTTTTTTAGGCTTTTGGGGTCATTCTATCTGACTTAAGAAAATGCCTTTTTATTAATAAATAAATATAATATTTTTCCTGTTATGATTTTTTTTTTTTTTTTTTCTGGTCATGACAACAAAATATTGTACTTGGTTTGGTGGATATATATATTTCATTTTACATACTTTTTTAACCAAGGGGGTCAAATGATGATGTTAAGTTCATTTATTAAAATAAATATAATTATTATTAATGGTATTTTTAATACATTAAACAATTAAACTTAAATATAAACTCTAGAATGCTGAAAAACATATAATCAACATCAATAATACAATCAACATCAAAAAGTATTGTTTTGTTTTTATCGAAGAGCACAGTTTGTAAAATTTTTAGAATCTCAAAATGAGTTTTGGTTTATCTTATTAAAAATATCTACATTAATTTCAGCTGAAACAGTGCAGAAAAGAACAATTTTGCCGCCTTAGAATTATAAGGTTCTATCTGCATTCTGAGCAGTTTTGAGATATTGAGCTTCAAAGTTTTTGGGTTCCACAGACTTCTGTAGATAGAACCCTTTTTGTTTTCTAAAAAAAAAAAAAAGGCCCAAAATGTACACTGCTTACAAAAGAAACATCACATAACTATGTTGTCACAGAATAAGAATATGTGACAAAATTGAGACAAAAAAGTCAGACAGAACCTTATAATTCCAAGGCGATGATTTGTCATCAGAGAAAAGGTGTAATCAAGTCATTTTTATGAATTGCATTTTATGCATTTTACTTAATCCAGACAAAAAAGACAAAGGGTCTGCAATTGATCTACTTGCCAAACGTTAACCTTCATAAGCAATAAAGTGCTTCCCACTGTCTGATTAATGCACAGAACTCAAGGTATTGTGTGTGTACTTTCATTGTACTTTTTAAACCCTGAGCACTTATCATGCAGTTCATGGTCCTATTCACGCAGAGAACACTTGCATTGCTTGAAGCCCCACAGGAATGAGAAAAGTGTTCAGTGATTTACATCACATGATACACAAATGCATCACACACTCGACTTCTTATTGATGCCAACCCCATAAACACATGCACACACACACACACCCTCCGTGTCACACGCTCAGTGACACAGAATGAGAGGCAGCCCCACTCTGTGTTAGTGGAACACAAGAATGAAGGGAACAGAAGAGAAATGAGCACTTTGAGTCAAAGAGGAGCTTGGGGCGTGCTGCGGGCGAGTGAGCAGTCAGAGAGAGGCTTGGCAGCTCAACGCGCCTTCTGTTGACAGCTCTCAGAGAACAGCTAAACCTAATGGCAAGAGATGGGCCCCGCAACTGCTCACTTCCCTGCATTGGCTTCCTCCTTTGCGACATGAAACTGTGACTCTGTTCAGCGCATTAGTAAATATGATGCCATCCTTATTTTAGCACTGCAATTTTTGTGAAATGACATTACATTAAAATAAAAGTTGGAGGTTCGAGTTGCCAGGTATGAACATTTATTTTAAATGTAAAAATCCTCAAGATGGTTAAGAATAGGGCATTGCTGCCATCTTGCAAGATTACTGATAAACGGATAGAAGTTGTCTCCAGTTAAAACAAAATAAAACAAAAAAACAAACGTGTTGCTAGAAAGAACAAACTTGTAAGACATATAAAGGACTGAATAAGAAAAAAATTAAAGTAGAGGAAGATAATGCAGATCAATAAAATAATGTTTAAAGGCAGACTGATTTATAGGCTTTAAGTTAAAGTAAAATAATTCAAATTCAAAATATTTTTCATATCCATCTATTTATTTCTTCAGAAAATAGCCATGCAGTATGTGGGATAACGTACAGATGGTCAAAACAAAACAAAAACAAACAAAAATGTGACCCTTTTACCCTTGCATGGATCAAAATGATTGAATCTCAGTTTCAAAAAATTGACCTGTATGACTTGTTTTGTCGTCCAGGGTCACAAATAGGATGACAGTGGCCCTAATCAACCAAAACACATTAAGTTACAACAATGACAATCATTTTAGATGGCTAATTTTTATTTATTTATTTATTTATTTATTTTGATTATTGAACTGAATTGAATTAATTTCTTTTTTATACAGCAGAATTAAGGCTGGAGTAAACAAGATATTTTTAGGTCCAAATGTAAGATTTATGCATTTGAAATGCATATAATTTCCATTTTGATTACACAATTTGAGTATAAATTAATAAACTTAATGTAATGCACATTTGTCAGTCATACATAACTGAAACAGGCAAGAAAATATTTCTGTAATAGTACAATTATACTAAGTGAGTGCTGAATACACAATAACCAGGTTTATATTTATCATCTGGTTTATATTTACATCATATTTTATCTGAATACTTCTTGCTTCATAGCTATCCATATTTTAACCATCGTTATACCTGCTAACTGGATAACTTATTTTCACAATAAACAAATTTATGCTGATTCTAAGTCATTTTTATGAATGCAATTTGAAAATTTATTATTTTAATAAAATCAAATAGATGCAAAATAATAATAAACTCTGACATTTCGTGAACAACTTTTAATAAACATTAGCACTTTTAAAGTCAACATAAGCAGCCCACTGAAATGTTTAAATGGCATCATAAACCAGCAATATTATTGTGCTATCACAGATACTATAATACAATTACTAAGTCATTTCATTAGTGGATTTGAGTAGATTCAAATATTCTTCAATCAACTTCATCATCACTTTTTCTGGAAGAAGTTATCATTAAACCATTGAAAGGATTAGTTCACTTCCAGAATAATTTTTTTTTTTTGATCATTTACTCATCCTCACGCCATCCAAGATATTCATGTCTTTCTTCAGTTAAAAAGAAATTAAGTTTTTTGAGGAAAACATTTCAGGATTTTTCTCCATATAGTGGACTTCAATGGTGGCCAAAGGGTTGAAGGTCCAAATTGCAGTTTCAGTGCAGCTTCAAAGGGCTCTACACGATCCCAGACGAGGAATACAGCGAATGATCAGTCATTTTTTTTTTTTTTTTTAAATTAAAACTTATATACTTTTTAACCACAAATCTTTGTCTTACACTAGCTCGACTTCACACAATACGAAACGTCACACATGATAAAGGGGCGGACATGCCGACTGTTTACAAAACTCCCTTTACAAAAAAAGGTAAAACAATGATGTCAGACGATTTTGAAGTTGGAGGGGAAAATGAGATGAACCGAAGCACACATAAAGGACTAACGTTTTCCAACGTAATTATGAAATGCGTGAAGTTGCACATGCGCATTGCAGAGCTAGTGCAAGATGAGCATTTGCAGTTAAAAAGTATATACCTCCATACATCAGATTTGGTGATTTGATTCAAATCATCGGATCTCCAGGATCTAAAAAACTGAACTGGATCTCCATGAACTGAACTGAGTGTGTCACATAAGAAAGCATAGCAAATGTGCAGTGCTGTATAGACACCCCTGAAAACCACTGTAAACCATCTTGGTGATGAATGGAATTACACATATTACTGAGTGCACATAACCCCGTCACATAAAGTGCAATTTTGCCCGACTCAAGTGAAATGTGTGGTGCAGCTCATGATGATCCCCATTTGCCCTTTCTGCAGGCAGCTGTGTCTGGCCCAGACTTGCGCTTAAAGAAGAGAGAAACAAAGAGCTTGTCCCCCTGTCATCCTCTGGCAGCTAGAGAAAAGGATGACTTTGATGGGGAATGTTGGGAGGCGTCCCACCAGTGGGGAAAGAGTGAGGGAGGCTGGGAGAGAAGAGTACAGCCAATCTACTGTATGTACTGCACCAGACTCCCGAATGAGTGATTACACTAAAGCCCCCCTCTACACCCTCCTCTTCTCCCCCTTAGGCCATGACGGGACAGGACATATGAGTAAGTCTGGAGTGTGTGTTTCAGTGAGTCTGAGGATGTAATATATTATGATGTGCTATTTGTTTCATATAGATGAGCCAGAACCACAGCACTTTCAACTTTTCTTCACAGTTTTTTGTCTTGCACATATATGTGTGTCCAGTTTATGCAAGTGTCTTATCTCTATCTATCTATCTATTGTTCCATTCTTAATTTCATTCCAATCTATCTTTTTTAATCCCTTCCAAATAAAGTCTGTTCTTTTGGTTGGTTAAAACCAATTTAAATAACTAACTAACTAACTAACTAAATTTATTTATTTATACAATTTATACAATAAGCTCAAAACATATTTTAATTTTCTTCTTTCCAGTGTTTTAATCTATATATTGGTAAATTAAAGTCTGCTAATTTTTGGTCTTCGGTTTTGAATTTAAAAAAAAAAAAAAAAAACTACATCTAAAAATATTTTTGTTTCCTTTTCCACATTTCCCCCCTATTTGCAGAAAGAAATAGCATACATTTTGCAAATTATTCAAACAGACCAGCTAAAACAATTTCAGGATTATGGTCCAGCTGTGTTTTAGAGGGATCAAATGTATAAATCAAGATCGCGGGAAAAGAATCATGTGCAATTGAGGCGTTCATTTCACTAATAACAATGCGCGTTCGGCGCTGACGAGCAATAATACAGCTATATATTTCTTTATGTAATGCTTTTAATAAACATTCTATCAGAGGAAACCGAATCAACGTGGGCAGAAAGAATGAAAGGAAATCAATTAAAACGAAGTCACGGCTCTGGCTAGCGAATTGTCGGTGGCAGTTATTTGATATAATATAGTTAATATTCTCGCTGGGTAAATTAACGCAATTTTGCCACACTAGATGGAGTGCGGCAGGAGTGGGGGAAGTACGCGAGCTCCCCCAAGGCCGGACTAATAAGGGCTTTTGAGTAAACAATAGTCAGAGCTGACCGCTGAGCCATGGAGAGCCACACGGGGCGAAAATAATTAAAGCTTAAAGCCGCCTCATCGCAGCTAATGCCCGTAGAGTCTTCTATCTGTATTGTGTGACACTCTCAGTTTCAACAAACATCCCTAAACTACAATCCTTCTCGCTCCACATGCGTGTGTGTGATGCATGCGCGGTCGTTGCTCGTTTATATTGTGTCACTCTGCTATTGATTCTCAGGCGGCTCTGGCGAGAGAGAGGCGGGTGGGCGGGGCGAGTGCCAAAAGGCAAGCTGGGGGGCGGTACTTAAGGTCAAAACATATTGTTCGCCCTCGTTCCCAGTCTGCAGGCTGCCTCTGTTTTGATTGATGGAGGGGAAAAGTGGGATTTGGAGGAGAGGTAAAGAATACAGCAACACTGGCCGGCGCATGTGTTTATTTACTGATTATTGGACTGATAAAAACAAAGACTTCGTTGTCAGGCTATACACTACATTTAAAAGTTTTAGGACAGTAAGGTTTTTGAAAAGAAAATAATACTTTTATATTAAGCAAAGATTTGATTGATCAAAAGTGTCAGTAATTACATTATACAAAAGTACAAAAGTTATTTATTTATTTATTTATTTATTTATTTATTTTTTTAAATCAAATAAATCCTGTTCATTTAAAATTTCTATGTATATTTTCGACAAAACTATTAAAGGAAAAGTTCATTTCCAGAACAAAAATTTACAGATAATTTACTCACCCTCTTTTTTATCCAAGACGTTCTTGTCTTTCTTTCTTCAGACATAAGGAAATTATGTTTTTTGAGGAAAACATTTCAGGGATGTTCGGGGACTTCAAAAATGTACTTTAAATGCAGATTCAAAGGGCTCTGAATGATCCCAGCTGAGGAAGAAGGGTCTTATCTAGTGAAACGATTGGTTATTTTCTAAAACATAATTACAATTTACAAACTTTTTACCCTCAAACGCTCATCTTGTCTAGCTCTGCGATGTGCACGCATAGTCTGTGCACCTCCAGTTCAATACAGTTAGGGTATGTTGAAAAACTCCCATCTCATTTTCTCCTCCAACTTCAAAACCGTCGTACATCACTGTTTTACCTTTTTTTGTGAAGTGCGTTTGACCTTGGTTGCATGTTCACTTTGTAAACACTGGGTCGGTACTTCTGCAGTGATGTAAGTGTTGATTTAGAATGAAGTGGCTTTTCGAGGGTTTTGCATCTGAACTCTTCATATATATATATATATATATATATATAGCATAAGAGAGGTATTAGTAAATCTGAGTACATTATATCAAAATTATGACAATTATGGTGTTGGACCATAATTAAGACAGTTAAGTAAGAGCTCACATTGGGCAGATGGGCTTCTGAACTGAATCCAAACACACTGCAGGATGCTTCAAAACTGCCAAAAGGACATTTAGTGAGTAGGCAGGAGACCGGAGGCATTGTTTTAAAGGAGACCTCTTATGTCCCTTTTAACAAGATATAATAGAAGTCTCAGGTGTCCCAAGAATGTGTCTGTGATGTTTCACCTCAAAATACCCCACAGATCATTTATTGTATAATTTTGAAAATGCATATTTTGAATGGAAGCAGAAACACAATGTTTTCGTGCATGTCTCTTTAAATGCGAATGAGCTATTCCTCCCAGCCCCTTTTCCAGAATAGAGCTGCACCTTTACAGCTTGTGGCTCAGATACTCTGCCAAAAAACATCTGTTTGGTTTTGATTATCATGTCTATTGCGCTGATATCATATCATATCATAAAACATATTAGTTTAAACTTCTGATATAGGGTTTTCTAGGCGCACAAATCTAAAGCACTTGCACAGAAAGTGGCTGTCACACGGCATGTGAGTACTAAACAAGTTCTCTTTTATGTCTTATTGCACTTAAATTGTCAAATACACACAAGTTTATGTTAAAAACACACAAGTGGCAGCAGCGTAATATACAGTAAGTAAATAAATCCACTGCTCTCATGTCTCTAAGGTAATATTATAATAATATTCTTCCTACGTCCTTTCTACGTCATGGGGGAGCGAAATCTAAGCAGATTATTTTTTCACATGCTTGCAGAGAAAGGCTTACCAAAAAAATGTAGTGGCTTGTTCTTTTTTATGTTTTCTGGGTTGGTGGATGCACCAGGGACTCAAATATAGCACTTAAACATGCATGGAAAAAGTCCATGCTTAATGTTCATGATGAGCACAGCTCTATCTAAAACAAGCATGCTTTGTGCAAACATTTATTGTAAATTATGCTAGATTAGTATTTTCATTATTATAAATAAATCCAGTTACATTGACTACATCTCAAAACCTAGTGATCATCCTGTTATCTTTATCCATCGTCATACACACACAAACACATAAATATATAATTCGCAATTAAACCTTTGAGATGAATATATAATTTTTCACCTTTCCACTCCTAACCCTCAATTTCTAAAGGGGTGCACTTGTCTACTGAGGTTCTTGGCACATTTCTCAAACGTTGCCCCATCAGCTTGCCTCTGCGAAACACATCAGAAAGTTATGTAAGTATGTGCACTCAGGGTGCCTGGAGCTAAGCACACTGGAATTTCTCAAACGTGTGATGTACAAGTGACGTGTGAACATGAAAAGATGTGGGCAAAAAAAAAAGAAAAGGGGGAGAAGAGAAAATCGAACAAACAAAGAACCCAGAATGGGCAATACATAACCACGGGCGATGAGGCAAACCAATATTTTCTACTTACAAATTGTGCTCTCTTCCCCCCCTTGTGGATCCATCCCTGTAAACGTAGACAGCATGAGGAGATTGGAGAGAAAGAGAAATAGTGGGAAAGAGGTGATGAACAGAATAAAGCAGCTTTTCATATCATCCCAGGAGCGCTAAACCTGAAAGAAGTGAGAGAGATAGAGATAGAAAAGTGAGATAGACAATAATAAGTGTAAGCTTGTTGAAATTTGCTCCAATTCTTTAATCAAGGTCTTTTGTTTACATGCCCTACAGAATTTTTTAAGTATTGACAATAGTGGAAATTTAGTGGCAGCAGGTCCTTAATCTCATAAACTTAAACATAAAATGAGGCCAAAATGGTTTAGTGATTTGCCTTGTAGGAGCTGCATTTCTTGCTTTATATTTCACTCTGTCAGTACTATGCTACAAAGAATCAATACTGTGAAACTCTGAATAGAATTTTCTTTTAGCTTGTTTAGACAGAAATAAGTCTTTGGGCCAAGCTTTAATGTCAGCCAGTAACTGGCTAGCTGTCTAAGACTTGAAACCATGGCCGAGCTCTCTAATCTCACTGTCAACAAAGAGACCTCGAGTCTTATCTCTGGACAACTTTAGAAGAAAAGCCAAACAGCTAAGCGCATTTCCTCAGTTTCAACAGGATCAAACTGGTAACCGAGCATCAAACACCAGTGACACATCAGGTTGTGAAATGTATGTTCTTTGAACTGGTGTAGGTAACAAAATGTGACCTGGTGTTACTTCTGTCCGTGATGAGCTGTCAGTCAACATTATCCTCGCGCATGGATCATTTTCATCAGGTGCCAAATCCGTCAAATGGGGTGGTAAAAACCTCTCAGCTTTTTAAATTATATGTCCTCTGATGAAAAAAAAAAAAAAAAATGTAACTAGGCCAGAATTCACAATGCATTGCCAATGGGTACAATATTACCTTTTTCCCTAATGTATAGTTTATATGAAATTCAGTGCATTATAATAATGATCTACTTTGGAATATTTATACGGCACAAATCCATCATTTTATGTACACGGAATGCTGTGATCAATACCTAGGTGTCTCTAAAGGGATGTGGGGCTGAGCACATAATCTTTTTATTGATAAGAAACTTCTACTCATGCCTAATAACAAATGCAGAATAGTAAGACTATTACACACTATAAACAAAAAAAGCTGTATCTGGGAGCAAAAGAGAGAGAGTCTTCGTCTATAAGTCTGCCCCAGGGGAGGCCCACAAATTAAAGCTAATAAAAGGCCTCATTACTGAAACAGCTCTTCTGTCCCCAGCAGGTCCCTAACGAACACATATATACACACACTCTCACAAATGCATCATGTGTCGTCATATACAGATGTTGCAATTGTCAATACAATGCATCTTTATCATAGCTGCCTTAGTCATAGCCGAAATTACCGTTTTAAAATTTCATGGTTGCTGAAATCTCTATCGACAACGACACGGACTATGAAAAATGCCTTGCATTCTTTTTACAACACAAAAATAATTTAATTAGTAACCAGTGATGCAACTTCCACATTCAAGGCCCAGAAAGGTAAAGACATCGTTAAAATATCCCATGTGACATCTGTGGTTCCACCGTATGTTAAGAAGCTACGAGAATACTCTTTGTTTAAAGAACACAAAAATAATGATTTTATTTAACAATTTCTTCGCTTCCGCGTCAGTCTTCGACTTGCATTCACAACAGTACCATGATGCATG
The DNA here is from genome assembly GCA_036247105.1 of Cirrhinus mrigala. Lineage (NCBI taxonomy): Eukaryota > Metazoa > Chordata > Actinopteri > Cypriniformes > Cyprinidae > Cirrhinus > Cirrhinus mrigala. The sequence goes on along the minus strand of CM070007.1, from coordinate 20,827,201 downwards.
TATGTGGTGCTGACGACGCAGGAGCTGATGTCCTTACTATGTTTCTGGGCCTGGGAATGTTTCAGTTTCATTGCTGTCTATGCAGGGTCAGAAAGCTCTCAGATTTCATCAAAAATATCTTAATTGGTTTTCTGAAGATGAAGGTCTTACAGCTTTGGAACGACATGTAACTAAGTATACTCTTAAAAATAAAGGTGCTTCAGGATGCCATAGAATAACCTTTTTTGTTTAAATGGTTCCAAAAAGAACCTTTAACATCTGAAGAACCTTTCTGTTTCACAAAAGGTTCTTTGTGACAAAAGAAGGTTCTTCAGATTATAAAAAGGTAAGAAAGAGATGGTTCTTTAAAGAGCCTTTGACTGAATAGTTCTTTGTAGAACCAAAAATGGTTCCTCTATGGCATCGCTTGAAGAACCTTTTGAAGCACCTTTATTTTTAAGAGTGTAATTAATGACAGAATCTTCATTTTTGGGTGAACTATCCCTTTAAGTAGTTTTATTACTAATTTTTATCTGGCAAACTGATAGAATGATCATTGTGTGCAGGTAATTAAATTATTGCATTGGTCATTGGGCATCAAACATTGTTTAATGCAAGTGGTACATTTGAAAAAAGGCAAATATCCTTTGACAGAGGCCGTACAAACAGACAAATGGGAAATGAACGAATGTCAGTTCTAAATTTTGCTAATTTATTTATATTGCAAAACGCTTGAAAGAATAAGTCTGGGGTTTTTTTTTTTAAAAAAATCACATTACATTTTCTCAAACATATTTATTTATAACTATACTGGTTCCCCTCAGGTACAGAGTTCAAAAACTCATTCACGATATGCAGATTCTTTCTATATAATTAATTTAGATACAAAAGAGAAAAAAATTAGTGAGAAAAAAGACAGAAAAAAACCCTATTAAAGGCATAGTTTACACAAAAATTAAAAATTACCCCTTGATTTACTCACCCTCAAGCCATCCTAGGTGTATATGACTTTCTTTTTTCAGATGAATACAATCAGTTAAATTGAAAATGTCCTGGCTCTTTCAAGTTTTATAATGGCAGTAAATGGATTTTGAAATTTTCAAGCAAAATAAAGTGCATTCATCCATCATAAAAAGTGCTTCACATGGCCCAGAGGAATTAATAAAGGCCTTCTGAAGCTAATCGATGCGTTTGTGTAAGAAAAATATCTATATTTAAAACTTTATAAACCATAATCTTTAGTTTCCGCTAAATGTCGTACGAACATTCACAAGACAGTGACGTTCCAGAGCGTAAACTCCGGTGAGAAGTGACGAACATAGAAGTGCAGTGAAGAGAGCAAAACAAAACCGGTCACAAATTAGAAGTACAAAATTTCGATATAAGCCATGAAGAGACTGGTTTTCCTTTGCTGTAAACAAAACTCAGGGGACTAGCATATTCTCACCGGAGTTTATGCTATGCCTACATCCTACGTCATCCATTGGAATGCGACTCTCTTATGTGTGTACGACTGTTGTGAGCTGTGTGGTGTACTTTTATAATGGATGGATGCACTTTATTTTGTATGAAAATCTCAACCACTGTTCCCTGCCATTCTAAAGTTTGGAAGAGCCAGGACATTTTTTAATATAACTCTGATTGTATTCGTCTGAAAGAAGAAAGTCATAAACACCTAGGATGGCTTGAGGGTGAGTAAATCATGTGGTAATTTTCACTTTTGGGTGAACTATGCCTTTAAGTCACAACACAGCCACATTTGTACTCTACCTTCGCTCAGTAACTGTAATTGGTGGCATCACTCCACCCACAAAGGAAAGTCTGTACTTGAGACGAGTTCTGCCTTTGCCAGTGTTGATAAAGCCTTATTTCTGTGTGAATTTGTCACTGTATCCAAACTCCCAAGCCGAGCTTTGCTTAGGGATTGATGGATCAAAGAAACGTCCCACTGCTTTGTTTGCTGAATGTAAACATACTGGAGACTCTCCTTTTCTTTCTGTCTTTTTATATTTGTATGTTTGGTTAGAGTTTTCGTTTGGTTAAGTCCACTCTTGAAACTCAAGAGATGAGGGTTTGATTTAGCGATGGTTTCATTGATGTGTCCTTTGTTTTGTTGGTGTGTTCAGTCTGACAGTCACCTCATCAATTTATTTGGTTCAGATTAGTTTGAACATTTGGTAACACTTTATTTTACAGTCTCTTAACAAGTTGCTTATTAGCATGCATATTACTAGAATATTAGGCATTTATTAGTACTAATTAAGCACATATTAATGCCTTATTCTATATGACCTTATTCTACATCCCTAATCCTACCCAATACCTAAACATAACAACTACCTTATTAACTATTAATAAGCAGCAAATTAGGAACTTATTGAGGGAAAAGTCGTAGTTAATAGTGAATAAGTGTTCCCTATTCTAAAGTGTTACCAAATATTTTTATTAGTTCCTCTTGAACTCTGTCCTATTAGATGCATTAAAAAGTAAATGTTGAGTTAATGGACATTAGTGTCTGAAGTTTTTTAGGAAAGAGCACCACAGTATCAAAAATGTGTTTCATTTCAATAAAGAAATGTTAAATGTTGTAGGATTTAAATTAAATAAACAAAAATGTTTGTTGTATGCACATTTCTATGTTATCTCTTCACCATCCCTGCCTGTCAGCAGAGCATTTTTTTCCCTTTTGTCTTTCACGTTTTAAGGGGGAGCCTGGCTGGCAAACCTGCGACAAGTGTCTCAGATAGCGACGGTGAAGAGAAAAATCCCCTGTGAGAGATCCCGCTCTTGCCCGCCTTGCTTCTGTCAGCACTCATTTGGAGCTTTTGGGCTCAAATTGTAGCAAGGTGAGACATTTCTCTCACTACACATATATTGTTTCTCAGCCGACAGCACTGTGTCCTTGAAGTGTGTCCTCTTAAAACTCAGCTCAAAAAAGCACCCTGTTAGCACTGTTGCCTCTTTGGAAGACACTAATCATCATCTCATCAGCGGTGACAATCTAGACTGGCCTTTAAGACAAAACTGGAAAACACGATCTAGGGAAGACGCCTTGGTAGTGTCAGTCTGAGAGGAACACAGTTGTGGGAGATAAACTCAGGTAGGATTTACATTTGTTGGTATTACTTTGATGCATGTGATTCTGAACTTTCTGATTCTGAAATACTTTCTCGATCTGCAAACTCTAATCTGACTGGGTAGCTCAGCACAACTTCCAATACAGCAATAAACTCATTCCTTTGAAATTTGTCATTCTGAAATTGAAATAGGCCATTTATATGATTTGTGCAAATTATAGTTTTGTGTAGCTCCTTTCTGCTTCATATCAGTGTGTTGACACACAGTATTGTTATATTTAACCAGCCGATGAAAGAAGCTAATGTGCATTGAAAAAATTAAAAAAACAATTCAGATTATAAGGTATGTAGACCAATTATTTGTTTGTAAACATTCGGGATGCACGTGCATCATGGTTGCAGAAAACCCAGGAGAGAATTACATGGATACGGTACAAAATAGTTAGATTTAAAAAGATTATATTGATTAGATGTCATTTTCGAAATGTTCTCCGCATATTACAAGAGCTTGTCACCCATCGATAAGCACTGTTATTCAACGAAATTGACATTAAATAGTGGGATAGTCTTACAGATCCGAAATAGGGATGACAGTTTTGTGGGTGGTTCAAGTAGCAGTCTATGGAGCCATGGAATAAAAGAATAAAGAAAGGTAAATTTGATTTTATATTTCAAAATTCTGACTTTATTCTCACAATGCCGAGATTATATCTCACAGTTCTAATAAGGAAAAACAACTCGTCATTCTCTCTTTTCCACGTGGTTCAGAATAGGAGTTTATCCCACACTTCTGGCTTTTTCCTCTCAGAACTTACAAATTCATTATTTTTGAGTTAAATCGAGTTATAAAGTCCGAATATAAACTTGCATTTGCAAGAAGAAAAGTCAGAATTATGAGATGAAATAAAAGTTATGTAAAAAAGTTAACAGTAATAGGTTTAAATAATTTTTTATGCTGTAACTGTAGCGCTAATACAGTACATCCCTTATGAACAGCATATGTGAATATTATGTAGACCTATTGTTTAAATCCAATTTATGCTTTAAAAGTAGAGTAATCATAGCAGTTTTCATCTATAGTATGTCCGTTTAAACTTATGCATTTAGCTTCAAATGGCGTCTTTGACGGCAGTATTCTATAAAAATTATTTGCGTTCCGATTTTGACATCAAAAGGCACAATTTTTTCTCTTGTTCCATGGATTTTACCTCCACTTGTTAGCAGTGTTTTTCTGCAACCACTATGCGCGCAGCTGCAAGTGACGTAACTGTGACGTCTACTTCAAATTGGCCTATAGAAATATTCATATTTTAAAGTGCCCACAATAACAATGACTTGCCTGGACATGTTAACATTAAGTTACAAATGAATATAAACACTCATTTCTGATTTCAAAATATATTTTTTAGGAATTTACACTCTAAAAAAATGCTGGGTTAAAAACAACCCAGTGCTGGGTGAAATATACACAAACCCAGCAACTGGGTTATTTTGACCCACTGGTTGGATTAAATGTTTGACCGAAGCTTCTGAGTAGTTTTATAACTCAACTGTTGTTTAAAAATTATAACTGTCTTAAAATTAACCCAAAATAGGCTGTAAATGAAAAATTAGATAGATAATTACTAGAGGCATCAGCAATAATCCAAAGGTGAACATTTATTAATTTTGGGTTAATTTTAAGGAAGAAATACAGTAATTTTGGTAACACTTTAGTATACACTCTAAAAACTGCTGGGTTAATTACAACCTAGTGCTGGGTAAAATGTGGACATACCCAGCGATTGGGTTGTTTTGACCCAGCTATTGGGTTGTTTTGACCCAGCTATTGGGTTGTTTTAACCCAGCGGTTGGGTTACTAACCAGAAGGTTGGGTTAAACATTTAATCCAACCGCTGGGTCAAAACAACCCAGTTGCTGGCTATGTCCATATTTTACCCAGCACTAGGTTGTTTGCAACCCAGCAGTTTTTAGGGAGTGTAGGGAACAATTCTCACTATTAACTAGTTACTTATTAGCATGCCTATTATTAACATATTGGCTGCTTATTAGTACTTATAAAGCTTACACGGCCATATTCTACATCCCTAATCCTACCCAATACCTGAACTAGCAACTACCTTACTAACTTCTAATAAGCAGCAAATTAGGAGTTTACTGAGGCAAAAGCCACAGTTAATGGTTTGTTAATAGTCAGAACTGGACCTTAAAATAAAGTGTGACCACAATTTTTAAGCAATTGTTGAGTTAAATAAACTCTACTCAGAAAACTGGTTTAAACATTTAACAGTCAAAACAACCTAATCGCTGCACTTGTCCATATTTCACCAAGCAATCTTTGGAGTGTAAATGTTAATAAACAATATTTGTATTATTAGAGTGGGTCTCCCTTTTCACAGCTTGCAGTATCCATCCATCCAGTTTCTTCTAAATTTCCAAGTTGCTTTTAGGTGATTTTTTGTTAATGTGACCCAAGAGTCTTTGCTGTTAAGTCACACAACTAGTATTTTGATAACTAGTATGCTTCAATCCAATGCGTTTGGAAATGTGAGTACAAATGACCCAGGCATTAAATAACAGATGAGAGGAAACAGCACCTATTATATGAAAAGGTCAGAGGTCAGCCAGAAACAGGAAAAGGACAAAAGCAGGCCAATTAGAAGGAGCGCGTATATTTGCATACAACACTTCAAGAGTGATTGGCCCTTAACACGAGGTGCACTCCAACAAGGGTGTGTGTGTGTGTGTTGGGGTGAGAGGAGCGAAATAAGCACCAAGTGCAAAAATCCTGGCTGAAACTACACAAGAAGGAGCGAAACATGTCTCTTAATGAAGCAAGGCACAGTCCTCGGCTATAATTTTCAAAGGCGCGCGAAAAGATTAAAGTCAAAGGAGTCTCCCAATGGCTTCGAGCCTGCGTTTCTTTGAAAAGCACCCCCAGTGCACAGAATCTCGAACCCCCGCTCCCCAACACACGCACGACCCACCCCGCTGTCTTCCTTTCTCTTTCTCTCAAATAACTGAAGCTGCACTTTAGCCACCAAATCTCCCCCCTGATCCTATCATTAAAAGAACACTAGTGCAGGGCTTTGCACACAAGTTGGCGAGCCTGCATGGAGCAATTGTGGAGCTCAGTGCTAAACAGCCACCTTCTCTCTGTGAAACAGAGGTAACAGCCTTAATGTGTGTGCGCACTTTGATATGCATGCTCGCGAACACGTTTGTGCCCTCCACGAGACAAGCGCACTCCCGACTCACGAGCCGATAGTGTACTCTATGTGTATGTTTCAGCACACTCGCACATACAGGCATGTACAATAGGATGAATAATTGATTGTCATGGGGGCTTCATGTGTTAAGAACAGAGGAGGCGTGCCAGTAGCGTTTTCACTTCAAATTTGTATTGTCTTTAGTCTCCGCCAGTCATCAGCATATCTAACACCTGCCTCAGTCAGATGTCTAGTGGTGCCTAAGCCTGGAACCCGCTTTCATCTCTGCACTGCAACTGAAACACAAAAAAAGTATGCGCTGAAAAAAAATCATACCATCACACTGTTTCAAGAGATCATTATCTATCAAGGAAACCAGGACACAAGTTCGATAGCTCAGCTCACGCCAGCTTTCTCTCCGTCTCTCTCTGTATAATATATATGTGGGCTAACCTTTGTTTGATCGTGTTCACGTCTAAAATATTTTTCAAAAACAGAGAAAAGGTTTTTGACAGCTATTGTGAAAAAGGTGAATCAATGTGCGAAAGAAAAGCCAGTAACAGTAACTCCAGCGCTGTGCACTTTTCAAATACGTAATCATCTTTGTCTGTATGCATTAAACATTAGCAATTAAAAAGTGTAAGTTTCAGGCTATGTGAAAGGCAGACTGGGGGTCTCGATTTTTTTAAGGAACTGCCCCAACTTCCTTTCCTGTTTAACAGGATAAACAGCCTCTTATTTGTGCGGGAGGGCAATGGCCTACGGTGAAGTCAAAATATGCAAAATATCATGGAGAAAGTTTTTTCTTCTGTATTTGTTTTATAAGCTCTTCTAAATTAGTACAGAGTTGAAAGTATCATGAAAGATGTGTATAAAATCAATATATGTTTAATCACTCATAAAGGTCTGCTATGTCTTTTATAGCACCTGTTTATTCTTGTTTCTTAGCTTCAGGCTATTTTATTTCCAAAATTTTTATTGAAACGAACAGATTAAAAAACATTTTTTTCTTGTTAAATGAAGATGGCAATTAAACAGTTTTAGAATGCTATCATCGTTTATTTTTCTACTTTTATGTATACCAGGGATTCCCATCCGGGGGGCCGCAACGTTTTCACATTAGCCTTCGTTTTTATCGCACTGTGTGAAATACAGACTGAGTGGAGGCTCAAAACTCTCAACCACTGCAGGAGCATATGATACGTAAACTACATCTCTCAGTTCGATAAAGCAAACCAGTGATGCGCTAGTAAAGTTTTGATAGATGATGATTGTAATTAAGGTAAAGATGATTAAAGATTCAGTTTTTATTTTTCACTTGTATTTTGGTATGTTTAGTAATTCTGAATGGATCCGTATAGTAGCTATTTGCAGTTCTTTGGCATCTCCCTGCAGTCTTGTTTGGCTGATATGACCTGTAATTATTTGTTAAAGTTACTGTATGGGAAGTACTTTTAAGTTGTAAAGAATGTCTGCAGTCTGCAAGTGTGTTTCCAAAAAAAGAACACTGATGGTTTAAATAAATTTTGAAAAAGTAATAACATGGAATTGCAAAGTAATAACACTAGAATACAAAAATTACATGAATAGAAAAGGTTTGGGGGCCTTGAAGTATTTTTTTTTTCAGAGAGGAGGGGAGCCTTGGAGTAAAAAAGGTTGAGAACCACTGATGTTTATACATTTTTTACCCTTGTCCAAGAAAGACTTTCAATCTTGAAATGTGAAAATGTAACAGTTTGGAGGCAGAGGTGGAGAAAGAGTTCATTTGCAGATTCATTTAAGAGTCAAGGTCAAAAAACTAGAGCTAGGGGGTCGACAGCCAGGTAAACAATAGACCACAGTGTAAAGTACAAAATCAATAGGCAAAAAGGTAACCCAGAATACAGGCAATGGGAGAATCAAAACAAACAAGGAAACGCTCATGGCAAACAAGTCTTCGCAAAGAGCATAGAAAATACCTGGTGTATTTATACAGGAAGAAAAGACACGCAAACAGGATGCAGGACAGTCAGAGTCAAAACTCAAGCTAAGGTGGCCTCTCATGGTTGGAGGTAGAAGTAGCAGGTCCAGAGGCAGATGTTACATTAACAAAGGTGCAACCCGAGGATCTCCCCATGAATGTAACATCAGTGCCAAATCTAAGATGTCATCTGCTGGAATCCACGAGTGTTCCTCTGGGTCATAGCCCTCCCAGTCCACCAGGCAGAAGAGACAACGACCTCCAGCATGAGTAAATTAGAGTGTGGACCCAGTAGGTCATCATCGTCTAGAGAAGGTGGTGAAGTATCCTCAGCTTTATTACAGCCTCCCAGGATGCAGTGAAAGGGAGTCATATCTGTGAAAGGCTTTCTCAAGAAGTTTTGCGCATACTCTGCCAAAGGGAGGAACCAACTTCAGTCATGCTAACTGTTGTGACAATAAGTCCTTAGAAAATGTCCCACCTCCCGATTAAGTCTTTCCACTTGGCCATTAGACTGGAGATGGTACCCAGATATGATTCACAGCAAATCACAGGACTTCCATATCTGGGAGATGAACTGCAGTCGTCTGTCTGATACGATTTCCTCAGAGTCCATAAAACTGAAGCACATTCTGAAAGAGAGTCTCTGGTTGGCAGTCTCCAAGTCAGTAGGGAGTTTTCTAAGGGAATTAGAAGACAGGCCTTAGATCAGGGGTGTCCAAACTCAGTCCTGGAGGGCCACTGTCCTGCAGAGTTTGGCTTTAACTTGCCTCAACACACCTGCCTGGAAGTTTCTAGTATATCTAGTAAGACCTTGATTAGCTGGTTCAGGTGAGTTTAATTAGTGTTGGAGCTAAACTCTATAGGACAGTGGCCCTCTAGGAGCAGGATTGGACACCCCTGCCTTAGATAAATGGTCAATAACCACAAGAATGGCAGCGTTGCCTTGAGATGCTGGTAAGTCTTTTAGGAAGCCGATTCCAATATGCTGTTAGGAGCACTTGGGCAGGGGTAGTGGTTGGAGAAGGTCACTGGGCAGTTGGATATGATTATCAATATGCATAGAAAGCTGGATGAACTGTTCAAAGGAAAGATACTCGTCCTAGCCAGCTTGACCTGAAGAGAGCGACTCAATCTCCTGCGATAAATGTTTTTAACGGCTGGTCAGACCATCCAATCTGAGCTGCGAGGGTACGGAACGTGAAAGCATAATCTGCAGCCATGCTGTTAACTTGTTGAACTGTAATCAGTTAATTTTACACACTATCGCCTCCCTCAGAGTCCAGAAAAACACATTGATGCAGTCCTGAAAATAGTCCAAGGGGTGAATTGCTAAATCTCACTCCCATACTGTGGTTACCAAATGTAGTGCTCGTCTGTAAAGCAGCAAGGTAATGAATGCCACTTTTGATTCCTCCATAAAAGATGCCATCGGCTGCTGGGTGATGAGGATGGAGCATTGAAGAAGAAACCCATTTCAGTGATCCAGTGTGGCACCAAACATGTCAGGTAAAGCTACCCTGTTGAAAAATCCAGCATATGCTGGTTAGGTATGTATTGAAGCATGGCTGCTGGTCATGAGCTGGTTTAAGATGGTCATGAGCTGGTTTAAGCTGGTCATGTGCTGGTCCTAAGATGGTCCTGAGCAGGAGCTAGTTGCTTAGGACCAGCACATGACCAGCTAAGAGCCATCTTAAACCAATTCATGACCAGCTAAGGACCAGCTTAAACCAGCTCAAACCAGCAGCCATGCTTCAAAACACACCTAACCAGCATATGCTGTTTTTTTTCAACATGGTAGGTGAGGGTTCAATAAGATGCCAGATACCAGGGGGAAGTATGATGTTGCAGCTGCATGTTAGCTGAACTAATAGGTTTAGTAGAAGAAACTGGCATTTGTTGATGATGATAGCCTAGCACTTCATCCACAGCAACAGACAACTGACTCAATTGGTGATGGTGCTCCCATAACATGGCCGCCTGTGAGGACAAAGTGGCTTGTTTTGGTGGTGACTCTGCTGGATCTGAATAAGGTGAAGTCTTCTGTAATGGACTGGAGGCTGAGGTGGAGGTTTATTTAATAGAAAAGACAGAGTTGAAGTCGAAAACAACAGGCAGGGGGTCAATAGCCAGGTAAACAATAGTCCACAACAAAACTACAAAATCAATAGGAAAAGGTGTAATCCACAACACAGGTAGATATTGAGGTAACAGGAGAATCAAAATAAAGGGAAATAATGCTCAGAAATGCTACCAAAATGGCAAAAAAGACTTTGCAAAGAGCACAGGAAATAGCTGGCATATTTATACAGGAACAGGATGCTGTTGAAATAAAGTGTAAGCTCAAGTGAAGGTTCCCTCTTATGGTTGGAGGTGGAAGTGGTGATCTGAGTGGCATATGTTACAGAAAATCCCTCACAAAAATATTAATTATGAAATGTTTACAACTATGTTAATCTAAAAAAAAAAAAAGAGTCAGTTAAACAAACCATTTTAATATTGTGTTAAATCTATTGTATTTAGAATACATTAAATGTTAGCTGTGAAATTATTCAATTTTTAGTCCAGTGGACAAATTAAATAAAGTAATGAAAGTATGAAAAGTGTGTTTTAAGTCTTCATTTTCTAAAACTATATGTGTCAGACACCTTTAATTTTGCTTCAAGATCAATTCCGTCATACAGAAACTCTGTTTTTAAACTATGAACAATCTGAAACTGCTGCTTGAAACTCTAAGTGCAGTTTGTTAAACATAGTTATGGCAGAACTAAATTCAAATACTTAACTTGATTCGCATTGTGGCATGACCTCAAACAAACTGCGTGTGCACTCCGTGGACTGGAAATGTGGTATAAAGTGTAAACAGTGATGCAAAATTGAACAGAGGGGCCATCGTTGGGAGTAAGATTCATCCTGCTCAAATGTGTAGACATTTCGCCTTGGGCCCCAAGTCCTGCCACTATGACATCACATGGGGCTTGGTAGTCAACTATCAAAGAAGAAGAGTGGGATCGTCTGGGGCCTAACGTATTCATCAATGGCAAAATATTTATACACGCCATTCCCTGAAAGGATATCTCCTTTTAAAAACCACAGCCTATTGGCACCACATGAAGAGCAACAAGCCATCAAAAAGACCAGAGAATTAAAAATACAAAACACGGCGATGTTGAAAAACAAGAAACTTCATAAAATGCGGAAATTCTCTTGTCGAAGCAATTAAAAAAAAAAGGATGCCATTGAATTAAGTCGCATGTTGCTTTTTTGACTAGGCAACCTTAGATTTGATGAAGTGCTGTCTAGCTGATCAATAGGATAGAGCTCCAGGTGGTATTCTTAATTAAGATAATTTATGAAGCTGTTACAATGGGGATGCATTACAAATGGCCCTCCACACAGCTTTATACTCAGTCTGCGCTACAGTCTACTGGCTTCAGTTTTAGATTTAAACGTGAATACAGTGAAATACAAACAACCTCTAAGTGTGGAAGCTTCAGACGCAGTTATATCTCAAATATATAACAAATAAGGCTGGCTGAAAATTGCTTATGTAATTACTTCATTTGCATTCCTAATTATTGTACAAATTTTAGGTTTTAAAGTATAATCATTCTAGAATCCCTCAGTTTTCTATTCAAAGACACTGATGCATCATCTGATGACTTCATGATCATCACTGTCTTATCAAATTAAGTATTTCACCTGTAGAGCATACAGTACTGCTTAATGAGCATCAGTCAGAACAGCAGCAGGAAAGTCATATTGGCTAAGGATAGAGTCCTGTTCCCTTGGATTCAGTGACATCACTCTTTACACTTCTCAAGCTCTATTGGCAGTTCTGACAAAGACACAATTAGCTTGGGAAGTTTCACGGCTCTGTGGTCAACGTGAGATCAATGACCCTTGTGGAGACATATCTATGGACACATGTGAGCTGTCTTCAGTGGTATTTGGTTATGAATATTCTGTAAAAGGCACACCATGTGGGCTACAGTTGACTTTTTGGAATGATATACAATATGATACAAGACACATTTGGAATGTGTTTTTGTTTTTAAGATCTATTATAATAAATTACATAATATATACACTAGCAGTAAAGTTTTTGCACATTAAGGTTTTTAACGCTTTTTAAGGAAGTCTCTTCTGCTCACCAAGCCTACATTTATTTGATCCAAAGTACAGCAAAAACAGAAAACTGTGAAATATTTTTACTGTTTAGAATAACTGATTTCTATTTTAATATATTTTAAAATGTAATTTATTCCTGTGATCAAAGCTAAATTTTCAGCATCATTACTCCAGTCTTCAGTGTCACATGATCTTTCAGAAATCATTCTAAAATGCTGATTTGCTGTTCAAGAAACATTTATGTTTATGGATGATAGAAATGAATAATTTTATTTAGCAAGGATGCTTTAAATTGATCAAAAGTGATGATTAAGACATTTATAATGTTACAAAAAATTTCTATTTCAGATAAATGCTGTTTTTCTGAACTTCCTATTCATCAAAGAAACCTGAAAAATTCTACTCAGCTGTTTTTAACATCCTCATCATCATCATCATAATTTATTAAAATATATTCTAAAATCTATTACATTAAAAAATATTCATATATTATTTTAAATAGTAAAATATTTCAAAATTGAACTGTTTTTGCTGTACTTTGGATCAAATAAATGCAGGCTTGGTGAGCAGAAGAAACTCAGAAGAAAATCTTACTGTTCAAAAACTTTTGACTGGTAGTGTAACAACATATAATATTTATAATATGTTAAAAATTATATAACTGATTATAATTAATATATAACTGATTATAAATAATAATTATATAACTTATTACAAATAATTTATAATATTATAGCAGAGTTTTGTTTTGTTTTTTGAAGCCTCATATGCTTACCCGGACTATATTTAATTTAAAATACAGCAAAAACAGTAATATTGTGAAATATTGCAATTTAAAATAACTGTTTTCTACTTGAATATATTTTAAAATGTCATTTATTCCTTTGATGGCAAAGTTGAATTTTCAGCAACATTACTCCAGTCTTGAGTGTCACATGATCCTTTAGAAATCATTCTAATATGCTGATTTTCTGCTAAATTTTAATAATTATCATTGTTGAAAATGGCTTGCTATTTTAGTGTAAACTGATTTTTTTTTTTTTATGAATATCAAGTAAAAAAATAGCATTTATTTAAAAGAAAATTGTTTGTTAAATTGTACAAATGTAAAAGTATTTACTCTCAGTGTTGATCAACTATGCTAAATAAAAGTATCAATTTCCTCGCAAAAAGTATTTATTATCAAGTTTTATTATCTCTGGATTTACAACAATATATAGAAATTTCTGTCAATGCCTCAGAATCACACTCACAGGCACATCTATACTCAATTACACTTGGCTACCACAAACCCAAATCACCTGAATCAGCAGCACAAATAAAGGCAGGTTGGTTTGTTGTTCTCAAAATCTTAACCTCTATTATACCCGAGTTTTTTTCACCCAGTATAAAAAGGTTATTTGAAGAAAAAAAACATCATTTCGATGCATGACACCCAGAGACATAAGATAGCAGAGTAGGCAAGATGCTAACTGTTAAAAACTGAAAAAGTCAGTTAGGAGCGACAACACGGCATGCTTATGCTAGCAGAAAAACGCTTAAACGCGTCCGCATGAATATGTGTTATGTGCGTGAAAAGCCTGACAACAAAGCACCACTGCTTTTTTTCTTCTTTTTTTGATGAGGAAACAGCAGCGATGGAGCCCTAACAACAAGGTGCGCCAGGATAAGTGGCTCCCAGAATGCTCCACTGTGATTTTCCCAAATAAGTGCGAGCTGAAGGTGTGACACACCGATAGCATGCTTAACAGTAAAGAATCTATTATAGGATTCAGTGAACTTCTACTTATTGTTTGCAAAACAATAGCTGTATTCCTCATCTTTAATGGTCTCATTCATAAATATACTGAAGCGGACCAGTATCAGATTACATTATTAACCTAGTCATTATGACATCAGATCAGTTTCTTGCAACACATGTAAGATCCTTGATGGCAACACTTAAACACTTCTCTGTAATTGTTCCCCTCTCTTGTAACACTAACATTCCATCACTTGCCATTAGTGCCCGTCACCCAGTAAAAGCTAATCTTTTATTCTGTTTTTCAATTATTGCAGAGTGCACACTTAAATAGGGAGGCGGAGATAATGAAATTAACTTCCGAACTTAAAGCAATTCTCTGTGGCACAATGATCAGATATTCTCGCAGCCTGGCAAATATATGCAAATTTTATGCGTCGATCATTTGTTATTACCATTGCAGCAGCATAAAACAGAGTTTTCTTGAACAATTAGACTTAAAATAGTGCATATTAATTAGCCAGGGGAGAGCAGACATGAATATTAAAATTGTGTAATAGAACGCCCTGTACTTTTGACATTAGAACAGTGATGTGGGTGTGACAGAATCATGTATTTGTTTGTATTCCGAGGGCCTTGAGATCTCAAAGGCGTTCCGTGTACATGAAAAGAAATATGAGCTCAACAGTTCTCATAATGGGTTATAGCTCTTGTCTGCCAGGAAGATAATTGCACATAGACTCTCACATTTAAACCTCTCATTTACTTCTGTACTTGCTTGTTTGTTCGTGTTCTTTTGTTCTCCGAGCCAGACATAAATTCTATAACAGGGAGCTTGCGGTGTGCAAAATATAGATTCTTCCTTTGTGCATTTTAAAAAAAAAAATAAAACTCTTTTGTAACATGACATTACATACAGCATTCTTTCATTTAAAACCTTTAAAAACCCTTTTAAAAAGATGCATTTATGTGTGTATGCATGTATGTATCTATGTACACTGCCTTTCAAAGGTTTGGGATCAGTATGATTTTTACGTTTTTTTTTTTTTTTTTTTAAAGAAGCCTCTTATGCTCATCAAAGTTTCATTTATTTGATCAAAACTAGAGGAAAAAAAAAGTCATATTATGAAATATTGTTGCAATTTAAAATAGGTTTTCTATTTTAATATACTTTATATACTTTAATATTACTCCAGTCTTCAGCATCACATGATTCTTCAGAAATCAGTCTAATATGCTGATTTATTATGAACATTTAAAAATGTTTTTTTGGAAGCTGTGATATTTTTTTCAGGATTTTTTGATGAATAAAAAGTTTTAAAAGAACAGCAATTATTAAAAAATATAAATCTTTTCTAACAATAAAAGTCTTCACTATTACTTTTTATCAATTTGTAACGTCCTTGCTAAATAATAGTATTCATTTCTTTCAAAAAAAGAAAAAAAAAAAAACTTTGAACGGTAGTGTATATTGTTAGAAAAGATTTCTATTTTAAATAAATGCTGTTCTTTTTAACATTTTATTCATCAAAGAATCCTGAAAAAGTATCACAGTTTCTGAAAAAGTAAAAAAAAAAAACAAAAAAAACAGGACAACCGTTTCCAATATTGATAATTAATCAGCATATTATAATGATTTCTAAAGGATCATTTGACACTGAAGACTGGAGTAATGATGATAAAAATTCTGATTTTCCATCTCAGAAATAATTTCTATTTTAAAGTATATTAATATTAATAATATTTTACAATATTACAATAATATTTTACAATATTACTTTTTTTACACTTTACGTGTTGATCATTTGTTATTACCATTGCAGCAACGTAAAAGTTTTCTTGAACAATTAGACTTAAAATAGTGCAAATTAATTATTTAATATATTATTAGAAAAGATTTCTATTTTAAATAAATGCTGTTCTTTTTAACATTTTGTTCTTTAAAGAATCCTGAAAAAGTATCACAGGCTCCAAAAAAAAAAAAAAAAATTCAGATTTTCCATCTCAGAAATAAATTCTATTTTAAAGTATATTAATATAGGAAACCACTATTTTAAATAGCAATAATATTTTACAATATTACATTTTTTTTTCTGTATTTTTAGTCAAATAAACGCAGCCTGGATGAGCAGAAAAGGCTTAAAAAAACATTAAAATCTTACTGATCCCAAAATAGGGAGGCGGAGATAATGAAATTAATGTCCAGACTTAAAGCAATTCTCTGTGGCACAATGATCATATTCTCTCAGCCTGGAAAATATAAGCAAATTTTATGCGTTGATCATTTGTTATTACCACTGCAGCAACATAAAACAGTTTTCTTGAACAATTAGACTTAAAAGTGCATATTAATTATTTCATATATTGTTAGAAAATACTTCTATTTTAAATAAATGCTGTTCTTTTTAACATTTTGTTCCTCAAAGAATCCTGAAAAAGTATCACAGGCTCCAAAAAAGAAAAAAAAAAAAATTAAGCAGCACAACCATTTCCAACATTACTAATACATCAGGAGTAATGATGCTGAAAATTCATATTTCCATCTTAGAAATAAATTCTATTTTAAAGCATATTAATATAGAAAACCGCTATTTTAAAATGCAATAATATTTCACAATATTACTTTTTTCTGTATTTTTAATCAAATAAACAAAGCCTTGATTAACAGAAAACACTTCTTTAAAAAATAAAAATGAAACATCTTACTGATCCCAAACTTCTGAACGACAGTGTATGTACTTATTTAAGCATTGCTTAAAATGTACTACTCGCTTTTACAAAATGCATTAAAACTCTGATGCTCCGATTTACATAAAGGTAAATAACGTAATTATTGTCATTATGTTTGGTGACAGATTTGAACAAATCACCCATCTTCCAGGGCCTTCGGCACGAGACGACGGCCCCGCCCCTCCCATCCGTCACTAGCGGCGATCTCCCCGAGGGGACGCCCCCTGTGACACCCATAATGGTTGTTTGATGGCCCCCATAAAAGAAGTCAATGTATTGATGGAAGCCCTTTGAGGACAAACCTTATTTGTATGTGGATCAATCCAGTCAATTCATAGAAGGGAACCATAAGGAAGCGGAAAGCGGACTTCAATGATGACATTACACCTGTGACCTCACAGCTTTCTCTTCGAATTGTGATGACAGAGAGAGTCTGTTTTCACGATAGTGTGTTGCATTTTTATTAAATCATCGAATCCCTCACAATCAGATTACCATCTTGGAGATTAAATTGTATTGTCTACAATTTGGCCGTGCAACCTAGGAATGCTTTATCAGCCTGTATTTTTGCTGACACATTTGCATCTTGAGCACATTGATGTTACTTCTAAATTCAAAACGTTTAAAAAGAAAAACTGGTATGAAAAGCGCAACACTACGAATTTAAAAAAGAAATATGATCATTTCCATTTCCACCTTAATATATTAATTTAAAAACCCTTTTCCATGCAAAACATCGTCTCAGTAACCAACTGATGTAATACTGTCTATAAATAAATAAATAAGGCCTGTGAAGAAAAGACCCACCAGACAAGCTCTAAAGGGAGCTATCAATACTGCAGAAGTCTTGAAGAGAGAGAAAGAAGTCAAAGTTAACATTTCAGTCTGCTCTCCACCAAAAGTGCTACGGAGAACAACGACTCGGTTGCATCACTTTAAAACGAGGGAAGAAATCATGTCTACCTTTATTAAGAACTTTAAATGAGGCCACTGCTAAAAGCAATTAGAAAGAAAGCGGGAAAACGCAAACGGGCAGAATGAAATCCAGCACTTACTTCCTGAGTCCAAGCGGACAAGTGTGTGAGAGCTGAAAGTTTGGATGAAATACGTTTGGATGATTTCATGATATGACACCATGCAACAAGTCAGTTTAACTCAAAACTCAAATTATAATAATCTCATACCGTACCTGTCTCTGATCCTCGGCCTCAAACTGGATTTAACTAATGAGACCCTGTGATGTCTTGCATATTCTCTTCTCTCAGTCCAATCCCGACTTGACGAACAGTGCAGACCACTTCATTTGCATGTGTAGATTCTATAACACACTCCGAGGAGGCCACCGACCAAGGAGAGTGAAGACGTGGGAAGAAAAGAGGAAAAAGGTGTTGTCCTGGACCACTGAAGCTTCCAGAATCAGGTCAGTATTCCTCAACAGTAAAAGAAAAAAAAAAAGCACTCAAAAGCCTCAGGATTTCTAATAGAAGCGGGACGTCAATAGGTGAGGGCAACAGGAAGTTTTGGAGAAAGTTTGAGTGGAGTCCAAAGCGAGGTCCTATGGAAGAGAAGGAAAGAGCCCTAGTGCCTGCCTGCTCCAAAAGAGGATGTGATGAGACTGCATAGCTAATGAGCTCGCCGGCTCCAGAGAACCCCGGCTTTTCTTATTCTCGTTCATCATTAATTCAGCAACGTTGATAATTTCATTAGATTGCCACCATTTTTTTTTTTCCTGAGCATATCAATAATTAATGCACGCGGCTCCTGGACCGGGGCAGTCCCTGTGTGTGAGCGCTTGCTTGCACATGTGTGTGTGTGTGTGTGTGTGGTAAGTGTGATATGGACACACCTAAACACAGTGCCTTTTCCACGGCACACTCCAAATACACACACGCGCACACATGGCCGAGCTCTGTACAGGCAGCGCAGGGGGATAAAACATATGGCAGTCGTCAAAACGAAGCAGCGGTTCAGGTAAATAAAACAGTACCTGGCAAATACTGGAGAGTTCTCATCTGGCACTGTGGCAGGAGCACAGAGAAAACCGCCAGGGCAGTAAAACAAACACACAGAGCCAGTCAAGCAGCCAGCCGATCTCCCTGCAAGCTTTCAAGAGCCAAGCTGTGGGATTACTCTAATCACATTTATTTATTAACCCTCAATTAAGAATGGAAGTCTTACGGCTCATGTTAGTTTAGGGAGAACACTGGGACCTACAATGCAGATAATTGACAGGCACGGCTTATTCTTAGTTCAAACCGTTTTGGCTGATTAAGTATAAGCCTTTCATCTGCAGATACAATGCTATTAATTAAATCATTAAAAGAATGATTCACTTGTGAGAGGGGGGGATTTAAAAAAAAAAAAATCAAATGAGAAGCCTTGCAATAACTCCTGAAATATTCATTAATAAAAAAAGATTGCTTAAATTTAATGACAGGGATTACATGTGTAGAGACTGTCTCCGTTTCGCCAAGCCTGCCCCTTAACACAAACCCTCCTCCCCCTGTTTGATTACTTGATAAAGAGATTCAAGAAGAGAGTGGAGCACACATATTGCACACATTGTGTAGCAAACACTCTCAGTGTTGGGAAGGTTATTTTGAAAATGTAATAGGTTACTGATTACAGGTTAACCTATTCAAAATGTAATAAGTAGTGTAACTATTTCAGCTAATTTATTAATGTAATTGATTACATTTGATTACTTTTCTACATTTAAGTAGATTTTTTTTCTGTTTTTCTAAACTGTTAAAGGAGAACTCCACTTCCAGAACAACCATTTACAAATAATTTACTCACTCCCTTGTCATCCAAGAGGTTCATGTCTTTCTGTCTTCAGTCATAAAGAAATTATGGTTTTTGAGGAAAGCATTTCAGGATTTTTCTACATATAATGGACTTCATTAGTGCCCTGATTTTGAACTTCCAACATGTAGGCTCTAAAGGGACTCTTAACGATCCCAGCTGAGGAAGAAGGGTCTTATCTAGCGAAACGATCAGTCATTTCTTTTGAAAAATAAAAATTTTTAAGCACAAAAGCTTGTGTAGCACAGGCTCTGGGATGCGTGTCCACGATGCTACGAATTAGTGATGGGTTGTTTGAACGAATCTTTAATGTGACTCGGGAAGAACGAGTCGTCTCGGGGAGTGATTCGTTCAGTTGCGCATGCGCAACATCCTATTAGGTTCTGTACTGGAATTAGTTCACCTGTTTTCGAGTCTTTGGGTTTTTTGAGTCGTTCGTTCATCTTATTGGGCTGTCACGTGATGAACGAACGACTCAAACCCGAAAACTTGTCAGATTAGAGGTGAGGTGAGCTAATAGACTAAAGACCCAGGTAAACAATGAATTAATCTTTTCTGTTTCTTATAGCATTATAGTTTTGTCTTGTTTGTAGTGTGATCAACATTTGTGTGAGCAGTAGATGTGTTAGGGAAGTAACACGTAACATTTTAATTATATTTTGCTAAAATGAACGAAATGACTCGAAAAAAGATTTGTTCATTTTGCTGAACGAGACTCAAGGGTCCGAGTCGGTAAAAAGATCCAAACTTCCCATCACTACTACGAATCACGTCTAAGTTCATCGTCTGTGTATTCCGGCTCAAAAAGGTAGAGTCTGGTGGAAAAACTCCATCTTATTTTCTCCTACAACTTCAGAATCGTCCGACATCGTTGTACCTTTTTGTTTGTAAACAGCGTTTGACTTACCTGCACTTTCTTAGTCTTTGCGCGTTCACTTTGTAAACACTGGGTCTGTAGTTCTGTCTACGTTCTGCGTGACCTTTCAACGTGATTCAATAGTACGTAGTGTCGTGAATGCGCATCGCAGAGCCTGTGGTACACAAGCTTTTGTGCTTGAAAAGTATACAAATTTTTATTTTTCGAAAAAAATGCCCGATCGTTTCGCTAGATAAGACCCTTCTTCCTCGGCTGGGATCCTTTAGAGCCCTTTGAAGCCGCATTTAAACCACATTTTGGAAGTTCAAAATCGGGGCACCAATGAAGGCTACTGGTATCGTTTCATCAGTTAGTCAAGTTAGCCCTCAGCTACCATATCCACCATTATTGTTTTGTTAAGTGTTTACAGTTTAGGAGCTAAACTTTAGCTGTGGGCACCATTCGCTTGCATAAGTGTTTTTTTTTTTTTTTTTATGTCATTATTTTAAGAATGGGTTGGAGCAAGACATATGCTTGTTTTACGTAAAGGTGCATGCTCGCTAACTTCGCTCAAGTACTCCTCTCTGTACCAATTACAACAGACTTGGCCAGATAACCAATCAGAGCAGAGTAGGCTTAAGCCTAGAACTGCTTTAAACGAATCGTTTCAAAACTCTAATATTAAATGTATATCCTGAGAAAATCACAATGTTTTCTGACCATAGATGCATTTAAACCTGTTGTAAGGGACTCCAACACAACATTAGGACATTTAAAAAATAACATATGACCTGCTCTTTAAAGCACAGTCACCACAAAATCAGACTTCAGTACCTCTTTTTACTTTGAGATTGTTTCTGAGGTTGAAATCATTTTAATCGTAATTTAAAATCATATGATATAGTTTAATAGCTATGATACTGTTTTTAAAATCAAATCTTTTCACAGCTATAACAGGAAACACTGGCATCTAACAATGCCTTGGGGAAACAGTTATCAAATAAATGTGTTATGTTCTGTTTCCTAAACTCCTGAAACATTGGTGTCCCTTTACAGCAGTCAATCCAGTTTTGGAAAGAAATTAATCAAATCTGTACATGTGTGAAAATATTCAGATGTAACCCCCCTTTGTAATCATTACAGATTACAGTTACATTTATTTTGTAATTAAATTACATAAATCCATTACATGTAACTACACTGTAAAAAACAATTTGTTGAGTCAGCTTAAAATAATTTGTTACCTGGCTGCCTTAAAATTTTAAGTTAAGTCAACTCAAAAAAAGTTAATTCAGCTTGAAATGTTAAATTATACTAAGTGACAACTTAGATATTTGAGTTGATTCAACTTAAAATTTTGAGGCAGCTGGGTTACTTACCCATCTGTTAAGTTTAGCAAACACAAATATCTAAGTTGTTACTTAGTATACAACTTAACATTTCAAGTTGACTAAACTTATTTGAGTTGACTGAACTTAAAATTTTAAGGCAGCAGGGTAACAAATTATTTTAAGCTGACTCAACAAATTGTTTTTTACAGTGTAGTTACTCCCCAACAACTACAGTATTGAAGTACCTTTAACATAGTAAATTCAAAGTATAAGAAATAAAATAAAATTCTGTCATCATTTACTGACCCTAATGTCATTCCAAACCAGTATGGCTTTCTTTTTTCTGCAGAACACACAAAAGATGTTTTGATAAATGTTGATAACCAAGCTGTTTTGGTGACCACTGATTTCCATTTCATGGAGAAAAAATGACATTTTGCAAAATATGAAACTGAAACAAAGTCCTACATTCTCACACGGTGGCAAAAGCAGTATTTAATTGTGTTGATCAAACAGGACCAATACAGTTTACTGACAAGTTTCTGTGTTATTGTGAGTCTCTCTACACACTTTCATAGATTAGAGACTTATTGGGTGTAAACTTCAGGCATCAGATCATAACAGATACACTGTAGATCTTTGATCATCTTATTGTTACTTTGATCTTTTTTCAATCTTTCACATGGATGTGCATCCACACACATATGCACACACACAGATATAGATAAAGTAACTATTCTTACGAAAAGTGACAGTAGTATGCCATATCCTGATCATTACTCTGCTTTGAGTTGGTCTTCTCACCACAGCTTGTTAAAGAAAAGAGTTTAGAGTGCAGATTGATGAACAAAGTGCACCAAAAATGTGAAAAGGATAGCGTTCTGCTGGCCCTGGGTGCCCAAAGCAGTATGTTGTATTCACCCAAAATTAAACTGAAATCCTTTGTAGGGTCAAAACACCTGCTTTACCTCTTACAAAACCATGCAAAACCAATTGCAAGAAACAGTCACAATTGACGCTTCGCAAACAGCCTGATTGACAGGCGATCTGACCAGTCATAACACAGAATCTGGCATTTTGTCCGACAAACAAATCAGACAATAGAGTAGATTAACTTAGGTGGTCTTAAACTTGAAAAACTGTGTGTATTGATGGCTTTCCACGTTTTAATAAGAAATAGCTATGTGATATAATTTGCGAGAAATAATGTCAGTTACAAGAAATAAAGTCACAATTGTGAGATGGTCACACTGTCACATTGTAAGGCAAGGAGAAAAAGCATAACTGCACAATAAAAAGTTTCAGTTGTGAGAAATAAAATTGCATTACGAGGTTTCAAGTCAAAAAATGGAGACAAAAATTGAAATTCAAAAAGTCACAATTGCCAGATTTGCCACATTGTGAGATATAAAGTTGTAACTGTGACAATTAAAGACACAATTGCTAGATATATAGTTGCAGCTGTTAGATATAAGGTCACGATTATGAGAAATAAAGTCACAATTGCTAGATAAAAAGTTGCATTGCGAAGTATTAAATCACAACTGGGAGATAAAAAGTTGCACTTCCAAGAAAAAAGTTGCAATTGGGAAATCGAAACCTTTTGGGCTTCCATATGTTTCTGTGTCAATGTGTGTGAAACACAACAACAGAACTGACCCATATTCCACGGCACTGCACAATCCCAAAAGTGTCGCAAACTGTCACCACCGCACATACGGCACACGGTTTGTTTTTAAACTAGAAGATTGAACCCATTGGTGATTGTAGGATGATTGACGGCTTTGTGCTAAAGCAGATGAGACACACTCCACCCCTACTGTAGTCAGACTGTTTGAGAGAGTGCCAGTAGCCCACCCATAGGGGGGCCTCACCGAGTTCTTCAAAAAGCCTGTATGTGTGTGTGTGTGTCCCGCTCTGTTTGATCCCTCTGCAGAGGGTCAGGACACTGGGGATTGGTCTATAGATCGGTTTATGTGTGAATCTGTCTGGTGGTGGGTGGGTGGTGCAAACAATTGATGCTAAAAATAATGTTCAACACAGAATTGCATAGAGCTACTATGATGGAGAAATAAAATCAACAGGACAAAAGGCACAAAGTGTGAGCTTGAATGAATGAAATGCACATAGATTGTGTGCACATTCTCTTGAGGCCAATTGATGAGGTTTGTGATATTTCACTTTTGCAGATCCTACCAGCACCTTTGAGGCTGCCAAGGCCTGGTACTCACAGTGTTGACATATTTTTTGATTAAATTGGACTATAGGGAGATGAAAACCAAACTTCACAAAGGATAAGTTTTGGTAATTGATATGATGCTCCCAGTAAAAAAAAAGAAAATAATAAATAAATGGATAAATAACCCCTTTTGTGTATTGCTTTTCATCAACATCTGGTATCAAACAGGCTCTAGCCGTACAGATAAAAGCCATGATAGAACAATTACATTCAGATCAGTCAAACAACACAGAAGAGAGTTCTGTTTCGGCTTTTTGCTTTCTTTTTTGCTTTATTAACAACATTCCCTGTCAGGTTGGTCGTTAGATTATTTTCCAACGCTTTCTAGATTTGATGGATGATATAAAAAAAAAAAGGTAAAATGCACTTAGTTTTAGTTTAGATACCGCATTAATGTATATTCATATTAGGGGTGTGTGATATATATTGTCTATGATAACTGTTGCTATCATATGCGATTTGACATTATTGAGTATGTCGCAAAAACCTAAACAAAAACACATTACCTGATGTCTAATGTGCGATCACATTTAAAGTTCACGCTTTCACTGTGATTTAGTCTATTAAAATATATTTACAATTCCCCCAAAATTCAGGATAAAGGGCAAACATGCCCCCATATGACTTTTATATTTATATCACCTGATATAGTTAATAGCAAGTGACATTTTTCTTCAAATATAAGCAGGATTGCAAATGTGATAGTGATTTGATAAACAGCCCAATAAACAAGAAGTTAATATTAAGTGACTAATATTAAGTACTGTATTATTTGCTGTATTTCGACAACGAAAATAGTTGCATACAAAGCCACAGCAGAACTGTTTTGCATCTCAGCCATTTGAACAAATCGTTTGAATGAATGACTCAATGACTCAATCTTGCAGTGACCTACTGCCGATTTTAGGTTTATATTTAAAGTATATTTATGCAATTGTAACTGCAGGTTAAATGCATTCTTGTCCTGCATTAAACAGTCTGTGTAAATGCATCTAAATGCCACTTCAGATGCAGATTCTGTGTCACCTCTGCATTGCAAACACAAATTTCGTTGATACTGATTTCATTTGATTGGTAACAGCCCTACAGCGTCTTAATATTTGAATTCATTGATTAAATGTAAGAATTTGACACAAAAGATGATGCATACATTTAATTAGTTCAGAAAAAATGGCCTTATAAAGGTAAAAATGCCCTATTAAAAGTAAAAAATCCATTTAAATTGAAAAAAGTTCATTTCTGTTACTGCTGTGAACTAACCAGTGCACAGAATATGAAGAACATCAAAAGATTTGGGAGACAGCTGTCCATGGCAGTCAGAAAACCTGTCAAAGTACCAGCACAATAACATGCTCAGCAAAACATTGTCTAATCATTGTCGACAAAATTCCAAAAAATAATAATTCCAAAAAATACAGAGATATTTTTTGTCATTATCGCAAAGCCCTAATTCATATACGTTTTCTATTTCTATTTATTATTACAAATCTATATTTTATAATTGATGAGTCAGTGATTTGCCCGACTGACCAGTTGACTAATTGTTCTTAAAGGGATAGTTCACTCAAAAATGGAATTCGGTCTGTATGCATTTCTTCCTTTCAGACAAACAACTTTAAGGTCTAAAGTTGTTTTGGTCCACAACAGTAATATAATCAAATTAGTTCTACAGAATAAAAAAAAAAGTCATACAGTTTAGTGCTGTCAAACGATTAATTGTGATTAATCGCATACAAAATAAAAGTGTTTGTTTACATAATATATGTGTGTGTACTATGTATATTTATTATGTATATATAAACACGCACATGCATGTATATATTTAAGAAAATTGTTATGTTGATATATTAAAAATATTTATATATAATATCAATTATATGAATATAAATAGATACATGTGAATATTTTCATAATATATACTGTATGTGAGTGTATTTATATACATAATAAATATAAACAGTAGTATACACACATATATTATGTAAACAAAAGCTTTTATTTTCTATGTGATTAATCGCGATTAATCGTGTGACAGCACTAAAACTAACAAAATATATAAGCAAAAAATCTGAACGGCAGGTGACTAGGAGTTGATGTTGGTTGACTAGTCGACCCAACTCAAGCCATCCCTAAAATGAGCAGGCCTGAACCTTTAGAGTGACAAACCGTCTGAGTGACAAGGTCAGTGTGAGTCGGCATCATCTAACACTAGATAGTCAGTGATCTCTCCATGCTGCCTCTGAGTGAATGGATCACCCCAGTTTTCCACAGACATCTCTCATCCATCCCCACTGAGACTGAAATGTGCAGAAGGAGACCAGAGATGAGGAGAACAGCGGGTGACTGGAACTAACCTCGCTAACTTCACCATAGCCTCTAGGGGGGTCGGGCTCACGAATGGCACTCGGCATGAATCACTCGTCGGGAAATTATGTCCACAACATTTAATATAGCGAATTGCTACTTGCGTTACAGACGGCACGTGATCATTCATCACAACTTCTCGCAGCCGTGGCTGTTTGCCCAATTCGACGCCCTGCCCTTCTATAATGGGTGTACAATTGAATCAGGTGTCTGGTCCTCTTAAGGAAATTAAGTCATGGCTTACGCTGCGGCCACTTAATGAGGGCCGGGCTGCGAGACAGTGACGAATGGGGGGCGACGCTAGGGTAGAGCAATATCTGCATTCCGTCGCCGTGTCGATTTTTCACCCTTCCGCCTCCCTGCTGCCATCCCCTCCTCCCTTGAGAGGGAGAAATATCAGTCACCTGCGTGGTTATTAGAAAGCTCTTATTTGAACATAGATTCCCTTCTGCGATGACAGCTAATAACAGGATTGTCGTTCATGAGCCGTATTTTTACGTAGCCTTTTGATTATGATGGACATTACGAGCTACGGATAGGTCCGCCAAGCACTGCAGGTGCCTATAACTGGTTAATGGCGGCGCTTATGATGTACGGAATTTGTTTAATAATTCAAGATGGTGGGAAAGTCAACTGTGTGGCCCACATTTTGCAGGACTTTTGACAGATCTCTTTCATAATGTACCAGATTGAAATGTTTATTTAATTGTGGTGCAGTCAGTGGAAGCCTTTTTCAGCCTCAGAGATAAAATAGAAAAATAAAGACACACGGTCAGATATAAAATCACAGTTGTGAGATATAAAATCACAATTACAAGGAATCGTGAGAAATAGTCTCATTTGTGACATATAAAGTCGTACTACTAAAGTCACACATGCGAGATATTGTGACATACATTTAGAGTAGTGAGAAAGTCACATTTGTCAGATATAATGTTGCAGATGTAATGAATGTATGAATTCACAGTGAAAGATATAAAGTCACATTGCGAAATATAGTGTTGTAATTTCAACAAATAATCACGATCAAGATAAGCCTGGTTTTAGGGAAAGGTCTTAGTTAGGCCTTAGTTAAATTAGGACGCTTAAGTTCGCATACGTCTACTGAAACACAATGATGCCCATCCAACTTTGTCTCAAACCCCATTCACTGCCATTTTAAAGTTTGGAAGAGACATTTTTTAATATAACTCCGATAGTATTCGTCAGAAAGAAGAAAGTCATTACATCTAGGACGGCTTGAGGGTGAGTAAATCATGGGGTAATTTTCATTTTTGGGTGAACTTTCTCTTTAAGCCTTGTTTGTGAAACTGGGCAAGAGTGTCACATTGTGACATATAAAGAGATACAAAGTTGCAGTTATATGAGAAATAATGTATTTGTGAGATACAGCTGCAATTGTAAGACAAAGCAACAATTAAAGAAAAGTTGCACTTATGAGACATAATGTCAAAACTGTGAGATATGAAGTCACTCTGTGGGATTTGTGACCCTGGACCACAAAATCAGTCATAAGTAGCACAAGTATCTGTAGCAATAGCCAACAATATGGGTATGGGTCAAAATGATCGATTTTTTCTTTTATGCCAAAAATCATTAGGATATCAAGTAAACATCATGTTCAGTTAAGATGTTTTTTTAGATTTCCTACCATAAATATATCAAAACTTCATTTTTAATTAATAATATTCATTGCTAAGAACTTCATTTGGACAACTTTAAAGGTGATTTTTTGCACCCTTAGATATTCAAATAGTTGTATCCCAAATATTGTCCTGTCCTAACAAAATCTATTCAGCTTTCAGATGATGTATAAATCTCAATTTCAAAAAATTGATCCTGGTTTTGTGGTTAAGGGTCACATTTATATGTAAAACAGTTGTAAGAATATCACATTTGTATGATTTAGTGTTGTGGTTTTTAGAAATGGACTCGCACTGCAAGTTAAGTCACACTTAGTAATAAAATTACACAAAATTAAGTTCATTTGTGAGATATGAAGTTGTCATTAGCAGATATAAAGTCACAATTATCTCACAAAAGTCTGACTTAACTTACAATAAAATAAAGTCACAAATGTGAGATATAAAGTCACACTGTAAGATACTGAAATTTTGCAATGTAACTCACGCCTCATTGTGAAAGTCAGGAAAATGGCCTTCTCAGAAAAATAGAGTCTTCAGTGTGGAATTTCTGAACAACACACACTTTCAGACTCTTTTGTCTGTTGGTCTGCATTATCCACTCTCAAATGGACGTGTATTATGATCTGATTTATTGTCAAAATGTCATGTAATTGACTTATTAAAAGAGCATCATTTGATGTGATGGGCTACTTTTCTGAAATCTGTGAATGTTGACACAACCGGAGATATCAAGTTACAGGGAGCAGTCAGTAACACCAACTGAATACATTATGACGTGTATATTTAATATTATATACTGTACCATTCCTACAACCGCTTTCTAACAATCATTTTTGACTACTGCAATTTTTTACAGCTCCTATATAACTCCATAATTTACATCAATTCCCTCAGAAGCACAAGTATCATAACCACTAAAAAGAACATGGCCTACCCTTGAGATTCAGAGCAGAACAAGCTGTGGTTTGATGTGACTACCATCTTAGTGAGGAACTGGCACTGGCAACAGCTATTAATAACCATGACGGGGATCAATGAGAGGAACATCTCAAGATGATCAGAGGAGCATCCCAGAATGAACAAGCAGGGCTGGCCTGAGCTGAGTGGAAGCTGCTACATGTATGCCCTTTAATAAAGCAGTAAGACATATGGAGCTGCATGGAACTTGGCTCTGCAGTGGTCAAGCTCTGTAACAAAGATGACTGTGTGTGGAATTGAGGACCCTCTTCTACCTCTCCTCCTCGATCCCGACTGAACTGCGCTCAGTATGAATTATTGACCCTGTAGTCCGGACCCTCTTCATTACTGGGGAGACTGTCAGGCCTGGTTTGCAGATACGGAGAGAGCATCGTGTTGGGTTGGCTGACCATGTCGACGTGCTCTATCTTTAATGCCCTGAGCAAACCGGGCGGTCTCAGCGTTTCATCAGGCCAGCCGTCAGGAAGCATGTTCACGTCCAAGTCTGAGGCCGGAAAGCTTGAAAAGCACCACCTGGGAGCTGGCTGTGCCTCAGTATGTAGTCTTAAAGTTCAGGATAGCTGTGGAAGTGCCTGCAGAAAAGGAAAGTTCACCCAAACTTTTTCCACATCTTCACTGCATCTTGCTGAGAACCTGTTTCAGCAATCTAGGCTTATTAGAAAATGTGCCTGTTCCTACAAAATTTGCAAAAATCTAAAAACGTAGCTAAATACAGAAATGAACACTTGCCCCTTTGCACAACACTTATAAACTCAATACACTTTTACCACCGTGCATGATTTGTAAACTAATACATTTTAGCATTTGCACTTAACCCGATCTGTATGTGTGCCTTTTGTGATGTCCCTTACAAAGATGTAATCATGGTTTTGTTATAGTAAAATTATTTGAATAACCAGTTTTACTACAAATATCATGCTTAAACTATGGTTGGTGTAGCAAAATCATGGCTAATTTGTGGTTACCATGGTTTAACTATAGTAACCATGTTTTTCTTTTGGATTTATTTGTAGTAAAACCATGGTTAATGTTCGAAGGGTGGTAAACTTACTCACCTGGTACAGCGGTATGAATCCTGTCATAAGTCATGATAAAAGAGCAATAGCATGGCTGCTTCAACAAATGTGGTTTATCTCATCTACTTTAGTTTACACTATCATTTGAGTTTAGTGTATGTGCTACCACAAGTTATATTCAAACTCGATAAAGCATTTAGCACCACTCATTGGACATTTTAAAATAATTGTTGTGATACGTACAACAACCATTGTGATAAAAACATTGCCAGATTCCTGGAAATGCAGATAAAACTTCATACGCTGGTCGTTTTACTACATTCTCTGGACATTTTACTTTGAAAGTGTCCCAAAAACATGCAAGAAGCAATGCAATATCATTTTTGCTAATTTTTTTCCAGTGAGCCCGGGTAGAATCACTTTATTCACTCAAAGATAATTAATCAAAGTAATGATCACTGTAACCCCAATATCAAACATATACATCGATCAGGAATAACATCATTACCAGTAACAGGTGAAGTGAATAATACCAATTATCTCTCCATCACAGCACCTGTTAGTGGGTGGGATATATCAGCAAGTGAACAGTTTGGCCTCAAAGTTGATGTGTTAGAAGCAGGAAAAATGTCCAAGGAAGGAACAGTGGTGAACTGGTGGCAGGGTCATGGGTGGCCACGGCTCACTGATGCACGTGGGGAGCGAAGGCTGCATGGCCTGTGTGGTCCGATCCAACAGATGAGCTACTGTAGTACAAATTACTCAATAAATTAATGCTGGTTCTGATGGAAAGGTGTTAGAATACACAGTGGATCGCAATTTGTTGCGTATGGGGCTGCATAGCCGCAGACCAGTCAGGGTGCCCATGCTGACCCCGTCCACCGCCGAAAGCGTCAACAGTGGGCATGTGAGCATCAAAACTGGACCATGGAGCAAAGGAAGAAGGTGGCCTGGTCTGATTACATCACATGGATGGCTGGGTTTGTGTGCGTTGCTTACCTGGGGAACACTTGGCACCAGGATGCACTATGGGAAGAAGGCAAGCCGCCAGAGGCAATGAGATCCTTTGGGCAATGTTCTGCTGGGAAACCTTGGGTCCTGCCATTCACGTGGATGGTAATCTGACACGTATAACCTACCTAAGCATTGTTGCAGACCACGTTAAACCCTTTCATGGAAACGGTATTCCCCAGTGGCTGTGGCCTCTTTCAGCAGGATAATGCATCCTGTCACCAAATAAAAATGGTTCAGGAATAGTTTGAGGAGCACAACAACAAGTTTGAGGTGTTGACTTGGCTTCCAACTTTCCCAGATCTCAATTTAATCAAGCGAGTCAGTAAATTGGTCTTCCCTGCAAGGATAATCTGTTGAGATGATAAGTACTATCATGTTCTATATAGCAGGGATTTAGATATTTTGATGTCTAGGAATGACCTCCTTGACCCCCTTCCTAAAATATTAAGAAAGATGTATATATCTATGCATGAAGATAAAAATACTAAATGTGATTAAGACAATTAAGACAAAGCTTTAAAAATCTAATAATTGGCTTTTGTTCATTGTCACTGTACTGAAGCCAACCGATTAACAAATTAATATGTTAAAGCACCCCAATTATGGATTTTTGAAAATGACCTTTCATGCAGTGTGTAACACAGCTCTAAGTAAATGAAAACATTCTGCAAAGTTGTAAATCTGAAAGTACTCTGTGTATAAAGTTATTGTCTTTCAAAAGAAAGAGTTGATTCCGGGTCATGTAAATGAGTTGTTTTTAAAACGAATCTTAAGCTGTTTCAAGTTGACGTCAATATGAAACATTAGCATTTTCCCCGCCCATTTGTTATGCGCACAGATCTGGGAAAACTGGAACCCCCCTCCCTCCCTCCCTCCCTCCCTCCCTCCCTCCCTCAAACACTGTAGGGGACACCTTTATAGCACCATGTTGAGAAGACGCTGTGCTCTGCACTGTGAGGGTAAATCCATTAGGGTACAGTTAGGGCATGTTGAAAAACTCACATCTCATTTTCTCCTTCAGCTTCGAAATTGTCCTACATTGCTGCAGTGTTTACAATGTGAACGTGCAAGGAGGGTCAAACACCCTTTACAAAAAAAGGGTGAAAAACTGTGATGTAGGATGTAGACCCTAACTCTCTTGAAACGGAGTGCAGAGTATGCACGCGCATCGCAGAGCTAGACAAGACTAGCATTTGTGATTAAAAAGTGTATACTTTTTTTTTTTCAAGAAAATTAACGATTGTTTCGCTGGATAAGACCCTTATTCCTCAGCTGGGATCGTTTAGAGCCCTTTGAAGCTGCATTGAAACTGCATTTTAAACCTTCAATCCGTTGAGCATTACTGAAGTCCACTATATGGGGAAAATTCCTGGCATGTTTTCCTAAAAAAAAATCATTTCTTTGCAGCTGAGGAAAGAAAGACATGAAGATCTTGGATGACATTGGGGTGAGTAAATTATCAGGACAGTTTCATTCTGAAAGTGGAGTAATCATTTAAAAATTGTTTCTCTCATGTACTCTGTGGCATGCAAAAATGTATTTAGTACTGTGTGTTGTGTTCGCTCCACGCAGCTTGTAGGTCTCTGGCTAACCGGCTAATAGCAATATTTGTTCGCTCGCAATTATCTAGAAATGTGTTGATGAATAGTGAATGTTTGTCATTGTTATTACTTGGAGTTCTGATAAAGAATAGAGCAATACATTTGTGTACAAACTGCAGTGCTTTATTAATACGTTTCTGCATTGGGCTAACGCAGATACCATGGCTGTTTGGGTGTTTAATGTAATGGCAATGGGCATTCCGTTTCCGACATGCTCTGCACGCAGTAGACCAATCACAACAGACTGGGTCATCAGACCAATCACTGCAGATAAACTTCAAGCAAAGGAGGAAATGAATCGTTGAGTGAGCCGTTTGAGATGGGGTCCTTATCCTTAAATTTGTGATGAAGTGGTGAAAGATGTTTATTTCCATATTGTGATTGTTGAAAAGAAAAGAAAAGAAAAGAAAAGAAGGACAGGAACTTGGTTCTGTACATCAGGTGTTGATTCGTGACAAATGTCACCAGAAAGAAATCTGTCACTTTCACCAGAAGATCCAGTTATAACATTTTGATTACAAATTAAGGTCAAAAACAAATATATGGATGATTCGTTCACAACAAGATCTATAACATACCTTTAGATTACATTAAAACACATTAAAACTATGCTTTGTCACAGGCTTTAAATCCACAGTAAGCGCATATTTAAAGCACAACAATTATTTGCCTGCAGGACAACATAAGTGCCTGTGGTTTCTGCATTATCTTGCTAGTAGCTTTTAGATGGTACATCACAAGACCTACTTTGCCACAAAAAAAAAAAAAAAAAAAAAAAAAGAAAATCACTAAATGCAAGCGTGCCTTCAGAGCACCACAACCTACTTGCAGCCTTTTGTTTTTATTTTTTCCCTGACAGTCACAGCTAAGTATTTACCTCAGCAATTACCCACTGACATCCTTCATCTTTTTAGCAGTGCTGTACAGT
This sequence comes from Cirrhinus mrigala, assembly GCA_036247105.1. Taxonomy (NCBI): domain Eukaryota; kingdom Metazoa; phylum Chordata; class Actinopteri; order Cypriniformes; family Cyprinidae; genus Cirrhinus; species Cirrhinus mrigala. Next base: position 20,793,596 of record CM070007.1, on the reverse strand, counting down.
CTCCCTGAAAAACAACGAGATCCCATAAACATGCTTGCATTCCCACAGAAAAAGCTTACTGTGATTCAAACATGAAAAGGGAGCATACATGGGCCTACAAAATTCAGAAAAAAACAGAGAAAGTCAATTAAAAAAAAGTAAACAAACCAAAAAGAACACCAGCAGCATAAATGGATGATAAAATACGTAGATATGCACAGTAATGCTGGTGTGTTTGCTTCTGATGAGAGGAGATGAAAAGACATGCATTTTAAAAGGAAACAAGAAGATGTCACCTTCTGTTTGTCTGACATATTTACACAATTACTGCACTATAAAGCTGAGCATCCTGGATCTCTGTGCTTAAAGGTTTGAAGTTTTTTAAGGGGGATTATTTTCATTTTTTTTTTCTTTCTGTTTCTTTGGTGTCAGCATAAGTCTGCAGAATGGGCATCTGTGGAACTTTATGTTGTATGTGTACATGTAATAAAACAATATGATTGTTTAGCCACGTAAAATACAGAACAGAACACAAAACAACCATATACACATTCACAGTCTGGCAGACGTTTCAATGGCATGGGTAATTAAAACCTATCCTACCTCACCTTACACCCTAATACATATTCACTTACCCCAAATCTACAGGAATTACAGAATCTGTCTGGCTCTCGGAGGTATGGGCACACAATGGCGCTTTTATCATATGCTTATCAGCATGACCTCTTTCTCTCTTTTTAATGCTCGATCTTTTGCCCTTTCAATCAGGAAGCATATTACTCCTCTGTCAGAGCAAAGCACTTCCTAACGACAGCAGAGCCAGCTGGGAAAGAGGGCGAGGGCAGGAGGCCTTCGCATTAACATAATAATCCAGCCATGCTCCCACAGGCCCCGGGGCCAGACAGCATATTAGCTGGGTCCCCTTTGTGAGGGTCCTTGCAAAGGAGAAAAAGCCGTCTTATTACTTGCCTGTCAACCTGTGGAACCTTTATTTTCGCCTTTTGGAGTCACTGTTGTGGGTTGTGAGCAGGGGTGTCGCTAGACACTTTTTACTAGGGCCCGAGCGCCAGTGAAATACTGCTGTGCCCCAGTAAAATATTACTGATAAATCCTTATGTATCAAGGGATTACCATATACTGATCTGAACATTTTTTCTGAATGTATTTCAGAAATTAAGCCATGTGTGTTTAACAGCTACAGCTGTTTACAATCAGAATTTGTGATGCCAGATTTTCAAATGAATCAGTCTTTTGAGCTACTGGTCCAATGGGTTTGCAAAAATGTCTGAAATTGTTTGTGATTCAGTTTGAATTATTTGGACAGTTCTCACACGCACTGAATTGTTTGCAGTGGTTTTTCAGACTGAAATAGTAATTGGGATATTTTATTTATCTACAATCCATCAAAGGAAACATAATGTATTTTATCATTTAAAAAAAAAAAAAAAAAAAAAAGTAGTTGATGCATTAATGAACATGTTTTTCAGATTGTTGACACCCAAGAAATAATCTGACTGAAGAATTATTTGGATACTGGAAAAACATTGGTTTAGGGGAGACTGGGGGCAATTGTAACACACTCAATTCCTCCAATCAGAAACAAGCTAGAGTGATGACACTTAAAGAGGTGGTCTACTGGCTTTTTTTTTTCGAAAAACGGCTTGATTGCATATAAAGGGTGCAGTGTAATGTGTTCATGCTCTGTTTTTCACATATTTTGCCTTTATTCTACACTGCTTTTCCTATCACCCAAAAACGGTCTGCTGACTTCCTGGTTCCTCCCTCAGAAATTCACAATGGGCTTAGATTGGTTAGCTGGCCTAATGTGTTGTGATTCGCTAACCGCCACGTTGTCCGGAAACTCTTACCATAACAGTTAGTTGCATTCGGTGTTAATTTTGACAGCAGATTTTGATTTTGTCTTAGTCATAGTTTTGACTAAAAAGCCATTTAATTTTAGTCTTATTTTAGTCATCTGAATTGTTTTAGTTTTAGCCTAGTTTAAGTCAACTAAATCTACAGTAGATTTAGTTGGCTACAATCTAATGGATTTAGTTACAGTGTAATGCATTTATTAAGCATTTCTTTAAAATCACCAAACAGGTTTGATATTAAGATTTCATCACGATAGACACAGATTAACTGCTGTGACACGCAACATGCCTTTACATTAAAATTAAATGAAACCGCTTCTCATATAGAAACAAGAACATGGTCTTCTTTTCAATGAAATACCAGTGGTTATATAGGCTAATTATGCATTCTTTATAACAACTTGTTTACCATATTCTTAATTCTTTCAAGCAGACATATTTATTTATATAAATACATTTAGATGAATCTTTATTAGGGCTTTTAAAGTGATTCAGTCAAGAGCCGTGAGTGATTTTCTGTCTTTCTTTTGTTGCTTGATTAACATCAATGCCACAGACAATAGCTGCTAAATTAGGCTGCTGTCCCTTTAAAACTGGATACATGGATGCAATGTACTGCTACATGTGTGATATTCTCCCAACTCTTTACGTTCACATAAGACGTAACCGAGCGTGTTTACGAGAATACTCATCAAAACGGACAATTCAACATCAATTTGTGAGTATTTCTTTGTTTACAAGATGAGAAAGAGTACTTGTGCACTGTTTGAGAGCGAGGCGCTGCTTCGGTGTGTGCGCTCATAAAACCGGACCGTTTTGTGTTAAATATATCCATATGTCTGCTCTTCTCTTATTTCCAGATAGACATTTTTAATGTTTTATTAGAAGCGCACCAATATGCTAGCTTATGTCCCGCCAGATAGATCAAAAGGCTATGTTACAGTTCAAATGTATGCATCTAACCTCCTAATCACGCAGCAGATTCGTTCTGAATAAATCTTTTCCCAAATCGTCCCTCCCTAACATTTCTGTCTCATTTATATTCATTGACGAAAATGTCAAAAGATTTTCGTCATAGTTTTTGTCATTCAAAACGAGTTTTTGTTTCATTATCGTCTCGTTTGCGTCTGTGAAAAAATGTAGTTGACGAAAATTATGCCAAAAATAATCAAACTAAATTAACACTGACTGTGTTCCTGTGTATTGTAAACAGTGGCGTCAATATTGCCTTATCAATGTGAGCCTGAGTCAGACAAAGAGAACATAATCGAGCATAATCTGTGCAAGCATGTCTCTTAAAGGACGTTTCAGAATGGTATGTTTTTGTTTCCTACGAAAGCTGCATATCTCGCCTGTTACGTCATCAAACATCGCTGAACACCAATTAACGAAAATGAACTGAATGGAAACGAGTCAGTACTTGTATGAGTGAGGAACAGTGAGAAATGAATTCTTGGAATTAAATCCCATCAATTCCAGAACGAGGAATCGGAATCGAACAGCCCTAGAACCAAACAGCTTTGCTCTTTGTTTACCTCCATGCTACAACACAGAATGGCCCCACCCCCTATGTTGCATTCAGCGGGGGCAGGGTTTATTTAAATTTCAGGGTTTGTGATGTCACTAACTGTAATGCTCTGACTTCTTGCATTTAATTTAATATTAGAGTCTTATCCTTGTAAGAATGAAAATACACATCTTTATTTGTTTCTTGTATCAAAAGATGACTAGTGTATTTCAAGTAGTCTGTGAGTTATGAAGGAAAATGTGAAAAAAAAAAAAGAAATGCTCTCCAATATTGAAATTTAAACTGAATAAAAAAAACTGTTATTCCAAACCTGTATTTCTTTATTTCTTATTCTGAATACAAAAAAGAAGTTTCTAAAGAATATGCTGGCCACCCATTTCAATATAATGATAGTAAAAGAAAGAAGACTGGGGTTGTCAAGCACCAAAATGACAAAAAGCACCATCAAAATATCATTAAAATTGCCTTGTGCATTATATTAGAAATCTTAAGTTGTTTTCACTGTTTTTTACAAGGAATTTTGACTAAAATTTTTGATATCCATTTTATTAGTATTTTAATATCAGTTTAGGAGAGAGGTGTAATTCATGAACAGGTTGTGTTTTGAATCTATGATTCAGTTCACAAACCCATTCTGAATGATTCTTTCTCAAATCAAACTGATCTGTCTCACTCGATGATCCAGTTGCATCGGTTACCATCCCACCGGAGGGGAACATTATATGTGAACATCACACAAATATCTCTTCCCAAATGCTCAAGGGCTATTACATAGCTTCAGACTTATATGAGATATATCAACTTTTATGACACTTTCTTTGTCTTTTTGAGGCTTGAAAGTTACATTTTATTGCAAATACAGCACATGAATGACTAGTACATTCTTTAAATGTTTCCTATTGTTCCTGTTGGGAAAAAGAAAGTTATGTGGGTCTGAAATGACATGAGGGTGAGTAAACAATACTAATACTTTAAGGTACACTGTAAAAAAAAAAAAAAAAAAATTCCATAAACAAAAAAAACAGAAAAAGTACTGTACTTTGTACTGTAAATTTACAGTCTGCCACCAGTAAAAAACAGGACTTTTCTGTTTTATTGGTGTATTTATATCTAGATCTATCTATCTATCTATATATCTATATATATATATATATATATAAAGCAAATAAATCCAGCACAATATACAAATTGAACATTTTTTATTTTTACTTCATGTAAACATTCTTAAAAGTGCCTTCAATGGCTTTTATTTGCCCTAAATGGGTTAGGACTAAACAATATCAAATACTCAATCAATTAATTTAACAATGTGTCAAACACTGAAAAATGCCTGTATTGTAAAAGACAGTTTACTTTAAACAGTAACAGACAGAATTTTAAAAAAAGAAAACATGAGCATCTGTACAATACTGGTGTTGCACTAAAAAGTGGTCACAAAATTTAAACTTCAAACTGTAAAACAGTCAAGATTCAATTGTTTTTTTCTTATAAGAGAAAACAATATTGTTTAGAGGGATAGTTCACACAAAAATTTGAATTCTGTCAATTACTCACCCTCATACAATTTCAAACCCATAAGACTTTCATTCATTTTTAGAGCACAAATTAAGAGTATTTTTAATTAAATCTGGGTACTTGGGTACTGGGTACTGTCCCTCTATTGACAGTCTACGCAACTACCATTTTCAAGGTCCAGAAAGGTATAAAGACATCAATAAAGTATATGACTCCAGTGGCTTGACAACAGAATTTTGAAGTTCATTATAACTGAAATATCATTAAAGTGATCCAGTTCATTATAGGGGATGTATTATTTCCCATTTATCTGCATGTTTAATACAAGTGCCATTTTTTTTTTATTTTAAAAAAGCTCTTTTTTTTTCTAAATTGTTCATGCAAGAGTCTTGGAGGAATGCATAGCCACTTGGTTGCCTTTATCTCAAACCACGTTCAGGATTTCTTCACAGGAAAATTCTAAAAGAAATGGATATGACAAAAAATGAAATGAATTAAACTGAACTACAGAGTAATATGCAGGTTGGAGATGGAAAATCAATCATACAGTATTTTAAGTTCATCAAATGAACTGCTAACCCTAATACTTGCCAATTAAAACATTTGTTTGTAAATTGCTTAACTTACATTTCCAATAGTCTCCATTTGCATGAGCTTGTCAGATCATCTATGTCTTACAATATACTTCATTATTTTCAATTTAAATAAACAGATACACATTTCATAACTTACGTGTTGCTTACTTCTGTATGAATTCCAATGTAAGTGCCACCTCTTCTGGGTATTTGTAGCTCACAACCGCAACAGTGGTCATTAACTTGAATGACAGCAATCTTGAACTGCCCATCACCTAAAACACAAAAGACATTACAAAATGACCATATACATAATGACAAGCAGACAATACACACAAGGATGATAACATGCAAAAGTAATCAATCCAATCATTTTGGTAACGTTAGCACGTTGTCTGTGACGTGGCTTCCGACGCATCAGACAGCAACCAACTTCACATTGTTGTGAAAGTCAACAGAATAAATGACTCAATAACTATTTTCTTTCTGATACTTAACACTAATGTTAAATAAAACTGTTAATAAAACAGAATACAAACCCATGATAAGAATGCAGGTGTGCTTGAGATTCACATTACAGCAGCAATCACGTCCTGTCATTAGAAAAGAAAACGAAAGAAACACAACGGTCATCTCGACATAATGTGGTGTGCATTTGTCCATTGGAGTGAGAAAGATAACTCGAGGAGCTAACGGTACTGGCACGCTGACCTGAAGCGGCATTCTGGCTCGGCTACCGCGCGTCGGATCCCTGTGTTTACACAGTCACTTCACAGACAGCTTGCTAGTAACGTTACCGAATTAATTTCTGTTTTGCATTTTATCTTCCGTGTGTGTGTAAAACAAGACAATAAAAGGTCTAAACTTACCTCATTTGGCAGAAGACTCCACGAGGAAGATGTGTGACGATGTGCAGAGAACGTTGAGTGCGATGGCTCCGACGTTCATTTGCCAAACAAGCCAGACAGCAACTAAGTTAAGGTTGCGTAAACAATTTATGTGACATTTAACAACATATAATTTACCACGAAGAGTAAAAACGGGTTTCCCAAATTTATAAGCCGACATTAAACTGAAACTTTGACCGAGAAACTCTCTGCATCTTCTCTTCACTGTTTTCGCGCCTATATAAGCCACCGAGGTTCTTGTTCCCACAATGCAAAGCGTAATTCAAAAATACGGAAAAACATCTGTAAAAACCAAATACGGAAAATTTCCATCAATTATTATGATATATTGTACTGTATTTTTACGGATTTTTTTTTACAGTGTATCTACATTTTAGCTTAATATAGTACAAGCAGTTTGAACTTTACCCAAATGCACTGGAAAAGGAATAGCTATTTATTTCTTCCCAAAGGCTTTCACTGCCGTCTGTTAGCAATATGCGCCGGACATGTGATCTTATTCACTAATCTCCTTTAACACATATTGTGACTAGCCGCCTGTTTTCTCGAGAGGCTCTTGTGTGTCAAATCAAGTGGCTCTTCACACAAGTGTCTTGAAGTGCCTGAGTGCTTGAATGAGGATCACGCTTTTCAAAAACTCAAGCGCTACTCACAATAATGTAATATAAAACAAAGAGCACAAGAACAAACACTTCCAATGTATTTCTCACCATAAAGACTCCATAATTTAAGATTCATCAGTAGTGTTGAATTTAGATGGGCAACATGGGCATTAAGTTGACATTCAATGAGGAATCATCCATGTGAGGCTGCTGGAGGGAGAGCAACGGGGAGTCTGTCAGGCCATTTAGTTTTAAAGGACCTCAGATGGTGGATGTGATGGTGTGCGCTGACAGCTCAAGAGCAGAGGAACAGATAGACAGAGGAGGTGACGTCGAGGTCTGGCACTGAAATCTCCCAACTCTGAGATGTCAGAGGAGGAAGATGAGGAGGCAGCAACTCCACAAACAACCGGATCAAGCCACACCATAGGCCCCCACCAGTCAATGCCCCCTTGGGGGCAGCGCTCTAATTGGTGGAAAGGGCAGCCCGTCCGCTCTCACACTCAGATCTCTCTGAGGACATCCGAGGCAACGTGCCAATTACTGCCAATTGTTGGCCTCGTCATTGAGATGTGGACAGTCGTCCACATGGAATATGACTGGGGCCGGAGAATATTCCATTTTTTTTCCCGAGGACGGGCGGAGAGAGTCGCATATGCTGAAAAACAAACTCTGGCTTATGACCCCTGCTAGATAGCGTCCATTCATGTTATATCCACTGAGACACGCGGCTCTCTCGATGAATATTCGTTGCATGCAGTAGGGGAAAAATAATCAGAATACTTCAGCTTTCTGTTCTGATGTTTTAAGCTCTGGTAAAAGGACAGTTTCATATAGACAGGGTGAGTTAATGTGAAGTGATTCTAACTGACAAACCCTGTACTTTTCAAACCTTCAAGTTCAGGCTATGTTTAAAGAGGGAATAGCCCATTATGGGCTGCTTGGAGGGAGTTCAGCACACATAGTGGTTCATCCATTATCCATAAGCTGTTCATCACGGTTAGGGTCAGGGGAAGACCACAACTCTTCCCAGCAGGCAAAGAACGTACCGGGGAAGAGGAACTCCACTCTCTGGAGTGTGTACACGGTAGACAAGAAAGAAATTGAAAATAACAATCAAAAAGGAATTAAAAATTCAAAAAATATTTTGCACAGATGAAATCTGTGCCTTTTAATTGTTGGCAAAAATCTCGGTAAAAAAAGAGACCTTGGTAATTTTATACTGATAAATTATTCAGCACACATTAATAACAGTCCAAGTCCAAGCAGCATAAGAGGAAGCTGTTTTAAGAGTGATGAACGGCTGGTGTTTCCAGAGTTTCCGCATGGCAGTAATTCTTTCAGTTTTAAGTGCTAAAAAATGACATGAGAATAAAAAGCTTATTTTAAGAAGTTCAGATGATGCTTCCAATGCACCCAAATGATACTTAGGAGCCATGGTAAAGAGTGTATGTTAATACATTTGTGCATTAAGACAGCAGTGCTATTCCCACTGAACTGCTTAATGTTGAAAATGTTAATTACACAAAATGTAATGTAGGGATGTTCCCCAATAGTAAATCCGAATTCTGAAAGGCATGGAAAATGAAAAACGCCTTTGACGGAGCCACTAAAGGGACATAGTGGGTACATTACAATAGAGTGATTTCACGACACATCAATCCACCATATTGCCAGCACTGAACGCAAACAATGCCACTGAACCGAACCAAACTCGCATATTTTGCTAATTATTTCCTGTTGGGTAGATGAAATATTAGGCTAATATCTTAATGAATACTGCTTGTACATATCTTTACCACCTATTAACTTTAGTAATAGGTAATAGGTTTCTGTCAAAATATTGTGCCCTTTCCTGCTTACTAAATCCTTCTCTATATGATTTAGCAGCTTCCACATGTTTTTTTCCATGGTTTAGACAGCATGAATTAGCAGAACAATGTATTCAGTAGTACATTACCCGTGCAATCCATGCTGTTGTTTACATCTGAGTATCACCAATATGATTGCGCATCCGGGAAATGGATTTTGACGTAAGTGCAAACCCTCTTTCACTTACATAAACAGAGTAAGAAGAGATGGCTGATAGAATGATGGCGAATGATATACAGATCCTGAGCACCACTAACAAACATCTAATCTTGTAAAATGTGTGGTAAGTACTGCCATTTCATAGTATACACAGAGTAAGTGCGATGGCTAATCTCGAAAGTGAAAGTAAAAAGTGAGCACGCATTCAAAAGCGGTTTCAATGCCCTGCGTAATAATATTGGCTTCTTAATGGCCACAATTAATACAATAGGGGTTCTGTAGTATACCCCCTTTTTTTTTTTTCTGAAAATGGTATTAAGATCAGGGCACATCACACACGCACACACACACACACATATATGTATATATATATATATATACAGGGGTTGGACAATGAAACTGAAACACTTGCCAATATAGTATTGGAGGTTTCATGGCTATATTTGCGCTGTCTGGTGCCCAATCTTCACTTATTGTACATTACACCAGTTAGAGCAGAGTGTAAAGTTTCATTATGTGCACCCAATGGTTCAAACATTGTACCTTGAAGGTAGTGCTCTGTATCAGGATAATAATGCACCAATACACACAGCAAGACTGGTGACAGACTGGTTTAATGAACATGAAAATTAAGTTGAACATCTCCCATGGCCTGCATAGTCACCAGATCTGAATATTATTGAGCCACTTTGGGGTGTTTTGGAGGAGCGAGTCAGGAAACGTTTTCCCACATCAGCATCACATATTGACCTGGCCACTGTTCTGCAAGAGGAAAATGGCTCAAAATCCCTCTGGCTGCTTTGCAGGACTTGTATTTGTCACTCCCACGATGAAATGATGTTGTATTGGCTGCAAAAGGAGGCCCAATATCATACTAATTGTGATCTAAAACCAGGTTTCAGTTTCATTGTCCAACCCCTGTATATACATACATACATATACACATTTGAAAATTAAAGTATAACTAAAAGTATTACACTTTAGCTAAAGGACAAATTCTCCATTATTAAGTTGCTTATTATTATGCACATTACTTTTGGCTGTTTATTAGTACTTATAGAGCAAATATCAATGCCTTATTCTGCATAATTATATTTTAGACGCCTGAATCTTACCCCATACCTAAACCTAACAACTACCTTACTATGAATAAGCTGGAATTTATTGGCAAAATTTAATATAGGAATTTATTGAGGCAAAATGTAAATTTAATTTAAAGTTTAAATTAATAGTTAACACTGAGAATTGGTCCCCAAACTAAAGTTTTAATATATATATATATAGTAGTCAACATTTGAAGTGGATCAAAAAAGTTCATCAAAGTTGTCCTAAGACAAGAATTGGTATTGTTTTGGTTTTAAGACAACTTTGATGAAAGGTTTTGATCCACTTCAAATGTTGACTACTGTATATATATATATATATATATATATATATATATATATATATATATATATATATTATATCACAGAATTATATATATTATAAAAATGATCAAATATACACTGTAAAAAATAATTTGTTAAGACAACTTAAAATCATTTGTAACCTGGCTGCCTTAAAATTTTAAGTTCAGTCAAGTCAAAAAAAAGTTTATTCAACTTGAAATGTTAAGTTGTACTAAGTGACAACTTGGATATATTTGAGTTAGTTCAACTTAAAATTTTAAGGCAGCTGGGTTACTAACCCAGCTTTTAAGTTTAACAAACACAAATATCTACGTTGTCACTTAGTACAACTTAATTTTTCAAGTTGACTGAACTTATTTGAGTTGACTGAACTTAAAATTTTAAGGCAGCAGGATAACAAATTATTTTAAGCTGACTCAACAAATTGTGTTTTTTGTTTTTTAAAGTGTATCTTATGTATTATTAAAATGATGAGAATCCTCATGCTATTGGACAGTAACATCTCCTGTGGCAATTCCATGTGTTTTTACCAATTTTCCACATCCTTTAAACCAAAAAAGATTCAATGTAAGATCTGCAATAAGAAAGTCACAATTAAGATTTGTCATAATGAACAACAATGGGTTGTTAATAAATTCACCCAGAATTACTGCTCATGTTTGCTGTCAATCACTCTGAGGATTATGTTTTCAGATGGAAGATGACTGTTGGGTTCAAGGCTTAATGCACTCCTTGATATGTATTTCATGTCTAATCAATCAATTCATCAATCTGCTCAATCTGTTTGCCATCCATGATCTCCATGGTTTTGATCTCACCTATAGAAATGAACGGTATTAATATTTAAAGCCTGCTAACTAGATCTAATCACGAGAGCCAACCCTCACTACATCCTCACTGAGCGAAGACAGCATGTCAAGAGATGCCTTGCTCATCTAGATAGGAACCTGCATGATTCGCACATCAACACAGCCACTTAGTTATTCTTTTTCTTATTCATAACTAGGAGGGAGGAGGGACTCCCTCCTATCAGCCATGGACATGAAGCAATACTTTCAATGCTTAATAATTAATAAATGACTGAGTGCATGTGGTACCTCACCTCCAAATGCATACCATCTGTACATTAAACAATGGACTTGAAAGTAGACACAGAAACACAGAAATATGCATGAATTTCTCGTAGATAAAAAAGGCTGCATACTTCTGTGAGCAAAAAAGGAAGCAACAATTGCCTTCCCAAAGCATGATGCAGAGCCTGTCTTGTTTTCTCTTCCTTAAAGGCAGTGCTCTATTCTAAATATTTACAAACTGAATAGTGCACATGAGATGGAATAAGTGGAGGAACTCAATAAAAGTAGTCCAGGGCCTGAAGGAGAAAACAACAACTTCTCAGAGCTGGTTGAAAGAAACACTGCCAATGGAAGAAAAACAAATTTTCAACTTCAAACTAATTCAGAAGCAACTGAAGAACTGAACATTCTGCCATTGCTGTACCCAGAGCAGTGTAAAAGTAGTGTGTTCATTTACATAGACTGTATAGGAGAGAGCAAGGATTGTTTTATTTAAAGCTGTGAAATGTTGGCCTCAAACATCTTTATCATATTAGTGATTATAGTGATACATTTTAATACAATAAACTTTAAACCCCAGATGCACACTTTTCAAACAAGTAAAACATTTCAAATTTACTCCTCATGCACATAAGATCATTGCATTTTTTTTTTTTTTTTTGTTATTACACTCTTACAAATAAAGGTGCTTCACGATGCCATAGAAGAACCTTTTTTGTCTAAATGGTTTCATAAAGAACCTTTAACATCTGAAGAACCTTTCTATTTCACAAAATAGAAAATAGAATCTTTGGTTCTTCAGATCATAAAAAGTTTAAAAAGAGATGGTTCTTTAAAGAACCTTTGACTGATTGGTTCTTTGTGGAACCAAAAATGGTTATTCTATGGCATCGCTGTGAAGAACCTTTTAAAGCAGACTTATTTTTAAGAGTGTATATCAAGCTCAAAAACAACACAAAAGCATGTAATTTTTGAGAATTTAAATAATACATGATTTGATAAACTGAAAATAAAATTCAACATTGACCAATATGGTTTATACGTACATTTAAAAAAATGAAAATTCACAATTTTTATTTACGACTTTTGTAGTCGTTATTCATGATAAACTGAAAATAAAATCCATCATTGACCAATATGGTTTACACATAAATTTTTAAAAAACTGTTCACATTTTTTATGAGTTACGACTGGTGTAGTTATCCATGTATGCTGCCTTTTTTACACTAAGATAACAGTGTAAGTGAAGCATGAATTAATGTAAATTAAGTACAGTAATTTTAAAGTATCTTTTTAAATTTCCAAACAAGGTGCAATTTTGTCAACTTATGAAAAACTGAAAATATTTTTACATTTTATATACACTGCTGCAATAATGACATATTTTTTGTAGGCTAACTCAGAAGTTAGCATCACTCTGGTTCGCTCAACAAAAACCTGACAGAATTTTGAATTACTGCAGAAAATAAACTCTGTGGCAAACAAAAGCTTATTATTCTTACATGTTTTGTTCATTATCATAATTTTCAATAATTAGCACAACTTTAATCAATTTTAAAGCCAAAAACAGTTGTCAGAAGTACAAAGCTAAATGTAGGCTATAAACAAACTACAACATAATGAAAACTGTAGTTAGTCACATAATCAAGGTTACTCATTTTAGGTAATTTTAGATTACTTTTTTATCAAATTTGTTTCAAATTTACATAAAATGTACCATATTGATATACAAAAAAGTGAAAAAAAAAAAAAAAAAAGAAAGAAATATGTTCCACTTTTTATATAACATCTTTATCATTATTTGTTTCATACTTGGTCTAATTAAGCATGGTTTGCAAATTTATTTACACAACACTTGTAAATATAGTCTAAATGGAATTTAAAAGAAAAAAGAATTGGGGATAAACAGTAAATTATGAATTATTCACTGCCTTTGCGTGAATTATATGTAATCATGTAATTCATAAAGAAGCAACTGTAATCTGATTATGAGCATTTTAAAATGTAATATACTCTATAATAATTACAAGTAGGCTACTTAATTTTTGGAATCTGATTACGCAATCTAGATTACATGTAATCAGTTACTACCCAGCACTGCAAATTAAGATAGTGAGACTTATGGTAATAAGAATTATGAAGAATTATGTTAAATCCACAGGGTCAGAACTGCTAATAGTGCTCATAGACAGTATTGGAATTTTAGTTTGGAGAATTGCTAAGACGAATGAAATTTAAGACAACTGATGTTGAACCAGGTCATTTGATACAAACATTCAAAATCACTGCTAAAGAAAACAACCCGATGTGCTGCCTAATCTCATGACGGAAATTTCTCCGGAATTTTTTTGCAAGATGCGAAATACCACCATGTAGGCCTATGTTTTCCAGAGCAGTTGAACATATATATGGTACGTTTTTTGTGACGTTGGTTTTGTATGTCATTGCAGTTCTGACTTGAAATGTCCGTTGAGTGGCGCTATAACTCTAATGCGCCATGACGTTTTAAAATAACGTACCATCTGCACTACACCTAAACCTGATAGTATGAACAAAATCGAATGTGATGTAAAAACACAATCGCAAGCATCGATCTCTCATATTTCTGCTCTTCCATCGTGAGTTCCCAAGGATTCTGCATCCTAAGTCCAATTCCATGCTGGCTAAACTACAGAGCAAGCTTGTTATATCTGGAAAGCGAAACATATGGATCTGTAATCATAACTGTAGTTTTTATTTCTGTTGGAAACTGCAGTGATATGTGTTTATTGGTATGATTTTGCATCTTGCGAAAAACCCACAAGTTTACACAGGTACGTTTTTGTCGTGAGATCAGGTAGTGATGTAGATGTGCCTGTTTATACTGTTTTATTGTGTTTCTTAGGATTAATAAAAAAAAAAAAATAAAGATAATTATCACACCTTAAATCTCTTCACAAACTGATATGTGTCTATTTGGCATCAGTGTTTGAAGTTGAATATATTAGCAAGGCAAATCAAATGAAAACACGGTGTCATTAGTAATCAGGTTGTTTAATCACTGTTTTGTTTGTTTGTTGTTTAAAAACGAGAGAAAAAAAAAAATGCACCAACGGCTGATGTTGCTTCTTTAGGAACCGCAACATCCGACTTCCGGGTCTTCCTGCTTTTTGCTCACATTGTGGGGAGAAAAACCTACGGAGGCCCTGATCAAACCTACAGCATTTCTGCACCCAAAAGAAAGAGTTAATTAGAAATACAAATTCGCCCAGATTGTTATTAATGGGAACTGTAGAATAAGCAACACATATTTTGTGCCCATAAGTAATCTCAGGTAGCTTTGATCTCGGGCCCATGGCGGATGCTGCCGCGTACCGCTGCCTGGCTTCTGGGACTATGCCAGCACCAGACATCTGGCTACTTTGTTATCATTGGCTGATCGGCTCTCGTGAGACCACTCTTGTGACACTAGGCAAGAGAGAAGAGTGGCCTGGCAACGAGAATTATCAGCACATTTGGAGTGGATTAAAGCTCCAAAGTGGTCCTCAAAGCACGACGGGGGTCTCGTGAGCTGCCCTCCGCTGGGGGTTGGCGAAGGGGCTTGCAGAACAGACTTAAACAAGCCCGTTACGGAGATGCGCAATGCCAAGTAGACACGCCTGAAAAAAAGAGCAGAGCCCCAACAGAAAAGAGTCATGGAGAGGGAGAGCCGCTAATTATCTCATCTCGTCAATTCTGCTGCCAGATTGGGAGACGACCAGATCTGGGAGTTGACTGAACCTTTCGCACAGGTTCATTACGGCGCAGGCGCAGGTGGAAGCCTCATTGATGTTTTAGAACACTGGTGATTTATAACATGTCTACACTGGAAAAAAAAATTATATAGAAACAGATTTCACTGGATTACTGTAATTATTTTAAAAATAATTACAAAGAAACAGCAAGTAACACATAGACTTAAATGTGGAATTTTAAAGTAGAAAGACTAAAATAGTATTTTCTTAAAAAATTATTTTATTTACAGTGTCGAAAAATAATTTTTACAGTGTACAGTGATATAAAGTCACATAAATTACAATAAAAGTCTTATCATGCACCCATAACCCACAAATGAAACCCGCTTTTATGTCATTTTAAACCTGTAAGCAACTTACATTGCTAGCTGCTGGTGCTAGTATATGGTGAATTAAATAATTACATTGTATGCAAATAAATAAATAAAATAAATTAATAAAAAAAAATAATAAATAAAAATAAATAATTAAATAGATGAATGAATGAATGAATGAATGAATGAATGAATAAGCACAAAGACATCCTTCACTTGACACTTTATTCGAAGTCTGGATGTATATTGCATTATAAATGTACTCTTAATGCATTCATTTTTTTTATAATGCACTGCATGATCTTATGAGTAATTATAACCACAAATATAAAACATTATAATGAAACCCATCTTCACATTATTTTAAATCGGTATGCAACTTACATTGCTAGTTGCTAGTGCTAGTATACAATAAATAAAATAATTACACTGTATGCAAAAAAAGAATATTATATATATATATATATATATATATAAAATATAATAATAAAAAATATTTAATGTATATAATAAAAAATAAACATTTAAAAATTTAAAAAAGAAAAAAATAATAAAATACAATAAATTAATAAAAAATAAATTAGAAATAAATTATCCAATGGATGAATGAATGAATGAATGAATGAATGAATGAACAAACAAACAAGCACAAAGACATCCTACACTTGACACTTTATTTGATGTCTGGATGTTTATTGCATTATAAATGCATTCTTAATGCATTCATTTTTTATTTTATATTATTTTATTTTTTTTAATATAATGCATTGCATGATTTTACAAGTAATTATAACCACAAGTATAAAACATTATAATACTTAATTTTTACACCTTTTGAAAGTATAATGCATTAAATCATGCTTAACAACCAAATTCATATATAACAAGCAATCTGCAAATATTTAAAGCATTTTATCCTTGTTTACAATTATTTCTGAAAAGAGATGCATTGCAATGTATATTTTGAATAACTTATAATGCATTATACAGAATGCTTCAAGTAATGTGTTACTACTTTTGTGTAAAACTGGTTTCATAGCTCGTTTATTTCTATAAAATAAAATCTAGCTTCTTATTAAAAAATGATTTTCTCATAATCCTGGTTAAAAGTAGCAAATAATTAAAATATTTGTTCAGAGAAGCCTTGTGTCAGGTCTCCTCTGCCATTTCTCTGTCTGTCTCCTTATCACGACAGACACACTGTGACCCCTAAATGTTACATAAGCAGAAGCTCATGATATATTCATGTTTATTCAGTATGTGGTAGTGATGGCAGCCCTCCACGGATTGTGTAGCTGATGACAAGCTCGATATGTAAGACAAACTCCTCTCCTCACTGTACACACACAGTCCATGTGGACCTTGGCTAGGAAAGGTTACTCCCTCCCTCCCCCCCCCCTCCCTCCTCTCTCTCTCTCTCTCTCTCTCTCTCTCTCTCTCTCGTTCACTTGCTCTTTCTGTCGCTTCCACTCTCTATCTTTATCTCCAAATGAACTGAGGTTGCAGGCACCATCTCCAGGTTTAAAGCAATGCTAGCTATCAGATGCTCGTTATCGTTAATCTCCTATTCACCACTACATTGGATGCCAGCCCATGAGACTCAGACCAGCTGTGGTAAGGCTTTGAAGATATGTGCAGCAGACAGCGTTGGTCTTTCGAACACATCACACTGTGCCTTATTATTTTTTTATATATTTAATCACTATACAGTTTCACAAACAAGGACATTTGTCATTTCTGGTATTTTTAGCAGTAGAGATGCATGATATATCAACATATTAGTTGTAGTATGACATAGCATTGTTTTTGTTGTTGTTTTTACATAATTATAATAATATTTATTATTATACAACACATTATTCAAATTACCTTTGCTATAATCTAGGGATATTATTATTAACTAAAATGTAAAACTTAAAAGGAAAAATACATTTTTGATACTTAAAATATTTAAAAAAAAATAAACGTACTTTATTTTAGCTTTAAAATTATTGTTTTCTAGTTTTTAGGGTTTTATATTTTTTGAACCACTAGATGGCAGAAAAACATGGCGTAGCACTTTCCAAAACATTCGCTTTTCAAGATACACGTGCAAATTTGCCTGATCTTTGACAAAATTGCGGGAAGCAGCGCAAAGTCCATTCTGTGTTTGCTTGATCAAATATTTGGTGTTTTTAAAAATGTTATAGATTTTTTTAATATGTCTTGAGACAAAGGTCTTCTTAATGATTTTCAGTTTTGTTTAAGATAATTAAAGCAGCAGTTTTTAAATAACGAAATTATATGTAAAAGTTTGGTATTTGGGGTAAAAAGCACCTCTGCTGTTGGGGCTAAAAGGCACAATAATTAACATGGTAATTAATAGAAGGCTGACTTTTCCATTTGTTGACATGACATTGTTAGATTCAGATGGTAAATATCATATATTATGTTGGGTCTCCATCTTAAAGATAATCACCTTGTTTAGAATGAAACCATCATATTTAAAAACATGATATTAATCATATCATATAATAAAGTATCATTTGTTGTTACTACTGTAAATCTATATGCAATTGCTATGGGATCTCCTTCAATGCAGTCAGAAGCTTTACATTTTAAAATGATTTTGTTTCTTTATTTTAAAATATATGTTTTACATCAACATATTTTAATGACAGTATATTTATTGAACAATAGTAAATTCTTTTATTTATCAAAATAAGCAGAAAATAGTACAAACTTTGCTAAAGTGATTGTTTTAAACAAGTATTAAACAACAACAACATTATTTTAGCTTAAGTATTTGTATCAATACTGTGCCTTTTACCCCATGTGTGGGGTTAAAGGCCCCCCTTGCCACCTCATACATTTATCAGATTTTTAAACAAAATAAATGACTTGTATGATTCATTTTCAAACAAAATCTTTTGCTCTATAAATGTTCAATACAAATGTATATATTTTTCTGCAATCATACACTTTGAGCGCAGTGAAAAGCACATTTTTTAGCCTTGTTGTACCCTATAGAATTGCAATATCAGTCATTATTAGCCATAACATGAAAATCATTTTCAGCCTTTCAGTATTAAAAGTAACATTTTAATATCAGTGCATTTGTAAGGCTACACTCTTTGTAGTGAATTTGGACTAAACTAAATGTAGCATCATAAAGATTACATGTTTGAAACAGACTTTCTCAGAAATGTCATCAGCGTGTTAGAACAACATCATGTTGCTATCTTATCATGCTAATAATGAGCTTATGGAGGGCTGCAAAAGACCGGCCCTCTGTTCAGAGGGATGAGCTGGATGTGGAGGGGGCCTCTGACACCTGTCACCCTACAAGCCAAGCACAATTACGGCTTCTCTTGGGGGTGGAGGGGGGGACTTGCCTGGAAGTCATGCGGCTCCTGGTGCAATGGGGAAGCGTTTGAAGATCATTAGTGTTACAGACCCTGTCTTCATGGCCCTGACAAACCTACTGAATACTGTGCTTTGATCAGGCCCAGGCATTTTTGTCAATAGCAAGGGGTACAGTGCATACATTAGAAAGTTACTCGCACAAAGTCAGCAGGTAAAGTGTCGCGTTCGATAAGAGTCCTGCATTGTACTGATTGGACCTAATTAGCATCATTTCTGTTTGGACATCCTGGGCAATGAGCAAACTCAAATGTCGTAAAGTATCAATGCATGAACTCATCAGTTAGCTTGCTTAACCAACACAAGTAATGAAAATTCTCTATTTCTAGACTTGAAACCTTTTTCAATGAATGTGAAGTACTGTATCTGAAAAAAGGGGTTATGGTCAATAACTTTTAATTTATATCAAAGCTACTGTATGACCTGACATCATCAATATCGTATCACGTTTATTGGGGTTGACCCCGTAAGTGAGTGTGCTGAATAATAAAACACACTGTTAAAGTTCTGAGGAGTTTAAATTTTATCAACACCTACTCTACGTACCATCATGAAACAAGCTTGATGCATTTTTTTGTATAGTTCTGCTCACCAAACTGACATATTAATAAATGTTTCATTTTCTGAGAAGTGGGATGGGAGGGAAACTGTCAGAATACACACTGTTCTGTGATGTTTCAATGATTAAGAAACCAAGCATTTTGCTGCAAAGATGAGATTCATCATAAATATTGAGATGTGAGGGAGATTCATACGACTGTGGCAAAAAAGACTTAAAATGAATAAAGAGATGTAATTGACCAGTGTACACTCGTATGCAATGAGTATCGGTAACACTTTATTTTGATAGTCCACTTTGGATATTCTACTAACCATATTTCTTGCTTCACATTTTACATTGCTCGTAATGTACCCTGGATTAACAATTAATTCTGGGTATTCATAAACTGATTTTTTTTTTACACAGCCTAAACCCTGTGTTAATATTCTTATTTTCATATTTGCAGCTTCATTGTCACTAACTGGATGGACTGTTTACATAAAGGCCCTGGCATTGCACATCCTTTTGTTACATACTGCCACAGTACTACCAGTTTTTCCAGAATGGACTTTTCTTTGGACTATAAAGGTAAGAATAAAGTCCCTTTCTCACTCATGCCTTTTAAATAGGGGTGTAAAGGTACACAGATGTCACGGTTTGGTACGTAACTCGGTTCAAGGGTCACGGTTCAATACAATTTCGATACAACAGAAAAAACAAATCAAATCTACTATGCTAGGTTTCTTCTCATTTATTTTAAACAGACAGTAGTACAATTTTTTTTTCCACCTACATGTGAAAATACTAAATATTTCATCAAATTAATGTCATATATAGGCTATAAAATCTGCAGTACATATACAGTAGTCAACATTTGAAGTGGATCAAAACCTTTCATCAAAGTTGTCCTAAAACCAAAACAATACCCATTCTTCTCTTAGGACAACTTTGATGAACTTTATTGATCCACTTCAAATGTTGACTACTGTATACATACAAGGAATAAATACTTGAAATATATTTAATTTAGTTAAATATAATTTAGTTTTAGGGGAGGGAACTGTGCGACACGTAATGTAGCCTATATTTGCTGAGTTTCAGTTCAGTTTTGTGACTGAAAGGAAACTCAAATGGGAGAAAGCAACATTCTGTTTGTTTTTTAAGTTGATTTTGCTGGTATGAGGAAAGTTTAAGTAATCGCGCCGACGCACACAAACACAAAACATATCCATTCCAGGCTTCTAGCATTGCTAACTTGACAAAGCACTTTATTAAAATAAAACACAGTGAACCAATCAGCGCGCCCGCCTCACTGTGTCACCGTTAGAATGCGACTGAAGTACAAAGTCTATAATTTGCATGATAAATAATAGTTTAGCATTTGATACATCTGCAAAGTTGCGAAGCCGACAGTGCAAGATAAATAAAGTTATTGTCTGTCAAAAAAAAAAGAGTCGGCTCACCATCGCCTGAACGAGTCGTCGGGATTTCGAATCTTTTTCTGTTACGGGCACACAGGAAGGCCATGCGAGGACGGCTTGTTTCTGCGTCGACCAAAGCGCATGCGCACTGTTGGCGGGCAAGATGCGCAGCGCTTTCTGTATTCGGTGTGAAAGCTTCAGGGCTGTCAATCAGTTATGGCAATAGGCGTTTAGTTTTCCTACACACGCTATACGCGATAGACCAATCATGAAAGACTGCGCTATCTGACCAATCACAGCAGCGAGGGCTCACGGAAAGGAGGGGTTTAGAGAGACTGATTCTTCGAACTGCTTCGTAGGAGTCGTTTACGAATCATTTAGAAATTAGGTAAAATTAATTCTATTTTTGGAGAAAACTAAAGTGTTTTTTTTTTATCTTGCATACATGTAAACCTGTTTTAGGAGTCTCATAAAACTATCAAACTATTAGCAACCTTTAAAATGGCATAATAGGAGCACTTTAAAGTAACGTTATACTCCTTTGTCAGTGAAAGACATGTTCAGAATCAGCACATGGTCACTAGTGGTCTTTGTATTCAAGTGCGCAACTCCTCGCTGTTCTTCTGCTGGCGGTTATCAAACAGAGTTGCATTACTGCGGGCGCCCCCTTCTGGATTGAGGGTGAATTGTCTGTATTCGTTGTAAGGCCTCATGCACCGAACCGAGATGCCCGTACCGTGACGGTTCGGTACGAATACATGTATTGTTACACCCCTACTTTTAAGTCATATTTGTTTCCATGATTTTCCAAAGCATGTGAATATGAGGCTAAGCATCTAACCTTAACATTCTAAAACCGCATGGTTTGATACTGTAAAAGTCTGGTAGCATAGTGAAGAGATTTAAAGGGATAGTTAACCCAAAAATGAAAATTACCCCATGATTTACTCACCCTCAAGCTATGAGTATGAGTATATGACTTTCTTCTTTCAGACAAATACAGTCAGAGTAATATTAAAAAATGTTCTGGCTCTTCCAAGCTTTATAAAGGCAGTGAATGGTTGTTGAGATTTTGAAGTCCAATGAAGTGCATCCACCATCATAAAAAGTACTCCACATTGCTCCAGGGGGTTAATAAAGGTCTTTTTAAGTGAATCAATGCGTTTGTGTAAGAAAAATATACATAATCAAAACTTTATAAATGGTAATCTCTTGCTTCCACTAACTGTCGTACGCATGTTCACGAGAGAGTGGCGTTAAAGCGGATGAAGTGGTATGTAGGCGTAGCGTAAACTCCAGTGAGATTATGATAATTTTACAAGAACCAAGTTTTGTTTATCAAAATCCTCCAACATTTTTTTTAATGTAAATCCTCGTTTTGTAATTCTAATTTGTGACCGTTTTTTTTTTTTTTTTTTTGTATTGCTCTCTAACTGCACTTCTGCGTTTAACGTCTTTGAGTTCATCACTGCGTTCGCTGGAACGTGACTTTCTTGTAAATGCGCGTACGACAGTTAGCGGAAGCTATACGGTTTATAACGTTTTAAATATGGATATTTTTTTTACGCATAACACGTCGATTCACTTTAGAAGGCCTTTATTAACCCCCCAGAGTCATGTGGAGTACTTTTTATGATGGATGGATGCACTTTATTGGCCTTCAAAAAATCAACAGCCATTTGCTGCCAATATAAAGCTTGGAAAAGGCAGTAGATTTTTGAATATTACTCTGATTGTATTTGTCTGAAAGAAGAAAGTCATGTAAATCATGGGGTAATTTTCATTTTTGGGTGAACTATCCCTTTAACGCCACAAAAGCAGGCGTGACACTGCTCCAGAACAAGTTTTTTTTAACCAAGTAAAAAGTACCTTCATCTAGGGTTAGAATCAGGGTTTAGAAAGACATATAACCCAGGGTTAAGCAGTGAGAAAAGACCTTACGAGTAACTTTGCAACTGCATGTCATTAGCTGCTTTTCCATTACCCTTCAAATTGCGCAAATTGAAATTGCCAATTGAAAATACACCTAATGGAAACGCATTTTGCAAAAACACCCATATATCTCAAAAGGTTTTTACGCTAGCATGAGGTGTTTTTTCAGGCAATTCAAAAAAAGAATATTTTGCAAAACTGCAATGGAAATATTTTTTTCCCCCCGCATTTACAGGCCACATGGTGTATGTAAAAAGTCATATGATCATTCTTCAATTAATTAATTATTTAACCTTAAAATCTACCAAAACTCTGTAATGGAGATACCACCGTCAACAAGATCTAAAGACTCAAAAAAAGACTTCAGAATATTGGTTCCTACCTGATCTTGATCTACGTGGATGTCAGGAACGTGAACAGTTGCTGTTCCATGTTTTAATTTACTCATTCAGTGTGTAAGCAGTTTGCCTCGCACCATGTGCTAGAAACATCTAGACACCCCCCGAAAAAATCAGAATCTCCGGGAGCTCTCAGATACCATAACGCAAGGTACTTCTCCAGATCATGTCACACAAATACAGGCATGTTGTGCCTCAGTGTAACTTTAAATAGCGTGTTTGGCAGGCGATTGGATGAAGGGGAAAAATGATAATTATGGCTGATGAGCAGGAGGCTGCATGCGGTGACAGTGTGACAAGTGAGAGCTCTTTAATTTGTTGGATCAGATAGTGACACGCTCCATCAGAGGATGGAGAAAACCTTTTCATTTTTGCAAAAGAAAGGTGGAAAGGGGGTCAATTAGCATCAACCATTAGACATCCCATGACATGCTATATATTATCACCTGGTACAGTCATCTTAATGAGAGAGGAACAGAGAATTTTCAACTGTATTGGATTGAATTTGAAGGCAGCACAGTACATGAGCAATCAGAAGAAAAATCGCTGACATACTGTTCCTCACATGCAGCAAATGTTATGATGTTGTGCTTTATATATGTATCTAAATGTATATATATGTAAAGGTTTTGAACAGTAAGATTTTTAATGTTTTTAAAGAAGTGTCTTCTGCTCACCAAGCCTGTAATTTATTTGATCCAAAGTACAGCAACAACAGTGAAATTTTGAAATATATGTACTATTTTAAAATAACTGTTTTCTATTGAATATATTTTAAAATGTAATTTATTCCTGTGATCAAAGCTACATTTTCAGCATCATTACTCCAGTCTTCAGTGTCACATGATCCTTCAGAAATCATTCTAATACGTTGATTTGCTGTTCAAGAAACATTATTATTATTATTATTATTGTGAATTGTTGATGAATAGAAAGATCCAAAGATCAGAATTTATCTGAAATAAAAAGCTTTTATAACAATATACACTATACCATTCAAAAGCTTGGAGTCAGTATATATAT
Source organism: Cirrhinus mrigala (assembly GCA_036247105.1). Taxonomy (NCBI): domain Eukaryota; kingdom Metazoa; phylum Chordata; class Actinopteri; order Cypriniformes; family Cyprinidae; genus Cirrhinus; species Cirrhinus mrigala. The sequence continues at coordinate 20,769,298 of CM070007.1, read as the reverse complement.
ATATATATATATATAATATATATATATATATATATATATATATATATATTAGAAAATAATACTTTTATTAAGCAAGGATGCTTTAAATTGATCAAAAGTGATGATAAAGACATTTATAATGTTACGAAACATTTCTATTTCAGATAAATGCTGTTCTTCTGAACTTTCTTTTCATCAAAAAAAAAGCCTGAAAATAAATAAATAAATAAATAAAATAATAATAATAATAATAATAATAATAATAATAATAATAATAATAATAATAGATGTTTTTTTGAGCAGCAAATCAGAATATTAGAATGATTTCTGAAGAATCTTGTGACTGGAGTAATGATGCAAAACAAATCAGCTTTAAAAATCACAAGTATAAATTACATTTTAAAACATATTCAAATAGAATACAGTTATTTTAAATAGCAAAAAACATTTCAAAATGTTAATGTTTTTGCTGTACTTTGGATCAAATAAATGCAGACTTGGTAAGCAGAAGAAACTCCTTTAAAAACATCACAAATCTTACTGTTCTAAAAATTTTGACTGGTTGTGTATATTTACAGCACTTAACTGTAAACAGTTACGTTAAAAATAAAAACTTAAAAAAAAAAAAAAAAATCCCATCCATTTATTTATTTATCATGGTATATGGTGGCCTGAACTCCTAGACTTACAATTAAATAATGAATAATGCCAAAAGGGAAGTTGATATTTTTCATATCATCCAGTGAGACCAATACAAAGCCACGATTTCTAACCAGTGCCTTATTTGATGCAATGACAGGTGCAGTGAACCCCTCTACAGTATATTGATTTGGAGGACCTAGAGGTATGTGACATCATTATGAGGATTGACCTTCTCCTGCTCTGCCCTGAAGACTTAAAGTAAATGAACATTACTGAGAGCGAGACTCTGGCTTTGCTGTAGAGTTACTGGTGGCATGGAAACATTTTTGGCATGTAATCTGCTTAGATGACATTGTGATCCTGTCTCTCAACTCTAATCAAACAGACTAGTTTTACATGCATTTGATAAAGTGAAAGGTCTAATTTCTTTTGTGGTAATACATTACCATTGTCTGTTCTGTTTCAGACATTCAAATCTGGAGAAAAATAGACAGAGAAAGGTCTGTTGTTGCTTATTAGGAGCTAATTGCTAAGGCCGTGTCCTTTGTACATCCACTGGTTCCTAGTGAGTGTAGACCGCATATTGAGCGAGGTTGCTGTGAATTAAACTCCTGCTACTGAGAACAGGGAAGAAAGAGACTCTCACACACAAAAACACATTCCCTATGTCTTCTCCTCACTCACTCACACACACACACATATTCTTGATTCTCCCTCTCTCTCTCTCTCTCTAAATATCCTGCACACTCCCACATGCACGGCGCATTCGCAATCTTTCTTTTTACTCTTTATTTCTCCTTTACTTTATCTCGAGCTTTCTCTTTCCTTCTCACATTCCGGTGATGCATCCTTTGTCCCTGTGTTCTTAGAGCAAGCTGCAGTGACTGTGTTGGTGGCACAAAGGAGCGGTGGGTATTAAAACAGCTGTCTCTGGTGGTCCGGATGTAATTGGGATTGTTAACGTGCTCGGCTCCTGAGGGATGCTCGTGAGAATGTCTTTGTGTAAAGCACACAAGCTCCACAGCGGCATACCTTGATTTTGATGTACGTCAAAAAAAGCAAACAAGTCACCTGAGCTACTGTACATCAAGTCTGGCTGTTATTTTTTTTTTTCCTCCTGCTTTTTTATCCTCCTGTTTTGGGTTGTTGCTACTGGTGCACTGTTATTTATATGTAAAAGAAAACGTCTATGAAGCTCAATTTTAGTCAGAATTCCTATGAGAGCATCCTTTCTTAGTGGGGAATATAAAAGTGTATTTATAAGCATGCGGACATAGCTTTTGAAGGAGGAGAAAAATCTTTGCAAACCCAGCTCCTAAAAGCACCTGTCTGGTAATACAAATTGAAGCACAATATCATCAAATAACAGGCAGGTACAGAAAGAGACAGAGACAGAGAGAGAAGAAAAACAGACAGAGGAAAGGGGGTTAAAGAAATTCCTTTAAAAAAAAAAAGATGGATATGTGAATATTCGTTAAAGAGCCAAGCATCCATGATTACCTACAGAAATGCAATGAAATTGCAAATCGATTTATTATTTGTAAATTGTGCACAGAGGGCGCACTGCAAGTGCTTGTTCAAACGACACTGCGGCCACTTGTACTTTGATTATGTGTTTTAGTTGAGATCAGATTCATTTTAACCTGATATATTAAAGCTGAGCACTTAAATCGCCCTGATAAATACATTTCTTAACGCTACAGTGAGCCAAAACTACTCCTCAAACTCAATCGCCTCAGAGCGTAACCCAATTGATTTATTTGACGTTAGATATACTTTTGTGTGGTTCATTGTGAATGAAAATTTCATTTGCCGATTTAGGGGTGGTGAAATATAAATGATTTCGTTAAAGTTTCATCATAAATCAGTCTTTGGGTATATACAAGGAGACAGTGATTGGGCCTTGAAGTCTCCTGAGCAGGCGCGCCAGGGGTGGCCCTCCCTTTGGAGAGGTACTGTACCTCTCTCAGTAACCGTTTGGCTTCTGCAGCATCGGCAAAAAATGTTGTGATTGGCATGGGACAGATTTTACGACGACATGCAAACATTAGAATACGTGACACTAGGTATTTATATTTTTAACATCGGAAACGGAGACTTTTTGTTAATATTTATGTATTTAGTTTTTATTTATTTAGCCATTTTTACATTGTCTGTTGATGTATTATTTTAAGTCCGATTTATTAAAGCCAAAGTGCAGGGTGTTTTTCCCAACATGATGCAGCACTTACTCTAATTTAATTTCCTAATTAGTATAAATTTGATGACAAACAATCTTTTAAGACACAAATACACATACTGGCATATTTAGTATCTATATACGTATTTCATCACAGAATAATACACTTAATGAGATATTTTAATGCTTTTTTTTTCACATGGCACATATATGACAGATATTAACTCATTATTGTTCAACTATAAATTGTAATTACTGTTTGGAACATTTAATAAATGTAATGCATTAGAATATTTTTAGCTCAAGTTACATTTTGGATCTCACGTTAGCTGTGCACTTTAACATGCGAGGTTAGTCGGTCGCTATGATGCATCAATTACCCCATCCAATGGACTCGAATAGATTAAACAAATTAGACTAGCCTTGTTAATTAGAACATGATTAAAGGTTTTTAATTAAATCACTGATGAAGTAGTCTAATTAGAACGAAGATATGATAATAGCCCGCTGCGACGAGTATATAATTGTATTGGGTTTGCAATTAAATCCTAAAGAGTTGTAAAAAATCCGCTTTTCTGCGTCATTAATGAAATACTTCACACAGTGTAGCCTGTTCCTGTTGAGACATCAAATTCATAATACACGCTCAATGATAACTCAAATGGCTTTCCTATTTATTATTTCAATAACCGGGAAAACTAATAAATTCGCCAAGACGAAGTAGATTTTTTTCTTTTCTAAATAAAATCAAAGCAGGTTAATTACTGAATGACTCTCGAACAAATATAAATGAAATTTAAATTCAATATTTCTACATTTCACTAGACATAATTTGTTTAATGCGTGTCGGTATATCAAATTACCTCGCTATAATGGAATGATAGTCGTGCGTTTTACTTTGATTTATTTCACCCAACAGGGACAGCGGATGATGGAGCTGTCTGTGGTGATTTCTTCATATTCATCCACGTTTCTCTGTCCAAGCTTCCACTTGCGAATTAGCACAGAATCTTTCTAATATTCTGTATCATCGTGAAAGTACATAAACGTTACAGAATAATTGCACATGCAAGTCTGTGCAACATTTACGAAAAACGTGTTTTTTTAAGAAATGTCTAAACATACCTTCTTAGTATTATTATGTTTCCAAACACTGAACTTTAGAATACAATTCTGCTTTCATTTTATACATTTAACCATTGTGGTTTCCTCAATAACTTTATTGAAGTATCATACAATACCAGCTGCAGTCACTGCAACTGCCCATGCGCAGAGTCCCCAGCGGCGCTGTGGCTAATGAAGAATAATAAATCATGAAAGGTTTTTCAGGTACAGCCGAGAGAGTGTGTAAGAGGAGAGGGAGTGAGAGAATGGGTGAGCGAGAGAGAGAGAGACGCAGCCTGCCCTTCGCCTTAGAGCACAGACAGATCGAGTCCCCGCAGCATTGAATGTAGTCGACTGTCACCTTTATCTCATAATCAAATTCAGCAAGAATCGGGATAAAGGTTAACGAGCGACACTGGCTCTAGCAACGGCGTTCTGGAGATTTGCGCGAAGAGAAGAGAGAAGAAACTTTTTGCAGTCGTTTTAAAAGCGTGAGCAAAGATAAACTCACCAAAGACATCAGCTTCCGCTGTGACAAATGTAAGATATTTTTTGTAAAGGCGGAGGACAAATTTCTGTGGAGCGTTTTGATAAGAGTTGACGTGATCTTTGAAGGAGTTTACCGACAGGTTGCATGGCTTACGGGTGCTCGCGGCACGTCTCAAGCCACGGCACGCGACGGAGCGACCAGGAGATCGTTCTCTCAGCCCATTAGGCAGCAGCAGCACTAGATGAGCTATCTAGAGAGTTGGTGCATCATCCTCTTCACGCTCGTTGCAACGCCAGAGACTTGAGACTTTCGCGCAGCGACTGGGCTTGAACTCCAGTCGAAGAAGAAGAAGAAGAAGGCGGAGTCTTAACTTATTAAAAGGAACTCGCCGAGGCTCGGTCGCAAATATGATGATGATGTCTCTGAACAGCAAGCAGGCATTCGCCATGCCCCACACCAGTCTGGCCGAGCCCAAATACTCCAGTTTGCATTCTTCGTCCTCCTCTTCCACTTTGACTTCCAACGCGCCCTCGTCCTCCTGCTCGACGTCCAGACACAGCAGCACGATCAGCAGCAGCGGCGGCAGCTCGGAGGCGATGCGCCGAGCATGTCTCCCAACCCCACCGGTACGTATTCTGCATAATCACCGCTTAAAGGCACATTTTGACAGCCCACTTTTTCTGCTTGATGTTTTTTTCATGTCTGCACAGCAAATCACCCAACACCTCCATTTTTCCCTCCCAACTTATGTATTCAGCCGGGTTTGCCTTTCGTATTAATTTTTATGACCTGGGATGTTGCATGTGTCTTGTTTTGTGTGTTCTTTTTTAGGATTTCTTTTTTTTACATGCTGGAAATGTTTTAAAAGCACGGAGTGGAGCGCGAATTCCCTGCTGACAGTTATGTGTGCATTCTATTTGCAATTGCAGAGCAATATATTCGGCGGATTGGATGAGAGTTTGTTGGCCCGCGCGGAAGCTCTGGCGGCGGTGGATATAGTCTCGCAGACCAAAAGCCATCATCACCCTCCTCATCACAGCCCCTTCAAGCCGGACGCAACCTACCACACCATGAACACGCTTCCGTGCACCTCGTCGTCTTCCTCGTCGTCGTCCGTGCCCATCTCGCACCCGTCGGCTCTGGCGAGCCATCACCACCACCACCATCATCACCACCACCACCAGCCGCACCAGGCGCTGGAGGGCGACCTGCTGGACCACATCACCCCAGGACTGGCACTGGCTGGGGCCATGGCCGGGCCAGACGGCTCGGTGGTCTCCACGCCTGCGCACCCTGCCCACATGGCAGGCATGAACCACATGCACCAAGCTGCCATCAACATGGCTCACGCCCATGGGCTGCCATCCCACATGGGCTGCATGAGCGACGTGGACGCGGATCCCAGGGACTTGGAGGCGTTCGCTGAGCGCTTTAAACAGCGTCGGATCAAACTCGGCGTGACCCAAGCGGATGTAGGGTCAGCGCTGGCCAACCTGAAGATTCCCGGCGTAGGCTCTTTAAGCCAGAGTACCATCTGCCGGTTTGAGTCGCTCACGTTGTCCCACAACAACATGATCGCCCTGAAGCCCATCCTGCAAGCCTGGCTGGAGGAGGCGGAAAAGTCGCACCGGGAGAAACTCAACAAGCCCGAGCTCTTCAACGGGGCCGAGAAGAAGAGGAAGCGGACCTCCATCGCGGCCCCCGAGAAAAGGTCCCTCGAAGCTTACTTTGCTATTCAGCCGCGTCCCTCATCAGAGAAAATCGCAGCAATCGCAGAGAAGCTGGACCTCAAAAAGAACGTAGTGCGGGTTTGGTTTTGCAACCAGAGGCAGAAACAAAAACGCATGAAATACTCGGCCTGCGTCTAGCTCGAGCAGAAGACCAACGCGACGTGTCGAGAGACTCCTAAAACTGTATAGAGACGATTTGTAAAATATTTCTTATCTCACACCTTTTTCAATCATCATTAACTTGTGCATTGAACCAGAATTTCATGACATTCAAAAGAGACATTTGAAAATACCAAATCACTGTCACGTATTACGCAAAGGGGATGTGGAATCATTTAAAGGATCGTTTGACTCATCAAGTAAGACCATTCGTTTTTCCTCACTTATTCTAGCACACTTTCTCTATCAGAGGAGCAAGACTCTTTAAACCTCAATCAGACAGCCTGCCTGAAGCTGAATAGCATATTTTAGTCATCCTGTATCGAGCTACACACAGCACCAGTAATTATTATAAACTGAGAGGGGGAAAAATACTTCAGGTCAAAAGGGTGACAGTGTCTTGTCAGTGTTTTTCTTTTGACGTTTTTCTTTCTCAGCATGTCACGCTTCAATCTGGTGTTAATTCAGGGTTCATTAGATTTAAAAAAAAAAAAAAATAATAAAAAAAAATTAAAAAAAATAAGGACATCACGAATTAAGTCCACGAACGATTTTGCAACATTATTAGATAATAACCAAACAGCTCCTTGTAAATTATTGATTTAGCTGTTACATGCATAATTTTGTCTGTCGTCTTCTTAATTCCACTTCTGTGATTTTAATAACGATAGCCCTAGCCTACAATTAGGCAATGGGCTATAAGAAAATCCATATTTTTCTTGTGAAGGCATATTTGCTATAACTGACCTCTTAGTTATTCAAATAGAACGTATTGGATATACTGAACACGAGGAGAGGTTCAATTGTTTTTAGTAATGGGATTTGTTCAGCCAAATATCTGTTGCAATACGCCTGCGCTCTAACGTGGCTATGTTTCTTATGAACTATTTATCATGTGAGGTAATGTTTACTTCATTACATATTTATTGGGATTCCCTCCACGTTTTTGCTTGAGAAAATCATATTGAGACAACAAGGAAAACGTGGCCCTCTGCAAAAGGGGAAACTGCTTGAAACAGGCCACTTTTGATTATTTATTATTTTTATCTTTCGTTCTTCTAACGTTTCGAAAAGGCACAATCGAGAGATATATGAGAACATTTTCTTTGAAATTATTTTCATGTATGTTATCTGCTTATTTATTTGTATAAATATACGCGTATAATTATGGAGTCGTTGCTTGTTAAATTCACCATGTTTAGTAATGTTTTCTTAATGCAAATGATGAGTTTCATGGAAGCATTCACGTAAAATGTAAATATCTCATTTGGACATACACATAAAATATCCGTACAGGTATTTGCTGTATTGCTGTTTTAGCTGCGGTAACTGTAATGTCTGTTGCTTTAGGTTTAATTGTCGGATCAGTTCATTAATTTATTACATCAATGTATATTTAAGTTACTATTTGATAATTGAATTGAACTATGTGTTTCATTAAAGAACTAAATTTTAACATTTTATTGAAGGTTCTCAATGGGTTCATTTATATTCATAGGCCTAAACAGAGTTTTCAAACGTCTGACGTTTTCATGGAAACATTTATTATATGTTAAATATAATTGAAACGTTTGCCTCCATCTTACATTGCTCGTTGTGTGGATTACACGTGTCTTTAACACCAATTTGCACTTTTCTTATTTCTCTCGCAAGATACAAATGGGTATTCAGATTAGTTTAGTATCTTGCTGTTTGCCTAAAAAAGACATCTTGACATCCTCTTGAGCTGTAGAGCTACGCTTGGTATTTCCACGAACGACTTACTGCTGCTAGCATTCGCAACCCTTAGAAGCCTACCTGAGAGCAAATGCTAATATTCTATTAGAGTCTAATCATGAAGTCTATAGAGATCTGGGGAGGTCCCTCGAGCACAGCGCTGCCAGATGTCAGGCCGCCAGAAAAACACCTCGCCTGCCAACGTGCCGGGCTCCATTTAAATCCACAGTCGATGGTTCTCGTTCTTCTGCCGACATAGGCAGCCCTTTGAAGACTGACTCAGTTCACTGTTAGGCCGTATGAAAAAGAAGAAAAAAATAAAAAAGAGACGGGAGTGTCATCTCAGTAGCGGCGCATGTCATGGCATTCTAGGCGTACCAATTGCTTTCAGCACCACGGACAGCCGCCTGAATAGAGGAGGTTTTCGCCATTGATGTTTCCTGCCGATTTTCAAAGGGATTTAACAGATGATGAATGCAATTTGCATTTCGTTTTGTTCTTTTGAAAAACAAGAGTGTAGTATGAATATGTTCGCAAAATTGCAGTGTTTTATTTGTATTTTTTAAACAATATTTTTGACCGCCTTTGAAACATGACAAAGTACAATTTCCAAAACATTGTGCAATTCATTTAGTTTGCATTTTTAACGTTTATCTGCGAAAATTCGTGATTTTTGCCAAAACCTCGATAGAGGTTCTTTCGCAGGCCAAACAATATCCGCAATTATTTTATATAAAATGTAAAGCCTTTTAACAATCATATCAACATTCAATTCATTGGTGCCTTGGTTAACTTTAAGAAGCTCACGGACTGAATAGAGCCTAAGTTCTCATCAATTCCAACCTGCTTCAGAGGAGGAAATCAGTTCTCCTAAACGAGCTGATCACTTAACACGATAATATGAACGAATTATTAAATTACACATGGAATTATGAAAATCAGATAATTACTAGCACTAAGTAAGTAATCATTAACTGGAGCTGTTAATTACAGTCGGTCGTGGAGGGCTGAACTTGGAGAGGCTCGTCGGGAATGGAAATGAATCTCGTTGCTTGACACTCATGGACGAAACGGCCTATCCCGAGCGAGCTACCCCCTACTTAACTTTCAGATAGGTGCGAAAATTATCGATCGAATTTTTTGAACACAAACCATTCAGGAGGAAAACAGAGAGGTAGACTAAAATATGGGAGCATTCAGTACATACACCGGAGCGCTTAACTTTCAATATTTCCAAGAAAAGCGACCGTGTCGTTTTATTCTACCTTCCTTTAATAGACTGATCCAAGAGAGGGCACTGACCTGTTAGCGGTATCGCATACATGTGATTCTCATGCTTTAAAAACCGTGGTGGTCACACGCAGAAAGGAAAGGGCAGCGCTGTTTTCCTTTGTTATAATTAGGTCTTCTGTTTTCTTTCTCTTTCCCCCTGAACATTTCCCCCCTTTCATAGGGATAGTGATGAAATTTTAATGAAGCCAGGGACTGTCGGTGCTCCGCCTGGGGACCTACGAATAGAATATTTTAACTGTACATTTACCCCAAGTGTCTGCCATCAAAGCACGTTAAGACAAACCACAGGCCTCTGACGTGTTGGAGCCCCTTATTTAGTACTTGAACATTTATTGTATTGTCACTGATGTCCACTGTATTTTGATTTTTCCCCCCACGGGCATTATTGGTAGAATTGTTAAAAAAAATGCTGTTTTTAACTGTGGAAAATATAAGGAATTATATGTGAAATTAAATCATTCGAAATCAAATAGTTTTAGAGAGGTGTAATAATCATAAAACATCTTAAACAACACAAATCACTAATACATAACGAATACACAAGTTCACCATGTCTTGAATTCTCTCTGTCTCACACACGTTGAAAATAACACTGGCCAAAGGCGATATAGAGTTATACGCATATCTGATTAAATTGGAAAACCAATAATTGTGATAATAATGAGCGAACTAACAAGATATAGAATAATAAAACCACAATGCAGAAAATAATATTAGCAAAACAATAAAAAAAATATAATAATAATAATAATAAAAAAAAAAAAAAACTACAGCAAGAAAGCTGCTTAGAAGCCAACACTACTGCTACAAATAACAGTTATTAACAAATTTGGCTCGTCTTGCAGTATTTACGATAGGATACGATATAACTTTATTGTCAGACAAAGTCTGAAATTTATCCTAGCCTACCTGTTATCATAATTTTTATTAACTGTTATATGCCAAAAACAACTACGAAACGTCAATTATTTTCAGGCTTGCTGACGTCTACAAGTTAGGTTTTTAATTTTAGTCTTTACGCTGACCTTTATGTCTTTTGTATTGTTCATTATGGAGCGTATTATATTATCAAACATGCTTTAAAAGGACACCCAAATAAATATTTAAACACAATCTTGTAACAAAGTATTGTAATATATATGTATGTGTATATACACACACATTTCAGAATTTAACGAAATGTCATATTCGCCAATCGACACATCATTAGCCTGAGGGTTTATTTGTATTAATATTATAAAACCTTTGAATTTGATTCGATGTATTAAACAGTTCAATAGCCAGGGTTAGGTTTATATTAACAAAACTTGACACGAATTAACCATAATTTACATTCCATAGTTTTCTAAAATCATTCAGATTACGGTGAGTCAGGTGAACAAATATAATTTTCCAAAACGCCTAATAACAAATGCAGTGACTGAACACAATTCTTATTTAAAGCCAAATCAGTTCACTATCCTTACTCCGTAAGTACACCCCATAGATTGTGGCATACTGTTGAAATTTGTGTCTTCAAAAGAGGCCTATGGTGATTAAATATTAAAGAGTCTAGGATGAGCCTGTATGTTTCTCGCCCAGTTCTGGTTTTCTTCTTGCTCGCCACGAAATTCATTTAGGCTTTAACGCACAGCACGTTGCGTTCTCTTATTCTCAGACGCTGTTGCGCCGTTCCAAATGAGCAAGTCGCAGTTAGATCGCGCATTTGGCAATAATGAGAAGGTGGTAGAGCTGTCTGCTGGATGTGTGTGTTCATTGAGGTTTGACAGCCGTGCTCCGCTGCAGATCTATTCATCATACCCGCAAGGACTGCCTCTCTCTCTCTCTCTCTCTCTCTCTCTCTCTCTCTCTCTCTCTCTCTCTCTCTCTATCCCCTCTGTCCTCAGTTTATACAGAACAGAATCATTTACATAAAGTCCTTAAGGCAAATAACTGTTGGGGGCTCTAATTTATATCTGATCGAAAATTAGCCGTCATTATGCGCCCCATTAGCCGCGTCTTTAATGTGCTTCTAAGCACCATTTGTCAAGCAGCTTGTTAATATCCTTCAAGTCTTTAAAGTTGAGAGCTCATTAAAAGACTCTGCGCCCTGGTATTGATGCTATTTTATAAAATTCTGCAAAGCGTAAAGGACCGTTTAAAAGTTTTCTCTTCCTCCTAGAACTGAATGATGTATGGTTTCCTAAGCAATATGCAGGATATACCATTGTTTCCAATCTGAAAGTTAGGTTAGTGTACGCGCTGTAGTCAACAAGACAGGTATTTAGCGGGAAATCACATCTAATTTTTCGCGTTGTTAACTAAAATTATGAGGATATCACAAAATCGTGTAGGCTAATTGGGTTCTGGCAGGTGAATTAAATTCTAACACGCAATATAACCGACTTGAAGGTTTGCAAAACTTACTTTGAATCTTAATCATAAATTGCATTCCTAAGTAATTAAGAAATCACCCTTTAAACACATATAGGATGCATTCTAAAAGTCGTGCCAATTCAATAGAAATCATTTCGCACTGTGTGTTGTATATAGCCGAAACTGTCTTTTATTTCACACTTTATAACATATAACTAAAATTGGTAAAAGACATATATACACTTAAAAAGAAAAAAAAAGTCTTCAGATAAGGCGCCACATAGTGAACCTCGTCTATGATTTTTCTTAAAATAGCTGACCATCTAAAAAGTCACTGTATAATTCGTACATTGTCAATAGGTAATGTGTTTCTTATCATGATCTGTCGTCCATAATTAGGCATGTGCCGGGTGCTGTCTGCCCGTGGGTGGGATTTAACGGGTCCTTATTATTAGTTAAAAACTCAAGCGTCCCGTCGTTGCTTCCGTGCACTCCTCCAGGCTAAAGCAATAAAGCGCGTAATTAGAATGCTAAAGACAGATGTAAATAAAAGCAATGAGACAGCGGTGAGAGATGAGGCGCTGGGGTCAGGTTCTCATCAAAAACCCAGTTGGTGTGATGACACGATGCCCGGCCAAGCGCCAGAGGCCCGGGGCTACAGCGACAGACCACAGGCAGAATGTACTAAACGACTTCGATGGAGAGCGCATGAAAACCTAAAACGTCTTTAAAGCATTTCTGACTATATTGCATTATGCATGCATGTAATGCCCCCAATGAAACGTTATATACTGTAAGCTTTGTGAAATATCACGCGTAGTTTGTCTTAATGTGTTTATCCCATTATTTTGTCTCCTTATTCCATTGTGTTGCCTAGCGCGGAATCGTTCTAATTACGCTTTGTCACACTGAAAGTGAGGAGCGCAGATATTTAAATTCTGTTATTTTGTAAAACTACTTTCAAAATCTAAAAACATGTATTTTCTCGAAATTATTAGGGAAACAGCTAAATTATTTGCAGTTACTTTTAAATAAAATTTGTCCGCTAAAGCAAACACATTTCGCACCTTTCGCTTGTGTCCATAAAAAGTTGTATATTTGTATGTATGAGTAATATATATATATATATATATATAGCTTTAATTCCTTCACATTATCATAGAATCTCATTGTAATGTCACACCCTCAAGTGATGTAATTGTTTTAGACACTAGGGGTGTGTTTTATTCAAGCTAAGTGTGCAGAGATCTGGGCCAATGAAACAGACATAGAGGAAAAAAAAAAAGAAGAAAGAGAGAGAGCTGCCCTGTTTAAAGAGCTTTCACTTTTCTGTCTGTTCCCTCTCTTCACTAATGAGATGTTCAGTAGAGGTTTACCTGGCTACCCATTAGCCGGGCTTTATTGTACCCCAGCCGCCTCTCCCCTTGTTTTCTTTCACTGCTCACATCACTAATCACAGATGCTGGAAATGCTGACTACAGAATACGGAAGGAAAACATGCCACCATTCACTAAGTGTAGCCTAAGGTACAACACTGCAGCTCTTTGTGGAGACTGGAAGCATCTCACTTAAAAGAGGTGTATAATAATAATAACAATAATAATGAAAATTTTCATTTATGTCATATTTTAAGAACAATACCTTTAAACAGTACCAAATTAGGATTTTTTCAGTAGCAAAACCCTCTTTTGGTGCTAAATAGAAGCCTTTTTTTTATAAGGTTCCATAAAGAGCAATGGTTGAAAAAATATCACTATATATATGAAAGGCTTTGAAAGTAGAATTATAATTATTTATTTATGTATTGATTGGTTTGCTTTGAAAATAAATATAAACTATTGTATACAGAACCTTATTGGTGTTATGTTCATTAATTCTAGGGTTTTTTATACTATTTATTAATATTATGCTTTTAGCCCTCTGTCTATACGGTCTTAAAATATTATGTAGCCTCTATTAGGGTTTTACAACAATTACGATGACAAAAACAAAACAGCAGACATTGCGATTGGACAGTATGTAAGCGCTTCAAAATATAAAAAGTCATGGAATAGCTTATAATGTTTTTGTGACTGGGGATAAACCCAATAATAATTACAAAACTCTTACAATATGGATCATAAATTCAGTATGTTTGTCGCTTGCTTTTTGGAGAAGAGAGGTGTCCTCAACTGACAGAGTTGCTCACACTTATATGTTCTGTTAAAAAAACAACAACTGAAATGCGAGAGAGAAAAAAAATAGATGATTGGTAACAAGATGTAATTTGAAAGTAAAAAATTATAGATATTTTTAGAAGGATATCAAGCACCTGTTGAAGGTGTGTTGACAGTAAGTGTAGTTGGATGGCTGAGCTCAAGATAATCAATAATGTGTTGGCTTTGAAAGAATTGTTTTGACCGTTACGGATTTAAAAAACAAACATAAACTCTAAAACAAAGAATCATTTCAGCATAAAAGCGTTCTTTAGGACGATATGGATCTGACTTGCACTGTTAGTATGTGTAAAGAAGCTTTGAATAGTCTTATAACAAAGAGCTACTATAGTGCTCAATGCTCTTTGACAGGTGTTGGGGAAAAAAGGCTTGGAATGTAATTAAAAATAAATTAATTTCAATACTTGAGGCAGCTGATTATTGTGCCTGAATGCAGTTTGTGTACTTATACCACAATGCGCGCTAACATTAAACACAAAAAGGATCTGCCTACATTTTGCACATGACAGATTTATTTGCATTTTGTATTAATTTTTAAAATCAGGACATGCACTGGTGAGATTTTACAATTGTTAACACTTTATAAATTTGAACGGAAGATAAATAGCTTAATAATTCTTAAATTACTTGTAAAGCATTGCTTTAAACTTATTGTAATATATACCTTTTTACTATTTTTTTTTTTTTTTTTTACTATTTTTTAATGTCTTTAAAGGCATTTAAATATTAGTCTTTTAACACATCAAGATAACAGAAAAAAAAATAAATAAATAAAAATAAAATGAAAAATAAAAAAAAACCCTGAGTGTTTTATAGTGAATTACATCCTTGTAGCAGTAACGGTCTCCAAAGTGTCTTTATAAAAGGCTGATTACTGTTCGAAATACATCAACTGATGGCTGCGGGCTACCAATGCTCGTGCTGCTGTATTGTAGTCAGGAAGAATTTTGTGGTATCATGACATGTTTTGAAGCAACTGACAATCATAAAGATTGTTAGTCCTTGAAAATAAATCATAAACATTTGGAATACTCTTGCAAGTAAGGTTTCTACAAAAATGAGTCTTTGGGAATTAAAGTGTCACTTTAAAATCATTATTTAGTCATTTTATCTGCTGAAATAGCACACTAACAATCTTCAGATGAAAAAAGATCATTTTGCCAAAGGACCATTACAGTTTGGAGCACTTGGCCCACTTCATAATGGGGGCCACAAATAATTTTTGCACTCGGGTGCAACATTGCCTTGTTTTGTTGCGAGTTTGAGTCACATGAAGGGACACAAACAGCTGTAAACAACAGAGCAATCAGTGTCCCATCTGCTACTATGGCCCACTTACATGAACGTATGTCGCCACTTCTTTTACCCTGTGCCAAGCGAGTGCCTGAGGACAAGAGTCCCCAAGAAAAGGACCCATTTTCCGAGGATGAAAAATGAAGAAAGAAAAAAGTTGTTACGGCAAGAAAATGGCATGTAGGCAGCTATCTCAGATACACGCTAGTTTACAATTCTCTCTCATTGCCTCATACAATTAACGAATTACACTGAGAAGTAAGTTGAAATGAGAACATCTCTTGTTTTTTTAATGTCAATATGAAGATATATAAACTTTGTTGTCTTATAAAATATATTTCTGGAAAAAAAAAAATGACACTGTTTACAGAGGAATAGCTGGTAGCTTAGCAGTCAACAAGTCTAAGTGTTACCAATATAAACATACCACCATGCCTTTGAAAAAGACAACAAGGTGCTCTAGAGAGTCACTTTGAATATAAAGTCTCTGCCAAATAATACATAACAAATACTTGAGCAAACCATCATCCAAAAACACAATAAATTACGTTTTTATGAACACAATTAAGCACCACTTTGTTATTGCTTATCACAATAAACAGTACTTAATTTCAGGGCAGAAAAAAGCAATCATTAATTATGAATTGGCAGGATGATACAATGAGCAACCCAAGGAGAGGTAAGCTCTGCTCTCTCTATTACTTAAACAGAAGCGTCCGCTGGGAGAGGAGCAGTATAGCCCATGGGGCAAAGACGTAGTGCTGCATCAGTTCATCCATTCCATTGGCCACGGTAGTATTTGCATTAAATTACTGACGTTAGATAGCCTATGTTTGTTGCTGTTAATCAAGTGTTAATTCTAGATTATTAAGGTATCAGAGAACTGATGTATTAAAGAATTACTGGCAACACTTTACAGTGAGGTCCTATTAGTTAGGGTTAGTTAATGCATAAACTAACAATAAACAATAGATTTGTTACAGTATACATCTTTGTTGATGTTGGCTTGTAAAAATTCAACTTTTTATTGTTATCTAATGCTCAGGTCAATTAAATAATATTAACAGATACATCTTAATCACTGCTTAATCTTCACTAATTATTGTCATTAACTTGATTGTGAGATATTTGTTCAGAGATAACTGAAAAGTATGAAAGTTGCTGTTGAACGTAAGTAGCAACAGATTTTTTGTTCTGTATTGTGACATACAACAAAGAGTAATGGCAGTAGTAGGGCAGGACTTGATAATTTGCATCAGTTATTGATTAGATTTTGAGATGTGGGTGTTCTATTCAAAAATGGCAGATGTACGCAAGCTTGAATGACTGCAGACTAAATGATTGGAGAAGATCTGCAAACGTTACTAGAGAGAAGCCTTTCATTTTCACCAGAAGGTCCAGATACGACATTTTGAGTAAACATTATTAGGTCAAGAAAAAACTAAATTGTTCACAATAAGATCTATGATATGTATTTAGAAAATAAATGTAAATAAATAAATAACACAAAAGTTTTTGTGTGTTTTTGAAAAGTTTCAAGTGCAATGACAACACTGACAGAAGAGGGATGTTCACACAGATTTACGAAAACTACTAAAAATGCTGTATCATGTATGCGAGGCCAGTAGTTGGCAGTGTCATTTCGTAAAAAAAAAATACTATTCCACACATACCTATAGACCAAGGGCCAGTTTTACTAAACATGGCAAATTAGCGCGAGAGCGTAGTTTCAAAACAGGGGAGGGGAAATTTCTGTAGGTGATTTATGAACAATGCCCAAATTAAAGAACAAACAGGCAACATCTTATTTACATATTGACCAATGCAATATACCAAGAGCAACGCAAATTAGCGTAGTCGCAAATAATGAATAAAGAAATAAAGAAGTCACAGTATGTTGAAAATAACCGGAGGCCAAAAAATGAAGGTTTGCTAGAAGTTTTGATAGACCTGATATTGTGTGACTCCTAGTTGAGGGTTCCAAGTCGTTTTTTTATTTCCTGAAGCAAATTAAAAATAACATGGCTTGGGAAATGATATGTTCGAATAATGTGTTCTGGAATTCCAAATAAATTAATACATGTGGAAAAAATAATCTCCCTTATACCACACGCTCTCTGTTCTCTACAGTGCCTCCTCCTAGCAACAATAATTGCAGTCATTTCAAGTGCAAAATAGTTTAAGCCATGCTTTTTTGGGGCATTAAATAATGACGCAAATGCCAGTAATTTGATGAGACATTTACACAGAGACAATAAGAGTATCATTTTCAAAAACTTGCAGTTTAATTTAATTTTCAGAAGTTTGGATTTTCAGGTCCCCAAAACACTCCTGTGCTCAGTTACTGTTGTTTAGAAAATTTTTAGTGAGTAAAATAGTTTCAATTTTACAAGTTTAAATAGATACACCATCTTTATGAGTATGTGTTTAAATCCTACCTTATCTCATGATGAAAACGTACCTGTGGGAACCTTTTCGCAAGACACGAAATACGTACCAATAAGTACATATCACAGCAGTTTCCAACAGAAATGAACACTAGATGTGGTAGAACAGTGAACACTTGTAATCGTTTTGGTACATGGTACATGATTACAGCCCATAGCTTTCCCGAGGTAACAAGCTTGCTCGGTAGCTCGGCAGGCATGAAGACTTAGGATGTGGAATCCTTGGATACAAATCTCATGAAAAACATGACTCACAATGCATTTTTACGTCACATTCGCTTTTGTTCAAATTATGTAGTGCAATTATGCTGTTTAGGTGTAGTGCAGATGGTATGTAATTTATAGTTATATTATTATAGCGCCACTCAACGGACATCTCTCCGGGGACACCTACAAAACCAACGTCACATAAAACGACCATATGTATGTTCATCTGAAAAAAAAAAAGAACACTCTTTTAGTGCCACTCTTTTCACATTGAATACATCACGAAACCTACATGGCGGTACGTATTTTGTGTCTTGCTAGTTGATTAAATCAATTAATCATAGTAAATCATTAATTAATCATTAATCTTTCAAAAACGGTGATTCTTTCAGAAACAAAAAAGAGACTCTCTTCATGAGTGAGTCATTGAATTATTCACTCAACTGATTCATTAAATAACAGGGATTCATTCAAAAATAAAACAATACGTCATTTATTATTTTCTCAATCAATTTTTGTTGAGAAACACTGATTCATTCAGATGCTCAAAGATCACTCGTAATATAAGCGTGGCCCTGATTACATGCATCTTCATGTGAGACAGCAGCACAGACAGTTAAACTGCCTATATATTCATATTTTAATTCTTGATTTATTAAATTAGGAACTCTGTTTAAAACTTGAAATATAAAACAATCAATCAATCTTTTCATAATATTTTGTTCAAGAAACCGCTGAAATCCATCAGCCTCATTATGTCTGCAATCACATTAGCCAAAGCTGTCTGGCCACCACTAGGCTCACTAATAACCATTAGACCATTAAATGGAGCCCACTTCACAGGTGAAGGATTATGAAAGCAGAGAACTAGTTAAGTATGCCTAAGGTTTACAATGATTTTTGGCTTGAGAGTCAATGCCCTTAATGACAGCTCAAACACGCTTAGTGCCTGAAAACCCATCTGGCTCCATTATTTGAGCAGGGGTCAAAGGGACTTGTAGTCCTCTGGGTGGAATTCTGGGAATTGTGGGATATTTGAATCAGGTAATATCCCCTTTTCTTTCGCAAGGCTCTCAAAGACTCCTGTCTGTTATTCTCGCTCTCTCATTTACTTCACTGCCGCAACAATGTAATATACATAATTCAAACAACCAGGGAATGGCTGTGGGCTCCCAACCACCTGCTGGCTTTTATTAGCTAATTAATGGTGATTTATCGTAGTTGCTAATTCGAGTGTAGCCGATTGCCTTCAGGAGTCTATGAACGCCATGTGAATTCTGATGGTAATTATGCTTATTTGATGGGCAGTCTACTAAAACAAAAAGTTCTGTCTCTCGTGCCCCACAGCAATGAAATTTTTGACTCTTACGGAGACGACCTTGTATGTGTGTGTGTGTGTGTGTGTGTGTGTTTTTGTCTCATTAGCACCTCCCTTATGGGTGTATTTTAATACCTATACATGTGATTTGAAAATACTACTTTTTAATTGTATTTATTTATTTTTATTTTATATAATCATTTCTATTGATAAAATCTACCTATGTCAGTAAAAGGTTGCAAAACTTAACACATTGCTAGCAAAAACTGTCAACATGCAAATGTGTTGTTATATTTTCAAAATATTAAACAAGCTACTTCACGTAAATATTTTAGATCAAGAGGTTTGGCTGACAGAAAAAGTTCGGGAACCCCAGAATTAATTCAGTCAAGTAAGGACCAAGCCATCGGTTCCAACTGATATTGCATTTAAAAATATTCAAATAGTAATAAAGTTATAATCATAGAAGATACCAAACACTTCATTGTGATTTCAATCTCGCGTCTTCCGAGAGAGCTATGCTGCAAGACATACAGATGAAGAAAAGCACTTTTAGTGATGTGCATGTTGAAATGAGAGAAATGTCTTAAGGCTGCTCCTGTGAGTCCTTTTGTTGTCTTGGTGAGCTCAAGCAAAATCTGTAGAAATACGTGCTCAAACATCCTCTCCTTAATGTTCACAAGATTCACTGCTTTCAACAGGGACAAACGTGGGATGACATTAGGAAATAGCCTGAAGGGCCAACACTGGTTTCCTTTCAGTTAATGTACATAAAAGTCACAGTTTTCACACACACACACACACACACACACACACACGTTGTGTTTCCATGTTTTATGGGGACATTCCATAGGCATAATGGTTTTTATACTGACAAACCCATTTTCTATCGCCCTACACCTACCCTACACCTAAACCTAGCCCTCACAGGAGACTGTGCACACTTTTACTTTCTTAAAAAAACTCATTCTGCATGATTTATAAGCCTGTTTCCTCATGGGGACCTCACAAATGTCCCCACAAGGTCAAAATTTACTGGTATTACTATCCTTGTGTGGACATTTGGTCCCCATAATGTGATAAAAACCAGGTACACACACACACACACACACACACACACACACACATACTGGTTTCCATTTTTTGTGGGGACATTCCATAGGTATAATGGTTTTTATACGGTACAAACTGTATTTTCTATCCTTTTACCTAACCCTACACCCAAACCTTACAGAACTCTTCTGCATTCTACATTCTGTATGATTTATAAGCTTGTTTACTTATGGAGACCAAAAATGGTCCTTACAAGGACAAGGATTTTGGATATTGCTGTCTTTTTGGGGACATTTTAGCTGAAATGGAAACAAAATCTATGAACAGGGCCAACACATGAATGTTAAAATACTTACTGTTTTACAACATATTAACAATGTTGGTATGAAACACACACACACACAATGACAATGTAACCTAAAACCTAAAAATGACCAAAAGTTTTAACATAATAACTTCTTGAAGAAAATAAGCTTCACATTTAAATCCTCTTTTAAATACTCCAATAACTGGCTCAATTTACCTTTGTAAGTGTCTCATCATAACCAAGTTTAACCTCAAGTGTCTCACCATCAGTGATGGAATAACAGCGTTGTTTTTTTTTTTTCAGAAATTACTAATCAAACGAATTACTGTTTCCCCCGTTATAATGCCGTTACTGACATTAAAATGCGACGTTACTATAATTTATTATAATATTATTATAATTTTATTTTATTTTTCAGTTCATCAGTGTACCAGTATTTGATGAACCGTAAACTCTAGTGTGAAGGCACACGAGCCGTCGTTTTATCTCATACGCACGAAAAGAAAGATACAGAGCGAAAGAGCCTTATACCATGCAGAATTGACGTGCACCATGTAAACAAAATACTTTGTTGAATTTTCCTGTCATACTAACAGAGTTCCTTTGGAATTCTTCAGCTTTTAAGAACTGCCGGTTTCTCCAGTAGTAGGCGGAACTAATGCATAAAAGGCAATCTTATTGGCTGGCGTTTACCTATTATCACCCCTGTTTTGATTTCAGCAAATCAGTTTGAGTGAACGCAGACAACGTGATTAATATTCATAAACCCAGCAGCTCATTAATCCTTAGTGCGTTTTATATTGTTATTAGTACTAGAATTCGTAGTAGTTTTGTTATCTTATCAGTATTATTTTTTGCTTTTTTACAGAAACACTAAATTAAAAACAATATCTTCAGCACCACTACCAGTCTTAAGTTCCGTAAACATGACAAACATGCATTCATACATGGTTATTCTAATTACTTAAGTTCTAATTACTAAAGTTTAATGCTAAATTATCATAATATCATATCATATTGACTGATGCTAAATGTACTTTCAGATATTTAAAAATCTGTGTCATTAAGCTTTATATATATATATATATATATATATGACACACACACACATACACACAGGATTATGTATACACACAGGATATCAGATATTTAATATTAGTCTGGAAAACTTTAATTCATTTCATTTAAATTTCATTCATTTAACAAATTTAATATTGGGGGCATCCAGGTTTTTTGACATATTTGAACTTTTTTTTTTTTTTTTTTAAAGTAACATAGTAGTTACTTTCCCTGGTAATTAGTTACTTTTATAATGATGTAACTCAGTTCCCAACTCAGTTACTTTTTGTGAGAAGTAACTACTAACTATAACTAATTAACATGCCCAACACTGCTCACCATAACCTTAATTTTTTCCTAAAGAAGTCAAAATGTGGTACTCAGCAAAATACTGTTGGTTTACATTAATCAACAAAATTTTACGTTTTGGGAAATTGGTGCTTAATTTATTGGTGCCTCATTATATGGACAATGATCTCATTGGTATTGGACCTTCAGGATTACATTATTTATTTGTTTGCTTGTTTATTATTTATTCATTCAAAGAAAAAGAAAGAAAGAAAGAAAGAAAAAAGGAAAATAAAGAAAAATAAAAAGGTATGTTTCCAAACAAATCACATCGCAACAATCGAACAAAATCATCACCTCATAAAATGCTTGTTTTCTCATAAAGTCATGAAATCGTCTGGCTTAACTTTTTTTTTTTTTTGAACCCAGAATATATAAGAATTATTACCTTCCTCATCACACCCCTTACTGTAGTTGCTATCCTATGTTTTTTTAGATCATATTTGTCTTTAAAGTTAATATGTAGCAATAAAGAGATTCTAGATGTTTCATTTAAAAAAAAAAGGTCAAAGCTTTTAAAACACAAAGTACAAACTGATCTGTGTACAGTAAATTCACCACCAGCCCAGCTTTATGACATCAAATCCACAATGCCATTTGACATCAGATCCACAAAGGCCTGGGATCTGACTGTTCAAAGTTGGCCTCTTGATGTTTTCCACCCACTTGCATGCATATCCTTGGGGAAAACGATTTTTTTTTTCATCCTGGCACAGGTTTCCTCCCAAAAGGCTTTCGTGTAGTATAAAGCACTGTGTCAAGTCACCTGGCAGCTCTCAAAAGAGAGTGTTAGTCGAGGAAACCTGGGGTTAAACAACGACTGCACACATACACCTTGACTGATCCTTTTCATCATAATTCAAATTGAAATTCTAAACCATGCGGGAGATGAAATCTCACAATATCACAATTTTGAGACACTGCCTCCAGCGACGTACGCTGTTAACAGAATGTTTTTCACAAGACACCTCTGTTCTTTCAAATCATCGTGGGTGATGTTTACACATGGGGAATTGAATTTACCTTCATGTCTGCATTTAAAGGTGCATAAGATGCTTTTCTCTGACTACGTTAACTTGACAGAACAATTACTGACATTCTGATATTGAGATATGCAATTATGTAAATGACACACTCTTAAAAATAAAGGTGCTTTAAAAGGTTCTTCACAGCGATGCCATAGAAGAACCATTTTTGGTTCCACAAAGAACCATTCAGTCAAAGGTTCTTTAAAGAACCATCTCTTTCTGAACTTTTTATAATCTGAAGAACCTTCTTTTGCCACAAAGAACCTTTTGTGAAACAGAAAGGTTCTTCAGATATTAAAGGTTCTTTATGGAACCATTTAGTCAAAAAAGGTTCTTCTATGGCATCGTGAAGCACCAAACCACAAACACTCAACTTCCATTTTTATGAGCAATTCTACAAACAAACAAACAATGAAAGTGTATAGCTTATTAAAAACAAGGCTTTTAAAGAGATAATCTTCCAAAAATGAAGATTCTGTCATGTCGTTCCAAAGCTGTAAGACTTTCGTTCATCTTCAGAACACAAATTAAGAGATTTCTGACCTTGCATAGACAGCAACGCAACTACCACATTCAAGGCCAAGAAAAGTAGTAAGGACATTAAAATAGTTAAAATAGTCCATGTGACAACATTGTTTCAACCGTAATTTTATAAAGCTGTAAAGCTGGTACGAATACAAAAAAATGCAATGTGGAACTCTCCTGAATGCAAGGTGAAAACTGATACAGAAAAGAAGAAATTGTTGAATAAAGTCGTTATTTTAGTTTTCTTTGTGCACAAAAAGTATTATCGTAGCTTAATTAAAATTAAGGTTGAACCACAAATGTAACATTGACTATTTCATCGATGTTCTTACTGCTTACTACTTCTGGCCTTGAACATGATAGTTGCGTTACTGTCTATGCAGGGTCAGAAAGCTCTCAGATTTCACCAAAAAATATCTTAATTGGTGTTCTGAAGATGAACAAAGGTCTTACGGTTTTGGAACAACTTGAGGATGAGTAATTAATGACAGGATTTTCATTTTTGGGTGAACTATCCCATTAAGGATAATTAAGATGTTAACTCAGACATAAACAGGATTCAAGCTGAGAGAGGTCAGTATGTTTAAACATTGGAACAATAGAAGATAAGTGGCCTTTATTCCCTCAGGAGGAAATGCCTAAGCTCAACGGATCTCATGCTCAAATGGAGAAAACCGGCACCTAGACGGAGTTGAATAATAGCCACGATTCCTCTTTGGTCAAAGTAAGAATGAGTCTGATGAGGGAATGGATATCTGAGAGTTATTGTCCCCTGAAAAGCAGTTATCATTGTGTAGTCTTTGAATGCTCCAGGGAACCCTGAAACGAATAGGCGCAATAAGTTCAGTTTGCAGAATTAATGCTGTAATTCTTTATCGTGGGGAAGAGACAGAGAGAGTGAGGCCAGTATTACCTTGGATTTGGAGTTTAATGCAAATGGTGTGAGGCTGATCCTTTTTTTCCTTCTGTCTCTTTCCTCCTTTTTAATGATGGCCCTAATTTGTTAGCTCCTTCTAAATTATTAATCTCTTTTATATTCATGTAGTTATTACATGTCATAACTGTGTATCTATGGGGTGAAATTTAATAGCATCTGCTGGACCTTCGGAGAGGGCCCTGTGTTAGAAAACGGCATTAAAAATGGATAATTAGCTAAATATTTGCCTTAGCACATTTGCTTAGCAGCTCCTCTAATTAGCGGGCTTGCAGCTGCTGTGGTCACTTAGCGCAGACGATGTGGTATTTGCATTGAAATACAAGGACAGGGCTGTTTAATTCAATTATGTAGAATTACGAGGTAGATATTGGCATCATACAGTCAAATGATGAAACTGTGAACAGTCCAAAGAGAAACACATGAGTAGCTCAAACGTGAAAGCAACATGCGCTGCACAAAATGCTTTTTCAAAGAAGAAAATTCAGTCACACTTTATTTTAAGGTCCAGCTCTTGCTATTAACAAACCATTAACTATGGCTTTTGCCTCAATAAACTCTTAATTTGCTGCTTATTAATAGTCTGGTAATTGTTAAGTTCAGGTATTGGGAAAGATTAGGGTGCTAATAAATAGTCAATATGTTAATAATAGGCATGCTAATAAGTAACTAGTTAATAGTGAGAATTGTTACTAAAGTGTTACCGAAAATTCCAGTATTTCAACTCTAGAATTTCACGTTTAATTCAATGTTTTGTTGAAAATTGTTGTTTCTTTGCAATTGTTAATTTCTGAGTGAATTGTTTCTTCACCAATTCTTTGAAACAATGAGGGAAGAGAGAAAAGAAGTGGAATGAAAAAGGAGAACAGGACAGGGCACATAAATGTCAGATGAGGTGGTGTGTTAACTCACCAGCAAAGCACTGACCCTTGAAGTGGTACTGCTGGAGGGGGCAGGGCAGCTCCACTGAGTCAGCCCCCACAGACATTCTCATGAGTGGGCCATCTGCCAGCCAGCACTCTCTCTGGGCTTGGAGCCACCACCGACCAACAGGCTCCTAACACTAATATGAAGGGTGTGTGTGGAGATTACTCAGTAATGATGGGCTGGTATTGAAACGAAATTATGTGCATTAAAACAACCTCAAGACACTTAGTCATTGATTACATTGATTCCTTCCCATTTTATTTGCTGGAAACCTGCATTTGGGTATATCAAATACTGTAGAATTCAGATGACAAGATCTCATGAATTACATTCTTTTTCATGAGGCATTATTTTCATTGTCCAATAAATATCAAATATTGATGCAGTTCAACAGTAGCAACTGATTCAGGCTTATGATGGAGGTTGAAAGATTAAACTGCACTGCAGGATTTTAACAGACCATCCATTATATACATATGTACATATAATTTTAACCAGTTAAACATGGGTCATTATGGAAACCCGTTTCTGCCACTGAATAAATAATTAAAAAGGTAATTGCGACTTTTTATCTCACAATTCTGATTTTTTTTTCTCTCGCAATTTCGAGTTTACATCTCGCAAGTCTGACTTTTTTCTCAGAACTGTGTTATATAAACTCGCGATTCTGAATTTTTTTTCTCAGAACTGTGAGATATAAATGCACAGTTGCGAGTTCTAAAGTCAGAATTGCTAGATATAAAGTCAGAATTGTGGGATATAAACACAATTGCGAGAAAAAAAGTAATATAATATAATTCTGACTTTTTTTCTCACAATTGCGAGTATGTATCTCGCAATTCTGACTTTATAACTCACAATTGTGCGTTTATATCTCACAGTTCTGAGAGAAAAAGTCAGAATTGCAAGATGTAAACTCGAAATTGCGAGAAAAAAAAGTCTGAATTGTGACATAAAAAGTCGAGATAAAAAGAGTTTGTATCATTCAATTCTAAGAAAAAAAATCACAATAACGTTTTTTTTTTTTTTTTTTTTTTTATTCAGTGGTGGAAACGGGCTTCCATAAGTCATTCCTGTACGTGCCTTCTGTGACAAAAATAAATATGTTAGTGTTGTTATTTAAGGATGCATTTCAGTACAAAGATACGTTAAACTTGCAAAAATGTATTCAGGTCAAGCTCAGGCACTTACATTTTTGCTTAAACTAACTTAAAGGGTTCTTAAATTGATAGTTCACCCAAAAATAAAAATTCTGTAATTAACCTTTCTGAGCAACCTCTCAAACGTGTCAGTTGCATTGCTATCTATTCAGGTTCAGAAAGCTCTCAGATTTCATCAAAAATATCTTAATTTGTGTTTTGAAGATGAACGAAGGTCTTGCAGGTTTGGAACGTCATGATGGTGAGTAATTAATGACAGGATTTTTCATTTTTGGGTGAACTATTTCTTCATCAAGATGGGAAAAAAGAGCCAAAGTTGATTAGTGAAGGTTTTAGAGTTTGTTTACATGAGTATGTCACATTCAAGTTCTATTTTTAAAAACTTATTCTAAAAAACGGATACTATCATTATGAATGAATGAATGAATGAATGAATGGAGGCATGTATATAGTGCTTTATTGTGTATTGCTGTACACCCAAAGCACTGTACAATCATATGGGGGGTCTCTCCACAACCACCACCAGTGTCCAGCATCCACTTGGATGTACCCTCACCACACACCAGCTACAGGTGGAGAGTACTCTTATGATACTATTATGATTGTTATTTCTGAAACAAGAAACAAAAAACAAGTAATACTACCAAAAAATTGCATCATTCACACACACACACACATACAAAACACTGCTAATACTTACTGATATTGTGTGTCTGTGTTCCCACCAAATTGACTTCTGGAGGATGATCTCATCAAGGGACTTTTTGATTTAAAAGGGACATTAAAAGACCTAAAATACTAAAAAGTTATTACAAACCATTTATATATAATGGCCCTACAATTACAGAAATGGGAAAAAAATAAGAAACATCTGAAATATTTATAATAAATCAATGACCCCCCCCCCCCCCCCCCCCAAAAAAAAAAACAAAAAAAAAAAACAAACATTTTTTATTTATTTATTTATTTTTTTAAGTTTTAAGATATTATATGATGGGGGCATGAAACTGCATTGTATAACAGGAAGGACCCACGTGTCAAC
Organism: Cirrhinus mrigala; assembly: GCA_036247105.1. Lineage (NCBI taxonomy): Eukaryota > Metazoa > Chordata > Actinopteri > Cypriniformes > Cyprinidae > Cirrhinus > Cirrhinus mrigala. Next base: position 20,741,787 of record CM070007.1, on the reverse strand, counting down.
AGATTACAGATCTAATGATTTAAACCTTATTATTCATATCTATTGCTTCAAACTTTCAATTAGCGCTTCCTCTGGCTGCAATCTGGTCTTTAGAGATCACGAAGAGGTATCGGCAGGAGCGTATCGATTGGGAGGTGTCATGTGCGAAAGCGTAGGAGAGGGGTGGGCTCTGCCTGCTTAATGGACTGAAATAAAATGGGTGGGAATGGCCTTTAATTAGGGAACAGTTGCTCTGTATCCTGCTTCCCCTGCTTCGGCACCACACACATTGGAACACAAACAGCTATCTACACTTCATCTTAGGCCACCAGCTGTTGGACTGTCTGCATTTGCAAATCATTTGCAGCAACGATAGAGCAGTGTGTCTAAAAAATACAAAGGAAAGAGAGAAGAGAGAGAGAGTCTGTGTGTGAAAGAGAAGAGGGGGAAGAAAAGAGAGCAACTGGGGCTCCGGGGTCTCAGCTGCTAGGGTACTGCTTGCTCCTTGCAATGAGTTGCAACTGTCAGGTTATTTTATCTCTGGCTTTTCATCATGATGCAGAGCCCGGCTCGGAGGAAGCCACCTGAGAGTGCAAGGAATTTGTAGGCTACAAGTCATTAGCAAGGCCTGCTGAGAAATCGAGGCCAGAGATCCACTGAATATTGCTTCAGACAAAGTACATCTTAACCCTTGACGGTCTGATGGGTAAGGTGGTTTCTCAGAAGTGGCGGCTTTCATAGCTGTGCTGGTTGCTGTAATACATACTGTATGATGCTAGGAAAGACCACAATACCTATTGATAGATCTCACAAAGGCTAGAACTGGTTGCCAGGTAGTGAAGAATGCCAGGCTTTGATTTATGAGAATGGAAAAAACAGAGGAACAACATTCTGATGAATTTCTAATGGGAGAAAGAAGCATGTTCTTGTGCAATGAGTCATTTCATACTTAGTGGCTACCACTTTTGAAAGACAGAGTGGATCTGTGGAGGAGACTTTTATATATCAGTTTATAGTATATGCCAAACTCGTTCATTGGAAGTAAAAACATAACAAATATAAGACAACCTCTCTAATATATCTGCAATGAGCTGTTCATACAAATCCAATCATGTTGGCTGTTCTGCCCCTTGTTTTGTTTTTGTTTTTTTGTTTTTTTTCAAAATCAAAGTACAGATGGTTATTACAATGGTTTTATGATATTATGGTTTATACACAAAACAAGCGTGCAGCCTGCAAGGACAACCTAATACAAAGACACAATCAATCCAAGCTGCAAGCTCACAAGTGAATTATTATTTCAGTAACACTTTAGTACAGGAAACAATTCTCACTATTAACTAGTTGCTTATTAGCATGCCTATTCATTACATATTGGCTATTTATTAATACTCATAAAGCATATATACTGCATGACCATATTCTACATCCCTAATCCTACCCAATACCTAAATTTAACAACTACCTTACAAACTACTGATAAGCAGCAAATTAGTAGTTTTTTTGAGGCAAAAGTCATAGTTAAGGGTTTGTTAATAGCAAGAATGGGACCTTAAAATAAAGTGTGGCCATTATTTCTTCTGCCATGGCACTTTTGATTTAAGTGAAACAGGAAAGGAACAGTTTTGGGAAGGGTACTGTGGAAAAGTAATAGGTTACAGATTACCAGTTACCCTATTTAAAATGTAATAAGTACAGCACAACTATTTCAATTACTTTATTAAAGTAATGTAACTGATTACATTTGATTACTTTTTGATTATCTTTCAAATTTTTTTCAACTGTTAATCATTTTCAAACATTTTGTTTTTTTAAAGCACAGCCGCCACAGAATCAGCACCTCTTTTTACTTTGAGATTGTTCTGATTTTTGATTTTAAAATTTCCAGCACTGGAATGCATTTTTATCACTCGCCATGGTGGCAATTCTCGGGTTCTAGCCTAAAGCTTTAAGCTATAATGTGGGTTGATATAATTTGCAGACGTGGCACACTGCAAATTCAAACAAGAAAACCAATCAAAAGCATCCGAATAGCACCACTTTACTAAACAACCTTTAAATGGCAAGAGGCATTGTGCACATCAAAAACAGGCAATGCAACAGATTAATATTATTTAACAAATCCTAGATTTTTGCAGAAAGCATTCAGATGTAACCCCCCTTTGTAATCGATAACATTTTCATAAGTAAATGTAATTTAATTACACATTTTTTTCTCAGTAACTGTAATGGATTATTTTGTAATTAAAATATGTAGCACTGTTACATGTGACTAGTTACTCCCCCAAAACAGGAAAGGAAATACTCTGTAAGAAAAAATGCACACTTTGCGTGAAAACCTTCATTTATAGCCATGGGACAGGGTGAGTGAGAAGACAAGAGTGCAGTGTGTGATGACGAGGAAAAAATGCTGTTTCTCACTTGACAGCATTTCTATTTTAAGGTCACTGCCATATATTGTTTAGTTATAAAGCAACAGTAAGCTGAATGTAGTGACTGAAAACATTATAACGGCTAAATACAGTTACTATATTTTGTATTCTATATGGAGGTTTGAAATTGTATTTAAAACAAGCAAAAATAAATAAATAAAAATACTTCAGAACAAGGCCTCTCTACTGTTCCAAGACACCCACAAACCTGCTTATTGTTTACATATTTAGGAAAAAAATAACAATGCTATATTACACACGGGCAACGGCTTATTTGATTTGAATTACCAAAACTCGTTTTGCAACTTGTCATACTATTAATAAAATCATTCATTAGATCTGCAAAGCACATTCCAGTTGTAGCAAGAACCTAAGAGAGCAAAGAATTTGCAACACGAGCAAGTGATCTGCACTAATGTGTGCTGTGAACGGTGACTTCAGGCCAGCGCTTGGATCGCTGCACATGTCATTCCCAGTCTTCTTCCATGCCACTGACTGCCGCTTATTGACATGTCCAGGTTTGCCTGTACGAACACTTCACCGTGCACACTGTCACAAGTTGAGCCAGCGGTCCCCATCTGTCTTTTCTGTCTGGGATCTCTGGTTTTCGCATTCACTAAGTGAATCCCTTCCAAAAACCCATCACTGTTTAAGCCCAGCTAGTATTTGACCACTCTCTGCTATTGATCTGTTTCAGTGTCTTGTTGAGTACAGGCATTAAGAATAGATGTTGTTTAGGGTCAGGATTGTGGCAGCTCCAGCCCTCCCCGTTTCTCCAAGCCCGGCTGACCAATGGAGTATTTGCATTGCGCCGTAGGAGCGCGCACCTTGTAAGTGAATGTTTTTTGTAATGGGAAAGCCCAGGAGTGGAGGCAAGGGTTAGTAAGCGAAGCTGCTGTTTGATTGCCCGAGGAGAGAAAACAGGAAAGCGACCCAGTATGCTCTGGGAATAGCTATAAACAAGCACAACTGAGGGTGTGTGTGGGAATCTGGTATTCCAGGTCAGATCTCTGTGTTTGCCAAAAGCCGTGTCAACACAGAGGACGTGCGTTTATAGAGATATTACACATTGTCAGTGTCTGTTCCCTGGCGTTCCTGTTTGACTGAATGGGATTTGCGGGATGCAGAAGCAAAACCGCTGCTCTTGTCCACACATCTCATCAGAGAGCTGATCCAGTGTCAGGTCAGCTCCGCACATGTGTTTGTTTTTCATCATTAGAAAGCAAACCGGGAGATTCTTGGCTTCCATATTAGCAGAGCAAAGTTTGCTTTTGCTTGATTAGAGAAATCTGCAGGGCCTGCACTGGAATAGATTCTGCTAGCAAAATACTGACTGTAATATTTACTAGTGCAATCTGTGCCTCAAAGGAGCAATGTTTTATCCTTAACCTGTTGTCTGTATTGCACAAACAAAGAGCCGTGTAAATATGAAAGTGTCTGCAGTTCTCCATCAAGACAGAGGCCCACCTTCTCCCCTGACAACTGCCCAATTATGTATATCACACTTGGCCTACTGTTTGCGCTAGGAATAATCAATACAGGACGTGCTTGAGCGCACCCAGATTTTGGTCGAACAAATGCATGAAAACTTAATCGTGTGTTGCTGCTGAGAGTGGAGAAATCAGACGTGACGGGTGATGGATACTTATGTGCTTTTGTGCGAGTACATCTGAATGTATGTTATTTTGATATCTTGCCTGTGTGTATATATGGGTCAATGGCAAATAAAGATGCCTGATAGTTTTCTTAATGCAAAACGCAAGCACCAGAAAAATGTGTCCATATATATAGTGGACAATTGGACAATTGAGGGACTCTAACACAACTATTAAAAAAGGTTTATGCTCCAGAAGGAAACACAGTGCATTAAGAGCCGAGGGGTGAAAACTTTTGAACAGGATGAAGATGTCCAATTTTTCTTATTTTGTTGAAACATCATCTTTTTTTTTATTTAGTACTGCCCTTTGGAAGCAACAAATTAAGTACAATTTACCTTGATCTTCAAAATCAAAAAGTTTTCACCCCCCGGCTCTTAATGCATTGTCTTTCCTTCTGAAGCATCAGTGAATGTTTGAACCTTTTTTAACAGTTGTGTTTGAGTCCCTCAGTTGTCTTCAGTGTGAATTGATGGATCTCAAAATCATACATTCAGTAACAGTAACTGTAGTCTAATTAGGAGTATTTCAAAATGTAATGTAATCTAATTACAAGTTCGTTTTTGGAATCTGATTACTATGGGGAAAAAAAAGAAATATATATTTTTCTTTTGAATATTATTTTATATTTTATTGTTAAAGGATTAGTTCACTCAAGAATTCAAATTTCCTGATTACTCACCCCCATGTCATCCAAGATGTTCATGTCTTTCTTTATTCAGCCGCATATAAATTAAGGTTTTTGAGGAAAACATTCCAGGATTTTTCTCTATATAATGGACTTCAATGGAAGCCAGTGGGTTAAAGGTCCAAATTGCAGTTTCAGTGCAGCTTCAAAGGGCTCTACACGAACCCAGCCGAGGAATTAAGGTCTTGTCTAGCTGTCTTATCTAGGTCATTTTCTAAAAAAATACAAATTTATATACTTTTTAACCACAAATCCACATCTTGCACTAGCTCTGCGATGCAAGTCCGCAACTTTACGCATTACATAGTAAAAGCTGGAAAGGTCACACGTGGTTAGTTCTTCATCTGTGTACTACAAAAAGGTAGGGTAGGGCGAAAAACTCCATCCCATTTACTCCTCCAACTTCAAAATCATCCGACGTCGTTGTTTTACCTGACGCGTTTGACTTTCTTTGCACGTTCACTTTGTAAACACTGGGTTGGTACTTCCGCCTACGTCACACATGGCCTTTTCAATGTGACTACGTAATGTGTGAAGTCATTGTCGCAGAGCTAGTGCAAGCTGAGCATTTGTGGTTAAAAAGTATATAAACTGCAATTTTTTTATGAAAATGACAGCTACGTAGCTACTTTGAAGCTGCATTGAAACTGCAATTTTGACCTTCAACCCATTGATCCCCACTGAAGTCCACTATATGAAGAAAAATCCTGGAATGTTTTCCTCAAGAACCTTAATTTCTTTTCAACAGAAGAAAGAAAGACACAAACATCTCGGATGCCATGGTGGTGATTAAATTATGAGGAACTTTTTATTCAGGAAGTGAACTAATCCTTTAAAATAAAATCATTTTATTTAACAAGAATCTTAATGACACAATCTTTTGTACTTTATTGCAGTCTCTGGTTAAACATTTTTGACTGCAAGTCTCACAGCAGAAAACATGGCTCAATATCAATATGAATTGCATTTGTGTGCATTTTTGAATAATAATAAATCAAACTAAACATGGGCAAACAGCTTTACCAGCATAGCACACTGGCCTGTATGTTACTGCTGACTCCACTCTCTTCAGAGCGTGCAGTGCTTGGCTGCTGCCTTGCCAATCAAAAGGGCGACAGGTGGAAGTCTGGCGTGTGGTCTCCTTTTCATGAATGAATATAAACACAATCCATGCAATTACAACGCTGGTCATTTTTAGGGGCCTCCTTCCCCAACCAGACTCTCACAGGTCCAATCTAATGAAAACGCTGAACTTACTGGTGCGTTTAATTGTATATATGGGGAAGCTAAATGCTTTGGGTCGGATGTGGGGGCATGACGAGACGAAGGCTGCTGTAGTGATGCAGCGAGGGAATGAAAGCAAGCCTGGCCCTACAAGTGGAAAATTTGATTCAGTTTAAACATAGCATTTCATTTATTGATCCATTGTAGAGGAGGGGAACATGGGCTGAGAAGACAAGGAGAGCAGATGGATTCATCTGAACATGTTATGAGGGAACAGGAGTTTGGGGGAGGATATCGAATTGGAAAACCCCAAGATGGCGTAACAGATCAAATGGAAATGGTGCTTAAAGTATGATTACATTTCCTGAATGCCACAGGATCTGTCTGTCCGCACGTGCCTGCTTACTGATTTAAAGCTAGTGAGGGAGTAATGTAATATTTGAGACGATGACAATTCCATTTTGCTTCATTTAATTGTATGTTTAGAGGCCAGCAGATATGCAAATAAATAAACTCCACATCAAAAATTTATAAAGCACTTTTTCCATAGGGCTTGTAAGTGCAGAAAATCCCCTGTGGAATGGATCTGCACACTTTTTGCAAAGTAAGAGTTTAGGATTTAAACACACATTAAAAGGGATTTAAATTCACTCTAATTTGGCTCAGTGTCAGTTTCTGATAACATCATCTACACACTATTCTCCACATTCTACGTATTACTTTTCTTTATTGTCATATACATATTTTTCCAATATTTACAGATGAAGCCACGCTTAATACCCACATATGATAGGGGCATATAGCCGAAAAGATATGACATGTCTCTTTCTATTATCACAGCCAATCAATAATTCATGTGTCTTTACACCAGACACAGAGGAGCAGGGAGGAGCCATGCAAACACACACAGGAAGCTGAAATCAAGCCCACAATGCAGCAGCAGCAGAAGCACAAGTACCAGCGGCTTTGGATGAGAAAACAGAGAGAATGTGAAAGAGAGAGAGAGGGAAGGCAAGAAAAAGAGGGGGAGAGAGGGAGGGAAATAACATGACGGGCATATTCATTATTCCTGTGACATTCTCATGTTGCTCCTCTGTGAGAGGATAACCTTTCTCTCCTGCAGTCCCAGAGTGCTATTCACACAATCACTTACAACATTAATCAAAGCGTGCCGTCTAATGGTTTTTGACGTGCGGCCCCACTTTATGGGCTGCAGTCCAACCCGCGCCCACTGATGCATCTGTTAACGCTACTCTAGCAGCACTTGGCTAATGCTAATGGCAGCACAGACGCTCAGCCATCAAGCACTTAAGGACATGGATGCCATTGTGTGATGCATGAAGAAAGCCATCTTTGATGGCATGCAAATGCAGGGGGGTATTACTTCAGGAGGATTTTGGTGGTTATACTGCAGATATACACCATTTTATTACTCATTTTATGGTTTGCAGACATGAGATTATTACGATATGCTGCTGACTTTTCTTCTGTTGTGGATTCTGAAAAATATCTCAAAGAAATACTTCACCCAAAATGAAAATGGTCTCAAATTCTGGTCTCAAACCTAGAATATTTTCCTTCTTATGTGGAAAACAAGTTCTGATATTGAAGACTGAAGTTGCTCTTTTCTATGCAATTGAATAAATAAATAAATAAATAAATAAAATGACCTTTTTTACATTTCTGCAAGTAACGTAGTTGTTATGTTTAGGTATTGGGTAGGATTAAGAGATCTAAACTATTGTCACATTATTTGTGCTTGTAGGGATGTGCCTGAATTCGAATACCGTGTTTGGAAAGGAAATGATGTGTAGTACGGAACCCCTAAAGGAAATAAATACGAGATGGTAGGAAAAATATATTTCAATGCTTTCTCTCACAATTATGGCCTATCGTTGGGCAATCATAATGTATATACATTGCTTTCGTCTCATAATATGCGGGGCATTGAAATGGTTTTGAATGGGCGTTCGCTTTTTACTTTCATTTTCAAGTTTCGCGATCACAGGTACTCCATGTATACTATGGAGCGGCAGTACTAACCACACATTTTACAAGATTATATGTGATGCAATCTGGGAAAACCCGTCGGATCAGGAAATTTTAAAAATAGGTTGAATGTCATTTTTTGTCAAAATTAGGTTTTCATTAAATGATTATTCTATAACATCTTGTCTATCACCTTGGCAAAATTCACTTGTTTAGTGCAGAAAAAGCAAGCAGAAATGACTGTGTCTTTATCTTATGTTAAGAACACCACAAAACAGTTAACCTATCAAAATAAACCACGTAACATATATTATAAAGCTGTATCAATGCACATTCCCCGCCAGTCCTGTGTGAACTACGGCACGTAAAGTTTTTTTTATTATTTTTTAATATCGTGAAATGGCGGTGCACAAGAGAAAAATGCAGTCTGAAGTAGCCGCTCAATTAAACAATCTTACTCGCCTCAATCTGCTCAATCTTGGTGATGTCAATGTCCTAAATGATGTTATAATGGACTATTTCACATCCAGAGATGAAGGACAATGAAGTTACTAAAGAGGAGGAGTCTGATGACAGTCTGTTATATAATCTGACTATACATTACGGTGAACAATGTTGAAAATAAATACTTACCCACAATGAACTACACAAGAAATTAATAGTCAATGTAATTTGAACATGCTGCCTTGTACAATGGATATTATCTAATGTTTTAATTTGTAGTAATTAATTTTGCCCACACAGACTTTAGATTTGCTAAATCTCTTGATTGTTATATAATCTTATTCTTCAGCTGTTGCACCGTTTGCGTCCTTTTCCCCTCTTTTTCCCCCTACAAACTGCTACATGTCACTGCAAATCTGCATCTATGTTTGATTTCAAGCTGCATCACTTTTTCTCTTATCTCTGTTACAGAAGGCTTCGACGGGCAAACACGTAAGCACAGCCATATTAATAATGCAGTATGGTGATACTGACCTTACTCTAAGCCTTTCAACCTCAGCTAGTACCTCACCGAGTGACATCCGACTGATGCTCAGCACACCACACGTGACAACACCTGCCGTAGTCCTGCAAGCAGATAAAATGAGAACACACTATGAAATCAGGTGATACTATTCAGAGTATTTCAAAAGAAAAATGAAACAGAACTTTATATGAAACAAATTCTGTTACATAAAGAGCTCCCAACTTTTATTAGTAGAGATTATGGTATTTTGCCCAAAATGCATTAGAAGTTACAGTACTTAATATATTTTAGCATTTCCTTCAACCCCCTGTAGAGCACACTTAAAATATTGTCATTTTATTGAAGCATAAGAAAATTGCATGACATTTGTACATTGTGTTATGCCTGGTGCTCAATCATCTCATAACTATCCGATAAACACACACACATACACACACCCTGTGTGGGTAAGTACAAACAACCCTGAAATCATGATAATGCGATTTTTGTTTGTTGTGAAAAGATGGAAAGATGATGTAGAGGAGCTTAAATGTTGATTAATCCTATCAAATAATGCAACATTCAAAAGTAGTTTTTTCTTTTTTCTTTGTTGCATATATATATATATATATATATATATATATATATATATATATATATATATAAATGCTGTTCTTCTGAACAAGTATCAGTTTCCACAAAAATACTAAGCAGCTCAACTGTTCTCAACATTGATAACTATAAACATTTCCTGAACAGTAAATCAGCATATTAGAATGATTTCTGAAGGACCATGTGACACTGAAAAGTAGAGTAAAGACTGCTGAAAATTCAGCTTTGCATCACAGGAATAAATAACATTTTACAATGTATTCAAATAGAAAACAGTTCTTTTATTGCATTAATATTTTACAATTATAATGTATATTTGTGACCCTGAACCACAAAACCAGAAATATGGGTCAATTTTTTGTTAACTGAAATGTATAAATCAGCTGAAAGCTAAATAAATAAACTTTCCATTGATGTATGACTTAAGATAGGACAATATTTGGCAGAGATACAACTATAAAAATTGCATTTAAAGTTGTCCAAATGAAGTTCTTAGCGATGCATATTACTAATAAAAAAATAAGTTCTGATATATTTAAAGTAGGAAATTTAAAAAATATCTTCATGGAACATGATCTTTACTTCATATCCTAATTACCTGTGCCATAAAAGGAAAATCGATAATTTTGACCCTTACAATGTATTTTTGACTATTGCTACAAATGTAATCATGCTACTTAAGACTGGTTTTGTGGTCCAGGGTCACATTTGATCAAATAAATGAGCATCATCTCAAAAAAAAAAAAAAAAAAAAAAACCCTTACCAAACCAAACTTTTAAATGGTATATAAGTGCAGGTATTTTTTTCATTAACTTCAAATTAAAACAGCTGGAAGTGACACAATTTAACATCTGTTAGTTTATGTCAATCTTTACCCATTTAATGCCCCTAGTTACTTAATTAATTAATGTAGGCCACTATTTGCAACCTAAAGCGCTACGGTCCCCTGTCAAAAGTAGCAAATGCCCTCTGATTTATTTTAAGCTCGGGCAGCAGGGCCCAGTTCTTTTTTTAGGGGCCGCTGCTGGACCGAAGTCCTGGATTGAAGTTCTAAGTAGTTGGTCGCTGCTGGCAAAGTCCTACGCCTCCATCTGTTCCTCCTAGAATCATATGAAAGGGTGGCAGCAGCATCAACCGTACCCTGCTCATGCATTTTCCAACGCAACAAAACAATAACTAACCGCCACACGTCTGCCAAAAGCCCTGATCATGAGCTTTATCACAAGCAGTAATACCTGTGAATAATACATGACCGGCAGCTTACGGGGGGACCTCGGCGGCACTGCTAAACAATTTAAGGTGCCTGCTGATGGGTGTTGTATTTTCTTTAAGAGGAATTCCCCCATGGCTCTTCCCAGTTGAGTTTTTTGGCCTGACGATAAACAACAGTTTAATACTTGATCTAATCCCAGCCACGAGGTGAGTCCAAACAGCGCGCGCTGCTGCTTGTGCAGATGTTCACATCCAATAATCTATCCATAATTGATGAAACAGGGAGGTCAGATGTAATGGCTTCTGCCGTTGCAGCAACAAATAAATGATTATTGACAAAACGCAGCCAGTGCGGCACTGAGCGCCTGGGAGACAACAAGCTCTGAAGAGAGAGCCGTGTAAGGGACTTCCGTCGGTCACTGCACAGGACGAGGCACATAGTCTGGGACGTGAAAACCACGAGGGCCCCTTTACTACGCCGTAAAGAGGGTGTTCCCTTTAAAAGTGACAAAAGGAGGGAGCCAGAGGACACTCGCAAGCGAGAGGTAAGTGAGCTACGGAGAGTGCAGCAGGCCAGCTCGGTCCTTTCGGCTTTTATCTGGAGGATGGATGTTGAATGTAAAATGAATGACATATATGACAGTCAGACTGAATGCGGGATTCAAGCATCCTCCAACTAGAGCCGGCAGGCTGTACTGTGATGATCCGCAGCCGAGCGAATGCAATGCTCTGCCCAGTATTATATTTTATAGATGACTGTTGTTTGTTACAGTAGTAAAAAATGAAGTTAACTGGTTTTATTCAAGTCCAAAATGTTCTTTAATATCACTGAATTAATCTGAATATCAACAAGACTAAATTTTAATGGGTTAAATCTGATAGAAAGAGCTTTTTATGGCAACAACTGCAGGTCATCATTTACAGTACAGTTAGTTGCGTTGACATGGTCGATATGAAAATATTAAAATACTGTTTTAATATTGGAGAGCAACGCAAGTCGACTGATTTTTAATTTTGTGAAAGTCATGATCTTTCACTTTATGTAAATGGCATTTTTAAAATATTTATATACTTTTTTTTTTTTGGAATATACATAAACTTATATAAACACAACATGAAACTTTCAAAAATCACATGTTTGATCTATTTACATGAGCTCAATCACATTTACTAATTTATTCATTAATCTAAAGATACTCATTCCTTCCACTCTGTGAAAAAGTAAATACTGCCATATTCTCTTCTATTTTTTGGTAACACTTTACAATAAGGTTCATTGGTTAACATTATTTAAGTACTTCAGTTAACATTAACTAAGAATGAACAAAACTTCATTTATTAATCTTAGTTAATGTTTATTTCAACATTTAATATAGCATTAAAATCATATGTTGTGTTTAGTTAATGCACTGTGAACTAACATGAACAAACAATGAACAACTGTATTTTAAAAGATTAATAAATAGTGTAATAAATGTATTGTTCATGTTAGCTAATACATTAACTAATGTTAACAAATGGCACCTTATTGTAAAGTCTTACCCACTTTACAATAAGGTTCAGTAGTTTACAACTACTTTAGTTAGCATAACCCAAGAATCAACAATACTTCTACAGCATTTATTAATCTTAATGTTAAATTTAACATTCACTAATGCATTATTAAAATCAAAAGTCGTGCTTGTTAACATTAGTTAATCCACTGTGAATTGACACGCACTAACAAAACACGGCTGTATTTTCATTCACTAATGTAAACAAAGATTAATAAATACTGTAATAAAGAAATAACAAATTACACCTAATTGTAACTTGTTACCTATTTTACAATAATGTTCACTAGTTTATTTAACATGAACTAAACATTAACAATACTTCTACAGCATTTATTGATCTTAGTTAATGCTAATTTCAGTATTTACTAATGCATTATTAAAAATGGTAACACTTTAGTATAGGGACCGGTTCACACTGTTAACTAGCTACTTGTTAGTTTGCATATTACTAGCATATTGGCTGTTTATTAGTACTTATAAAGCACATATTCTGCATGACCATGTTTTACATCCCTAATCCTAACCAGTACCTAAACTTAACAACTATCTCACTATTTAATAACAAGCAGCAAATTGGGAATTTATTAAGGCAAAAGTCGTAGTTAATGGTTTGTAATTGCAGAGAATTGGACCTTAAAATAAAGTGTGACTGTATTTTCAATAGCCAACATTAACAAAGATTAATAAAAACTGTAAGAAATGTATTGTTCATTTTTCGTTTTAGTTAATAAATTAACTAATGTTAACAAATGACACCTTTTTTATAAAGTGTAACCCACTTTACGTTTCATTAGTTAACATTAGTAAACTACATTAGTTAACATGATCTAAGAATGAATAATACTTCTACAGTATTTATTAATGTTAATTTCAGCATTTACTAATGCATTATTAAAATCACAAGTTGTGATTGTTAACATTAGTTAATGCACTGTGAACTAACATGAACTAACAATAAATGACTATTTTTATTAACTGACATTAACAAAGACTAATAAATAGTGTAATAAATGTATTGTTCATGCTAGTTAATATATTAACTAATGGTAACAAATGACAATTGTTAAGTGTTACCCAGTTTACAATAAGGTTCATTAGTTAACATTTGTTAACTGCATTAGTTAACATGATCTAAGAATGAATAATACTTCTACAGCATTTATTAATCTTAGTTAATTAGCAAATTTCAGCATTTACAAATGCATTAAAAATCAAAAGTTGTGTTTGTTAACATTAGTTAATGCACTGTGAACTAACATGAACAAAGAATAAGCAACTATATTTTTATTAACTAACATTACAAAGATTAATAAATACTAATAAATTTATTGTTCATTGTTTGTTCATGTTAGTTAATACATTAACTAATGTAAATAAATTACAGATTGTAAAGTGTAACTTATTTTACAATAAGGTTCATTAGTAAACTTAGTTAACTGCTGTAGTTAACATGAACTAAAAATGAACAATACTTCTACAGCATTTATTAATCTTAATGTTAATTTTAACATTTACTAATGCATTGTTAAAAGTTATCAAATTATCAAAAGTTGTGTTTGTTAGCATTAGGTAATGCACTGTGAATGAACGAATTAATTTTCATTAACTAACATTAACAAAGATTAATAATATGTAATAATAAATGTATTGTTCATTGTTTGTTCATGTTAGTTAATGCATTTACCAACATTAATAGAACCTTATTGTAAAGTGTTACCATTTTTATTTATTTCAATTAACATGAACTAACAATTAACTAACTAACATTTATAAAGATTAACAACATATAACAGTACATTTTGTTCTTTATTGTTTGTTTGTGTTAGTTAATGAATTTACTAACATTAATGGAACTTTATTGTGAAGTTTTACCATTTATTTATTTATTTATTTTGTACCATTTAGCTGTTTCAGAACGCATCTGCTTTTGATTTTGTTAAGTAATATTTCTGGTTAAATATGTAAAGCTCAATAGACAGCATGTTGTTGATTATCACAGAAAATAATTTGACTTGTCTCACTTCTGTAAGCACATTTTTGTTTACAATCTGTTGTGCTGAGTCTAAATCATTTTCTGTGATAACCAACAGTAAGCCACTGTATTTAACCCGGAATATTCCTTTAAATTCCCTAACAATGTGGGTGTGTCAGCGTTTGTGTGTGTGTGTGTTTAAAAGTAACGAGCGCCTGTTTCAGCCTATTCTGCCTCTGTTTGACTCTCTGAGTGCCCTGATAGCTCTTAATTACTGGATGAGATCATAAATATTTTAAGCATATGTTTTCCCGCTTTGTCACTGGAGCTCACAACTAAGAAAAACAAGTTCATCTGCATATTAATTGGGGGAGCGGGGCGGCGGATAGTGTCTGTGCGTGTGAATTGGGGGGGGGGGGGGGGGGGGGTCTGGTAACCAGAGTGGTGACAGCAGGAGGAAATGGCACTCTTTCATAGCAGCTGTTCTTTTAGACACCCACCCACTTCTCTATTTCGGAGGAGGAGGAGGAGGTTAGCCCTGAGGAGACTGGCCCGTGCCACAAAGGGATAAAGGAGAACTTTGGAAGCTGGGGGATTCGGTCTGGCCTCCCAGCAACACCCGCCCTCCATCATCTGGGACCCCAAGAAGCCCCTAACGTGTGTCAGGACCTTCACGGCATTCTTGATGGCTGCCGCTAAACTGGAGCATTAGCGACGAGAGGCCAAGGGGAGGCTGTTATGGGGACTTTGAGTGTCGGTCTGTTCACGGGACGCCCCCTTCGCAGCTATTTCTAATGACTAGCGGATGTCCTGTGGGAGAAGTGCACTGTGATTGCAGTCCTGTAAGCATCTGTGGCCCTTACGCTTGAGAAAGGTGCCAGTGAGCTGACAATATATATGGAAATCCCAGGCAATATTTCTTCAAAAAAAGTCGGCAAACCCCAGGCACCGTCCCATCACATGGATCAGTGAATAACACATTAGAGGACAGGATTAAATAGTGTCTAATTGAATTTATGGACCCTTAAACTACCACTTAGAGCTCTTAGCACTCTGTAATGACATGCTTTACTTAACCTATCTAAACAAAAACACTTATGATTCACTGTCGGCCTAATGGCGTTTGTTCATGGCTGATTTTACAGAGTATGACACTTAACACTTTCCAAGATGTTGCGGCGCTGACATAAAGCTGGCAATTATTTCATTAGCGGTGCGTGTTCAATGCAAAATACATTTCAGAACTGATTAAAATGGGGCATAATGAAATAAAACTAATTTATTATTTTTTCTCAACTCTCAAATAAAGCCGCTACATTCAAGTTCAAAAGCAGAGCTAATTAGTTTGACCTTTCCTGTCATAATTAGCATGTATTTGGCAGGAAAACGAGAGGCTGCTCTGCTTCTCCAGCTATCTATTATCATGCAAAATCAGGTCATCGAGAGGTTGCGCGGCTTTGTTTGCTACTCCAATACATTTAATGAGTGAAATCAACTATATCAAGTTCAAGTGGTTTTGTAAAAGTTTTGATGAAAGGAACAAGTTTATTCAGAGCCAGATTAATTCTTTGGACCCAATTTAACAAATTTAATTTACTTAGAATTATTAAAGGGATAGTTCACCCAAATATGAAAATTCTGTCATCATTTACTGTCTTATAAATTACGACAAAATTTTAATTCTTTTGGTTGAACCATACTTATTATGCACTTTAAAAATGTTATTAAATATTAGATAATTATAAATATTAAAAATATATATTTATTATTGTTTTCTTCCAGTAAACTATACCTATTATGCACTTTAAATATATTAAACTATTAAAAATAACATAATAGGTTAATATAGTTTAATAATATAAGTTCTAATATGTCCACCAACTATTTTTGTTCAGTCCCTAATTTACTCCTAGATCGTCTGTACCATTTAGATATTTCAGAACTTATCATTAAATTTTGGTAAGTAATATTTCAGGTTAAAAGGTAAAGCTCTGTTGACAGAATGCTGTTGATTATCACAGAAAAACAATTTTTTTTAGTCTTAAGTACACTATGTAAACACAAAAAAAAATTAAAACACTTTTGATTTCATAATTTACAACAGTTAAGGACAAAAAAAGTTCTTGTCATACAGTAAAAAAAAAAATAAATAAATAATAGGTAGATAATTTTTGGAATCTCTTAAATTCACTGTTAGTTTTATAAGCAACAATGGCTTGATGGGAAGGGATTTAATTTATATCTCTGACATAAATTCTCTCAGCGGGCTACTGGATGGTAAAGGGGCACGTTCAATCTCTAGCTTTATTGTGATCTCCAACTCATTTGAAGAACGAAGCCCCATTGATGTCTGTTTCCAAACACGATACACTCTCAGAAATCCTGTGCTTAAAAGACAAAAGGGGCAATTAGAGAGCTACTGTTGTTGTGCATTAAAGGCTCTGTCCTCTCTTGCTGTCTGCTTCTGGTTGGATTATTACACTTTCAGTGGAGGATTTAACCAGAGGCCAGTTGGGCCATTGCCTGAGGGAGGCCCCCCCTGTTCAATGCACTCGAGATGCACTCCCCCCCCCCTCTGCTTTTATTGCCTGCCTTTCATTCTGCCAGGCAATCCCTCTGCAGTCAGTAGGCTCACAGGATAACCTGCCTCAGGCGGTCCCCAAAAACCCTAAATCAGCTCGTCTTATATGTATGCAAGCCCAAAATGTGCCTCGCTGCCACCTGATATAACTCATGCTACAAAGAAATGAGAGCTTGTGTCAGCAAGTGATGTCTGCTGTTCTAGTGGCCTGGAAGGAAGTTCAGTGCTTTGGCAAAGGATTTACAAATGTTAGCATGGGACATGACGTGCAATCAAAGAGCTTTGGGGAAGGTGTGAGGACTTTTGAATAAAATATTTGGCAAAATTTTCCTGTATTGTTAAGCTACAATGCAAAACCAATATGGTTTAATTTGACATAGATGTGCGCGCCTAATGCAAAAAAGATGAAGGTCTTGAACTCAACGGCGTGATGATGTCAAACGGTTTCAAACATTTCTATTGGTTCAGGTCTCTGCATATTAGAGCTGTGCACTGAAATGAGAATTCCTTTTAACTCCAGTTCCTGAAATTGAACTGAGGTAGCAAACAGGATCCAGAATTCACATCTAAGGAAGTCACATAAGCGTAATGTTTAACTAGAAAAGTAATGTTTTACAAATGAATGCTGGATAGACAATGCCTTGTTTGAATGTTTTTTTATAATTTAGAAAAACCTTGAAGTTTGAAAGTTTATAGATAGACAAACAACAGACAGAAAGATAGGTAGATAGATAGATAGATAGATAGATAGATAGATAGATAGATAGATAGATAGATAGATAGATAGACAGATAGATAGATAGATAGACAACAAAGAGACAAACGGACAGATGGATAGATAGACTGACAGAAAAGAGACATGAGGATGGACGGACAGACAGAAAGATAGATAGACTGACAGACAAGAGACATACGGACAGATAGACAGACAGACAGACAGACAGCCAGCCAGATAGACAGACTGACAGACAAGAGACATATGCATGGATAGACAGATACACTGACAGACATAGATAGATAGATAGATAGATAGACTGACAGACAAGAGAAACATGGACGGACAGACAGAAAGACAGATAGACTGACAGAAAAGAGACATGAGGATGGACGGACAGACAGAAAAAATCGATAGACTGACAGACAAGAGACATACAGACAGACAGACAGACAGACAGACTGACAGAAAACAGACAAATGGACGGACGGACGGATGGACAGACAGACAGACAGCAAGATAAACAGACTGACAGACAAGAGAAATACGGACGGACGGACAGACAGAAAGATAGACAGACTGACAGACAAGAGACATATGCACGGATAGACAGATAGACAGACAGACATAGATAGACAGACAACAGACAGACATATAGACAGACTGACAGACAAGAGACATGCGGACGGATAGACAGACAGACGGATAAATAGATAGACAGACAGACAGACAGACTGACAGACAAGAGAAACACAGACAGACAGACAGACAGACAGACAGATAGACTGACAGACAACGAACAAACAGACGGACAGGCAGACAGACAGACATATAGATAGACTGACAGACAAGAGAAATACGGACAGACAGACAGAAAGATAGACAGACTGTCTGTCTAGACTGTGGTTTTGCATGCATGTGATTCGAAATTTGAAAGTTTATCATTGGTATGTGTTTACACAGACAAGCGATTTTAAACCATTCAAGCGCAAGAAGAGGCAAGATAGACTGACAGACAAGAGAAACACGGACAGACAGACAGAAAGATAGATAGACTGACAGACAAGAGACATATGAACGGATAGAAAGACAGACATAGATAGATAGCGAGAAAGACAGATAGACTGACAGACAAGAGACATATGAACGGATAGACAGACAGCAGACAAACAGACGGACGGACAGACAGACAGACAGACATATAGACAGACTGACAGACAAGAGACATGCGGACGGACAGACAGACAGACAGACAGACAGACATAGATAGATAGATAGATAGATAGATAGATAGACAGACAGACGAGAGACATGCGGACGGACGGACGGACAGAGAGATAGACAGACAACAGACAAACGGATGGACAGATGGACGAATATATAGAGTGGCAGTGTAGGTAGATAACTTTCCCAGAATGTATTACAGCAATTCATTACATTGCTCTTTCTGCTATTCTAACTTCCTGAGTGGTATGTTCAATTTAATTAAAATTCACTCATGAATTAAAAACAGTGGAAATATTAATGATAATTTCAGAATTACTTATGAGAGAGAAGTTTAATTAACACATCTATAAATAGATACAGAGCATTTAAATGGTAAATAGTACTCTAAACAACTGAACTTTTACATAAGTTTTTTCAAAAGAAATGTTGTTATTCAATCTTTATCCTGTTCTTAAACTTACAGCACAGAAGTTCCTCAAAACTCCAAACTGCACCCCACTTCATGAATATGAAATGAGCATAATATATTCATATGTTAAACTTTTAGAATCCACCAACTGTTTCCCCTTTCTCGGGCTTGCGAAAACATCCCTTGTCTGTAAATCTGTAGTACAAGCCGGATTGTCAAATCCCCATGTGTTGGAATGGCTGATTTGGGTTGATGGTTCTATTAAAAGCAGTTTTCCAGGGCTGCTGAGTGACAGTTCTCTGCCAAGCTGGCTCGTGTAGAGGGTAAATATTGCAGGAGGCCAGAGTCTCAGGAGCATGTGTGGTCGGGAGCTGTGATCTCTGATCTCAGGGATAGCACACAGCAGGACGTGATTGCTCGCCGCTGCTCAGTCCGACACTCGACACGCACATTTCACACTCTCTCTGCAACCCCAAACCTCTCCAGCTCAGCTTTGAATGTCAGAAACATACTCCAGGCTCCCGTTCAGAGCAGCACATCACAGCTTTTAGCTCAAACAACTGCTTGTTACTGATCACTCAACTCTCCCTGGGCTGCAGGTGAAAGTTTCCACCGGCATGAAGCGCTGCAGTGGATTGCAGGAATTTTGGGGCTTCGTGAAGGAGATTGCTGTAGAATACTAATTAACGTGTTGAAAAAAGATGTTCACGAGTTGCTGAGCACTTGAATTCATCATTTCCATCTGAGGAATATATATATATATATATATATATATATATATATATATATATATATATATATATATATGCTGACATTGAAAGGTCTGTTGACAAATGATTCAAACAAGCCAAATCCAAATCATACACACTACAAAGTTTGAAGTCAGTAAGATTTAAAAAAAAAAAAATTGTATTCAGCAAAGATATAAATAAAGGATGCATAAATATATAGTTAATCTGTGATCCATATGGACCAGGCCCCGTGGTTTGGCATGCATGTGATTCGAAATTTTAAAGTTTATCATTGGTATGTGTTTACACAGACAAGCGATTTTAAACCATTCAAGCGCAAGAAGAGGCAAGAGAGAACTCAGTATTGGCGTGTTGTTTTACTTTGACTAAAATGAATCTAGATTTAATTTATACAGTGAACAGTGTAATTTTACACTTAATTATTAAATTTATGTACCTGAATACTACAATATTATTTTACTTGTAACTTTGTTCTGTTGTATTTATCTATGCTTGTAATTTTTGTTTTTGTTTTTAGTTTTAACTGACTGTTCACGTGCCTTTAAGCATGTCTGAACTTTCTTAGTTGGGCTAGTTTTTGCTGTGGTATTAAAGGAGAAGTCCACTTTCAAAACAAAGATTCACATATAATGTACTCACCCCCTTGTCATCCAAGATGTTCATGTCTTTTTTTTCTTCAGTCGTAAAGAAATTATGTTTTTTGAGGAAAACATTTCTGCATTTTTCTCCATATAATGGACTGGTAAGGTGCCCCGATTTTAACTTCCAAAATGCAGTTTAAATGTGGCTTCAAACGATCCCAAATGTGGTTATAAACTGCCGAGGAAGAAGGGTCTTGTCTAGTGAAACGATCTGTTATTTTCAATAAAATAATACAATTTAAATACTTTTTAATCTCAAACGCTTGTCTTGCCTTTCTCTCCCTGAACTCTGTGTATTCTGACTCAAGACAGTTAGGGTATGTCGAAAAACTCCAATCGTATTTTCTCCCTCAACTTTAAAAATCATTTCAAAATCATCCTACATCACTGCAGAAGTACTGACCCAGTCTATGCAAAGTGAACATGCAAAGAAGATCAAACACCCTTAACAAAAAAGGTAAAACAGTGATATAGGATGATTTCAAAGTTGAGGGAGGACATGACATGGAAGTTTTTCAACATACCCTAACTGTCATGAACCAGAAGAAAAACAGTCCAGGCAGAGTAAGACAAGACGAGCGTGTGGCATTAAAAAGTATATAAATTGTATTATTTTTATTAAAATAACCGATTGTTATGCTAGATAAGACCCTTCTTTCTCAGCTGGGATCGTTTACAACCGCATTTCGGATCGTTTGAATCCACATTTAAACTGCATTTCGGAAGTTCAAACTCGGGGCACCATATCAGTCCATTATATGGAGAAAAATGCTGAAATGTTTTCTTTAAAAAAACAATTTCTTTACGACTGAAGAAAGAAAGACATGAACATTTTGGATGACAAGGGGGTGAGTAAATTATTTGTAAATTGTTGTTCTGGAAGTGGAGTTCTGCTTTAAAGTAGTACTTAGCTTTAAGTAATAAATGGAAAGCAAAGTTACAAAGAATTTTTTTTTCTTGCTGATACGAAAAAACAACCTGATCTCAGGACAAAAACGTAGCTTAGGGAACATTTTCGCAAGATGTGAAATACATACTAATGACTACATATCACTGCAGTTTCCAACAGAAATGTCCACTGAGTGGCGCTAAAAAAGTGTTTGGTTTTTTTCCTCCAGAACAGATGAACGTACATATGGTACGTTTTATGTGACGTTAGTTTTGTATGTGTCACCGCAGCTCTGACCTGAATATCCATTGAGTGGCGCTATAACTCTAATGATCTGTGACGTTTCGTACCCAAGGGTTCCGTACACAATTCCAAAGTCTAATTCTGTGACGGCTGAGCTACCGAGCAAGCTTGTTGTGTTCTGTGTTGTGTCCATTTTCGACCCCCTGCAAAATTATTACCCCTATCATTGAAATTGCTACTTGACACACCTAACCATAAAGCCCAAAGTATACTTCATGTTTTACACGTACGCGAGAGACAGCACACAGTATGCGTGATGTGAATTTCATCATCAGGTCGCAGATGCGCAGTTATTTTGCAGTAATCAGTTGTTCCACAAGGTGGCAATACTGTCCCGGGCTTGCTGTTTCACACTAGAAAATAAAACTAAAGAGACGTAACCACAACAACAAAACAGTGGAGACGGCAACAACAACGGATGCTCACATTGACAAGTGCTTGTGAGTGAGAGGGTATGAGACAGCTCAGCTTTAGTTTAAAAAGGTCATTGGATGCAAAATTCACTTTTACATATTGTTTGAACATAAATGTGTGTTGGCAGTATGCGTACACAACCACCCTATAATGATAAAAATCCACCCAGTGGTTTTTATTTCATCTCTAAAAAGAATATCCCCTTTTTCAAATCAGGCCATTCTCAGCTTCTTATCTGTGTGACGTCACACGGACCAAGGCCGCTCCCACAATAGTTTATTGACACGGCCGTCTTACCTTAGACCCGCCCTGAGTGAGCTGTAACAGTTTGACCGCCATTGTTTCGACGCTGGAGCACTGCGAGGACGTAGATGAGAATGGCTCCTGAGCAATTGAAGTGTTTTGTTGTTGGATGTAATAATGAACATAGTAGTCGTCATTTACTTACGACATCCGAGCCGCTGAAGACACAGTGAATTACTTTTGTTTGTGAAGGGAATGCACCTCCCAATCTACCTAAATGCATATATGTTTGCGCAAATCATTCCTTGTCTAGCTTCACCTACAGCAGAAGCGAGAGTATAAGAGTTCTTTATGAATCTTTGCAATCGCCTTTCCTAATAACGTGCTAGTTAGCAAGTTTTGAGACTAGAGAAAGTGAACAGTTTCTCAGAGCACGGCTCGTCACCCCACAGAAGAAAGGGGCGGGGTAAGCAGAGCTCATTTGCATTTAAAGCAATATGCAATAAAACGGGCTGATGTCTGCAGAGCTGATTTTGACAAGTTAAAAAGGGTATTGTTTTACACTGCCACTGAGAAATTTTAACCAAAGTATGTTATAGACTTTTCAATAAGACCCTAGAGAATCATATCAACTTGGAAAATGGGCATCCGATGACCCCTTTAAAGGAGTTCAAAAATATTTGTTATCGGTCACAACTTACGGGAAAAGTAGAGCAGACATTGGACTTGGATGAAGCTGTTTAGAGCACATGTGTCGACTGTCTGCGTTCACGCACAACATCAAATAGAGTATACTGTAAAAGGCTGTGCGTACAGTAAAGTATATGAAGTATGGCTTAAACCTACCAATACTAGTGGGGTGGTAATCTGGCAGAGGTCAACACCAGAAAGTAAAACATATTGGAGCTGTAATCATAACAGTGTATGAAAACGATTACAAGTGAGCATTATTTTACCGGCTCTAGTGTTAATTTCTGTTGGAAATTGCAGTGATATGTACTTATTGGTGAGTATTTCGCATCTTGCGAAAAAGTTCCCACAGGTATGTTTTCATCATGAGATCAAGTAGCGAAAATCCGATCTGTGGCTTGAAAACCATATTATCCCAACCGTGAGTTTTGTGATCCTTGAACACAATTATATAATGAATGTTCAGTTTTTCTAAATGAGATTTTTTTTTTCAGTGTACAATGATTTCTGTAGGAGCATGTGACACTGAAAACTAGAGTAATGGCTGCTGAAAATTCAGTTGCACTTTATTTTAAAGTACATGTACTTAGATGTACTTATAGTGTACTTGCCACAGATAGTACGGTAACACTTTAGTATAGGGACCAATTCACACTGTTAACTAGCTACTTGTTAGCATGCATATTATTAGCATATTGGCGGTTTATTAATACTTATAAAGCACCTATTCTGCATGACCATATTCTACATCCCTAATTCTACCCAACACAAAAGTATTTTATTAAGGCAAAAGTCATAGTTAATGTAATATAAGGTAACTATATGGAAGGTTCAGGGTTAGTACCTAGTCATTACCTAGTTATTGTAATTGCTTTAATAAGTATATAGTATGTACATGAGAAACAGGACTGTAAAATAAAGTGCTACCAAAAATTCAGCTTTGCCAGCACAGGAATTAATTACATTTTAAGAAACATTCAAATAGAAAAACAGTTATTTTAAATGTAATCACATTTCAAAATATTACTTTTACTACATTTTACTACATTTTTAAATGCAGACTTGGTGATCACAAGAGACTTCTTTCAAAAACATTAAAAAAAAAATCTTACCAACCCTGAACAGACATGAACAGTAGTGTATGCATATAATTTATAAATGACATGTATCTAACTAAAAAAAGGACTGCTGCATTATGAGGTTGAAGAAAAAAACGAATAAAAGCTAAAGGCATTGTTAAGAATATACACACGCGTCACAAAAAGGCCTTAAATAGACAAGCTGCAAAATTAATATTACTTGGGGTGCTGCAGTTAAACTGCTTCACTGAAAAATGAGGAGTGTGATTAGGCACAAGAAGAGACAGAGAACAAGCTACTTGTATTTACCAGCAAAAGAGACGCTAACAGCAGCTGAGCTGATAGTAAGACTGACATAAAAACAGGCTGAGAATTATAGCTGAATTTCAGCATTTTTGCATCATTTGCTGCTGGCCTGCTAGTAAGACAAAGGCCTTTCATAACATGACGATGGTGGCATTGACAAGCTGCCTGTGTTGCTGTGAACGTCTCACTCTATCACTTTAAACCTTTTTAAAAGATAAATAACAGTGGAGAGGAGTGCCAGAATTACACAAGGAGTTCAAATGTAAACAAGGGAGCCAGACACAGGAGGTGAGAGAGAAAGACAAAGAGGGAGAGTGAAACATAGCAAATGTATTTCTCCTCCACCCCTATTTTGATGCCCGTTTTTTGAGCGCATAAATATTTGATGAAATGGGCCGAAACCGAAGCCATATACCATTCCTGCATTCCTGATGCTCGCTACCCCCGTAAGCCATAAACATTAAAGGCATGATTGAGTGCATTAAAATGAACTCATTGGAACAGCACATTGATTACTTGATGGAGAGTCCCCCTACTCTGATACAATAAATAGGGCCAACGGAATATTGCCTATTGCGTTTGCATATGGGAAAGGATGCCGTGTGGTTGGGGAGGGGGGTGTTAGGCCCGGGACACATGCTTTTTCCCCGACGCGTGCCCTGGCATCATGCTTTGTCCCCTCAAATCTATCTTTTTAAATGATGTGTACATTTGGTCTCAGTGGGAAGTTAATTAGGTCCAGAGATTGCTTCAGGTATTGTTCAGGTAATTTAAAATGTCAGAATACGCAGGATGCCTGGTCTGACCCAGGCGCTCCCGGTACCTCTGCAATATCAGGAGTAGCTAATTATTTTCCTTCTTTTGGTCGGCAGATTTGCTGGTAGAAAGAGAACAGAAAAGGAATAATAATTGGAAATATTAATGAGGTGGGTTTGTTGGACCCAAAAGACTTTTGTAATATCTCACTGCCAGTAGAATGTTTGCACTCATGGTGAACCTGCAGATATTTCGCCTAGAATTAACTGCGTTTGCTGTAAAAGTGTCACACTACCGCTACAATAGTCGTCAATTCTACCGTCACTTGTGGAGTGAGAGTACAGTTACTATTGTACTACTTCACCCAAAAATGAAAATTCTGTCATACCTGCATGCTGTCATTTCTTTCATGAAACAAAATGAAGAAGCCTTTTATTTCCACACAATGACACAGAACAGTCCCATACAGTTCATACAGGCCGCAACCACCCGCAACAACTATTTTTTATTTAAAATTTAATTTATAATGCAAAATTGAATTTTCAGCAGCCAGTCTGTAATGTCACAGGATCCTTCAGAAACTATTCTAATATTTTGATTTGCTGCTCAAGAAACTTTTCTTATGATCAACAGTTGTGTTGCTTAAAGGGGACATATCATGAAAATCGAACTTTTTCCATGTTTAAGTGCTATAATCAGGTCTCCAGTGCATCTACCAACCCAGAAAATGAGAAAAAGAACAACTCAGTAAGTCTTTCTCTGCAAGCTTTTTAAAAAAACGAGCTGGTCAGATTTCTTTCCACCCTTGACGTAAGAAGGTGATCACCGCCATTTAGTTTTCGCAAGCGACAATGGTTCTAACGCCATGGTGAAAGTTTGAGCAAAGCATGCTAACTGTTCTGTCATTGGTTGCACAGACAAGCACATAACACTATTTAGAGTCCCGGCCTCAAAGACAACAGAGCAGTGGATTTATTGATTTATTTACTGTGTATAATGCTGCAGCCATACAGATCTAATATAAACAAACAATTTCTTTCCCAGCTGTTTAGTTTCACAGACATAACCGATTGTTTTTGTAACTATTGTGTGTTTTTAACATAAACTTGTGTGTATTTGACAGTTTAAGTGCAGTAAGACATAAAAGAGAATTTAGTTTAGTTCTCACATGTCGTGTGACAGCCGCTTTCTGTGTGTGTGCTTCAGATGTGTGCGCTCAGAAAACTCTATATAAGAAGTTTAAACTAATATGGTTTAAAACACATGATTTCTGCCCAACAGACATGATAATCAAAACCAAATAGACTTTTTTTCAGAAGAGTATCTGAGCTGTAAGCTTTAATGGCACAGCCTTAATTTGGAAAATGGGGGCGGGGAGAAGCAGCTTATTTGCGTTTAAAGAGTCATGCACAAAAACAGCGTGTTTCTGCTTCCACTCAAAATAGCCCCCTGGGTCTTTCTATAATTGTGGGTACATCTCATGTCCATGAAGTATATTTTTAATATATTTTCATCAATATAAAGCCTCGATGCTTAATTCTCTAGTACACAATTATATTTTTCCCAATCACACTACTATATGTTGAAAAAGCCATATCTTTTGTTCAAAAATGATGTTCATATCACATACAAGCCTGGTATTCAGCTCTCCGAATTTGTGAAGTTGCTCATTCTACGCTGCATTTAAGCATGAAAATAACCTCAAATATAAATTAATTTCATAGTTTTGTCTTCAGTTAGATTAGGTTATCAAGAAATTTGGGTGTGTGCTTCAAAAATAATTGTTTATAAAGTGTTTAAAGTGTTTTAGTTGTGTCTAAAAAATCATTGTCAACTAAGTTGCCCACTAGAAAACCACCCTTCAAAAAGGAATGGTTTGTCTCATTCTCACACAATTTGCAGTGTATTATGATATTTCCTCTAGAAGCATGTTCTAGAAGTTATGTTCTCTCTCTTTACCCTAATATTGGTTAAACCAGCAAACCTGTGTTGAAAGAGTGGATTAATTGACTGTCAACAGTGTTACCCAAGTACTACTGCTGCAAATTTTAACAAGACAATTGAACTAAAACATATGTTTTGTTTATGAAAATATATTTCTAAACACACCATATGCTCAGTAGTTCTAGGCTTCCATGTTGAGTATAGGCCCAAAAGACTAAAAATGTCAACTAAGTTACCTGTCAACTGTGTTACCCAGTAACATGGTGGACAGTAGCAAACATAGATTGTATTTTATGTACATATTCCTACAGATCATTATTTATATAGCACTTTATACAATAAAAACTGTTTAAAAGCAGCTATAAGGTCATGTTTGGGTTTCTGGGAAAAAGGAAAACTTTTTTCTTCACATTGTCAAATTGAAATGCACCCCTAATTATAGAATGACCCCCCTGGTCACTATCTATTGTCTTTGTATATGTAAAATATCCATGCAATTACCTTTATATATTCATTTACAGCAACTCAATTTTAGGTGAACTTTAGCTTAGTTGTTTCTTGCTTTGCCTCTCTATCAGTAGCTGTTTGTAACGTCCAGCTACATGCTACATGCTAAAAACTAATAGGAGGTTCACGCTGAGGGCTTGTGTTCTTTCAAGACCACAGTTTTGCTTCCTCTGGTGTTGCTGATTTACATTATGTCTCAGAGATAATTATCAAGGCACTGGCCTCTGTCAGCTGTAAGGTGCCTGTTCTGTGTGTAGCCACCAGAATCAGACATGAAGCTGTGGCTGGGGGACGAGCCTGAGGCAGTGGATGCTCTCAAAGACACAACAGCTCCTGCAGTTCAGCTCTAGCTATAGATCTGCACTTACAGAAGTACAGATACTAGAACAGCTCAGATATACTAAAATATCTCAGCCTTTAAGATGAAATAGTCTTCTATGTACATTTTACAATAAGGTGCATTATTTAACATCAACTAACAAGTAAGGATGTAAGGATTATTAGGAACTAAGAAGTATTGGTAACACTTTAGTATAGGGACCAATTCACACTGTTAACTAGCTGCTTATTAGCATGCATATTACTAGCATATCGGCTGCTTATTAGTACTTTCAAAGCACATATTCTGCATGACCATATTCTACATCCCTAATCCTACCCAATACCTGAATTTAATAACTACCTCACTAACTATTAACAAGCAGCAAATTAGGAGTTTATTAACACAAAAGTCATAGTTACTGGTTTGTCAATACCGAGAATTGGACTTTAAAGTAAAGTGTGACCGAAGTACTGGCTAATTTTACCATTTATTAATACATTATTTAAATTAAATTTTGAATCTCAATATTATTTGTTCATGAGAACATGAACTAACAAAGTATTTTATTAACAATTTATTTTTACTAGCTCTAACAAAGGTGAATAAATACTGTAAGAAATGTATTGCTCATTGTTAGTTAATGTTAGATAAAGGATTAACCAACCTTAACTGGTCACACTTTATTTTAAGTCAATAGTGAGAATTGGTCACTATACTAAAGTGTTACCCATTACTTAATGTAACCTTATTATAATAAAGTGATACCCAGGTAGAAAAAAAATATATAAACTAAAATAAATTAAATTAAGAAATTATATAAATTATGAATTAATAAATTAATACATTATTTAACAATTAATTTAATAAACATAACAATTAAATAATTTTATTTTATTTATAATATTTAATCCAGTTAAAAAAAAAAAAAAGAAGAAGATAGAGAAAACATATAAATTAGGTAACACTTTAGATTAGGAAACACTATTCACTATTAACTAGTTGTTTATTAACATGCATGATCATATTCTAGATCCCTTAACTACTACAACTACTTTACTTACTACTTATAAGCAGCAAATTAAGAGTTTATTGAGGGAAAACTTCTAGTTAATAGTGAATGTAAATTTTATTTTAATGTATTATTTTATTTAATTTTAATTTTAATTTTATTTTTTAATCCAGCCTCAATAAGCAGCAAATTAATTATTGAGGGAAAAATTCTGGTTAATAGTGTATGTAAATTTTATTTTAATTTATTATTATTTTATTTTATTTTATTTTATATTTAATTGAATTGAATTGAATTGAATTTAGAATCTAGCCTCTACAAGCAGCAAATTAATTATTGAGGGAAAAATTCTAGTTAATAATGAATGTAAATTTTCTTTTAAAATATTACTTTATTTTATATTTAATTTAATCTAATTTAATTTAATTTTGAATCTAGCCTCTATAAGCAGCAAATTAAGAGTTATTGAGGGGAAATTCTAGTTAATAGTGAATGTAAATTTTATTTTAATTTATTATTTTGTTTTATTTTGCTTTATTTTATTTTTTATTCCAGCCTTGGAGACAATGGACAAATAAAAACAAACAATTCTTATGAGCTATATTATTTCCATAGCGTTGTGTTAATAAGTGCAATACATTCATTTTCAACCTCGTTACTGAATTATAGATCCACTGTGTGGAGTAATATACATTAAGATATTAACAGAACTATCTTTGAACACCACAGCAGATTTACTACCCAACTGTCCATCCTCCTAACCATAACTTCTCAAGGTACAGCAGTTTATACACGCTAAGACTCTCTAATGTGGCTTCACAAAAGCTGCCCATTTACTGTAACAAAACCCACACTATCATACAGTACGTAATGTATGGATGGATGGATGTCATTACAACAATCTCCTCGTTTTAACCCTCTTTGAGTGCCTGTACAAGAATTCCATCGGCATAACAAACAAAAGAGCAGCAGATGGTTAACTCTCCCATTGTCTTCTCTGTTTAGCGAGGGGAACACCTATTCAAGCCGCACATTTTTGATCTTCCTGGAGAAAATGGCAACGATTCTTTTATATTCAAATGAGAACATTATCATAAGGCGCCCGACAATAGCAAAGTCCCCTTCTGTTAGTGTCTCATTTGAATAGCTTATATCTTCAAGACACCTCTTCAGGAGATTCATTTGGGTTCTCGTCCCCGGCACGGGACACCTCTGTAGCTGGGAAGTGTCACGCATCCAACCCTGTAATTCATCATGAAAGAGTCCCGTTCAAAGATGAGCGAAATAACTGTCAATGCGGTAATGAGTGATGCAAACACGGAAGATTAATTAGGTTAAGTAGCCACACACTTGTGAGTCAAATCACATCTTCGGGCGTATATGGGCATCAAACACTGATAGGGGAAAACTATCCATCTTTTGTCAAATGTTTCAAAATGGGGCTGATCTGAGGGAAGTCTTTTTGTGGCACCTGTGGCAGTCTCGTACGTTGGAGACAGAGACAGAGAAGCCGCCCCCGATTAGAGCTGGAGACCAAAAGAGGATCAGACGCAAACATGTCAGCATCTTTTAATGTGTGTATCAAGTCTTTCAGGCATCTCAAGGAAGCCAAACAAAACAAAAATGACAAGCTGGTGTTTGGCAACTCGGAGAGTGAGAAGGCAGGGGTGGGGGGCTACAGAGAAAACTTTTATTTCTCCAATCATTCTCCGCAGGGAATACATTCACTCCACTGTCATCTTCTCAGTGAATTACAATTAACCTGTCTTTCTTTTACTTTTTTTTTGTCTTGTACGTCCCCTCCTCCCTTCCGTACGACGGGGGAATCGTTGAGGTGTTTCCGTTCAACCGTTTGGTAATTTCATTTAAACGCTATAATTAATGTACATGATTTAAAATCACTAATTATAGTTAAATGACTACAGCATCTTCACAGCGTGCCTGACACGAATACTTGACCTGCAGATTGATCATGCAATCAGTGCAAGGAAGAGCCAGAAAAAAAAAAAAAAAAAACCCTGATAATGAACCAACTGAGCAGCCGCATGAAATATCTGGGCATAGATACAGCTACTTACTCAATTAAAATACATATTAATTATGGGTTTAGGGTACACTTACGCAAATAATATAATCAAAAATAATGCTTACATGCTCAATATAGCATATTGCATATATATACACAAATACACAGTACACATATGTACCCCGAGTAGTATGTGTCAGTGACCAAATGAATAGTTAAAAGTTCAAATTTTATTTAAAATTAACGTCATTTTTCATTAACAAAATACTTTACTCTGAACTAATCAAAACATATTATTCTATACACAAAAACACTAAGACCCTAAACGGTAGTAAAAACTTCTCTTTTTTTTCCATTATGGAAGATGATTAAAACATACATGCTTTAAAGTTCAAAGTAATTTTATTCATACACATATACATTTTATTTTAAACAATTTTTTAAAACAATTTTTATTTGTAATGTTTATTTTTCATCTGGTTTTATACATGAATTTTAATGTGAACAATGTGAATTTTAATATGTACAATGTGAATTTTCAATGTGAACTTTCAACTTGTATTTTTTTGTGAATTTTGCAAATGTACGTAATTTTTATTTACTTATCAGTCTATTTTTCTATTTTTTTTTTTTATTTTGTGCTTATTTATTTAATAACTCTGTGTGTGTGTGTGTGTGTGTGCTATTGAGTCATTAACTCAAAGGCATAATTAAACAATAAATAAATAAATACATAAATAAATAAATAAATAAAATGTAAAAATTGTGACTAGGTATTTCTACTTCCAAAACTCAAATAAAAACTGTCAAATAAAATAAAATAAAATAAAATAAAATAAAATAAAATAAAATAAAATAAAATAAAATAAAATAAAATAAAATAAAATAAAATAAAATAAAATAATTATTATTAATAATTAATGAAAGTTATTACATATCATCTATAAAACCAAATGAAAATGCCATCTACATTGTGACTACATATGTTTCCTTCCAAGTCTCTAACATGCTATTGACTCAATATCAATCAATCAATCAATCAATAAAAATTACTATTATTAATTAAAATTATTAAACATAATCTAGAAAACTTTTTATTACTTTATTTATATATAATTTATTATTATTAATTATTTAAAATGATTAAATATCATTTATAAAACGATATGAAAATGTCTCTACATTGTGACTGGGTATTTTTTCTCCCAAGAATCTAACATGCTATTGAGTGAGTGAATAAATAAATAAACATTATTATTATTATTAATTAATTAAATTAATTAATTAAAATGATTAAATATTATCTGTAAAACCAAATGAAAATGTCTTTTACATTGTGACTAGGTATTTTTCCTTCCAAGACTCCAACATGCTAATGACTTACAAACAAACAATAAATAATAATACTAATACTACTACTACTACTACTACTACTAATAATAATAATAATAATGGGTATGGGTTGTTATGATTGTTGTTGTTATTTATTAATTATTAAAAATGATTAAATATCATCTATAAAACCAAATGAAAATGTCTTTTACATCATGACAAGGTATTTTTCCTTCCAAGACTCCAACATAGATCCTTTTTTTGATCTGTTCCCTTTATTCCTGTTCCTTTGGTTGAGCCCACCTTATCACCCTTGTCTCCCTCTTCCTGACCTGGCTGTCTCTGGCCTGTGTTCAGTCTGGGCTGTCCTCTCCATCAGGAAGCAGTGGGTCTGATCCAGCCTCATCAGGCCGCTCCTCCAGGGCTGTCACTGAGGGCGGGGCAGGGGACTCACACCATATGGCTGACCGAAGCCCCGCAGCCTCCCCAGGGGCGATGAGAAAGCTCACTCCTGATCAGAGCTCAGAGAGGGAATCAGAGAGAGAAAACAAGACAGAAAGAGAAAAAAAAAAAAATGTACAGACAAAAACTATATCATCATTATTTGGAAAGCAAACTTCAAATGTTATATTCAGAAGTTTCGGTTCAGTATTTTAAATGCATTTATTTATCACAAATAAACTACAGAGGAAATTCACAAGCTTGCGCTGGAAATCG